>JBBYHM010000026.1:13576033-13680126 GCA_038381775.1 Adansonia rubrostipa
TATGTCTTTTCCTATGAAAATAAAGACATCTACTTCCAACGCTTATTTGGACTAATTGAAATTTCCAAAACCATGTTCACAAAAACAGTCTCTCAATGCCCTATAAATTAATTACATGAGAAATTATATATACAACTTATTTATGCAACCTATATAACGATTCTTTGGTCATTACGAGCCTTTGTTCTCTTCTACTAACAGGTTGATACTAAGAATTTTTTATATAAAAAAATCATAGTTTAAAAATAAATAAAAATAAAAGAAGAGTCGTATATGTTAAAATTCAAATTTAAATTGCTGAATATTACTTCTTAAGAATTATTCTATAAATTGATTGAAATAAATCCAGATTCAAAAAACATAAATTAGTGTTTTCTTACAAAATTTTCATTGTTAATTTTCTGGTTAATTGTCTTTGGAACATAAAAAGTTACTTTTGGAACCTTAAAATTTTGTTTGAAACCAGTGTTTAGCAACCTAAAGTCTCCATTAAGAGACATGGAAGTAAACTAATGGAAGCATTCAAAGTTATACCTTAGTCCAATAAACTTAAATTTTGATTAAGGTTCCTTTTGTTTTGTTTTCTTCTGTTGGATCAATTTATATGAATCGAAAAAGAAAATATTTTAGCTCTAGAATCCCCTCTAACATCACTTTTTAATCACAGTAAACTAAAAGGCTTTTAATAGAAAGGTTTTGTTTAAACAAAATTGGAAATGAAATTAAAGTAGCTATCTAAGCATGATTGAGAGGTCCCCTTACCATGTTTCCATATTTATTTGCCGAGTTAATATAGCAAGGGGGACCGAGTTAATTATAATCATAGTATATACTTCTAAAACTAGATTAAAGATCCCCCTTGCTATATCTATCTCTACACCATGAAAACCCAGTCCTTTTTTTATTTTATATTTTGTGATGTCAGAGCTCAGCAGCGTCAACATCAAACAGGTTGGCCAAGCGAGGAGGGTAGGGGTTAAGGGATCGGACCCTTATTCATGGAACTGAAAACAACGTACCACAGTTTTGGTTTTTAGAGCCGTAAATCTTGTCTGAGACAATGTGATCATTAACATTTTCTAATCGGAGTTAGTACATATAACAAATGTTATTGAAGTTATAATAATCATTGTAGTAATGATTTTTTTTTTCATTTTACATCATTTATTGTAAAATATAATAATTATAATTATAAATTTTTTTAATTGTTATCTTTTATTTAATTCATCGAGTTTAATCAATACAAATCATTAATCATTTATATTTTAATAATAAAAAATATTATTGATAAAAAATTTAAATTATAAAATAATAATTTTTTAACGGATGTTACTATTATTATTTAAAAAACTCCACTAGCCATTATAAATTTCGTGAGGGGAAGAAAAGAACGAATGGGAAGCCAAAAGGCAACAAATAATGAGGGACCATATTTGATGTAAATGAATAGTGGGATTTGTGAACAAAGAGAGAGAGAGAAGAGTAAAAGTGCACGCTGAGCTCCAATGCTCCGCCAAACTTACATACCAAAAGAGGAGAAAAGAAAATCCAGAGGAGCATGCCGTAAATGAAAACCTAGAAGAAATAAAGTGAAATCATTGCTCCTTTTTCTCCCTTACTTTTTACTGGTCTATGTTTGAGAAGGTGTTTGTTTTTGGTTGAGGGGTGCGCGGAGGGGGATTTGACAGCGTTGGAGGATGTCCATCTAACAGTAAGAGGATTCATGCATCCACGAGCTCCAATGTTTTACAAAACGGATGGGATGGGAAAGGCTTTAGTTAAAAGGGAAACTTTTATTTAATGCAGGAGAAGGAGTAATGTAATGTGCCCCACTTTCCCACAGTTGGATCCATGGCTTTGTTTGCCATCGCACGCCACACCCCTAGCTACCTTTCACGTTTAATAATTTATATATTTATATTATATTAATATAATTTATTATATTATAATTTTATTTTATATATTTTATATATATTAATAATTTAAATTATATAAATTTTAAAATATATATTCATATAATATCATATAATATTTTAATTATTTTAATCATATCATATTTATGTAATCGTGTCTAATATTATCATATCTACTCTAAGGTCATATCAACTTATCTTATAATTGTTTTGTGTCGTCATGATAGCTCACTCAGCTCTGCCTCAATTCTACGAAACTGCTTTCAATTCTTCGTAAGTTGATTGAAGTTTTAACACAAATTTAAGTATAAAACGTTTGAACATCTACCGTACCACTTGTTACTGCAAAAATGTTAAAATGGTATGGAAATTATTATTTAGCCGTTTAGGAAAATACGTGGATAGTCCTTTTGAGAATTTGGATCTTAGGTTTGTAACTTCAATGCAGGGATGTGATAGCATAGCACTTTTTAACTTCCTGCGAACTCCGTTAAACGAATAACCATGAATCCCTGATGCTTTGAGGACCACTTGATTAGATTTGATTTAAATTTTAAACATATTTAAATATAATTAATTTAATTAATATAATATATTTAATGTATATATGTTTTACGTATTTAATATTTTAATAATTAATAATTGTAATTGTATTTTTATTTACACAAACTTACTGAGTATTTTTATTTGTTTTTGGGAATAAATTAAAAGCTTAAAAATTTTAAAACTAAAATTCTTTACTTAATGTTTTTCTTTTAATATAAATGCACCGAACTAATAGTAACCAACGAAGTAATGTGACATTCTCCGTTGAAAAAAGCTACGGAGATTTTAAGGTTTTAAATGCACAAAAGCTGAAAATTTGACTTAAAAAACATAATAATACTTTGAGGGAAATAGTTATTGATGATATAATATTCATTGATTATGGCATTTTGCTGGTCTTAACGGACAAAGTTAACCATAAAAGAGATTTTACTTAATGTTGTTAATAATAATGACGTCATCATTTAATGCATCATTAACTAAACACTGCTAATTAATTAATTAATTCACCCATAACGGAGGCATTTGATTTAACTAATTAGTCGGTATTTTTTACCCCAAAAGTAGGGGACGGTTAAAAGTAAATACAAAGGGTTAAAACTTAAAAAGAGTGAAAAATTAACGAACAGGAGGACAAAAGGTAAATTAAAGAAAAAAAAAAAAAAGGAGAGTAGCTAACGGCCGTTGGCAAGTGGTCCAACGGCTGATTCCTTGCAGGGACTTGGAGGGAGGCTGGTTTTTCCGGTGGCAACAAGGCGTTGAACAAAGCACTCAATTCTCTGTCCGTTAGTCTCTGTCAATAACCGTTTCCCGCCAAAGGGTAACGACTCAACTCCTCTCTCCTTCAGTACTTCCTCCATTTTCGGCCCCACCATCCTTTCACTGCTACCCACTCCGTTTGCCTGCGCGTTGCAAACCGTCGAATGTTGATCACAAAATTATATAAATTTCAAAGAAAATTAAAATCATTGAAATCTGTTTGGCAATCGAGAAATCGGAGGAAAATTATAAAAAAAGATCAGTTTACACAAGTCAAACTGATTTAATTACGGATTAAAATTAGGAATTAAAATTTTTGTTAAGAACCAAAGCATCAAAAAGAGTAAAAGAAAAAAAATAATGATATGCAATCTTACCTGAATTCTAACGTAGTCTGTACGGTTCCAACAGAAAGCGTTCCCCAACATCTGGTCAACCGTTTCCGAGACTCCATCAAGCACGATGTCAACAACGGAAGAAGTTGAGCATTCGCTGTTATTGCGGACCTTTGACCTTCCACACGACGGGCCGTTGCCTAACGATAACACCAGCAGATCCTCCATGCCATTAACCGACGGGAAATCTCTCTTGTTATGGAGAACGTGTGTGACCGCCGCGGCAGTAGGGTTGTTCATGACCAAACCGCCGTCCACGGCGGAACATGAGGTCTTGCCGTCAATAGATGTCAATGGAAAAGGTTTGAAGAGGCCGGGAGTGGCTGACGTGGCGCGGCATACTTTCCAAAGCTCAAAGTTGAAGCTGGGTGATTCGGAAGCGTCGGCACGAGAAAAAACGAAAGGAGCGGAACTCTTCAGGTCAAAGCAAGGAACCAGGAGAGGCTTACACGTGTCCTTGAGTGTCAAAACCGTTCCGTCTTCTGTCTTAAACATTTCCTTCAGCACCTTATTCATGCTCCTACCGCAGAATCTCTTCCGACGTTGAAGCACTCCGGCGAGCTTATTAACTTTGAAGAGGTCGGAGTTGTTCTGAGTGATAAACTTAACAGCTTCCCTAGCATTGAAAAGAGGATGGCCGGTTCCATTGTCGGCAGAGATCATGGCAGCAAGAACAGCACCGACTCCCGTGCCGGCGATCACGTCAAAGAAGTCGACAATTTGAGCATGTGGATCACCAGTTTTGAGGCAGATCTGGTCTTCTAGGTGGACAAGAGCTGCACCAGCGACAATGCCGGTTGTTCCCCCTCCGTCAATGCTGAGGATTCGAATCTTCTTGGTGGTTTCACAGTGAGATAGCCACTTCTGCTCCAGTTTCGTGAAGATCTCCAAAGTGACCTTACTCAACTCCATTTTAGACACTGCCTCTGTTCGCACGAAAACAATAAATAAAAAAGCTTTAAAGTAATTCTTTTCTTTTGGTTTAATTGATTACTTGATTTGTTATTTGCTGGCGTCTGGCAAAAGTCCGTCAGAAAATCAAAGAGAGAGCTCGGCACTGTTCACGCTTTACTGCTGATAAGCATTAATGGTGGCGATAAGCAAAAATATAGTACTTTGCACGCTGTCTTGTTCTCTTTCTTTCTCTTTGACTCCAATCTCTGCGTCTTCGACGAGTGAAAGTCAAGACAGTGAGTTTCTTTTTTTTTTTTTTTTTTGAGTAGGGCTGTTGATTTGAGAGAAAGTGAGTTAAAACCGGTAGCGAGCGACAGAGTGAGGAGAGGAGCAGGAATAGGATGGTTGGGCCTTTGGTGGGGGATATCTTAAATACGTACAGTGCTTCTTCAGTTGCACTTTGTTGTTTCCTTTTTTTTTTTTTTTTTTTTTGGTTTTACCGAGAATTTACTTTCTCTTTCGAAGTGAGATTATTCTTACGTGTTTTGAAGTCTTTGGACTGTCCTTGGCACGTGCTCTTATCGGATTACGGAAAGTGTGAAGCTCGGCACTCGGCTCGGCTCCAGTTTTGGCCTTTTAATCTTTCGAGGGGAGCCCATTAGCCCTTACCCTGGCCCAAGCCCGACCCCTTTGCCTTTGCCTATTGTTACTTCTATTTTCTACCCTTTTTATTATACCTCTCTTGCCAAATCGAACTCGATGAAATCTTGTCCCATTCTCTGTACGGAGTCCAAGGGGCAGAGAAATCTGCAATGATTTTGTTGGCAACTTAGGCAGATATGCCACTGCTCTTTGGCAAATATAGGTTAGAAAAGAAATGTTTCTCTAAATGACCATGCCCTTTCACAATTTCAATGGCAAGGCTTTTTTCATTTGTATGTGGAGGAAAAACCGCTGGAAAATCTTTTGACTAGAAATAATTTTCCTCTCAATTTATGAACATTGGTCCCTACCTTTCTTCAATTATCCCACCATGGATTTTTATCCAGTCTTCATCAGGTTACTCTGTTCATTTTATATATTAGGTAAACAAGGTCAAATGGAGGTAGGCCACGGTAGAGGTGAATCCAAGAGAGGGGAGGGCTGGCGGAAGCCTTGGTCCCCCCTTAAACTCCTCAAAGGCCCCTTCATCTTAAGTTTATTCTACATGCATGATAATCAAACAAAATATGCATGCGAGGAAAGGAAAACCATAGCTAAAGATTTGGTAGGCAATCTGATGAAGACCGGGAAATATGGAGTGAAGAAGCACTATTTGTAGTACTAACACTGGTGGTGGTAGGAGCCGGATTCTGAGCTGCAGGAGTTGGTAGTAATGGGTGTGAATTAGCTGGGGCTGGAAGCTTCACGGACGTAGATGTCAAATCTTCTGGCCGTATATATTTGCATGGTAAAAGCTTTCCGCAGCTACAGTTAAAAGCCCAATTTAATCTCTCTATTATTCAATTGAATATTTTTATTTTTATACATTTAATATTAAAATAAATAAAAAAATTAATAATAATATTAAACAAAATTTATTTAAATAATAATTTAACTTTATAAAATTTGATACGTAAAATATGGAGGTAGAATTTAAAATTATATTAACCCAATTTTACCCATAATCTGAAAATTTATCCACAAATTTAAATTTATTTATTATATTTTATAAAATCATATAATTATTTAAATAAATCTTATTTAATATTATTAATAATTTTTCAATTTTTTTTTAATTTTAAATGTATAAAGATAAAAATACTCACAGTAGCGAACTACCTAGGCTGCTCCAAAGTGGACGAATCGTTGCCTAAACAGTAGGTGCGTAGGTGCCCATTGGCTTCGTTGCAGTGCACGCTTGGTAATTTGGTTCACTCACTTTCCTCACGTTTTGAAAGATTAGCATTTATATTCAAAACCTGCAAAAGTAAATTAGTCATTAATACCCCTTATAAAAAAGCTCTATTTTCTTGTGACCTAAAGAATGAAAGGTTTGGGGGTTGAATTATAGCAATAAAGTTCATCATCCGCAAAAGAAGACAAGATCTTGAAAGTTAACATAAATGTAAATTTCACGACTGACTTCGTCTTCTATAAATTTTGTTTATCAAGCTTAGCACAGTTTTACTCTTAAGAGTTGATAAGCACTCGTTGAATTCAAACACTTGTTCATCGATTCATCAAAGGAGTAGACAAACATTATTAGTGTATTTCAAGCAAGCGTATCAGCCTGTTTTAGTAATCAACTGCAGACTGGGACATTTAATAGTCCATCCTCTAATGTCACAAATCGCCACTCTGACGAAAAGCACTGCACTCTTAGCCTTGGGATTTCTTTTGCAAGCAGCATACATTCGTTTATAAGACTACATATTGGACCATCAGGGTGGCCTGGTGGGGATATATTATCATAGGGCCATAGGTTCAATCACAACAACAAAATCAAGATTGTGTGCACTTTGGGGGCCCAAAGGAGTTCGAGGGAGGTTGGGTTTTAGCCGAAAATGGAAAGAGAAGGTAAAAAGAAAGATCCGTATTCTGTAGGAACACCAAATTTAGCACAATTACTAGCTGAATCAGCTGCAAACTGCTCAAGTTGAAAACCCTTTCCAGATTCAGCTAATTCAACAGAGTATAAGTCATTCTCATTCATGTCATTTCTTTCTCAAAGCAACAGTTATTCTAAGAAGGAAAAAAATAAAAAAAACTTTTTTCGTATTATTTTCATGCGTTTGACAATTTGACTATCATTTTCTCTCACCAACACAAAATTATGTATAGTACTTGAATAAATCATCAAACATGCTACATGTGGTCACTGAACTTTTTGGTTCAATGGGCCATTTGGTTCGCTTAATCGTCTTTTGTTGACCCCCTTTTTTTTTGGATTATATCCAGGAGAAAAAAAAAGATGTCTGAAAGACCATGTGAAGGAATCATCAAGTTATTTGCAACTTCCAAGTAGCTTGAGATTTAAGCTCTTCACCTTCAATTTCATCATCTTCTTTCTCTTTATTTCATG
The DNA here is from genome assembly GCA_038381775.1 of Adansonia rubrostipa. Taxonomy (NCBI): domain Eukaryota; kingdom Viridiplantae; phylum Streptophyta; class Magnoliopsida; order Malvales; family Malvaceae; genus Adansonia; species Adansonia rubrostipa. Next base: position 13,583,605 of record JBBYHM010000026.1, read on the forward strand.
AACAACTATAAGGTAGGAACATAGATGCAGTTGATCGTTGGTCATGTCATGAAACCAATTAGCACTAAATGGCTTGGATGATAGTGCATCAGAGATGATTTCAGAGTCACCAGCTATCACTTCTAAGTAACTATAGCAATTCATGTCATATTCGTGTATTTTATTATATTTATAATCATGTTTAAAGTATTTATATCTATATAAATTTTGATTCATTAATAATCCATGTATTTGTGTCATGTTTCTTGTCAGCCTCTCAACTTTGCTTTGGTGTACCCTCCGCAACTGTGGGTGTTAGTAGTGTAAATGGAAATCACAGCTAGAAGCAGCTTTCACAACACAAAATTTTGAAGGGTGGAGTTGATCTCGTCCGTCCACAAGCATTTGCTATGTCATTTGCCTCTGTTTTTTTATTCACAGGAAACAACATAGCTTCAAATACTAACTTCTCGTGTATGGCAGAAAAACCCCACAATCTTTCATAGCCTACTGAGTGTCTCGGCAAGGATACCAGGTTGCACCTGTACCACAGGCTGCACAACAGAAAGAATCAATAAGTATCTGACGTACGGGAAGAATGGAACTGGTTCAACCAATCTGATGATGGAAAGAAGGTAAGTAACATATATACGACAAGTCGGCAGACTTATGTTTTTTGACAATTCAACTAGATTTTGGAACTTCGTATCATCTCCTGTCACTGGAAATTGGCTTCCTCAACTCATCACTTCCGCTAAAGTAACCAAAAATCCTCCCATTGTTACTAATTCATTAAGTTCCCAACAATAGCTGCTTCTACTTCAGAAGCAGCACATAGTGCAACATTGAACATCAGCAGCAGTTCAGACAACCAACAACCATGCCCTCATCTTCTATTGCTGCCAAGTTCTCTAGCAATGCTGCCATATTCCCGTAAAGTAACAATGCTGCACAATCAACCCCGTGGAAAAACTCAGCTAGAATCCCGGCTTCCCCAGCTACCAATGTCACAGCAGTTAAAAAATTTTCGCCAGCAAGCACAACCATCAAGGCCTAACCCAGATATCATTAGGGTTAATAGTAATACTAAGTCCGGCTTACCGCCGCAAGGACAGGACATACCTAAAAGCCGCCAATCTGCATCGCCTATGATTGTCGGGTCTCCACCAAGCAGTGGCAACTTGAGAACAAATTCAACAAGCATCAAATTTGGCTCACCAGTTTCTACGCTGCAATCAAAACAGAGCGTGAATAATTCTGCCGTGTGTGGAAGGGACGTGCCTTCAAAGTTGAGTACATGGCTCGGCCACCTTCCGAACTCAAGCATTGAAATTTAGCTGCAATTAGTATATGTTGCAACAGCAGGCGCCTTTCTTCTCAGTGAAATTTGAAAAGGAAAGACGCGGTGACGCATTCAAATGATTTTGAGGGGACCAAGCCTTTTCATATTAAGTGAAAGGCACGTAAGTTCTTTGTAGGAGCAGTGGACTTTTGACTAATACCTGGCATAATTGAATGTGAAAATTGAAATGCAGTCGGTGTGGAGCAGGAGATAAGTAGATTCAGTACAAGGCAGACTTGTTTCCAACATGAAGGCAGCTCTACGCTGATGCTAAGATCAAAAGGCACGCGGAGTTGCGGTCACCAAGCATCACAATCACGTCGGCTTGTATGAGTTGGCTTGGTGGGGGGGGGGGGGTGGGCGAGGATCGGGGTCATTGTTCCAGCTTCAAGAGGACAGGTTAATGTTTAAAGGATGTTAGAGTTTTGAATAAAACAATGTTGGATTCATTACTCTTACTGTAATTTTGCAAATAAAAAAAAATGTTGGATTCATTACTGTTACTATTATCTTGTTTTAAATTTGAAATTAAACTTTGCCTATTTGGCTATTTGCTCATTGCCCTTCATTTTCTGTTCTTGATGATTGGGACGTTGGGGGTAGGGATTAGATTTTATCGACTGTGGTAACGTGTCTATAAATAATTCCACGTTTCACTTTACATTATCTACATTATCTTACTCTTATCACCTTTGTCTTTTGTCGAGGATAGAATGAAAAAAGGGTCTCACTTCCTATTATCTTATTCGTATCACCTTCATCTTTTTGTCAAGGGTAGAAGAAGTTGGAAGGAGATGAAGGTTTTCCCTGAGCGATAATCATATAATTATATTTAAAATTTTACTTAATAAAATAAAAAAAATATTTTTTATTAGTGTGTTCGGTAAAAATATATATAAAAAAGTGAAAAAAATAATTTTCTTTTTTTTCATTGCTTGGTATGATTAAAAAATAAGAAAAAAAATAAAAACTATATTATTTTACTATCATACCTATTAAAAGCTAAAATAAAAAATAAAATTTAAAAAATTATAAATAATTTTATAAATATACACACTTAACACATACCACCTTTTTTTTTTTTCCTTTCCAATTTGAATTGATTTATTTTTATTAATATGTATAAAAATAATTATCTTTTTAATTTAATTTCTTTTCATTTTTTCTTTTAACTAAGCACATTCAAAAAGCATTTCCTTTCCACTTTTCTACTTTCGTCTATCCATCTCTCTACTTTTTCACCCAACCAAATACGTCCCAAAAAAATGTATAATTGCATCTAAAATGTTATATATTTGTAAAAATTTTTATTTATTAATGATTAATTTTATATAAATTTTAACATACTCGTATAATCATATATATTAAAATTTTTTTCTATGATATCATGTTTTTAATTGTTTTTCGCCTACTGTGTAATCATTACACAATAATGCCCGGCTCAAAATTATAAGGAGGATGTAATAATCCACACTAACAACTGTTTTGGGACCGAAGGATACAATACTACCAAATGGTTCAATCTCTTAAGAATAAATTTAACTGGGAAGGATCTTCTCATGAATGTAACAAGGCATTTTAAAAAAAAAAAAAACAATTGATAACATAATAAAATAAAAGGGTGAAAAAGAGTTTCATTTGATGATTCCTCAGCATCAACTACTTCTGTAGGAAAGATGCGACAGTGACCACAACATCTTCCCTGGTTCGTTTATCAAATGGATCTTCCCCAATGTACAAGTCCAAAATTGATCTACAAAGGAGTTTGCTCTGTATACTTCCTACTTCTTTACCATCAACTACACAATTTAGAAAAGCAAAAATAATTAGAAAGCTGCATCTCTTGCGGTGAAAAATAATGCAAAACAAAAAAAATGAGTCAAGCATAAGACAGCAGGGTTTAGCCATGCAGAAAAATAACCTTCGGAGCTATGTTACTAGGACTCTGGTATGAGTATCAGATACAAGTATGCGTCCAACAAGAGTATGTTCAATTTTTTCTAAGCTTTACCATCTATTTGGATGGTCCATGAGGGTCATATCTGATATCTCGATACTCATGTTCGGATAAGCATTAGACATGGGTAGTTCAGAAAGCATGAAGAGCTGGAACAACATAGCTTTGGAGAACCCCCAAAAGAAAAATAAAAATTATATTCAGAAGCAAAAACAGTCTCTTAACCAGTTAAGCGAGAATCAAAGGTCTCAAATTTTACCACATGCTCAGTTGAAATATATGCATCAAGAATTCAAGATACATGGCAGTTCTGTACAAGAAAACTGAGGGAATAATGGACAAATACAATAGCTTCAGTAACAGATGAAAAATCCCCCATGGAATGAAAGAAAATGAACACGAAAATTGAAAGATGGCTTCTTCCTTCTAATTTAAAGATAAAATATACCAACAACAACTTACTTATTGTCTTAAGTACATAGCCTCGCTCCTTCTTGAGATCTACCAAAGATCCCCTTGGTAGTTTATATTCATCTTTGAATTGAGAAGTAAACCTACAATCGAATTAGACATGACATCAAGGTAACATTAAGAAAACGGGAAATAGGATTTCAAAAGGACAAAGCTGTTAATTAAGCATACGAAATTCGGCTTTGTGAACCAAAATTTACCAACTACTAGGTAGAAGTTGCTGGTTAAAAGCATACTTCACCTTTGAAGTAGTTCTTTATTATCTGATCCACCAAACTTTTGGAGTCGGCTTCCAACTGACTCTTCATAAGCACTACGAATGGATCTGATGCTCAATTTACTGTAAACAATCTGAAGTCTAACATTCATGCATATATCAGCTTCCATAAGATCATTATTAAAATCTTTATTGTCTTTAAGCTCAGATGCAGATAAATCCCCATATTTCTCACTCAAAAACTTCTTTACATCATCCCCATTAGCATAAACACCTGCAACCAAATATGAGTTATCAGCATAAAGAAACTGCATTCAACTTTTTTCTCCTCTTAAAAGTGTTTGATTTGGTAGCTCAATCTACATTTTACATGTAACCGTCCCTTAACATAAATGTAGCACAAGCATTCTAGCCAACGATTTATAATCACATTGTAGCCCATGATAGACTCAGTATTTTGCCAATTGGCATCACTTATGCAATGCTATTACCAAAAGTACCATTTAAATCCTACAAATTATTGCATGCATGCCTGGAATTTAAAAGCAAAATGAAAGCTGAAACCTTGCATGTCATCCATAAATTCCAGAATTTTGAAACATAAATGAAGCTTCCAAAATCAAAGTTTCTAAGTGAGTTCAATATAAATTACCAGAAATGAAGAATCACATTAAAAAAAAAAAAAGAAAGAAATAAATAAAGTTACCAAATGCATAGACATCGATGTTCTTCAATCCCAAGATGCTCTTTCTCCTCAACCCAACTCCAAGAAGTCGAAGGGAATTTCCCAGAACCGGAGGAAAAGAAACTCCACTCTTTGGTTCGACGACAGGAGCTGAGCCATCAGCGAGAGAGATCGAGCCCCAAAGAAGAGAAGAGCGATTCGGTAAGAGGAAATTCGCCGCGTTTTGGAGAAATGGGTGCTTCGGGTTCTGCAAGACGACTGCCACGCCCGCAGCAGCCGCGGCTCCGACAGATGCCACAGCGGCGGCGGCAAATGTGGCGGAGAAGTGGCGCGGAGAGGTGTTCCGTTGGTTGTTCTGAGGGGTGCCACTGCCAGGGAGGTTTGTGGGCTGAGAAAACAAGAAGGGGAACCGCAATGACATCATCATTTTAGTACTTTGATTTATTATAGAAAAATAGGGGTATTTGACCATTTGTAGGCGAAAAAAGGTGTCACGTGATGTGCACCTGACCTGGACCTGCTATTGAGGGTATGTCTTCGGCCTTGGAAAAATTTGATTACTTTTTTAATTTTAATTTTTGTCTTATCATTTTAAATATTGACATTATATTTTTATTGGTGTTTTTAGGTTTTACAAAGCGAAAATAAAGAATTTTTAGTTTAAAAATTCTTCTACCATTTGTTTAACCTATATCGATTTATCAATATTAAAACTATTTAACAAACGAGTTACTTACTTGATTCAACAGATTTAATTAGTGTAGATCAGATCTTGAATGAATTTTTTTTTTTATAAATTTGGACCAATTCAACTTGAATCTTGATAAAAAAATTTTAAAATTTTTGAGCCGTACTCGAGTCTATAGACAAATTCAACCATTCATTATTGGCAAAATTTAGAATCATGAAAACAGAGAAAACTAGCAAGGCAAATGGTATTAGACCGATATTATTCTGATTCGAAGTAAATATCTATAATGGTATACTTAATTTATTTCTTTTGTTACTTTTAATGTATTCTAAAAAATAATAAATCATAACAAATACATATATCAAAATAGACGTCGGATACAAATATAAATAAAAATATTTTATAAAAAGATAGTGCGGAGTTTCCTGGAATTATTCTTCAATGGGAGGCTAGAAATACGGAGAATTTCAAAGGGGGGAAAGAGCAGGCATAAAAAATCCACCAATGCTCGGAATATTGTGATTTGTAGAGGATAACATTATATAAAAGCATACCATAAGAGTTACCCAAAAAAAATACAAGGTAATATGAAAGATGACGTTAACGACCACATACAGAACACTAAATGAGTTCATTACTACTAAGAATATGTTCTTGGATCTCATGTTTGACTTACCTAAAAGCTCTCTGATATCCCACCTCTCTGCAGTTTGAAGAAAAACATGAACACGTTCAGCAGGATCACCATAGAAAATGGTTGGGAGTAAGTTCCGCAGAAAATGTATCTAATCGTACTCCAATTCATTAATCGGCCGTTTGAGGGGGATGACCGATTTCTTTCAACATCACTAGATAATGCTTTCCTCGTATCTGTAAAACGAACCACAAAAGGAAAAGGTACGATGCGGTATACGTGGAACAAGAGAGAAAAAGGGAACATTCTGGTCGGGCATCAGAGTCCACTTACCTAAACCGTCTTCCTCTCTTGAATAATAGCGTAGCACCCTTCGGTATATTACGTACCCAAGCTGTAAAACAGAAAATGGTTGGTAAGCCTTTCTTGCATTTATACACGTATTTGCAGACACAACACAGCACAACACAACAAAGCAGACGTGAGAGAGAGACAGAGAGAGAGAGAGAGAGAGAGAGAGAGAGAGAATTGTCATGAATACTGGCCCTTTGGGAAGTATTTATTCCTCTGAAACAAACTGGTTTAATGGATTTGTTAAGTATCCACTCTGCCACTTCAATCCTATGGAACGATAAAAGCATCCAGGCAAGTTCAAATTTTTGGACACGGTAGCTTAATTCCTCCTCTGATGAGCATGCACGGAATTATTACCAGGAATATAAACAAGGCTGTTGAAGAGTGGATAAAAGTTCGATAATTTCGAATCTTTTAATGCCCTCAAAATGCATCTTACGGGCTCACTGCAGACAAAAGTTGCACAAAAATATCCAAAATTAGGTGAACACTAATTGCACACTAATCTTACATCTTGTCACCGATGTCTTCAAGAAGGTTCATCGGTTTCTTAGCGAGCTGCTGCCTGTGATATTCTGGCGCAACAGTGACTGCTGTTACATGGCCATGCCGAGACTCACCTTGCCCCTCGACTTTCCCCATAACTGCAACAATTTCAAAAGGTATTAAATTTAGATACAATCTCGAAACAGCATAGCCAATAAGAAGCATATCCTTGTTCAAATTCAATCTTGAACATGACATACTTCTGGAAAAAACTGTAATTCCAATTGCTTATAGTAATAAATTAAATACAAAAGGCAATGAACATCAGAATTAGAACCCGATTATTGTTTTCTAATTATGAGAGTTCAAATTCCAGATTAATAATCTAATTCAAGAAAGAAAATAGGCAAATGTGGGGACAGAGAGCTCACTGTAACCCATTATTCGTTTGCCGGGGCCTTCAGCTACTTGAAAAGAATCGGTCCATCGAGCTAAATACGTCATGTAGAATGACATATTAAACTGTAATAATCACAAAATCACCATTAATGGAAACAAATTTACAGCTCGTCCAAGCATTTTCCTTTTATTAAAAAGGAAAAACGAGTTCAAGAGTTTACGGTTTCGGTTAAATGGACGAGATTGACCGAAGCGAAAAGAAGAAGGTCGTTACAGCAAAATCGGCACATCGTCGTCATCTCACATTCTTGGAATGCCGGCCGGAACTGGAACCTTAACGAAACGCAGGGCTGCCAGAGTGCTGAGATCAATTGCGCTGTAAGCGAAGTACGTTCCTTGGAATCTAACCGTGGGCCTTTGTGGACTAGATTGGGCAATTGAGTCCAAGCTTTTGGCTTGGACTTGAAAATCCGGATAATTTGGATTGAAAGTTTGGGCCTAGTCGGGCAATGTCAATTTCCATCGGGTAATCTGTAACCGAAAGAAAACGGCCGCTCGTCGCCCCATATCTTTGTCGAAACTCAGATCAAGCCTCGGAGAGAACCATAACCAAAACCTAGATGGATCTTCTCAAAGAAGAACTGCTCAAGAAGCGGCAGAGCCTAGCTCAGGAAAGCGGCGGCAAGCGCGTGTTCAAACGCTCTGAGATTGAACAAAAGCAAATCCAAAAGCTTCGCGAGCAAGAAAAACGCGAACTTGAAGCTAAATCTGGCCGTCAATCCAACGCATCCTCCTCCACCGCGAACGATACTTCGGTCAAATCTAATCCCTCCGCTTCCAGTACCGCATCCACAACTGTATCTTCCACTGCCGGTTCCTCCAAATCCCTCACCAATGAACAAAACATCGATAATCTCGACCTCCCAAGGCAAGAAGTCATACGTCGTCTTCGCTTCCTCAAACAGCCCGTCACTCTCTTCGGCGAAGACGACGCGGCTCGTCTCGACAGGTTAAAGTACGTCCTAAAAGCTGGGCTATTCGAGGTCGATAGCGACATGACTGAGGGTCAAACCAACGATTTCCTCAGAGACATTGCGGAGCTGCGGAAACGGCAGAAGACGGGGATTGTGAGCGAGAGGAAGAGAAAGGATAGGGAAGAAGGGGGAGGAGGAGAGGACGGGGAAGGAGGCGGAGGAGAAGAAGAGTTGAGCGGCGATGGTGGGTCAAGTGGAGTCGATATGGACAAGGATTTGAAAAGAATGAAGGCGAATTTCGATGAGTTGTGTGGTGAAGATAAGATTCTGGTGTTCTTCAAGAGGTTGTTGAATGAGTGGAAACAGGAGCTAGATGAGATGGGTGAGGCTGAGAAGAGGACGGCAAAAGGCAAGTCCATGGTCGCCACATTTAAGCAGTGCGCTCGTTATCTGAATCCATTGTTCAAGTTTTGCAGGAAGAAGGTAAAGTTATTTTTGCTGATTTTAAAGATTACATTGTTTTCAATTCTGATCTTTCTTTTCTTTACCCCTATGTTAACGAGTTAGACTGTATATCATAGGAATCATTGAGAATTAGATGATTAAAACTAGTTATTTCATCAAGATTGGAGGTCCATGACTTGTATTTGTCAGTAGAAATTTTGTTGTGTTAATGTTTTGGATATGTTCCCTCTGCTAAGTCTTCGGGGGCGGGGGGTGGGGTTCGCTAGAGACGGTTAAGCATCTAGTAACTAATGAGTTGAACCTTTACTGTGCTGCTCTTTGCTTATATTCATGATATCGTCAAGTCGGAATTCCTGTGACAAAAATGGTAACTAGTATCTGATTGTTTGTTGGCATTTGCAAGTGTTACGAAAATCATCCTCAGATTGTCCTCACAATCATCGAAGTATTTTCTTAACATACATTCAGGTTGAGTTTTTCTGTCAGCATTCCTTCACACGAATCTCTCAACGATTATTTTGAGATTTATTCTCTTTGAACTTTCGAAATAGTTGCTAGGGGTAGGGGACTTGGAAGAAGGAAAGATAAAAATTGGAACCTAGCAACACGAAATTTGTGTTATGAACCTGTTAATATTGTCAATAATTGTCAATTATGCTAAGTAATGTTAATTAATCCCTCATGAAGAATTGTTCCGGTGATAATTGTTAAATGGCAGTCAATTTTAAACCCGTTGTCTGAATCTGATAGGAGATTCATCTTATATCAAGAGTTTGTCTTCCATATGGCACAGGTGAATTGTTTTAATTCTTACTGGCTGCTTTATAGTTTGATTTAAAGCCAAAGCATGCTCTGCAGCTTTTGGCTCGTTGGATTGCTCCCTGAGCCCTGTTGCTGATAAACAAAAGTTACTTAGTAAACCCGTAGCTTCTCTTCCATAATTGACGCTTCATTATATGACAATGATACTGTGCTGGATGGTATGAAGTTACTCTAAATCCCTATTAAATGTTTGAAATTGGTTTTACACAAAGCATTAGAGTTCCTTCTGGTTTTAACACTGTATTTAATGGTTGGGAAGTTTATTTATTTCCGCGCCCTTGGATTGTTTTTTTCTTTTTTAACAATTTATCAGAAATTTAGATGAGAGCCAACCGTTTATCTGTTCTGTTTTTCCGAGTGATGTTCACTCTAGGCGTGAAAACTAGGGAAGTTGCCAGATTAAATCTGCAGATGCACCTTTGGTGACTTGGTAACTGATATAATGATCAGCCATTACCGGATATTTAGTTTACGAACTTTCCATGGCCTTTAACTTCAATCATCGAGCATAAGTGTTTCCTTCTCTCTGAACAAATAAGAGATTGCACTCTATCTATGGGTTATCTGTTCTTTATGCGTGTGTCTACATTTGCACGTGTGTTTATAGCATTGCTTTGCATCTATGAAAACTCGTTATTTACTTGTTATATTCAAAATTTTTAGGTTCTGCCGGATGATATCCGTCAAGCATTATTGGTGGTGGTTGAGTGCTGCATGAAGCGGGACTACCTCGCTGCAATGGACCAGTATATTAAGTTGGCTATTGGTAATGCACCCTGGCCAATCGGTGTCACTATGGTTGGCATCCATGAACGTTCAGCTCGTGAAAAGATCTACACCAACAGCGTTGCGCACATAATGAATGATGAGACCACTCGCAAATACTTGCAATCGGTGAAAAGACTAATGACCTTTTGCCAACGGCGTTACCCTACGCTTCCATCTAAAGCCGTCGAGTTCAACAGCTTGGCTAATGGTAGCGACCTACAGTCACTGCTTGCAGAAGAGGTCTCCGGGGGTAACTCTTCGCAGGAAAGGCTTAGTTTATTGCCTGCTCCAAAGGAGACCTAGTTATCATTTACATGATGTTTTATTTTTCTAAAATATCCGAAGAAAATCCTGAATTGAATTGTACATTAACGTTTTAATTTGGGCTTATCCATACAGTGATGTACTTTTCAAAAAAGAATTTATTTTCTAAAAGATGCCGGCAAACGTGCTCTGGCTGAGTCTTTACGATCTTTTAGACGATCATAATTGGGAATGGTTTGATGTTATTTTATGTTTCTTTTTATTTGATGTCACTTCAAATGTTTACTATTAGTATAGAATAATAAATGAACAAATATATCTTTAAATTTAAAAAATATAAATAAATAAAGAGAGTGATGCAAAGTGTCCTCGTGACTGACGAAAACAGCCATCTTTTTAGGCTGCATCATCTTTTTAGGCTGCATGTATAAATAACGGCACTGAAAAATAACGTTGATTATACAAAAACAATCCAAGAGTCTATTAAAGCCTTCAAACCACAGACATCTGCACCTACCCAACAGTAATTTCTTTTCTTATTTTTTATTTTAAATTTAAGGAAAAAAAAGAAAGGACTGCATAAGATCAGAGATCATAATTGATAAGAGGATTATTTAATTATTAATTTAAAATAATTTATATTATTTTTATTTATATTATATATAAAATATGTGATTAAATTAATATCATTATTTAATTAAATATTAATTTAATAAATAAAATTATTTAAAAATATAATAAAATTAAAATAATAAAATAAATTTAAAAATAGGTTGATCTTTAACTTTCTTACACACATATATATATTTTTAAAATTAAAAATTAATCACTTTTTAAAATATTACTTACTTTAAAAATTACTTATATATTTATAATAAATATTACACATTTAATTTTTCTAAGAACACAGATAAAATAAGTGTATCAAACTTAGTTAAGTATAAAAATAATATATTAATTATAATTTTTTTAATCTGTATTTAAGACACTTACCGACCATCCAAAATCTTAAAAATCAGAATCTTTCCACGTAACTGCCACGTGTCATCAATCTATAAAAAAATAAAAATAAAAATAAAATACTAAAAGAAATTCACCAACACTACTCCACCTCCACGTTCTCTCTCTCTCATCCACCACCATCCGCTATGGATACCCTCCTCCTCCAACCTCCACCAGCTGGTTCCTCCTCGCCTTCCATGGCCAAACGCCCTTGCTCTTCGTCCTCCTCTCAAAACTCTAGGCTTCCTTCGCACTCCTCTCAAATGGACTATCTCCTCCAATATTTCCTTTCCCTCGCTGATTCCTCCCCTCCTGTTTCCCTCGACCTTTCCTTCGACCGCCTCCTCGACTCCTCCCCTTCCGACGCCGATCAATCTCTCCTCATCGATCGCGCTCACAAGTTGGGTTGCCTCCTCCTCCGTGCTGCCAATCGCTCCGCTCGAAAGCGTGCTTCGCTTCATAACTCCATCGCCTGGGCCCTCCCACCTGATCTTACCATCAAGGCAAAGCTTCAATTCTTCAATTTCTTTTTTTTTAATGAACGGCTGTGATTTTTTTCTCTCTTTCTTTTTTTTTTTTTGGTGGTGATTTGTTTTTCTTTTATTGTAGGTGTTTTCGATGCTGGATTCGCAGAGCCTTTGCTACGCTGCGGCAACGTGTTCGATGTTTAACAAGTGTGCCATGGATCCTTTGTGCTATGCCAATATCGACCTCACTACTGTCGTGCCTAAGGTTAATAATGCTGTTGTTTCCACCATGATCCAACGAGCTGGAAAATCACTCCAGTAAGATTTTTCCTTTCTTTTTTCGCTATTACAATCCAGCATTTAATTTTAATAATAAATGCCCAGTCTTAACTACGTTTCAATGCTTGAAAGCTCTCTTGAGTGGCACACAGAAAATATTTAATTAGGAAGTTCCTTATTAATAACTCAAAAGGTTTTTTTTCCAGTTTCTTTATACTATTTCTGTTAGAGAAAAGATCGGTCTTAGTATTAGCTGGTTGATTTATATTTGCATATGGTTGTTTTTTTTATTGTTTTTTTTATTGTTAATTACTGTCTTTTGAATGGTTATTTAGATCTCTTAAGCTTGGTATGGTCCCTGGTCCAACTGCATCTCCTGGTTCCTGTCAGCCATTAGTTTATACCATCAGGAACTCTGATGTGTCTAGCTTTTCGTGGAATGATAAAAAGACCAGGCAAGGCAAAGAATCATCTATTCTTACAAGGTCCTGCTTATACCCATTAAGTGGGGACAATGGTGCCACTGGGTATGGTTGAATGCATTAACTTCTTGTTTAGAATGCGATATATGTAATAAGCTGTTCTTTTCATTCTTATTATTGGCTTTGTTCCTATTGTAAGGACTCTTCTGAAGAGGTTGCATCTTTACAATATCGAAAGAATGGATAATGCATCACTTTGTGTGGCATTAGCAGCCTGCCCTTCTTTACTTGATTTGGAAATTGTTGGCCTGTAAGTTCCCTTATTTATGCTGATTTTCAGTATTTTTCCTTCCTCCAATCCTACCCTCTTGCTTTTCCCTTTTTCTTCTGCCAGCTTGAGCTTGCAATAAGCTATAGCAGTTGGATGGTATAACAAGCGGTAAAAGCTTAAAACTTAAAAGTTATTTCTAAATATGAATGATGAATCAGTTAACCAAAACTGAGAGAGAGAGAGATCAACTTGTACGTGCACGATCATAAAATAGCATACAGATATTCATAAAGAGCTGAGTGAGTAAATACTAAATATAACACTGTGATGTTAATTAAAGAAGCACTTAGATGTTGTCTGAATCATTGAATTCCTTTAGTTCTTAACCCAGCCTAATGTGCAATTTTTGATAACGATGCTGATTTAGATCAGGGTTTTAAAAAGCGGTGGCATAGCAAAGCAGCATCACCTGCCACTGCTAAAAGCTTAAATTGCGGTGTGAAAAAATTTCACGCATATAGCAGCCGCACAATAATGGTGTAGTGGAAAATAGCGGCCATCGGCATGTTATTTCTGCTACACCACCACTATCCACTGCAAAAAAAAATAATAATAACTTGTTAAAATTACCATAGATTAACAGAGAGTGAAGAGAGCTAGCTACAGCAATGAGGACCATGAGACAAAAACTATAAGAAACAGGGGAAGCCTGTGGAGCATGGTCTAAAAGAGGATGAGAAAAAGAAGAAAAGAAAGAGAATGGGTGGCGGCTGGTGGTTTCTTGAACAGAGAAGCAGTAGCACTTGTGAGGTTTTTAGTTTATGAGGAAAAAAGATGAGCAAAAAGAAAGAGAGTAAAACTATCTGCTTTTGGGTTTTGGTTAAAAAGTATAGAACAGAGTGCATTGGAAAATTATAGTTAAAATTTAAAAACTTTTGAGGATTTTTTAATATAATTTAGATAGAAAAACTTCATACGAAAGGATATAATGAAATTTTGAGGTTTTTTTAATAATTTAGATGAACCATAATTACTGTTAAATAATTAATATATTGATTTTATTGTGTACCTTTAAGTAAGTATTATTTATCTCTACTTCTTTATTTCTTAATTATCTTGAGTAAATTTTGAAATTTAAATAGTTTATTATAATTTAAAAAAATTGTGAATAATTTTTTTCAAGTAAAATAAAGAACTAAATTATTTTTAAAATCATAAAATAACAGTTTTTCTGATTGTAATTAAAATTATTGCATTTTATTGTAAGTTGTGCAAAATTTTTAAAAATTCACTACTGCGATGACTGTAAGAACTGCAAAACCATCCGTTACATCCGCATATGTGATAAACGCAACGCTACTGAAAGCGCATCGGCTACTGCAATTTAAATCCCTATTAGATAGTAATTGTTTTAGCAGATTAGCTGATGCTTCATCTGTTTAACCTTCTAAATTGTTTGATAAATGATGCAGTCATGTTGAGCTGAGGCAAACTTTGATGTCAGTGAGCTCAAATTGTCACTTGATAGAGCGCTTATTTTTTGAGTCTTCCAAAACAGGTAAAGAATCTCTTCATGAGAATGTCTTTTATAATTGCTCAAAGTATCTTCTCCAAGTGTTATGATAATGCAGGGAGGGATGAGAGCTTGAAATCGCCAACTTGTTTTGATTTAGTGAACAATTGTCCTAATCTTTCTTCTTTGTCGCTGAGAGGTTTTAAACTGCATGATTATAAAGTTCGCATACTTGTTAAGGTATGCACTCATTTCATGTTGTTTAAAATAATCGCCCTTTTGATTTGCACTTCAAGGACATGCTTAATGCTTAATGGAATGAAATCTTGGCAAACATTTAAAATTCTCATGAATAAACTTCTAGTGGGTGAACCAGGTTTCATATTACTTTATTCACGGTCCTTGCTATTAGATATTTTTTATCTTGAAAATATCTAATGTCGAACTTTTTACCTATATTCGATTAATGTAGCAACTTTCTTTTGCCTACTCTTTGACGGAAAAATTCAACTTTTCCTTATAAAAGCAGAAATGCTGAATTGGTTACTTGATAAGTTGTAATGGTTGACATATCATACCAATGGTTTGTAAGTATTAGGCAAGGTGGATTTGCTTAAATATGATAAGTGCTGGTTATTGTATGCCTGGAAGGATGGTGATTCTATTTGATTATACTGCACTTAGCAGTTGTCTGATCACTTGCAGGGATTCCGTAAACTTAAGTTTGCTGATTTCTCAACATCATACTCAATCACCGGCACCTTTTTGAGGTCCATGTAGCTCTTGTCAACCTTACCTATGAGAATCCTTTTAAGTCCTGTTTTTTCTAGATTCTTTTTGCAGACTACTCAGAAGTTTCTTTTTTGCCCTTTGATCAGGAATTTGGGAAGTGGTGGTGGTGGAAATCTATTAGAGGTTTTAATTTTGAGGGACTGTATGCATCTCAAAGAGGTGAGGTCTAAATCCAACCTCCAACTCTTCCTCGTAGAGAAAATCCTCTCTCTCTCTTATCTCCTGTCTGACTTCTCATGCGCAGCTGGAAGTTGCTCAGTTTTTGACGGCAGTTCTTGCAGGAGATTTTAAGTTCCTTAGACATCTTGTGAGTGAAGCCGATATGTGAATATCATTTTCATAGTCCTTGTTTTTTTGGATCCTCGTTTGACTGTGACTACTTCCATCCCCATAGGACATATCTAACAGGGAAGGTTTAGCTTCAGCAGGTGACTGGTATCAAAGATGTTACAACTCTAGGTAAATAAATCCTTTGTGAAACTCTGTTATACTGCTGAGATTGCTTTATCTTTTACTAATATATGACCTTGTTGTGTACCACGCAGCATTATTCCTTTACAGCAGGTTTTGGAAGTAAGACCCAATATTTGTCTGCTGGCTGAGTTTCCATCAGAAGGATGGTATAGTCTGCCCTTAAACTAATTTAGTGGTTACATCATTGTTCTTAGTTTTTTTTTTTTTCTCCAATAAATATTTTAAGCTGAGAAATTGAAAGTTGATAGGAAACGAAATTTGCATTTTGACTCGTGCTTCTTGGCTTTGCAGCTTCCTTGACGTAGACCACATGATTGATAGTGATTTTAACAGTGAGGTCAGCCTGCCATCCCAGCTGAGTAGTCATACTTCTGATGGTGCATTGCTTATGAGTTCATCAGAGAGCAGCTATAATAGTGATCAGGGTAGTGGTAATGAGTATCAAGATTCAGGTTTTTTAATTTTTGAGGAAAGCTCAGATGAGGTGGATTTTCTGGTTGTCTAGAAGAGCTGCCAGGCTAGGCGGGTACTGAAACTTGCAGCCACTAAATTAACTGGTATCGTGATCTCATCCTTCTGATTTTGAAAGCAAGGAACCAGCTCCTTGATAGATTGTTTAGGATTGCTAAGTAGTTATTCATCTCGTAACATAAAATGAGTACTTTCTTGGCACTGTGTAGAGTGGTTGATGCTTCCATCTTCATGAATGCTAGAAAGGTTATAATCTGAAAATTACCATGCTGGACACGTATTTAATTCAGTTATCTCCAAGTGTGGTGTTGCTTGACTGAAGTCGATTGTATTGGCCCAGTGTCTATTAAACTGGTAACTGCAAAATTTTTTGCCTCTGGTTTTCTTCTGTTGACCTTGGGGAGAATTTCTGGGTATTAATAAATATAAATAATATTGTTAGAGGAAATAGTACTGTGATCTGCAAATTGAATGTTCTATTCTAGAAGGTGTGTATTTTCTGACCAATGTAATGTATATTTATAACAGGTATTTGAAAAGAGGCTTCTTCACAGTGGAAGCTGAATTGAAGAGAGGTGGATGGATCGAATTGCGTGTGGCAGTATAGTTTCTTTATCATTCTCATTCATGATAATTCTATGCTGCTGCTTGTGATATCCAACGGTCAGTTTACTATGCCGGGGGATGGTTGGGGTAGGCTTTTCTTCTGCTTCTTCACTGAGGTTGTTATCATAAAAGAAGAGCCTCTGGGGAACCATTTTTGTTTTCCCCGTTATTTTAGCAGCTAATATGTGTAGATCATGAAAAGTGGCAGCCTATGCTTCAAGCGCTCTTGCTAATTGTAATAATTGCAGTGAATGGCCCTTGCTGATACCTTTGTTTTGGCAAAAACGCAAATAGCAATTCTAGCCTACTTATGTAATGTGCAAGCAAAATTGATCGTACAGATCTTGCTGTTCTCGCTGCTGCAACCATTTTAGGTTTTTGGTCAGCCTTTAATTATTTCGGTTGTAGGAGCATCTCGTCATGAGAGGGCCAGGCGGCCTACTCGAACATTAGGCCCACCTCAAACTATCCAACCCGCCTGATTGGATTTATTGGACCGTAGAATTTATGAAATGTTGCGTCTCGAGCTTTCCAAGCTTCTACATTCACTCCGCCGTTTGTAACCAACGGCAAGCGGTGAAGCCAAGCAGCAATCAACATTCAACAGCCAACCTACAGACCGTGCCGTGCAATCACGTAAAAACCGCTTACTGCACATCAACGTGCCGTATCCTCCGGCAAATTTTCAAACGATGTCGGTGGTACGCTTTTAGACTCCGCCTCCCTTGACAAAACCCCTTGTTATTTGGTCCCCGTCGATCCTCTCCCTCCCCCACCACCTTGTTGGCCACTCGGATGGTGTTTCGGACCTTGTCTGGTCATCCAACTCCCGGTAAATCTGCTCAGCCTCCGACGACAGCTCCCTCGGAATCTGAAATGAACGCGTCCTTGAATGTATACCAGGACTTGGAGTGCGTGGGCACCATATATAACAAGACTACCGGCCTTCTATGATTTGACCATGAAATCGGGAACTACCCCGATCTTTCATCACCAGTTGGGGTCTTCGAATGCGTGGGCAATATTGGCATTCATGTTAAATATTGAATTTTCTTCTGGTCTGGGTCACAGTAAATGGCAACAATTAGACATTAGCAATCTTCTTTTTTGCTTCAAGAGAATGGAGATGGATATCTTGAATCTTTACTTTGATGCAATTATACAATAATTCATTCTTTCAGAAACCCAGTAAAAAGTCGGATCTTCATCGACAAAGGCCGACAACCATTACCAGCATTTTCATCACAAAACACGTAACTTCCTTGTCCCTTGGATTTGGATGTGACATGATATAAACATGTAGATCAAAATTTCACGTGAATCCTATTAAAATAAAAAATTTTCAAGTTGCATTTTTTTTTTTCTATTACACAATCAAATTTATATATATATATATATAATAGTATTATAGATAAGTTTCTTTTTATATGCAGTGCAGAGTTTTAAAAATTTTAAGTTAATTAAAAATTTTATTTAATAGTTTTATTATATATAAGTACTAAAATAGACTTATTCACTGTATGACTAAAGATAAAATAAATAAATAAATAAATAAATGGAAGAAATTATTTAGTGATTATTGGTTAAGAGAAAATAGATAATCTATTTAAAAATAATTCAATCTTTATTTTTAAAATAGAAAAAGTTAGATAACCTATTTTTTTATTTTGTGTAATATTATAAATTGGATTAGTTTCATTTTACTCGCTAACTTAAATTTAATTAAGAATTTTATATTAGTAGAGATGATTGTGTTATCCTACTAATTTTAATAAAATTTTTAAATTGCAATGACAACATATGATAGAATTTTTTTTATATGTGATATAACATTTCTCCTATATGGCTATATCATATATTATACATAATGTATAGTACCTTTTTTATTCATTTACTAGAATTTATCATGTTAAAAAAACAGGTGAAAAATAATTTTTTTAAAATATCATATTCAAGAAAAATAATAAATTAAAAATAAAAGCGAGCAGTTATTTTTTAAAAATAAAAAACATTAAAGGTGACTAGTTTTCTAGTGGTTAGTTATTTTTAAAATTTTGAAGACCTAAATATCTATAATTTTTTATTATTACAATTAAATTTTTTTTTTTATATATTTCTTAAGGGATCATCAATTAAATTATTTTATAAATGTGTTTTTTTATATACAGATAAAAGAGTTGGTATCCAGTCAATTACTTTTCATTTATTATATTTCAACACGCTTATAATAATCATTCATATATATAGAATATATTCATAAATTATAAAAATTATATTTATAAATAATAATTAAAGTTGTATTAAATAATAATAAATAAAAAATAATAGAGTAGAGGTAGACCCTAAATAAAAATAAGCTTAGCAATTTATGTACATTTTATTATTTCATAATCGTATTTAAAATATTTTATATTTATATTAATTTTGATACATTAATAATTTATATTATATAAATTTTAAAAATATATTTATACTATATAGAGTTAAATCATATTTTTATTATTTTATATATTATATTCATTAATAATATTTAATATTATTGAATTTAGATAAAAAAATTAATTAGGCTGAAATTTGGGGTTGATATTGGTTGAATCACATCGTATTCGATGAACAGGTTCAAAAAATTAATTTAATGTAACAGCAAAGATATTCCCTGCCGACCGGGTCTGCTTAATAATTTGTCAAAACCCAACATAATCATGCAAAAACGTGCTTTGCTGAAATAAATAAATATACATATATATATATATATATATATATGTATGGTAGCTGTCAGTTGTCACAATAAAAAAATAAAAAAAATCTTATTCCATAAAAAGAAACAGTTCTAAGGGGAAAAAAAAGGAAAGCCATGATGCAGGCAAGCAATGAAATAATTAATATTTTGGTACATATATAATATAAATATAATATAGGAGTCCGTTTTTGATCAGACGGTGTAAGGCAAAACAGTGGGGGAAGATCAAGGCACGAGAGACCGACACCTGTTAGCCCTTTCGGGCTTTTGTCCATTACTACACTCAAAAGTCCAACCAACCCAACCCAACCCAACCTTCCTCCCTTTTTTTATCTGCAATCTATTTTTGCCCTTCAGGGTCAGGTCAAAAAGCCTTCAACTTTTCATGGAACATATCGCTCGTTTACCCCCATTTCTACTAGAATGCCCTTCATCTTTTTGCCTTTTTCTTTTCCCATCCAATATTGTTCCACTTCCGTGTGATGGGACAAACTTACTTACCAAGTCCTAGTAATGTAGGTGTAGCCTAAATGACTGTTGTATCCTTCCAATTTCTCATAAATTAATTATATTATAAATATGTACACTCATTTCTAGGATAAAAATATATTTTCAGAGACAAAATATTAAATGGTTAATTATTAAGAAAAAGTGGATAAAATTTAAAAAAATAAGTAATTTTTGTTAAAAGTATATTATATAAAAATTCAGTTATATTTTGATATTTTAATTTTATTTATTTATTATATTTTTAATCAAAATTAATGTCATCTGATTTAAAATATAAAATAGAGGGCTTATTTAACAAGTGCCGATAAACTATAATACCGATTAAAGATCATCTGATTATTATTTGAAGAAAAATTTTTTCATTTAAGACATCATTTTTCCGAAATGAAAAAAATAATTTATTGCTTACGCATATTTTTTATCTTTAATATCATCACTGATTAACAATTTCCTAAATTAAATAAGATATTTTATTATAATATCAATAATATAAAGACATACAAAGAAGTGATGATAACAATAAGAAAAAAAAAATCTAAACATTATTATTTTATTATAATATCAATAAGAAAAATCTGAACAACCGACATTTGCATTGAGTTGCACATGCCATGGTCAGCAAAAAATGCTATTCTCCTTGTTTATTTATTCAAATGCACGTGCTTTGTGTTAAAGAAAAACAGTTCCTGTATTTCAAAATTGGTATATAAGTTTATTTAATTTATCCCCAAATTGAGTTTGGAACAGTAAATTGTGAATTTTTTAAAATTATTTATTCACAATTTTAATTTTATTAACATAATATTTTTATATTATTGTGAATAATTCTATATGAAATTTAAAAGAGATGGTTTAAATATCTCAATGTTTAAGAAAAAATAATTTGATTTAAATATATATTTTTTAAAGTAAATGTTTTATGAATAAAATAAATAGTTCTGTTTATTTTATTCAATATTTTTTGTTTAAAAATTTATATTAAGTAAAATTTAATAATAATTATCAAACATTTTGAAAAGAAAATAAATATTAAATTTTTTTAATATATTAAAAATTTTCAATCTCTTTTAGACACACCCTTAAGGTACATGCATCAAGTAATAAATAAATGATTAATAATTAATGAAATATTTTTTTTATGAATTAATTTGTTAAATTATATCTTAGAGATAATTTATGTGTGTTATCAAATTTAATAGATAAAAGATATTCTTCAAAATAATAAATATATATTTTGTATCAAATCAAACATTAAAATAATTGCTTATTTAAAGAATATAACCGGTTTGTTTAGTTGAAAAAATCGTGGTTGTGTAAAATCCAATAGAAATTAATTCTTTTTTTTCTCGAAATCAAAACTAAATTGATTAACATTTATAATTGAATCGAGTTGAATCAAATTTTAATAAGTTATATGGATTCGATTAATTAATATTTTAAATTTAAAAATATTTTTTAAAATTATTTTAAGGTTTTTCATTAATTTTAAATTTAAAAATATTTTATTTTAATATTATAAAAAAATTAATTAAAAATTAAAATTGAATTTAATCCAAATAATTAAAATTTTTTAATATATGAATATGACCGCTATATTTAATTATTGTTATTATTATTATTATTATTCTAATAAAGGTTTAAATCACTGGATTTGGTTTTCAATTTTTTTTATCGCGTCTTATAATTATTTTCCTTCCTGTGTGTCAAAATCGTAAATCGGGTCAAAACGAGGCCCACTTGTCCAAGAATTACAGTAAAGGGGAAAGGAACAGGCAGTACAGAAAATGCTATTTAAATATAACTGTGAGGAAGTCATCTCAGATCCGTGAGATTCTCTGCTTTATCTCTATCTCTTACCCTTTACATGTTCTTCATTTTCATGGCGTTTTGATTCTGATTGAACCCAAATTTTTTTAAAAAAAACCTCATAAAATTAGATATGCCAATAAGGAAAAGAAAACACAGTTCAAAGATTTAGATGACATCATCGTTTACCAGAAGAAGAAGGAAGAAGAAGAAGAAGAATAATAAACTCAGTCTTCAGATCTAACAATATCAGATCACTTCACTCTTAGCGTTTCTGTAGTGACTACTTTTTATTTTCCGGTAATTTATCTAACTACTGTCAAATTTCGCGGACTCTTAATTTAGGTTTCAGTTTTTTCTTGTTTTGATTTTTATTTTGCCGCCTTCTTCTCAATTTTTTTTCTTTCTTTTTCTTTTTTGTACAGTTTGATGATTGTGATATAGGAAGATCTTGTCTGATTCGCGGCAATAGAGTGGTCGGTTTTTTATTATTATTATTTCCATGATTTTCCTTTGAATCTTTGGAGTTTCTGAGCCAGTATTTCTAGACAAATTAGTAACATATTTTGTTGGATCTACGATGGGGAAGATCTTGAAGTTCACGGTGTCGTTTTGGGTTTAGCCTCAAAGTTGTCACCTTTATCATATTTTAGTGGCCTGTAACGAGCATTTAGAAGAAGTCGGGTTCTTTTTCTTTGTTGGGTAATCATAGGACTGAGTTGAATCGTTGAATCATTGAATCAGTGGGGTCTGATTATCAAAATTACGTATGGAGACCCTTGTTGTGGTGGCGCAGCACAGGAATCAGTACTGTAGCAGGGCGAAGCCACATGGTCCTGCCCGATTTGGTTCATCACCATCTAGATATTTTAGAGGGATTAACTGTAGGACTTTTCAATCTGGAGCTGGATTACTCCCAACCCCGTTCAAGTATAGCTCTACTCCTATAACTAAACTGCCATCTTCACCTGCATCTTCATCGTCATCAGCTTCACCAAAAACCCCATCACCTTTTGCTGATGGAAAACACACGGAAACTATCGTGAAAAGCTCTCCTATTCCTATCAATACCAACAGAACCACTAGAAATGATAAGTCTTTTGATCTGGACATCTCTGGGGAAGGTTTTATGTACTCCGAGCTCTGGGCTGGACCTGCATATTCCAATTCGCCGCCGCCTAGTTCTTTGCCAATACCCAAATTCTCACTTCGTGTGAAGAGGACCGTGTCCCTTGATTTGCCTGCTTCTGACCCTTTTGTTGATGTTTACCCAACTGCCAAGTCTGCACCTGCATCTCCTACCAGGGAGCTTAAACCTTCTGTAGCGGAACTTTTTCGTAGTGCTGATTCTGCGACTAAGACTTTACGTCGCATTCTCAATCTTGATAACACTGATGACTGAAAAGAGCGAAGGAGTTTGTAAATAAGTTTACTGTGCAAATTTGGAGTTAGTTTGAGATTGTATATATAGATTGAATAAAGATGATTGGTAACATGGGTCAGTATGAGTTTGCTTAGCTTTATTTGGGTGGTGATATGAGCAAAAGTAATGGCTATGGTAGGTCGACAATCTCCAGATTTTGCTTTATGAACAGATCGTTTGTGAGAATTTGGTGCTGGTTATGAATGCAATCGAAGATGACTGATGCTGTTCGGGAAGCTGTGGAGAGCTTACATTAGAATCAAAGTGTCTTGGATCTCTACTTTGGCATGAAATTGTACTGATGACTGCCTTATTATATCTCGGGCTTGAAGGAAATTATGTACTTGTTAGTTGGCAACTTACCATATCACGTCCTTGATGATTAGTATCATTTCAGCTGTAAATTTTAACTAATTTCCTCCTTTAGCATCAGATACAATGTATATACTGTAGTCTGCAGGATCTCCAGTAAATTGCTTTCCCAAATTCCTTAGGCTGTCATTTTATTCCTTTTCTCGTCATCTTTATGTCCTTGATCTCCGATCAGTGTCCTTTGCTTCAAATAGTCCAACTTTGATTAGTTCCTTTCTTTCTTTGTTGAACCTTTGCGTCACCTGGTCTACCTAGATGGTCTTTGTTTTTCTTACAACTCTTTTCCTTTGTCCATCATTGCCTAAGTTGGCTGCTTAACAATCAAATCTCCTGAATATACTCTTCTTTCTTTTAGTAAGGATTTCAATCCTCTAGACTCTGTAAGGGTGTTTTTACCCCCGCTCCATATTTTTCTGTTTTTTAAAGGAAAAAGTGGGAAGGGGAGGTAATATAGTGGTTAGTTGTCACTTTTTTCTTCAGCTTGTTAGGTTAATCAGTGTTGACTTGCCACTTGCAACTTGCAACTTGCAAGTGATGTTCGTCCTGTTCGTCCTAATGGTGAATGGTATTCTGTTGTGTTCATAGAGCCCATCTTTCTTGGAGATTGTTGACTGTGCCAAGTTACTTACAAGGTATTTCATTTCCGTGAAATATTAGTTTATATATTTATGTTAGTTTAAAGAATCTTTGTTAACTGTTGCTAACTATATGCACTGTATATATATATATATATATATATTTTTTCCAGGGAGCTATTGGGATAAGTATTTCACGAGGCTTTTGTTATAAGTGGATTTCTTCGTGCTAGATTTCGTCTTTAATGCAAGTCTCGTAGGACCATATCTGTGTCAACCACGTCTTCAAAATGTTTTTTCATCGGTGTCTTTGCCTTTCAGTGAGTTCTTTAACTGGTAGCTTACGTTGTTTTGAACTATGTTTTCTTTTATTGCCATGTTATTGTTCGAGTTCAATATATGTTCTTTTGTTACTGCTATATTGGATTGTTAAATTACAGGTAGTTTCTCTTCTGCCCTGATAAGGCAGATATTGTTATGAGTTATGCATCAGAACTAGAATTGGCTCATCTGGAAATATGGACTATCTTCATTTATCACCCGTTAAAACTTAGAACTTCCTGAAAACAGTCTCTTGCGACGGAAGAGCTTTTGCGGTGCGGTTATATCTCTATACTCGTGTGTGCATAATTAGCTATTGCAATAAAGGTACAATCTAGGATTGTGCATATAAAAGAGAGATCGTCATATATCATTTGAAGAAGAAAGTGCATTAGCATAAACAAATAGTTGTTAGTTAAAGAAGAAAGTGTTGTTGGATATGCAGAATTTGTACATTACAATACCCTCTGAGAGGAAAAATTATTGTTCCTCATTTTAATTCTAAAAGTAATTTCTTCAGGTACCTATACTTGATGCATGGCATCTCTAAATAAAAAGGAAAAACAGGAACAAAGATTACGGCTGAGAGTAAATACAAAAAGACCATGTTCTCATCTCCAATGGGAGGAATTCAATGCCTTAATAAGACTAAACTTTTCACAATAAAACCAACAAACTATTGAAATAGAAGGAAAAAAGTAAAAGTGGGCACCTAGATTCTTAGCTGAGTACAACCAACAATTGGTCCTCGGCACTTAGTCATTGGAGCTGCCTGACGCCATGTAGGTCTCTGACCCCCGACCGTCAAGATATCAACGTCAGACATCGGTTTGATATCCCAATTAAATCGATCAGGCCCGATCACACCTCCAGTCAGGTAAATTTCATCTCGTAGTCCTGTCATTCCGAATTCGATTCTCTTACGAAACTCTGAAGCAGAAATCACCACCTTTCTCACCTCCTTTTCCCGCTTCAAAATAAGTCCATGGCTCATACGACTGCCATTGGACCCTGGAGCCAACCATAATCCTCAACCGTCAAACCAGACCTCACGTGGTCCAAGACTTGCACCGTAGATAACCCCCTGTGCAAGCAGCTTTCCTCCGATAACGAGTCACGAGCATGCTGAATGTGAGTGCGGTAGAGATCGGGTATTGGAGTCCGGACATCTTTCTCAGGATCATACATTTCTGCTTGTGGTATAGATTTTCTGCAGCTGGTAAAACCACCAGCAACAATAATCTTTCCCTTCAAAATGCAGCATGCAAACATGACACGAGGTAAGATCACAGATGCACGTTGAGCCCACCGACGCATTATAGGGTCATATGACCAGACTTCATCAATTGCAAAACTCCCATCTTGATCACCAGTTGATGGGTCGACATCATCACTTCCGCCACCAAGAACAAACAGCTTTCCACCAGTTGAGACCACACGGAAATGGGCAAGGTGCCTGACCTTTGAGGGAAGGACAGGAAAAGTAATCCAAAGGTCGTGGAGAGGATCATAAATCTGCCATAAATCCTCTGGATCAAAGGCGCGTGCACACAGAAGTCCCTATGCTGAGCCAACCTCCTCTCAAGCTTTAAATAGCTCAGGGCTACGAATGGCAGCTCTCCAGGAATGAGAAACAAGTTCCAACTTAGGACATAGGTAGAAGGGAACCCGTGCTAGGCACCTAAGGGCAACAGCATCTGGAAGACCTTCATTTAACCCAGACATATAGTCAAAGTTTCATCGATGCCCACAAATCTTCTCTAACAGATTTTTCCAATGCAAATTACAGCAGTAGAATATGCAATCCAGAAGAGCAAATTTGGAAAACCAAAGTAAGAAACAATAGTTTATGAAGATGGAATCGCTTTATTTGTATTCAACAGCATTGCAGCACAATTAGCATTTTTTAGAAAAATTTTGGGGGAAAGGGGGATCAGTCTAACCAACATTGGAAGGAAAAAAAAAAAAAACAAGTAGCAATCATGCCATGACATGAAGGTCAAAAAAAACTAAAACATCAAAATTAAAATTTTACTTTAACCATGAAAAAAGCTCCAAAAGACGCCCAAAAGGGCTATTGAAATCCCTATGAAAGAAAAATTTTCATTTTCAAAGCATGGGAAACGCATCACCGTCATTGGAGTAAAAGTATTTTTTCGATAAAGTTTTGTTTGTTCAAGCATGAAGTCATGCTTTCACATTAAACTTTCTTTTTGCATACGAAAGCAAACTACCAAAAAATGCAATCCATGTTTTTATTTGTCCAAGCAAAATAGCTCACGAACAAAAAATTGAACTACTGTCCTTATATTAAATAAAATAACTAGCTCTATTTCACTTTTGCATTATGGCAAGTAAGACTAACGGTCAAGGGAACATTGAACAGCATATGTGGGAATAATATATCATTGGAAAATTTTTAGCACCAAGAGTTTCAAGTGCAGGAAATCATCTCATTAACGAGTTTCAAATGACTGAAGCAGCAAAAAGACTTGGCGATTTAAGACATGAAGGAAAAACCACCTAATAAACCCAAAAACAAAAATGGGGATCTCATCTATATCATTCATTTTCCATGATTGAGACAGCGGTATGTGCAACATGTTTGCAACTAAGAAAACAAATCGGTAGGAAACATGAAGCACTCTAATTACCATGCTGCTTAGCACCAATTCTGAGATACCACCATGGAAGTTACTTTGTGTGGGAAAAATAAACTTATTTATCTAAAGTCAATACATGGCAAACAATATTCTATTTCGGGAATAAATAGGTCCTGAAGAAACAAAAAAGAAAAAGTCTCACATATATGTAACATCTAATAATTAATATAAACCGTGAGGCAGCCAGCCTAGCATCTTCAAGGAAACCAATCCCTTAACTGGTACAATGACCAAAAGAGGACATAACTTTTGTCTTGGTTTCTAATATATCAAATTTCTCCTAAAAGGAAAAGATATTTTTTTTTAACAAAGGGATGAAGAAATGGAAAGGGAGAAGAAGCCAGAAGAATACTTACAAAAGGAGACAAAATAAGAGGGGGGCGTAAGGAAGGAAACAAGCCTTTTGGAAGAGTTCAAGCTTAATGAAAATTTTGATTTAACCTGGATATCAGAGTTCCAGCTTTATGAAAATTTTGATAGTTAAAACACTTTCGAAACGGTTTTTTCTGATTGAGAACTTAACTCAAAGTCCCACCCTTCTAAAACACTAACATTGCAAATTACTGTAAACTTATTGTCATTGAACACGTTTTCCACTAATAGAAGCTATGACTAATATATTTATACAAACATGAAAACTTTAAAGATCTAATATACCATATTTACTATGTTCAAATATCAAAATTTATCTAAAGCACAAGCAATTTCAAAGAAGAAAAGTGCAACCATTTACAAAATTAAAACACGATCTACGCCAAAACCCTGACTTTGTAATACAATGGAGACACATTTGCGCAAATAACAAACACAAGAATCAAGCAAATTTAAAAACAAGATGGCACCAGAATACATTTCATTGCCCCGACTCGGTTGAATTTCACCATCACAGACACCCACACTTCTAATCCACTTTATCAACTTGTTAATCCCAAACCAGGAGAAAAATGAAAAACAGAGAAACACATCAAATTGAGAACAAACTCCAAAATGTCAGGCATATGAAGAAAAAGGAACTTCCTATTAAAAGATGACAACAGCTAACATTCCATCGCTTTCAGATAAAACCCACCTCCAATTCACCAAAAAAAAAAAGGAGGGAATTCATTAATTTCAAAATTAAAACCAAATCCTAAGAATTGCCCAACAAATATCGGTTAAAAAAAAGGACAAGCAAAGAGGAAAAAAAATTAAGGCTCCAATTCTAAAGCTTCTGAAAAAGGAATAAAGAGAAGATGTCTTAACTGAAAGCCAAGACCCCACCAAAGAAGAACAAGATTTGAGCTTCATTGCTGAGAAACGGCAGCGTAAAATTTCCTGAGAAGAGAAGGCAAGCGACTGAAAGGGCGACAAAGCAAGCGAGAGAGAGAGAGAGAGAGAGAGAGAGAGAGAGAGTTTGCACAGCGTTGAAGGAAACGCAGAGTTCCAAAAAACGATCATTTTATATTATTTAATTTTTCAAGCAAATTGGTATTAACTTAATTGAAGAATTGGATAAAAAAATTGAAATAAAATACAAATTAAAAGATATTGCTCTCTTTCAATTTTTTATAATACACATTTAAATAAAAATTATCTATTTTTATTTATGTAGCCGTCTCTCTCTTAAAAATATATTTTTTTCACTATTTTATATAAAATATTTTACTAATGAATTATCAAACTTCAATTAAAATTATAATATATAAATTATAATAAATATAAATATAAAATTTTAAATAATGTCCTTTAATTTTTTTAATAAACACTAAAAAATTACCAACTTCCTAAAAAACCTATCATATATTTACTCATGTAACTTTATATACTTTTAAAATATAAATTTATTTCACTATCTTGTTTAAAAACACATTAAATAATAACTCGTCTATTAAAAAATAGTACCACATTTTTATGAGATAATATTTATTTTCTTTTGAAAAAAAACATATTTTTATTTTTTCTCGAATTTTGATGTTTACAAATCAAGTGCCGTCAACTTAATTAAAGAATTAAACAAATCAATCACAAAATAAAAATTTAATAAAAAAATTCATTAATTTTCATTTTGTTTGAAAATATGAATTTTAATTCACTCAAATTTAAATTAACATATTTATCCAAATTTTTTATTGTAAAACCACGCATGAAAGTATAACTATTTTTTATTTTAAATTTCAATTATATATATAACATTATCTAAAAAAACATAAATGTAGCTGTATGAAAGACTAGTTTTGATTTATGTGATTGAGCGTTACAATTACTTTTAGGTTAAAAAAAAAAAAAGAAAACTTTGTTTGGTATTATATATATATTTTGGATGCCTTTGAAAAAAAAAGAAGAGAAGAGAATAAGGCGTGCGGATATTCTACTTGGGAAATCGGATAGCATTTTTCTTTAACCCCTAATTTCATTATTCTTGACACGTAAACGATAGGACAGGATTAATTTTGGGATATATTTATAATTTTTTTATACTATGTGTAATTATAAAGAGAAATTATTTAATAAAGTGTCAATAGCATTTTTACATTTTAATTAAAAAAATGATACATATTTTCTAAAATATAATGAAAAAATAAAAATATATGCAGCAATCTTAATTTCGTTTGTATAGTTCAATAATCTCACTATCAGTGTTTCAAGATTGGACCCTATTATTTAAAAAAAAAAAGATGATAATAATGTTAATTTTCAAAAAATTGGGCAAAGAGATCATACTTGAAGCATAATACCCTTTGTAAATACGAATAGACCAAATATGAGTGGAACAACCGTCTTTCCTAACGCATCTAGATTTAGACTTTATAATTTTTATATTATTTTTTATATTATATAATATTTATATTATAATTAATTTTTTCATATCATATTACGTAGATATATTTTGCTGCTGTGTCTCGCCCCGCTCAACGTCAAGTCAAGTAATATGTTATTAATTAATTTTTATATTTATATTATATTTAGATATTTTATTTTATAATTATATAAATTTTAATATATTTATAATTTATATTATATATTTTTTGAAATAATCATATATATTAATATCATGTTTGTACTAATTTTTAGTATCATATTTTTATTTTTTTCATTATATTAATGTTATATTTAATATTACTGGATTTAGCCATGCGTATAATTTTGTGTTTCCTAATGAGCATGAGGGGCGACTTTTCTTGAAGCAGCACATGTTCGCGTCTTAAACCATCAGTTTTTGCATAATAAGGGGAAGGGACGACCATTGACGATTTGACATTAAGATTTCAATCTGGAACTGATAAATTGACTCTAAACCATACCATATTCTTTTATTTATGAAAAATGGCTTAAAAATCTGAACAAAAATAAAGTAATAAACCAATACAGTCCCCTGGGAAATTATTCCTACGAATAATTTAACAACACATCGAGAATCAACAAAGAAAAAACTGCAATCCTTTTATATCTACTAAAGTGGTGCTAATATATAGGCGATCTATGTGACCAGAGTTTGCTTAGATGGCAACAAAGCTTGAAGCCTGCGCCGACGCGATGAAAAGCAAGAGGAATAGCACTGAAAACGACGACTTAGTGGAGTAGTTCCCGGCTGATGTGCCATCGTCTGTTGCTGGAACCGTCTTAGAACCACCACCTGAAGGAGAATCTGATTGTCCTGATGGAGAGCCAGAGGGAGAAGATGCTGTGGATATCATGAGCAATCAGTCAATCAATCAATCAGAATTTGGAAAAGCTGAATAATAAGCAGAAAAAGAAAGTATTTTCTAAAGAATACTTAATTTTGCTTACCTTTGCACTGGCTAGCGGGGGGAGTTTTAACATTGCAAGCAGTTGGGAGAGCCATTGCCTGAGTCTGGTTAACACTGACACCAATTGATGAGGCACCACCGTTAAGGACCTCGCACAGGCACTGAGGCTGCGAGCTCACAACATTGGAAAGCTGCGAGCAGCATGAAGAAGACGGTGTCGATGAGTTCCCTTGTATATAGCTCAAGCATGGAGACATGCTAATGAGCACATTGGTGCAACTTGAACTTGATTGTGCCGCAACTCCTGTCCATAAAGTCGCTGCAACTATAAACATTGCTGCAATAATGCTTCTAGTTGCCATCGATTTGTTTCTCGGATTTGGTCTTGACAACTGGAAAGTTTTTAAGTCTTGAAACTGATAAATGGAATGGTCGACTCAATGGATTATTACATGTGGTTTATAAAGGCGAAAATGTGACAAAAGGGAAGGGCAGCTAGCTGTGCTTTATTTAGTTGACCAACTTTGCCTACTTCATAACAGATTCTTTGGTAAACAAACTCCGACTCTGGAACATTACAGATGAGTTTTAAATGAAGTCAGCCTTAAGCATCGCTCTATTTTATATTCAGACTTTGAGTTGCACTATAATAAAGAAGCCATAATGCATCAGAAAAAAAAAACTTTCTTGATGCTTTCTTTGGGTTGAAGGAGGCCGAAAGACTTTATGCCTAATATTTTTTTAAATGCAAAGGCTACGGTGGTGAAAGTCTTTTTCTTGAAAGGTGAATAATGAAACGAATACGTGGATGCTAGAAGCTCCAGAACCCACCAATCAACCTGATAAAGACGGCTCCTTTTAAAGCAAAAAGAAAAGAAAATTGAACCGTCCGTTTCTTTCAATTAATTAATATAATTATTTTTAAAAGTGGTATTTAATAATTTTCAAAGTATGGCCTTTTTTTATAAGCATGAAGTTCCCTTTTTTCTTTCTTTTTTCCTTTTTTTTTTAACTAAACGTTTCATTAGTTACGACTGGTGAGTTACTTTATCATTAAGCTTCTTGTTCTTTCCTTTGAAAAGATTCAATATTGCCAAATTACAAGATCAAAGTCCTATTGTATCCATGGTACAAAAGGGCGTAATCCTAATTAAATTTAATCAGTGTTTGAAAGTAGAAATTACCTTTGATTTTCTGTCACGTTCGCATAAAATTGATAAAGAGCTAAGGTCGCCGTGCTGCCTGATGTTGCCTCCTATTGGGAAAAAAATGTTTTTGGTTCAGATTTGGTGCAAATGCATTAAGAAATACTAGTTGTTTTGATTTTGGTGTCTTCAAATTATGCGTGTCAACCGACCCTTGGTTGCAAATTTGGATGTCAAACCGACATGGTATGAGATCGGTTTTTCCCTAGGTTTTTTAGCCTTACCTTCATACATGCCGTTAGAGTATGGGCCATTGAAGGTTTGAATATTTACTAAGCTCTTCATTTTTTTTAAGTATTTATGTTTAACATTATTTGATATATATTCAAATAGAGATACAAGTATGATCATCTAAACATATCAAAAACAAATCAAGTAAAACCATGTCCAATTTATATCGATCTCGGACGCTAATATTGAATTTCGAGTAAAATAAGTGGTGAGAAAAAGATGCAAAGGTGTATTCTCCCTTGAGACCTTTTCTCACAAATTAGACAAATTTGATGCACAAAGCAGCAATCCATTGCATAAAAACCACAAGTTTAGCCACAAAACTCAAATATTAATCAATAGAGTTCCCCCATCTGGCAGATGACTACCTAAAATAAGCTTTTCATACATCCTACAAATACCCTGAACCATCAACATATTTGATTAGAAAAAGCAAAAGAGCAGTACCAAGAAGAAAAGAAAAAGAACAAAACCAAGACAGTGGCCAAGAATTTTGTTGCAGGGTTTGTTCTGGTGTTTTGGGTTCTCCTTGTGGCAGCAACAATGTGAGTGCATAAGGCCCAGACAGACGACTATCAATTCAAGTCATGCTTTCAACAACTGCAAGCGGGAATGCTTAGATGGTGGGGAGGGCAGCACCGAGTGCGAGATGAAGGGCGATGCTGATTGCGGTAATAAGGAGGTTGCGGCCAAGCTCAATATTAAACTATAGTTATTGCCGACCAAAGACCAGTTTTCGCCCCGACACTTTCTTAATGCTATCAATTAATGTTCATTAACACGAACTAAAGTTTGACCTGAGTTACCTGGTCAAATCTTTTTCTTTTTTTATAATCCTAGGCAATTTTATAATTACCTTTTTGGTAAACTATAAAATATTTTTATTTTGATCACTGAACTCTCATTAATGAAAAAAATACGAAACACCAAACTTTCATTAATGAGAAAGATATAAACCATGACAGACATAATTACATGCATTTTCATACTCCCGATTTAGGCTTTCTCCACAGGAAATAAGAGTTTTTACCAGACTAATAAAGGAAAGTGCTCTCTCTTTTTTTTTTTTTTTTTTTTTTGGGCCAATACAAATAACCTAACAAACAATTTAGATGCAATCGCATTGAGCAGGAAGACGTATGGTTCCATCCAACACATCCAGATTCGGCACCACATTTGTAAACAATGGATAAACTACAGCTTTGCAAACAACGGATAGAATACAATAAAAGAACTCAACAAGACTGTTTTGAAGTATCTAAAAACTAGAAATTTGGCCAAAACCATCACACTTCGAGTAAGTTTCAAATGTCCGCCGTAAGAAAGTTCCCTGATAGAGATACCTGGATGGCGAAATCATTCTGTGTCATACTTATTCACAGATAGAACGCTAAAAAGTGTGTTGGTTTTACATAAGCATATGGTGTCTCAAGCATTTTATCGACATTACAGTGTGCATAGAAGAATGCATGCCTAAAGCAGGAAAAAACAAGAGGAAACATACCTTCTCGCCCAGCTTGAATGGTGGAAGACCCTTATATGGGCATGTGCTGCAACGAAACGCATCACCTAGTCCGCACTGTTCACAATTCCGAAGAAGAAGATAGAAGTATTAGTCTATACTGCCCATAGTTTCAAAGCATAAATATAAAACAATAAAAATTATGACTTTGTTTCGTTAATGTTTTTACTATTTGATTTTTTAAAGAAAAAAAATTGTAGAAAGCAAAAAGAACCAATCGAACAGTCTAATAATCACCACAAATCTATCATAATAATACAACAAATTAACCAAACCACAGGAGTATAGAATAAGAAATACATTGCCACAAGCAGATTGAGGATTGTTCAATTGATCCATAGTCAGTTCCAGCTTCTGCACTTTCTCCTCGTGGTCGGCCCTTCCACATGTGCAGTTCTTGCAGGCTTTCCTTGTGCTTCCCACTTCGCAGTCACCAACTGTAGAAACAATAATTTTAAATTATGTTATATAATACCTAAAACTTTGCACATAAAGGATGAAAAACCAATAATTATTAATTATGGATCTTGTGCCATCTTACCAGGCGGTAATTGGGGTTTCTTTAAATCCTCTTCAGTCAAGAGGGAATCTTCATCAATGAGATCTGAATCATCATCCATCTGAATTTTCAATGGATTTTTCACCGTCTTTTTAATAGCAAAAGAAGATCCGATATTCCATGACGGCTTCCTAGCCTTAACCTATAAGGATCAATGATATAATAGTTACCTTTGTTAAAATCTACTACAAAATATATATAAGGCTTAACTTGAAATGAATTGACATAATTAAGATAACATGCCTCATTTCAATAGCATGATGTACAGATATGACCTAAAGCAGCATTTATCCATCACACATATCAATAGCCGGAAGAAGAATAAATAAAATAATAAAATAGCAAACAATATAATGACTAAATTAAAATTCATAAAGCCATCAATTAACTAACATCAGAGCAGAAAGATTTTTTTAAAAAAAAGAAAACAAGGAAGGAGGGATCCAAACCCAGCTCAAAAGAGCTCAGCTAGGGAATACATGAACCTATCGAACGGATTAAACTTGAAAGGGAGAACTTTGCATTGATCTACAACAGAAGATGCTTCTTTTTTCTATTATTTCAAAATAGCAGCCAGCAAAGCAAAAAAAAAAAAAGTTACCAGGCTAAAAAAAATAGTCACAAAAGAAGGGTAAAAAACTCACCCCAAAAAACTGGGCAACTGATTTCAGGTGAAAACGTTTTCCTTCTGAAAATCCTGCCAATAGTAACTTGCGCTCAATGGCAGACATTACCTGCAAGAAACAATAGTAAGTTGTCTTACAGAAACATAAGCTCACCAAAGTCACAAACCACGAAACTTTTACCGTATCTGCATCATTTGTCCCAGATTGCGAACTCCTGTAAACCACCAGCATCCCACCCGGCATCAAAACTCTGAAGATTTCAGCATACAACCCATCAGCAGGAAATTCAACTGACCTAGAGATGAAAACGACCAAGTCTACATAGGATGATTCTAGCGGCAGCCGAGCTGAGATAACCCCGATACAACACATATATCAAAACATGAGTAATGAAGTTATCAACCAAAACAATCAAATTAAACAAAAAAAAAAAGATTGTTACTAGAAGAAAAATAACACGGCATGGATATGTTGAAACTATACAATTATGAGGGATGAAATATGATTGTTGCTTTCACTACTTACTTTTTGATTCATAGTTAAATCATGCATTTTAATTTTTAACTATTCATAAAAAAAAAATCAAAATATTTACTGTAGTTCTTCAAAGATTTATGTTTATTAAATTGAAAATTACAAAATTATAAGTAATAAACAAACACCTAAAGAAGAAGCTTGAATGGTAATTAGAGGATCGAAGCGTTTGGGGTCTTCGTTTTCAATATCCCAAATTGCATTTAGCGCACTAACGGCGTAACTTGCATCATCTGTAACCGCCAATACAGTACTCCGGTCCGATTTCGAATCCTGTAAAGGAAAAGAAAAAAGAAAAGAAAAGAAATGAAAAAGAGTTCAAATTAAACGAATAAAAACTGCAGCAAACATAATGGTCAAGAATGTTACAGAGTCCTCAATTTTAATCTTTTTTTTAAGGATTTAAATAAGATGCAAAACAATGTTTCATTCGCAAGCATGGATTACGAGAAATCAACCGATCAAAGAACGTAACTTTTTATTAACCAAGAGATTTCAAGCGAAAAAGGATAGAAAATTTTACCCCAAAAAACAGATCAATAATTGAAAAAAAAAAAGAAAAAAAAGAAAGAGAAAATGATACTCACCATGTCAATCAAGGTTCAAACTCGTAGCAAAATAAAAATCGCTAGAGAATTTACTTATCGATTTTTCGGCGGCTATTTTGGCTTAATTTTGCGGAATGCTTTACCAACCGAACTTTCCGCTTTTGAAATTACAATTCGGTCTTTCCAGAGCGGAACGAAGAGAAGAAGGCGGTAGGAAGGGAGAGATTCTACAGAGGCCGAGGGCGGTTGGACATTAAATTGGGCCCTAAACCCACCCTAGCCCAGCCCATTTTTAACTAATTTCCCCCCTCTCGGTAATGCCACCGCCTTGGAAGATCAATGCTTGTGGTCCGTCTAGCCCTGCCCAAAAAGGTCTCTTTGCCCTCTCGTGTTGAGACATTTTTTTTTAATGAGGTATAGTTTGAATTATTTTTCATTATTAAAAAATTTTATTTTAATTTAATTATAAAATAAATAAATATTAATATAAAAATATTTTAATTTTTTAATTTTTTAAATTAATTTTGAACTTTAAATAAAAAATAAAAAAACTGAAATTACGATTTAACCCAACCTACATCTTACTTGGGCAACAGAGCTTTGGGAAGTGAAATGAAAACTCCTGCTTTTTCCACCCCCAGTGAATTTTGATCAATAACCTCTGGACACTTTGCTTTATACATTTGTTTGTTAGAGGCGGATGTTTTTTAGAGTCTTTGAGGTCATGGATGACCTGTTCACTGGTCGTCCATGCTCAGCGATTTAAGATAGTATTTTTTTTATTAATTTGAAATAGTTTATTTAAATTTATATTTAATAATTAAAATTTATTTAAATTTAATTAAAAATATATATAAATTTTAAAATAAATTTTAAAAATTTTTATTAATTACAAGTAAATATGGATAACATAGTTGGGCCAAGCTCAGCTTAAACATAAAATTTTAATTTTTTTCAAGTTATGAATTAATTTAACTCAATTTATAGGCGCCTCTATTACAAATGTAATAAAAAAAGAGACATGTTTCATCCATAAAGTATCAAAGCAAAGAATGACAATAAATTAAATATTTATAATTTTTAAAATATTTAATTTTATTTAATTTATTCAAATCTAAATTTATATTGTTATTTATTTAATATCTAAATATTTATATTCGAATCTAGATTCAATTTAGATAATAATATATTTAAGATATTTGAATTTAATTAATTAATTTATAGTAATTAAAATTAAATAAAAATCAAATATATAAATAAATATAATATTTAGATTTCTAAATTTATTATTTACATAAATAAAATAAATTTAAAAAAGGAATTGAAATATTTGAATTATTTATATTAAAATTGAAATAAATTCTAATAAAAGATATTTAAATATTTGTATCTAATTTCGTTATGGAAAGTGAATCTTACGTGAAATTACATAGGATTCTTTTTAGTAAATCTCGAATCCCATAAAATATATCCTTTTTTTTGGAAAATATTTATTAAAAAAAGTCTGGTTGGCCCGGCCAGTGGGACCACAGTACCGTATATAAAGTCGCGCAGTGCCAAC
Source organism: Adansonia rubrostipa (assembly GCA_038381775.1). NCBI lineage: Eukaryota > Viridiplantae > Streptophyta > Magnoliopsida > Malvales > Malvaceae > Adansonia > Adansonia rubrostipa. The sequence continues at coordinate 13,621,334 of JBBYHM010000026.1, forward strand.
TCGTCAAACAATCTCAACTAGCCAGCAGCTCCGACGCAAACCCTAGAATTCCTGAAGAGAAAAAAGGGAACTGCATATCAACATGAAGCGCTCTCGCTCCCGTAGCTTCGGCGACATTCGTGTAGATAAACGTCCGACAACCACTGCTTTTGCTTTTCAATGCAGCCCAAGAGCCAACGCTTCCGTAATCTCTGCACACGCCCCGCCGCCCAAGGGTTCGGAGACGGAAAGGGTAGGGATTTTGACAGTGTCGGCGCCGGAATTGGCTGTTTGGCAAGAGAGCCATTTTTTGGACCAATGTTTCCTTTGCAAGAAGAGCCTCTGCCAGTATGACGAAAGATTTATGTACGGGTATGTGCGTTATGTTTTATGCTTTTATTTTTACTCTACGATTTTATTATGTTCTCTATTGTTCTTGTATTATTGACTGATCTGTGTTTGGCTGCTAGGAAAGAACTGAAAAGTAGTACTAGAAACTAAACGCAGGAAATTGAATATTCTTTCTTGTTTATCTTTATTATCTGAGAATGAATCATTTACATGAAGGTTTTTATTTTTGTTCTAGAACTCTATTTTGCTGTTTGATTTGTGAGAAATTCTGACAACGAAACTTAGAGAAATATTTCAGAGTTTTTATTTTCTTTATTTTCCTTTTTTTTAAAAAAAAAAATTCATCTCTGAAATTATGAAATTGTATATTAGACTTAAAGTATACATCTTTCATAGCATATGCTTAGTTGAGTGATATCTTTGAGAATTAAAGAACTGCTCATATAAAATAACTCGACGCTTAATTGTTTTCATTTTTTTAATGATTTATTTTCCGTCTTTGGCATCTTACCACTTTCAAAGATGAACACTTAAGGATTCTCTTTTCTCCATGTTTGATTCATGTGTGTGTCTATGTGGTGACTAGGTCCATGTCTCCCCTACATCACTTGTGTCGCCTTACGTGTCGAAATTCGATCATCACTTCTAGGTGCTCTTACATCAAAGATACTGTACTTTTATTTAAGAGAGATCCTTGGTTTAAACCAAGGGAGAAGCATATGATAAAACCTTTGCAGGACTCATCAGTGTCTAAAGAAGATAATAACTTTGATGTAAACATACATGAAATAATGATCGAATCTTAGTACGAAAAGTGACATGAAGGAGACGACTTGGAACAATGTTATTTCAGTTTTCGAGTTGAACTTCTGTTAAGTTAATTATTGTCATTTTATTGACGCCCATTGCGATTTTACGGATAAATGGATTGAATTTGGTTTAATATAATGCAGCGACTTTCGTACGTTTTGCTCTCGTGAATGCCGCGCAAAACAAATAGCTGTCGACATCGAGAAGGAGAAAGCTTCGAAACAATCAACCGCAAGACAAAGACAAAGTGTATCGCAGGAGGAGTGATTTGAACTTCGGAAAGTATCGCTCTGGTGCTCAACTGGCAAAAGCATGCATCTTTAACTGTTTCATGAACATCTAGTTAGTTCACTAACTTTGTTGGTGCACAGCTTGTCAAGTTTTTAAGATCGGCAAGCGCTTTTTCACAACATGATATCATGGCTGACATATATTCTTTGTACAGTTGCACTAGATGATTTCCTTTTTCTAGGATTAAAAGATCACTAGTTATCTTGGAGGATTGAACATTTTGTTTCAACTTTGAAGCAGGATTTATGATGCCATAATATGATATTTTCCATCTTCACAAATGTTATGGATCTGGGTTGTAGTTTTTTTTTTTTTTTCATTTTTTTTCACTCAATGATCATTTGATTACAGTTGCAAATTCTTCTCTATTCTCTCTATGATTTTAGTGATATTTTCTAGACAAAGAAAGTGACATTTCTCTCATGAACATCCTAGCCTATCAAATATGAAATGTAATATGTCTAATTCAAGTATGCATGATGTTTGAAAATCCATCCTATGTTTGAGAAGTTTAATACATGTGCAAAAATATTTTCTCAAAAAGAATTAGCCTAATGCTGAATAACTTCAAAAGGTATATTAGCTTAATATGGGCCCAGTATGTTTTGTTCAGTTTGACTTATATTGTAACAACATTGCCCATTAGCATGGACCCAAAAGCCCAAATAGATACCCATCAAATAAAACATGCATGTCTAGCGATGAATCTTTACACCAGGCCCTCAACAAAGCTAGCCATAGCCAATGAAATAACCATAGATGGGAGAATGCAAGAAGGTCCCCCAGACCCATAGTTCTAAATCGTGGTAGTGGATTTTGCAGCATGCATTTTTGTTGTGCTCTATCTCCAAATGTAGCTGTTGCCCCCTCGAGACCAGTTAAAATAAATTGAACAAAGTTGGTCACGTACTCATGTCTTGGTGGCCCATTTTTCTCGAACCTGGATGGAATTTTTAGTCTAAATTTAGGCTCATGTAGCCCAAACATGGATCAACCGATGTTCTTATTTTTCTTGCCAAAAATGCTCAAAGTTTGCATCACTTCAATTATCAATATCTTAAGTTCCTAAACTGTACGGTCGCAAAAGAATTCCCCCCTTCCGGCCTTTCCCTCCAGTCCTCAGTGGCTGACATCACCTGCCAGAATGGGGAGGGCGAGGAGGGGAACCCCTGTCACCCTCAGAGATGTGAACAGCATGCGTAAGCAACCGGTTCAGGGGTCTGCTTTTGCCTTTGCATTTGCTTTATGTCCCTCCAACTCCAAGGCTGACGTCTGAGCCCTGGAGAGAGAGAGAGAAGCCAACAATAAATATATACTCTGAAACGTCTGTACCCTCAAAAGAGTACCAGGCTTTAGGACTTTGGAGGTGCCCATTTGTTGGCCATGTCCAGCCAAACTTAAGATGTTCGATAGTTTATCAAATTTACCTGAACAAGAGTACGATGCATGAGAATATCAAGTTGGGTGATTAATTATGTTTTAAGTTGATAGAAAATTTTTTTATTAATTTTAACTTTAAATAACCCAATTACAGAAAAAAGTACAAAGATTTGTTGGGTCTTTGTCCAAAATAAATATAAAATGTTTTGCAGTTTGTAAAAGGATTGCTGAAAATCTGCAAATGATGACAGTTGGTCTCCTAAGCAGGCAGCTTGACTCTAGCATTGCATGTGAAATCGATATACTCCTGAGCAGATAAAAAAAGGTTTAGATTATTTTATATATCTTTTAATTTCTAAATTTTAATCAAAGTTTTCGTCGGTTAACAGGGGGAGCATCATTAGGCTAACATGGCACCATGAGAAAAAACTTTTTAAAGAACCGTCAGAACCTTTCCATATGGCCCAGTTATATCTAAGACATGTTCAAGGCTGGCTATACCGTCCAGAATTGTATAATCTATATATATAGCCATCGTTTTCAGTTTGGGAGGCAATGGTGACTGGTGAACATAGTGGGAAACTGGAAGCACTTAAAAGCATAATTAGGGAAATCATTACGAAGTGCGTAAGGCACTAAATCTTGGTATTTTTTAATGATTATAGAGATATATTTAGTGAAGTGAACGGAACCATTGGAACACTTTGTCTACTTCTTTTGTATCTTCAAAAAAGAAGAAAAAAAAAACAATTGGAACAATTTGGTTTCTTCTTTGGCTATACCCACAAATTATTTGCATTACAAAATCATTGATCAACGACAATGAGAAAGCTAGCGTACCGATGAGAAATACCCAACCAAAGCTGCAACACGCAATCATTTAAAGCACATTATTGGAATTTGGAAAAATAATTCATATATAGTTTATGGGTTGATTAGGCTTTATGGGATTTCTCTGTCAACATGTAAATGCCCAAATTCTGAACGTATAATTTTAACTTAAGCTCTTTTTTGAAGCGGAGCTTCGGTGTGGTCTGATTGGGATCATTTTTGGCTCCTATCGGATCGCACATAGCATTTTGGAAGCAACCAGAGTGATGAAAGGTCACGCTGGCCTCTTCTATTTTCAATGAAGCAATTTGCTCAAGTGAAAAAGAAATTGGTGCAGTGAGAAGGTGATTCACCCTTAAGCCCTTTTTTAAAGTAATTTGCTTCATTTATGATTTTTAGTTAAAAATGTAAAATATTTTTAATTAGTAAAATAAATAAACTTTATTATTTTATAATCGATTAATAAATATATATTTTATTATATAATTAATATAAATTAATTTAAAAAGTAAATAATTACTTAAAATAATATAAATATAATTTAAATTTCAAAATAATTTTTTAAATATAATAACTTTATTTATTCTTATTTAACATAAAGATAATTTAAATATAATATTTTTTATTTAATATAAATTCAATTTTAATAATTTTTAATTAATTATTATATATATATAATTTTTAATCTAATATCTTTAATGATTACTTTTTCTTCTTACGATATTTCACTCCATTGCCATAACCGCAATTTAAACGGAATAAATATCTTACCATTAATTTTAATCTTACTATTATATTATTTAACCTCATCATTAAAAAAATTAATCTCATTAACATTACTATTTTTAATCTTATTAAAATCAGTCTCTACCGCTTATTCATGCGGATCCTTAGTCATTTGATCACACAAAAAGAGAAAAAAAAAAAAAAAGCCTCTGCCGTCGCAAAATTGCTGGTGCCTACTAGGGTACCACCACAATAAATAAATAAATAAATAAATACCCTTTAACTTACTGCTCCTAGAGATTTCTACATCTAAATCTGTTTTCTTGTTTTGATTTTTTTTTTTCAAAATCAAGATTTCCGATTCATAGGAGTTTGTTTGCAGTTTTGACAGTGATGGCAGACCTTAATGTTGTCTATTTCATATGATTCAACACTTAATGGCCGTATATATATATATATTACCGATTTTCAAGCTGGAAATTCCAAATCTGAAAGCAACAAATGCTTACAAGATCACAAATCCAGGTTTGAAAATCTAAATCCTCAAATTCTGGACAATAAAAGAGCATTTTCCTGAAATTATTTTTTAAGGGACCCCTACCTTCCCCATGTTTTCCTTTCAAAACCCAATCCAAGCTGGGCCCTCTTTATCGATCTTGAAAACGATTTTCTTAATAGAAATCTTTGTTTAAGATTATTTCCTGTATCTTGATCGACTAGCTTAGCATCAGTCATCAACCACTATTCTCAACACTGACGTCCTGCCTGCCTTACCATCTACCACTAATTTATTTCACTGTGATCAATGCTATTTGTACCACTTTGGGTATTAGCCAACCCTATACGAAACGTGCATAGCATTTGCAGTAAAGTGGGAGTATCATAAAAATAAATAAAGGAAATAGCAAAAAAAAAAAAAAAAGAGAAATTGAAGGGAGAAAAATCAGCCTGAAAAATGTTACAAATTAGCAAAGGAATCCATGGTTTTCTCAATTTTCTTCTTTCTTTTCTCTTTTTTTTTTTCTTGGATCAATGAAATGATGCAGTTCCTTTGATTATCCCAAGATATTTTTCATCATATTTGGTGCTATTAAAAATTAAAAATTTAATACTCTATCATAATATCATATAAATAAATACACATGACTATCAAAATTATATTTATTTTATTTTTTTATTTATGAAGTTTATATTTTATATATTAAAAATATCTATTTAACGTATTATTTAAAATTAAATAATATAATTTTATTAAATATTTATTTTTAATAAAATTACGCCGTTTTATACATTAAATTAATTTTATTTGCATTTTTATTATACAATTTAGGGTACCTAACTAAATGCTACGTACAAATCCCAAAATTATGAATTTTATTTATTTTAGATTATTACCAAAGAATAGCAAGAAGCCACTTGGCTGAATATTGTTGGACACGAGCTTAATCCCTTTTTATGGTCCTACCCCATAATTTACTGTTTCTTAGCCGCACCAGAAAATCACCTTCGACAGTGTAGAACGCTTATTCCTTCACGCTCCATTTAGAAACTCTACCGTATTGCTTCACGCTCCATTTAGAACGCGTAATTTCTTCACGCTCCAAAGTAAAAAAAAAGATACTGTTACAGTATTTCTTCATGCTCCATTTACAACGCATGTGGAACACTTTCAGAGTAGAATGCACGCTCACTTGATGCGGTTACGAGAAATAAGAACAAAATAGGCAATGTGGGCTCAGAAAACCAGAGAGAGTGACAAGAGCCGTGGCATAGCCGGCGAGTTATCTTCAGTTCAGTTTTTTTTTTTTTTTTTTTCGTGTGTGTGTTTTAAACCTTTTAAACTCGTTATTATTATTTTGGTTAAAAATTCCGAGTTTCGATCCCATTCGGCGATAGTTATCACAAAAATTTAATGTGACTGATTTATTATCACAAAATTATTATTTCATAATAATTAAATAAAAATTATGTTAAATATTATAAAATATAAATTTATTTTTTAAAAAATTAATTACTATTTAATTTATTTAATTGTATTCAGTAACTTCATAAAAAAAATTTAATCATTTTTATTCTTTTTTCTTAATCAAAAGATTAGAAAATAAAAATATTCCTGTCCATAGATTATACTGAAGATTCCTCTCCAATCTTTTTTAACCATTTGCTGTAACATATATTGTGCTGCAGGCTTAAAGGTATTTCCCACTCTGCCATTAATGGAAGTCAAATCGAGTTTTATAGTCACGTTAGAAACTGTTAATAGAAATACTAGAACTTTTGCCTTTTTCCCCTTTTTTTTTTTTTTTATTATTGACCCACTTCCAAGGAAGGAAAAAGAAAGGAAGAAAGAAAGAAAGCACGTTAATGTCTGCCGATGTTTCTTAGTATGTTATTAAAAAAATCAAGATTAAAGTGGTTCGCTTATGGGGAGGAGATTTGGACATTGATGACGTCTTTTATCTTACAGTAGATGACCAGTTGTTCTATCACTAACAGAAGAGTAAAACATAAATCTGAACATAGCTTGACCATAAATAAGTTAAATGGAAAAAAAAAAAAAGGTTGGGAAGAAAATATATATCATAACTCCAGTTTCATAAATGTCCCAAAGGGCTGGTTGGTCTATAAATAACACATCCAACCATGAACGAAACAATTGACAACTTTAAATAAATTATATTTTATCTTTTAAAAATAATGTAACGATTACATGAATTAATTAAATTAAGTCAAGATTTTCATAAACACTAATTTGCAACAGTTAAAAAAAGATTAACATAAATCAAAACTTCTTCTCTTTCATCCACTAGCATCTAACAATCAATCACATCTTCAAACTTTTATCTCTCACGAGTATTACAAGAAGGAAATTACAATTGATTTTAGGAAATTAAAAAAAAAAAACCTCTAATTTTCCTTCTGCGGTAATTTACAAAAGGTATTCTGAGAGAAGCAAAGCAGGCAAAATCTCATGTTGAAACTTGAGGTAAGGCTTTTTACTAGATATATGAAGGTAAACCAATTGTATTCTTTTTTTTTTTTTTTGGGGGGGGGGGTGTGTTGTCGCCATGTGAATCTGTAAAGGTTTGGATGGGAATTGGGAGAAGAGCAAACTAACATCTTGGGTCTTGTAAAATTATTGCTAGGTCATGGATATGCCTTTTTTTCAAAGCTGAGATTTTCAATATGGCAGTTAGGAATTTAATTTGTGGTTGAGGCAATCGTACCCTGAAAACTTCGATGGACAACATAAAATTTGTACCTGTTGCAACGGGCAAAAAAACCATGTTGAGAATTAGACAAATGAATTTAAGAAATAAAATCCAAACTATTAAAATAAAAAAAAAACCCTCTTTTTGAGCTCAAAGTATAAATCAATTAAATCATATAATTATTTTTAAAAAATAAATATAATAATTTAAATTTTAAATTTTAACATTTGTCTGAGATCTTCTTCGTAAAAAAAAAAAAAAAAATCAACCTTTCTTTCGGTCAACCAGGCAGCAATTTGTCTTTATTGCCACCATGGTATAGTTTCCATTGGGTGGTGTCCGCCTGTGAAATGGGGGACCAATCAGTGGATAAGAATAAGAACAAGCAAGAGATTTTTCTCTAAGGTAAAAACATTTTAACAGGGAAAGAAAGATATGATTTACAGCAACAATTTCAGAAAATATTCCCAAGTAGCCTTCCATTTTCTACACGAGAGCAAGACTTGACCAGAAAAACCCTTTTTTTTTTTTAAGCCAAAAAGGCCTGCATGTTACCTGGGTCCATGAAACACCAATACATGGGAAGCAGGTCACTTGAAAGCTATAGGTTCATTTCAAAAACAAAATTCATCAAAGAAGTCTACGTCATACAATTAAATATAGCAAATACTTTTCTTCCTACTAACACGACAAACTAGGGCCGAGTTTGCTTTATTTTTATATTTTGGGTACACATGAAATGATTCAAAGTACCTGATTGACTGATGAGAGAAAGCAAGGTTCGATTCCAGAACGAATTGCATTGCACTTTCTTCATGAGACCTTTTATCTGGCATAAGCTATCCTGTTAACAGCAACAACAGAAATAGCTTGAATTGTAAGGTTTCCAAGAATCAGTTAGCAATGGCAAAAAGGATTTACTCATTTAGTACCTTCTATGGGTTTCATTTTCCCGAGTTCAGTAACTAGATCAATGTTGACTGTGGCAACAGTTCTTCAACCTCAATCCTGGCGCTGGAACAACTCATGCTTTTCCTGATTCGACTACGATTAATTGACTCGACCTCTGCTGAAAATACACTATAAACAGGCCTATGATCCGAGAACTTCGACTCCCCACGAACATAAGATAACTGATAGAGGCCTCTTCCATACCACAATATACGATCACACCTTCAGAAATATCAGCTTTGCTTAGTTGCTTGTATTATGCTTCTCAGATCAAATAGTTCTTTATAAAAAAGCAAAATTATGCTGGAGTTTACCATGCAGGAGTTCTTCGCTTCTCCTTTTGGTGCCGATCCTCCCCAGCATATCTATCTGAATTATTCGAGTACTTGTACGTAGGAGGGAAGCATATTTTTCCTTCACTCCATCCCTTGAACACACGGCCTTGCCTCCGCTCGATCTGAAGCTGGAAGCCCATCAATTTTTTTTTTTCAGATTCTCATCGGAATTAAGAGGAGCACAAAGGTCCCTTAGAAATGGACATATATATATATATATATATATATATATATATGGAATCAATTGAGAAAGGATAAAAAACATGCCTGGTCATTCTCCAACAGCGCCTTCCAATTGCGCATCTCAACCAGAGCCTTTGCAGAACGGTATGAAAGTGCAATCCGGTAATTCAAATCCCCAAGCCATATAATACGACTGTGCCAAGACATTCAAAACTTAAAAATTTTATGATGGGCTAAGCCTCAAATTCTGATAAAAACTGGGATTTCTGAGAAAATTAAACATATGGAGGCCGGCTTACTCATGCTCTAGTATCGTTTGGGGAGAATTCTCATCTCTCATACTGTGAACCCTGGGAAACCTTGTCTTTCTGAGGATCTCAATGACATCAGAGTTCCTTCGCAGCTCATCGCCCTCTTTTTGCCCGGAGGTTAAATGACTACAGACGAAGCAAAAGCTGGTTTGATGCAAAGACATGCTAATAGAAATGGAACCCTGGAAAAACCCAATATATGAGCAACGCATGCCTCCTTAATCAGTTAATCCTAGTTCAACCAATTATCTCAAATCAAGAGAAGGTTTCATAGGCAAAACTGTACCTTATTTCCAAGATAGCCCATCAATCCTCTGCCAACACAGGACACTTTCATGTTGCGAACATCATTTCTAAGATCACTTTTCACCCATACAGTTAGAAATATCCCGACCATTTGCTTGCTGGCAACCAAACAGTACCTTGAATGCCCCGTCTGTCTATTGGTATCCTCCATGGCAAAAGATTCGCCATAGGACATTGGAGAATGCTGCGAATACTGAGCATTCCCTGGTGAATCCGCAGCTCCATTCTCGTCATCGGAGGAACCCAATCTGAAATCAGGGTCATAATCACTTGGGCTATGCTCAAAGATAACACGATCACAGACACTGAAGCGGCGATCAAGCCTCGGTTGAGGCATTGCCATGTCGTTATCCATTCTCCTGCTACGACTCAAGGATTGAAATGATCGGCGGTGAACGAAAGAGGAAGTATTTTGCCTTGTTGATCCTTCAAAATCTGCATCAAGTTCTACAAGAGGATCAGGGATTGGCGAAGGTGTCTGGCAACCACCACCCCTGGTGCCCGGAAGACTATTCAGAGTCTTCCTAATGAGAGCTAGCCATTTCCTGGCAGGTCCATTGTCTTCACTACCCAAAACATTACCAGCATTCAAAGGAACGATTTCTTGAAATCTAGAATGCCAAATCCAGAAATAAAAGAGGCATCTGTCAAAATCACTAGAACTTGTTGGTTTAAAAAGAATCGGGATGAAGAAGAAATCTGGATTAATTTGACATACCCGAGTACATAAATGTCAGCCGGAGGAGATGTATGAAGCCAATCTTCAAGATTCAAACAACTAGGAGGAGATTTTCCAGCCACATTCCATGTAGCAACAAAGATCCTGCGCCCATATGGAAACAAAAAATAAATAAATAAATAAATAAAAGCACTGAAAAACCAAATCCTAATAAGCAAAACTCAACATCAGCAAGCAATTCAAAACACAAAGCATACCTATAATTAAGCAAGTCTGTAAACTGAGAGCTATCGAGATCGATTTTACTTCGTCGAACTCGATCAGAATACCTCTTGCTCAATCTCTCTACCATCCAAGTAACAAATTAGAATTTTGTGGAGAAGGAAAAAAAATGGAATGATTGAAACAAAATCAGAAATTAGAATACCTGTTTTACTTTTCTTAATAGTGCATGCCTCCGAGAAGTTGTTCTTCCAATCTTCATCAACACCTAAAAAGGAAAATTCATAAAGTTGTTAAAGCCGCTGCCGCTCTATCTCTATAGAAGAGTATCAATTTCACCATATTCAAAAACCAATTAAAAAAAAAAAAAACAGTGAGGATTTTCATAAAGAGGAAGAAAACAAGCTTTAGATCTTGAGCTGCAAATGCCAAGTATCAAAGCCCTCATAAAGATTCAAACCCAAATACATTTTCATGTAAAACAAAGAATGAAATCATAGAAGTCGGATAAAAATCTTATCTGACCAGATTTATAGTCTAAAACTTATGCAAGCAAACAGGATAAGAATGATTTAAAAATGAATCAAATCACCTCCATTATCAAAATCATCAGCATGAAAGTCCTCTGCTTTACTCTTGATACTGAACCACTTCTTGACCAATGTCTTGGGCCATGAAAGCTTCATCAAGGTAATACACTTAGCATAATCAGCAATCTCATATTTTACATAAAATGACACAAGAATCAAATGAGTTTCTGGCTTGTCTTTAAAAACAAAAAAAAACCTTGGTCTTCTCGGAGTTCCCATCTCTCATTGTTTCACAGCTTTCATATAGCCTATCCAGATTTGTAAGCAATAATTATGATTTTGTGAAGTTGGTTTGTTTTGGCTTAACTATGACTTGACATCCTCGGGTGTTTTTGCCTTTGATAAAATGTAAACAGTGAAAAAAAAAAAAAACTTGAAAACAGGGCCTGTCAGAAACAAAAGGGAAAGTTTAAGTTTTGTGCTGAAAATAATGGGAGAAAAGTGGGCTAATTTTTGACTGATAGCCCTCAGTTAACGAAGATAAAAAAGGTGAGGGAACAATGGAAGTTGCAGCTTTTAATCTGCATTACTATTTTATTTTTAACAAGGTGAAAACCAAAAAACAGAGGAAAAGAATGGAAAAAAAAGAGAAAACTAGGGAGAATTGAAACTGAAAACGAACTGAAGCGTGGAAGTAAGACTTTAAGAGATTCTGATGTTAGAAGTTAGAAGTTAGAACTTGGAACAAGACAATGTGGGCTCTCTAATTATTAAAACAAAAACCTTCTAAAGGGTACAGGGCAGGCAAAGTACCGAATTTGAAGAGAATAAATAAAGTGCAAGAGAGCTTGGGTTTTCTATTCAATGAAGCATTATTGACCCCAAAATCCAAGCTACTCAAAAAACAAAACAAAGCAAAGCTTAAGGGCAAATGGGCAATTGAAATATCAGCAAAGTTAGGCTTGATCTTAATATCTAATACGGTAATACCCTCCCAAAGTTGTTCCCTTAAGGGCAAAAAACGGAGGCTAAAGAAGCAATAAAAAAGATAAATGACAGTGCACTATCTAAGCATGTACACCCCGCTTCCCTTTCTGACTTCAGCTTCCTATGATCATATATATATATATATATATATATATATATTCAATACTCAATCCTAAATTTACTCATTCGACCAAGGTATTAGTTACTCAACATTAGTCAAATTGAGTAATTAAAAATACTTAAAATAGTCGTTGGTTTTTTTGGAACAATGAGCATATAATATGGGAAGTTTAAAGGGGACTTGAGGGTCAAAGACTGTTGCTGAAGCCTGGGATTTTGGGCTTTCAGACATCCATCCATCTATGTTATAGATGTACAGCACTTAAAGGGTTTTTGAATGAGGGAATTTATGTGCCAAGGAGGCTGCATCTCCAATGTGTGCAAAATGTTGGGTGCTTTTAACTTTGGAAGCATTGAATCTCCCTCAAAACCTTCATCTTTGTTGCTTTTTAGTAAGTCAATGCGTTTAAGCCTGCTAGCCAATTTGGAGGCTCTTTTGACTCAATCTAGACTTGTGTCCATGACAAACAAAGCATTTTGGTGCTAATTTTTTCGCTACTTGGCAATTTTCCGGTGCCATGAATGCATGTTTCAAGCATAGATTAATGCAAAATCTTTTGGTGCTTGGAGAGCTCCCCTCCTTGTTTAGAAAACATAACTTTGTTTACTTGTAAATAGGATCTTGTTAGGCCATTAAGGGTCCCTAAAAACCTAATCTAACTTGCTTGGTTCGATGACCCACGCGATCTCCTAGAATTTAGTGCAACCATCTACTGTTTAAACTTTAAAAACAAATGTAACTTCTTAGGCTTAAGCTTCAAACCGTGCATGATTTTCTTAGTTGATTAATCTTAAAAACACATGCGACATGTGAGAAACTGTGCCTTGGTTCCTTAATGAAAGCCCCTTCATTTTTCCCATTTTTCAAGGCTCTTAAAAGAATCAAATTTATGTAGCTTAAATATTAAACTAATGAAGTTGACGGTAAAATACCTCCAAAAACAACCCTTTGCATTGTTCTTCCAAAATTTACAAAAAAAAAAAAAAAGACACTGGCCTAAGCTTATAGTGAAAGGGCTTCCACCATCAACGTTGTTTTAGCCATTTGGTCCCCAATTAGAAATTGTCGAACATTTGCCAGTCCCAAGTTGAAGTTGTCGAGCCTAAAGGCTCTCTCGACGTGGCACCTATTTCGCAATCTTTCCATTTATTTATTTATTTATTGTTGGTTCATGCTTACCATCTAATCAAGAAGAGACTACAATCCATTTGCGGAGTTTATCCTTTCTTTGCGTCCTTTTTTAATGTCTTAAGGAAACTATCATTGTTCTGGAAACAGTCATGTTAAACCAGACGTAAAATTGTTCGTGAATGCTATAGGAGATTGACACTTTTGGGTAATGTTAAAAATAATAAGAAAATATTATATAAATATGACCTATTTAATAAATATAAAAATAATATAATAAATATGATATTATCTATTTAAATATAAATTATATTTAAAATTTTAATAGATTTAAGTATTATTTATGTTTACACGATCAGCTTGAGGAAAAAAAGATTTGACGCGATTATTTAGATTATTTTATTAAAACATTGGCCAGTCAAATGAGATTTTTACTTTTTTTAATTTAAAAAAGAAAATACAAGTACAAGTTTAATTCCTCAAAAATGAAATATTATAAATTTTCAATAAAACCATAATGACAAAAAGGGCTTTAATTTTGGGTTTCTTTTCAACTTTATTGAACTTTATATTATATTTTACCTATGTGGTGTACTATGATATATAGTAGAGACCTAAAACCAATGGGTTTTGATTGAACAAGGACACGAGGACAAAATTTGGGCAATAATTGTTTTTGGTGCCCGCAGGGCCACAAAGAGCAAAAAACTAAATGAAGGACGTGGCTAGTGAGTGTAGAAACATAAGATCATAAATATTTTATATCCTATTAATTTTAAACATAATAAAAAATAACATAAATATGATATAAATATATAAATATATTAAATTTATATAATATAATTTATTAATATATCAAAATTTATAAAAATATATAATATTTTTAATATAATTATAACATATAAAAATAATATAAATAAACGAATTACTAAATTCGACCCAACAATAGTACCGCAATGGGCCCCTGGGTAAATGCATTGCTTATCCATAGTTACAAAGGGGAAAAGAAACATCTTTCATTGTTTGCGTATTAGAACTATTATTCCTATTTTGCTCCTTTTTAGTTTTTTCAATTTTATAAGGAAATTAATAAAATGATATATACATTTAAATATATTAAAAAAATTAATCATAAAAGAAGTATATCACGTAGCAATTTTTTTAATTTGACTAATAAAATTAAAAAATTATTATTAATATATCAATAATGAATTCAAACTACTAATAGTAATATTGTGTTGAATTTACTCAAATCTTTTTTTTTTACATGTTTTTGTGCTTATTCTCCACCAGGATGCCAAGTAGAAATTTAGGTGATGTTTTCGTGTCAGATTATTCGAATATTTTTTGGATTATTAGGACCATCATTTGTTATATTACTAGTAATTGTGCTTCACTGACCAATTAATGTACTTAATTATGAAGAAAAAAAAAAAGCAGCAAGAATCTCATTAAATTCTTAAAACAAACCGAAGTTTTCCAGTTCCTTTATTTTTTTCGTAAACCATATTCAAACCTACCAGTCACATGAAGCTTGCAATCACCTATCATTAAACAAATATAAATGAGAACAATTTGTTTAAAAGAAATTATACCATCAAATATCAATAAAATTTTTTAAATTTATTGGCATATTAATATATACTTTTTAAAAATTAATTCAAAGTTTTTGACCTTATATTGCGGGATTAGAATTAGTTATTTATTTTGTTTTCTGGTATATGAAAGAACATAACTTAAATATAACTTTAAATCAATTATTATCGTAAGAAAACGTTAAATTACACTTCGAATTCTGACCATATTTATTATTGAAATTATATTAAAGAATCTTAAAGAAATCCCCCCCCCCAAAAAAAAAAAGAAAAAAAAGGAAAAGTAAAACAATTAAAACAGAAGAAAATAGGCATTGTTCATGATTAAATGGGACATGGCAGACATAGAGCAACGAGGCAGTCTGTCAAAGGATGATCTTTAATTTGTACTTTGCGCAAAGCATCTTCTCTTGTATAGCATAGAGCCTTAGATTTTGCTTCTTTATTTCTTTCGTAATTCAATAATATTTAATATGATTATATAAATATAATATATATAAAATTTAACAAATATAATATTATATATTTATACGAATTATTAATTTAATCTGTCTTTTGCTTTTTCAGCTTCTGAAAAACTCTCTCCTCTTTTATTTACTTATTATTATTATTTTGGCGAGAGCCATCTCTCTTTTGTACCTCAAGGTTTTTATTTTATTTACTCACTTAAGTTTTCTTTTAATTTTAATTAATCTTTACTTTATTCTTAGTTATTTTTTTCATATTAATCGTGAAAACATAAAAATAATAAAAATTATTAAAAGCATCGAAATATTAATACAAGTATAAAACAGATATATTAACATAAGCTATAAGGAAAGTGAAGTAGTGAACCATCCAAAAATGACAGTTCCTTTTTTTTTTTTTTTAATATATATCTTTGAATGTCAATTAATTAAATATTAATTTAATTCCAGATGAATCCACATAGAGAATACAAGGATCGGATGTCTTTGGTGCCAAAACAAGATAGCAAAGAAAGGCAACAAATGGAGATGTTTTCAATTGAAGTTGCGAAAACAATGAATTTTTTTTTTCCGAACACTTATTCTTCCTTTAAGGTAGACCTGGCCCGTACTGGTTGATCCACGAATTTATTTATCAAACTTGAATTAGGTCAATTTTATAATTTATTTTATTATTTAAATATTATTAAAATATAAAAAATTATTTTTATATTAATATTTATATGATTTTATAATTAAATTTAAATAATACTTTAAATACTTTAAATCATTAAAATTATTATCGTAAGATCAAAGTCATACACATCGGGCCAATAACTCAGAAGATAGAGGCGTCTACTTAAGGGTAAAAGAAAGAAATTGACTTGATTCATATTGATGTGCTGCTTTTCACTTTAAGGTTATTATTATTGTTATTATTATTATTATTATTTAAATAGTAGTAGTTTTAGTACCACAAGTCTTTGGGCCTGGTCTACCTTCATTGACGTTAGTCTTTCTTGCCTTCTTTTTCTTTTGCCTTTTTCCCCAAACCTGAATTTGATGTTGAGACCCATCAAATCACGGGGGCCACCTCCGTTTTCATCACTTGTGAAACGAATCCCCCTCCATCTGCCATTCTTATAAAGCTTTAAGTCAAGCTTCTAACATCATGCATCGTTCCAAGTAAAAAAAAAGAAATTACATATAACTTAAATTGAAGGAAGAGTTCACGGGGATCAGCATTTGAAAGGGTCTTTGATCAGACTTTAACATAAAATTTTGAAGAAGTCGCTATCTTGCAGAAGCAGTTTTACCTACCTTTGCCATTTTGTGATTTGGTTAATGAATTAGGATGAGATATTTGCCAGCTGAGTTCATTGGGGTTGAATTTAGGATCAAGATTTCAGTGAATGTACTGCCAAAAAAATCGAAGTTTTGGTTAACCTTAAACTCCACAAAAGCAAATGAAAACCACCAGCTGGATCCCAAATGGATATCTTCGTTTTTTTTTTTTTTCCCTATTTAATGGGATTTCTTATATTAAAGGTGTCACTCCGAATTTGCAGCTAGGCATGTATATTTAAATTGCTAAAATTGAACGTCTGGTTAACCTCTTTGACTTTTGATGCATCAAGTACTTCCAGAAAGATCGGTGTTTTAAACTTCGAAGAAAGTTTTGTAAATAAAGTTAAGCAAAGATGTTGCAGAAGGAGAAAACCCTGGTCATTACTGAGAAGATTACGTGCAGTAAATACAAGTATCCATGGTCGAGTCAGACTGAGATTTGAAAATTTTTTTTTTATCCAAGTTCTGGTGATGAGTACTCACGATTTTCCACTAAAAAGACTGATATCAACTTCAAATAAATGCATGCCATCATAAGAATTCCGCCAAAAAAAGAAAAAAAAACTTCAGTGCTTGCGCTATAGATGTTAACGACTAATAGAGGATATTGTTCTGCTTCCCCACATGAAAAATTCATATGTTGCAGTCAACATCATTTAACTAAACTATTTTAAGAATTCGAATCCGTGACCGGATAGGTGAACAAATGGGCACTTGATCATCGCGCTAGATATGATATTCGTGTTATTATTTTTTATGATTTTTTTCTTTTAGTTTCAAAATCTAACATCTAACAACTAACAACTCAGGATATCAATCTATATTTGCGAAAGGAATTTCCAGTTGGGGGGGGGTGTTCGCAAAAAGGCACTAAAATCCACAGCTGCCAACAAATGGCTAGTTAAAGAGAAATTGACTGCTTGACCTTCTTCTCTGCACTGATGCAGGCCAAAAAATTTCAGCAGACTGGATTGAATCCTGGGCCTCTTGATGATATTTTTCCTTATGAATGAAGTTGAAATGGTTTTGGGGTGGACCGTGTTTGGGCTTACTAAAACCCCTGAAATTTATCCTTTTTTTTTTCCTCCAACATTCGTGACTGCTGACTAGTGATAAGAGCCAAAGCAAAAAGAAATTAAAACCAACTAATTTACTACACCTAACATGTGGATAAATTTTTTTAAAAAAGAAAATAATAAAATTGAAAATTTAAGGGACTTTTTAAATTATAAATATTTTTAAAAAGTGAATAATTTTTAATAAATAGTAATTTTTCTAAAAATTAAACTACATAAATACCTTAATTCTATTTTTTTTACTATTAATTTTAATAGTTATGTAATTTAATTACTTGTGTTGGTATTATTTGACTCGTAACATCAAAATCAATCATGCATTTTATTAATAGTTGATTAACCATTTTGTTAGCCTTTGAATCTAAAATAGACTTAAATTTTAAATTTATTGTCAATATTTTCAGGTAAGATTGTACCACTTCCAAAAGTGATTTAATACCTACGAGAATGATGAGATGTTGCTTAATTGATTTAGGATAGCTTGTGAGATTAACAGAGGTCAATCTTGCAAGTTGGCTAAACTTATTAGTTAAATACAAGGGCTAAGGCTACTATTGAGAAAATGTTGCCGAAAAAAAGAAGAGAATGAGTGACTAGCCTTTAGTTTGCGCGACAAAGTGGTAGACAAGTAGTTGTTTTTAATGTAAGTCTTTAACTCTTCATTGTAAGTATCATCAAAGTGCTAATTAATAGCTATTTACGTGGAAAGCAACAAAGCTAATTATTCCCGACAACTATTCACATGCCGTTGTGAAACCCTGATGGCAGTTGAGGATAGCTGGGCCATTTGCAGTTCTCCTTCTTTCACACTTCGTTAGACTTTAACTTACATTACATAATAGCAATCATATGCAATCAAAGCTTTTAGAATCTTTGATCCATGTTGGGGGTGGGGGTGAGTGAGTCATGTGCGCTTTGGTTGCAGCTATATATTCTAAGTTACGATCGTCAAATTTTATCGTATACATGATTGTAATGTCGTAAGTGTTATGTAACGCATTGTGAACATAAATTTGATAATATTTCAAGAAATTTAATAGTATCATGGACATTGCGTAACAGGTTAGATACAATTAAAATACCGTTACAATCTGCAGGCAATCTAAACACAGTGCATTACGGATTCAACAGCCCGATTTTGTACTATCACCCTTGCATCACTGGAGGACCCGGCGGTGGCCTGACCATTAGCTTTCTTCCTGATCTTTCACCGCCATTTTCTGATACAATTTGCATGGGTTCCATTAGATCTTAAGTAAAAGAGGGTGGCCCCGACCTGCGGTGGATCGGTGGTTGCTTCAGGACAGAGTTTTTGGAGATGGCTAAATTTGTCTTTACAACAAGTCCACCCATGGCTGGAAAACTCCAGGCAGAAGGGAGGTTCCTCGCTGGTTATTATTATTATTATTATTATTTTGCCATTGTTACCATATCCATCATTTTTTGTAATCCGGAAGTCGTACACTTTTTCGAAGATAATGGCCGCACATAAACTAATGACAAATAATGGATTGAAGTTGTTCCCTTTACTTAAATACTTATATTAAATAAATCTTAATTTATAAAGTCACTTAATATTCAATATGTTTAAAGTTTAAATATTAATATTTATGATTTTTTTATCTCAAAATATGACATCTTTTATTATTATTATTTTTTAAAAACCTTCAGTTTGCAAAAGTTGCTATATCAGCTTACAAAACAAAATTACGAGTTAGCCCATCTTGCCATAATGTTATCCTGATTACTTTCTGCAATGTCGAATATTTATCCCATGTCTTTCAATTGAATATTGGTATTTAAAAAAAAAAAAGAAAAAACACATACAATGAAGTTCTCTTTAACCAGTTTAGCTATATATATATATATATATATATATATATATATGGAAAAAATGGTTAGGTAACAATGGGATTATGAGCCTATTTCTGATTTTTTTTTTTTTTTAAGTAAACTTGGAAGGAAGAGATACAACATGGAAGCAAACTTGACACATTTACCAAACATGACCTTTAAAAGCCTTAGAAGTCGCCTCATCTTTCTATTTTTTTTTTTTTCAATTCCATCCATCCGTCTCTGTCGATTGTTGAAAACCCCTTTTCATACATCTTGTTACGTAAAGATCAAAGCCATCTTGAAACTGCCAATGAACCTTATTTGGATGCCAATTTTATTTTATATGGGTACATAAAGTTTGCGTCTCTTTAGTATCTACTGTAACTAAAGATGGAATAATTGGATAAAAAGTTTAACTGATGTGATTTTCAATCATCAGTTCAATTGAAAGGATGAATTGATTCAATGAAAAAAATTTAATATTAATTCAGAAATAAATATAGTAAATAATTAATGCAAAAAATATATATTTGATTTAATAATATGAATTTTAATATAAGATTAAGTAATTAAATGTTCAAATCTATCCATTTATGAAAAAGAATAAAAGATAATCAAAAATCAATTTTTTTATCTCAATCAATTACTGATTTTATGTATAAAATTAAAATAAATAGTTTTTTTATTTACGATTACACACATTATCAAATAGTCCAATTTTATTAACCTAATTCCAACCCAAAATTTCAAAGATTCTTTATCTTTCATCTTAAGTTCTTAACAACTCCGTCAATAATTTTTGGTTCAAATTCCAACCCAGATTTTCAAGGATTCTTATCTTTTTATCTTCCCACACCCATAGTCAAAGTGTTAGTTTTCAGTTAATGACGAGTCCATAGAATAATACTCTCTCCCCATAATTAGACTTTTGAAAGCAAGAAAGAAAATATCATAAAAATGCCTAATTTCTATCCCCCTTACCTAAAAGTTAAAATAAAAATGGCTGTGTAAATTCATTTTCATTATTCTACCAACCCCATCATTTTAATTATTATAAAGTCTTAAAATATTCCTCATAAATCATAGTTAACAGAAACGGAAAATTTAGCAGATTGACTGGTTTCTTGTAAAAATATAAAACAAAATAAAGTTTTAACCAGCAAAAAAGTTTTTTTTTTGTCCTCTTCTTATATGTTTGATAGATGTGATTAAATAATTAATTAGACAAAATTAAAGGGTAACGCAACTAATTAATTATATATTTAATTTAGGCATATGCGCCAATGATGGCACATAATAATTTGGTAAAGAACACCTTTTTTCAGACGCACAACCTGGTTGTTATGATTGAGAGCCATCTTCGCCGCCCAACAATCCTTTGATTGGACCAATATCACCGCTTATAGCGGCCATAACCTCCTCCAAGGAATTAAAATTACAATCCACATCTTATCGTATTTATCATGAATATAATAGACTATTTTAATTAATAATAATAAATATTATTTATAAATATTTATAATGAAAAAAATTCAAAATCACATCATAATTGGTATTTAGTGTATACCAACAATTGGTCTGAGTTTTAATTTTAAAGAAGTAAATTATTCTTCTGTAATTCCAATTAGTTTTATTAGTCAACAGACTTCAACATATAAATTTTTTTTTTAATTTTTACAAATAAATGGTGGTTGAGATATAGATGAAATCAAAGACTTTGACTGTTATGGAAACACAATCTACAACTAATCAACACTGAATTTAATATAAAATCAGTTAAAAGTCAAACACATAGAAAAACGAGAGAAACAAAGAACATTTTTAAACCCAAAGGGACAAAAAATTTTTTTTAAAAAAAAAACATTTCTCTTCAACCCAAAACCGCCGTTTCTTTCTTTGCTGGTTAATTTTCTCTTTATTCATAATAATAATAATAATACTAACAAAAGACTGCACTAAAAGTGAAATTTAATTACGAATAAATTGCCTAAAAAGATTATTTATTTATTTTTTTCTTTTATATTTCTATTAATGCAGTACTGTTTTAAGGGGTTTTTTTTTTTTTTTTTTTGTCCGTTGCTCCTTTTTTTGTTTTGTTTTGTTTTGTTTTCTTTTCCTCTTTAATAGCCCTTGTCAACTAGCACCAAAGCCCAGCATTCAAAAGCAACCAAAAATATCTGAGAGAGTGAGAAAAATAAAGAAAAGTAGAGGAGAGTTGCACCAATGAAAGGTAATTCGGAAATGGGTTGAGAAAGGAAAAGGCAAAAATCAATCAGAAATTTTTTTGTTTCTAATAACAGATGGTAATTATCAAAACCCAGAAATCATACTTTCACTTTTTTCTTTAAATTCTATTCTATATTTCGTGTTTGTTGAATTTAATGGTCTGCATATCATTTTTTTTGGTTCATGATTTCTTAGTCTTCTTTTTTTTTTTCTTTTAATTTAATTTAGTGAGCCTTCTCAGGTAACTTAGTTGTTGAATTATGCTTAAATTCATAAAAGTTGACTAATTTCGTGCTGATCAGATGGTTTCTTATTGATGATTTCTATGCTATGTTGTTGACAGTGAATCGGCAATTTCTCTTAAAACATTTTGAGTGATCAGATTTTACCTTCACTTTTTTTCAACCACCTGGTTTAATTTTTTGTTCTATTGATCAGATAACTTATGGCAGTTTTATAGACACAATTACCCGTTACGAGTTGCTCGTTTACATACATACTTGGACCGTTGGATTTTTTTTATCGGGTTATTGTTATGGTGTTTCTGCTTGATCTTTTCATGTTCCTGATCATGTAAGCAAATTGTATTTCTCCTTCATGTCAAAACTGATTTCTTTGCTTTTTGTTTGTTGATATCAGGAATTAAGCACAAGGACTGAGAGATTTTGAAGACTTCAAATTTATTTCTCAACGTTAAAAGTGTTTAGTTTATATTCAATAAATAACTGGTTATGGGCTGATCCATCACTTTGTTTTCGTAATTAAAAGTTGTAATCGGTAGTCAGGGTGGTGTTGAGGACTGAAGTCATGGCAACCGTGAAGCAATCGGATTCTAAAGGCATGTATTCATGGTGGTGGAACAGCCACATAAGCCCTAAGAATTCGAAATGGCTGCAGGAGAATCTAACAGGTACCTGATCATTGCTACAAAATTTGACATGCATCTGTATTACTGCCATTGTTGCAACTATTTGATTTTTACAAGAAGCAATGATATGATGAGCCCGTAAATAGTTGAGTAATAAAAGTTGACATTAGTTAAAATGAGCATAGAACCATGGTTTAGAAGCTTGATAAGTAATGTGATCTTGTGTTGTGCCCCAAGGTAAAGTGTGTAATCATCTTTGCTTACTGGCTTTCATTAATCAAACCAAGTCTGAAAGATCTAAACTGATTAACAAAATCCAATGAGATTTTTCCTGGTGGTAACGAGATTGCATTTTCCTTTGGGGTTCTAGATTTACGTGTGATTGCAGCTTTGAAATTCTCAATCTTTTGTACCTGTATTTTGGCCATCAATATTATCTGCTTGAACAGATATGGATGCTATAGTCACGCAAATGATCAAGCTCATTGAAGAAGATGCTGATTCCTTTGCCAGGCGAGCAGAGATGTACTACAAGAAACGCCCAGCGTTAATGAAATTGGTGGAAGAGTTTTATCGAGCATACCGTGCATTAGCTGAAAGATATGACCATGCAACTGGGGTGCTTCGTCAGGCTCATCAGACCATGGCAGAAGCATTTCCAAACCAAGTTCCCATGGTAGTTGCAGATGACACACCAGGAGGTTTGGCTACTGAGGTTGATCCCTGTACACCTGAGATGCAACCACCTGTATGTGCAATATTGGACCCTGAGGAGCCGCAGAAGGACATTATGGGACTCTCTTCACACGCTATCAACAGGAATGGTGCATTCACAGAAAAATCTGAATCTTCAATTACCAGAAAGGGTCTTAAACAGTTTGGCTATTTGTTTGGTTCTGAAGAAGCTATAAACCATGTCAAGTTTGCAGAAGGAAGTGCAAGAAAAGGACTCAACTTTCATGATGTAGAGCAGAAAGAACAAAGTCTGCGAAACAATGGGGACTCCAATCTCAGGGCTCGAGTCCCATCTGAGTCTGAACGAGTGAGTAAAGCGGAGATGGAAATTTTAACCTTGAAGAATACTCTTGCTAGATTAGAAGCTGAAAAAGAAATTGGCCTACTTGAGTACCAGCGGAGTTTGGAGAGATTGTCGACTCTAGAGAAAGAAGTCGCTCGTGCACAAGAAGATTCCCAGGGGCTTAATGAACGAGCAAGTAAAGCTGAAGCTGAAGTTCAGACTTTGAAGGATGCCCTCACTAAATTAGGGGCAGAAAGGGAAGCTAATCTTGTTCAATACCAGCAGTGCTTGGAGAAGATAAATAATCTTGAGAATAGTATTTCTCATGCTCAAAAGGATGCTGGAGAACTGAATGAGCGAGCTAGTAAAGCCGAAATCAAAGTTCAAGCCTTAAAGCAGGACCTTGCCAGAGTAGAAACTGAAAAGGAAGATGCTCTTGCTCGATACAAGCAGTGTTCAGAGACAATAAGCAGTCTGGAAGAAAAATTATCGAATGCTGAAGAAAGTGCCAGAAAGATGACTGAACGAGTGGAGACAGCTGAAAGTGAACTTGAAACTTTAAAACAAGTAGTTATTGAGCTGGCCAAAGATAAGGAAGCAGCCGCTCTACAGTACCAGCAGTGCTTTGAGACGATTTCTAGCCTAGAAAACAAACTTGCTTGCACCCAGGAGGAGACTCGAAGGCTCAAGAGTGAGATAGATGATGAGGTGGCAAAGTTGAAAGGTGCTGAAGAAAGGTGTAGTCTGTTGGACAGAACCAATCAGAGTCTGCATGCTGAAATGGAGTCTTTGGTGCAGAAGATGGGGGATCAAAGTCAAGAACTAACAGAGAAGCAGAAGGAGTTGGGGAGACTTTGGACCTCCATACAAGACGAACGCTTGAGATTTATGGAGGCTGAAACAGCATTTCAAACTCTGCAACACTTGCACTCTCAATCTCAGGAAGAACTTAGAGCTCTAGCCGCAGAGATTCAGAATAAGGCTCAAATTTTACAGGACATTGAAACTCATAATCGGGGTTTAGAGGATGAACTACAGAGAGTCCAGGAGGAGAACAAGGGCCTAAATGAACTCAATTTAAGCTCAGCAATGTCCATCAAGAATTTGCAAGATGAGATCTTAAGCTTAAGGGAGACTATAGCTAAACTTGATGCAGAGGTTGAACTTAGAGTGGACCAAAGAAATGCTCTTCAGCAAGAAATTTACTGCTTGAAAGAGGAACTCAACGACTTTAACAGGAGACACCAGGATATGACAGGGCAGCTTCTGTTGGTTTGCTTAAATCCAGAAAACTTTGCATCATCTGTGAAGCAATTGCAGGATGACAACGCAAAGCTAAAAGATTTGTGCAAAAGAGACAGAGATGAAAAGCTAGCCCTCCTAGAGAGGTTGAAAATCAAAGACGAACTTATTGAGAAAAATGCCTTTTTAGAGAATTCTCTCTCAGATTTGAATATCGAGCTAGAAGGTGTTCGGGGGAGAGCAAAGACATTGGAAGAATCCTGTCAATCTCTTTTGAAAGAGAAATCCAACCTTGTTGTAGAGAAGGACACACTCATTTCTCAGTTGCAGATTGCTTCTGAGATTTTGGATAAGCTTTCGGAGAAGAATAACTTCCTGGAGAATTCTCTTTTTGATTCAAGTGTTGAACTTGAAGGGTTGAGGGTAAAATCAAGGAGCTTAGAAAATTCATGCCTGTTGCTTGGTGATGAGAAGTCTGGCCTGATAACACAGAGAGAAGGATTGATTTCTCAGTTGGATGTAAGTCACAAAAGGCTGGAAGATTTAGAAAAAAGATATCAGGGATTAGAAGAAAAATATGTAGGTCTGGAGAAAGAGAGAGAATCAACAGTTCATGAAGTAGTAGAGCTACAAAAGTCTCTAGAGGCTGAAAAACAAGAACATGCCATTATTGCGCATCTGAACAAAACCCAGGTAACTGCTATGGAATCTCAGATCCATTTTCTACAGCAGGAAAATCTGTGCTGGAAGAAAGAATATGAAGAGGAATTGCTTAAGGCCGTGAATGCTCAGGTAGAAATTTTCATCTTGCATAAATGTGCACAAGATCTGGAAGAGAAGAATTTATCCCTATTGCCTCAGTGTAGGAAACTCTTGGAAGCCTCCAAAATATCAGAAAAACGTATCTCTGAATTGGAGCTTGAAAATTCCGAAAAGCAGATGGAGATAAAATCTGCATTTGATGAACTTAGCATACTAAGGATGGGGTTTTATCAGATGTTGAGGACTCTTGAGATTGATGCTATCCATGGTTATGATGATAACGTCAAACATGACCAATCAGTCCTTGACCGTGTATATGGCAGACTCCAAGAGATGCAAAATTCACTTCTAAAGTCTCTGGATGAAAATCAACAATTTGTAATTGAGAATTCAGTTCTTATTGCACTGCTTGGGCAACTGAAACTAGAGGCAGAAAATCTTGTTACAGAGAAGAATTCACTTCATCAGGAGTTGAAGGTTCAGTCTAGGCAGTTTTTAGAGCTGCAAAACAGTGCTGAAAAACTTGCAGATTGGAATGAAGAACTGAGATCAGAAGTGATAGAGGGAGGCCAAAGAGAAGAAGTTTTGCAGACTGAAATAGGAAGTGTTCGTGGGCAACTGTTACTGTTGCAAAAGGAATATCAGAGTTCACTGCGAGAAAACTGCAAGTTGCTGGATGAGAAAAAGTCTTTGATGAAGGAAGTTTTAGACTTGGGCAAGGAGAAACATAATCTAGAAGAAGAAAACTATGCTGTCTTTGCTGAAGCAATATCTCAAGGTAACATTTCTCTTATTTTCAAGGATATTATTGCTGATAATTTTGAGGAAATAAAGCATCACAATGACAATCTGGATATACTCAAATGTGCCAATAATGATCTTGAGGGAAAAGTAAGGATAATGGAGAGAAAGTTTGAAGATATGCAAATGCAAAACTCACACCTCAAAGATTCAATTAAAAACTTAGAGAATGAACTGGCTTCGGTTAGATCTGTTGGTGATCTATTAAATGATGAAGTTGCCGAGGGAAAGGTTCTGTTGTGCCGAAGGGAGAATGCACTTATGGAATCAGAGAAAATGCTCAATGCAAGTCAAGAGGAGAGGGCCCAGTTGCATGAGGTTGTGGATGATCTGAAGACTAAATATGAGGAGGTCAAGCTGATAGGAGAAGATCAAAAGAAGCAACTTCTGAAACTATCTGAAGACTGTGATCACCAAAGTAGGGAGACAGAAAGCATTCGTCAGGTAAATCAGAAATTTGAGGCTGAATTGTCGAAATTGAATGAGGAACTTGAAGAAAGGAAACATACGGAGGAGATTTTGGGTGTTGGACTACAAAAGGCAAGAAATGAGGTTGAACTTTGGGAAAATCAGGCTGCTGCATTGTTTGGTGAGCTACAGATTTCTGCTGTCTGTGAAGCATTGCTTGAACAGAAGGCTCATGAGATCAGTAAGGAATGTGAAGTCCTTGAAAGTAGAAGTAATTCCAAAGCTATGGGGGTAGAAGAGCTGGAAAGAAGTGTTAGAATCTTGGAATGTGAGAACAGAGGACTTGAAGCTCAGTTGGCTGCATATGATCCAGCTATTGTTTCTCTCATGGACAGTGTGACATCTTTGGAGAGTCAAATTTTCTTGCAACCTAATCTTCCCTCGGATGATAATGAAGAAGTAAAGGTAATGTCTGTTTGTTTGCTTGTGACTTCATGTCTACTCTATAACTTTTAATAAACCAAAGCAAGATGACCTTCTTCATGATATTTTGTCGAGTATACGACTTTAGTTGTAATCCAACCTCATATGTCTATCACTTCTTGAGGGTCTACTGGTTTATTTACAGAAGCAATTGATATTGCTGCTTTCCATGCTTTTAAATTCAGTTGTTTCTTAGTTCACTTTCAAATTGACCGCAAATTTATGTCCCTATGTCTTCAAATTTCCAACTAGCATGATCTTTTTGAATCTGCTTGTTTCCAGTGAGAAAGCTATTTAGTATTTTTGTTGAATCATTTTTGGCACTGTTGTTTCTTTGACCTTTTTGGGGCCAGTTTAGCTGTTACTACTTACCATGCAATGCATTTCATGTGCTTTTTGAAGTACTTATTTTCTTGATCTGTGTGTTAATAGAATATGTGGCCTTTGGTTTTGCTTTTACTTCTGCAAGGCCTAGATATTGCATATGGTATTGCCAAGATGTTTTGCAACACTAAAAGCATGTTGGGACTTTGTGAAAGCGTAAGCTAGTTCTGTTTAGATCTTAATAGGTTGGGTATAAATGAGGGCTTCTTGTCAGTAAATTATCATTTATGTTAACAGTACCACGGATCTTGGATGGTATCAGCTTTGATTCTCTTACTTACAGTTGTCTTGTTTTCTAGGATTCCGATCTGGGGACTGAATCGAATGCTGAAAACTGTCAACAAGCAAGTGAAGATCAAATTGCCCTAGTTCCAAGCGGTTTTTCTGACTTGCAGGGTATCCATATGAGAATTAAAGCTATTGAAAAAGCAGTGATGGAAATGGAAAGGCTTGCAATGCTGGAAAACTTAAATCTCAATTCCAAACTGGAGGCTGCTATGAGACAGATTGAAGAGTTTGGAAGCAGCTCACGACGAGAAAGTGTCAGAGCAAAGAGGCAGGTGAAGGCTAGACAAGAAGGGGGGGAACTTGGCCATGTTATCAGTAACAATGTCAGAATGCAGAGATCAACACCTGAAATCTCTGAAGAGGACAACGAGATGATGACAAAAGACATTATGCTTGATCAGATATCCGAGTCCACATCCTACGGGTTAAGCAGGAGAGAAACTGAAGAGGTTGATGATCAGATTCTTGTGTTGTGGGAGACCCCTGACCATGATGGTAGTGTTGACTTGAAAGCTGGCAAGGCCCCAAAGAAGGTCGCTGCACCAACGGACTACCAACAGACTGCTAGAGTGAAGGCACACAAGGGCAAAAATGCCTCTACAGAGTTTCTTGTGAAGGAGTTGGCTGTAGATAAAGAGAGCTTTAAGAGGTTTACAGAGCCCAACAGAGAAGGAAGCAAGTGGAAGATTTTAGAAAAACTCGATTCGGATACTCAGAAGTTGGCTAACCTTCAAATAACTGTGCAGGATTTGAAGAGGAAGGTGGAGATAACTGAGACGGGCAGAAAGGGGAAAGGAATTGAATATGGTACAGTGAAAGAGCAGCTAGAAGAAGCTGAGGAAGCCATCATGAAGCTAGTTGATTTCAATCGCAAATTGATGAAGCATGTTGAAGATAGTTCCTGGTATCCTGATGGGAAATCTGCATTAGAATCCGATGAGAGTGGGAGTGTTAGGAAGCGTAGAATATCAGAACAAGCTCGAAGACTGTCTGAAAAGATTGGGCGGGTGCAATTGGAGGTGCAGAAAATACAGTTTCTCTTACTGCAGCTTGCTGAAAAAGGAAGCCGAGGACGCACCAGAATCAAAACAAGAGTTTTATTGCGGGACTATCTTTATGGTGGGGTAAGAACCATCCAAAGGAGAAACAAAGCACCCTTTTGTGCATGCATGCAACCTCCAACTGAAGGAGACTGAGGCAATTGCTCATCGTGGGCTCCTAAATCAGCGTAGTTTACCACTAATGAGACTTTAGTTACATTGTCCATAAATCTGCCTTTCTAGTTTTGTGTTTTACATATTTACTTTCTTATAGTCTTTCTTATTCAGTTCATAGATCCTGCTGTATATTTCAGGCTCCATCTAATCCAAAGAAGCTGCACTTCTATTAGTCTAAAAGTTTTCTTCTTTATACTTTTATCTTGGCATAAATCTGGATTTCAATGGAATTTTTTTTTTCTTTCAAGGCCGATTAATGCAGTTCTTCAATGCGTTAATCTATTGCATGTTGCATTGGAAGCTGTTTTAAGTTTCTCTCACTCTGGAGTGGAGTAACGTTACAGGGAAATTATGGAAGCAAATGCCAGGCACAAAATTATGGCCAAGTTGCTACAATTGCTTCAAAAGATGGGTTTTGGAGGACGACACATGGCAATTATAGAACGCCGGCAATTTAATCTCCAACTAAATGAAGAGTCTTTCAAAGCTAGACATGGACTTTGCAGTGAAAGAACAACCAACAGCAGGACCAAAACCTGCTCTAATGTCTAAAAAAGAAACAATGGCAATCTGAATGTGATGGATATCTACTTCATTTTTCTGAATGAAAAATATCTTAGTTTCTTTAGGGTTCTGCCCAAATTGAACCTTTTCATAACACAATTGACGCTCAACTATCTTTCAAATTACTTTCCTGGTGCTTTTTGTTTACTTTGCAGCAAGTATTTGGCTAGGTTTTCCCGCATGGTTTTGCCTGTTGGATCAACCTGCTTACAGCATTGCTCTCCATAACCCAAGTCATGGTGACCTGATAAGGCAACATCAGGATGCAACTGATCTCCACTGTCAATGATAATATTATGAAGTAAACAACACACCAAAATGATACTAGGCAATTTCCGCTTATCCGGTCTCCACATGACTTTGTTTAGAATTCTCCAACTACCCTTCAACTGCAAAAATGCCCTCACTGCAAGCGACCTCGCAACTTCATGCCTGGCATTAAAATTAGTAGACATGGAAGAAGAGGGGCCATGAATTTCATACGGAGTTATGAGCCAGGGAAGAAGAGGATACGCAATGCCACCAACTATGAATTCTCTCATTTCGAGTCCTTCTGACAAAGTCCTTGTACTTCCATTCAATCGATCCCCAGCTTCACAGAGACGATAAAATCCAGAGCATTTGAGTAATCTAGACACACTCATGCCACCAGGCCAACCTGTCACAATATCAAGAAATCGCATCTCGTGGTCAACTATTCCCTGCAAGAACATACTATAATTGCTCTCTTGGTCACACCAGTCATCTGAAGTTTGAACTGCTGGAAGAGTCATGATAATATGTGTTGCATCTATAGCTCCACAACAACTAGGCAATCCAAATAAAGCCTCGAATTTCGATTTAATTTCCGCCATTCTATTGGAATCAGGCCACTTAAGATGGTGCTTGGCACGTTCTTCTAATGCTTCAATAAATCTCCAGGTCACTTGAGAAACAGTAGATTGGCCAACACCAAAGGAAGCTCCAACCGAGACCTGAGACTCGCCGGACGCCAGCCTTCTTAGGGCAATTGCAACTTGTTTCTCGACACTGAGAAGCCTTCCCTCAATGTTGATAAGCCCAGATGGTGGCCTTGAAACAAGGTCTTCTCTCACAAGGGAACAAATGTAATCAAATGTCTTCCTTGCAACCCTGAAGAAATACTTGAACCCTTCTTCCTCATTTGATGGAATCGAAACACCTGCCAGTTGGGACTCACTTCCAATGAGATCAAATAAAAAAATTTTCATTTCTCACTTTAAAGCAAACAAATCAAATACCCTAAAAAATGGAAAAATAAAAGCTTTACATTTAATTCCTAAATTTCAGATCTTAAAACCCATCCAATGTGATTTTTCAAGCTGAAAATATGACACCCAATTCAGCTTCAACCTCACTATTAATCGTGTCAAAGGCGCAATCTAGCTATGACTATGAAGACCCATTACTTTAAATGGCACAAAATTAAAGCTCTCTGCAGAAAGAAATGAAATTGGGAATTTCATTTTATAAGTTTAAAGTCGGAACCTGGAGTTGTAGAGTTCTTGTGCCAGAAACTATCCCACCAATCGGGTTCGGAAACTCTGGGTTCCACTGGAACCACACAAACGCTTTTGTTTTTCTTCAATTTCTTTGATGATTTCTTCGTTTTCTTGGATTTCTTGACAGGAGCCATCGAAGAAAAAGCCTAAAATACTTCAATTCCGTATTGCAGTTAATAAGGGCTGGTTTCAGCAGAATGTTTGATGCACGAGAAAGTGAAGGAAGAAAAAAAAAAATCGAGCTTAAGCAAACCGTACAGTATCTATACTCTCTTCACCCTCGGCATTTTTTTTCTTATTATTTAATTGGGATCTTCGAATTAAGCCTCCAACTTTTCTCAAGCCATGATAATACATTTGTTTATAGTAAACCCGATAATTTTATATATAATTACGTAAATATAATATGTAGAAATTATTTAATATACTACGTAAATATGTATATATCTTAAAATTTCTCCATGAGTTGAAGGTCGCAAACGTATTCTCAGAGTAATTTCAACGAATATTTTATTCGCTTTGCCTTTTTTTCCCAGCCATAATTAAATTAGCTTCAAATTTCCTCTTCTTTATTAGTTGGCGTCTGGCTTTCTTTTTGTTCCTTACAGTATCAGTATTTATTTATTCATGTCTTAGTTGAATTGGGAGCTTTTAATAATGTACAACAATTTTTGCATTTTTCAATTGCAATCTTTTCCATTTTAACCTTTTTGTGTTGTTTGTTGTCTTTTCGTTGTTCATGCTTTCTTTGTTTGAGCTACGTTTAGGTGCTAAAAACTTGGGGAGAGTGATGTTCCATTGAAAAACCCAGATAGCAGATAGTAATATCTCCTCTTTTCTCGATGCAGCTTAAATATGCTCAAGCTTCTTGAATCCTTGAAACTAAACCAAGTCACAGAGTATGTAGTCATTTTGAATTTGGAAAATGAAAACATCGGTAGAATCCGTGACTTGAGAATTATATTAAAGGCGTTAGGATTTTGCATGATGGAGTCGAATGTGTGATAAGCCCGCCATTGGAAGCAATACGCTTTAACAAAGCTTATTGGAATCATGTACAGCGGAAGGGCTCCTTATACTATAGTATTATTCAATCAATGGTAGATAGCCTTGTCCTAAGAGAAGATGACCGAAGGAAGCCAGAAAGGATCAAGTAAAAAAAAAAGAAGCTAATAATTATGAAAGGAACGAGCAAAAATTATTTAAAGGCGCTAACTTAGATTATAAATGGTAATGAAGTAAGGTTAATGTGAAATTCATCCCAACCTATGGCAACAGTGGCATTGTGACCATGGTATCTTCACTCTTCTAACTGATCCCATGTATCTTCTGTCATCTACAGCAAACAACAGCAAACATTGAATTTCCCATTTCTATCGATCGAGAATGTGCTTCCCCGAGTGAGGGATTCATAATAGTAGATTTTTCACCCAAACAAAAATCTCATGGTGAAGTCCTCTCCTGAAGGTTGAAGTTTCAGTATTCAGAAAGGAAAGCGACGGACGATCCTTCAATGCTTCCGCAGATCAGCAGGGTCGGAAAATTTTAGCAGGGAAACTTTTGTTGCTTTTTTTGCAGCCAGCATGGGGTAAAACGTTCTCAATCTCAGATTTTCATGTGGAACAAATTACAACCCAGGCTGTCAGCCTTTGGAGCAAGCTTTGGAAAATAAACTTTTGCTGATAAGTACCAAAATGCAGTAACTCAAGAAATTCAATCAATAGTTTGAACACTTTCAGCACGATTGAAGAATGGGATGACATTTGCAGAATTCGCAAGAGAAACTACCAAGCAAGATTATGGTGGCAGACTGGCAATGGCAATGGTTTACGATTTAATAAATGATTTGCTCATTTGGTGAGGGTTTTTTTTTTTTTTTTTTTTCTGCAGGAATATAGGCTGTCCACGTCGGTGGAGAACAGCCTTTAATCATGTAGGCTTCTTTATTAGAGTTTTAAATCTCATATTTTTACTTGCGTTTAGGTGCATTTACACTTAAGATCTCATATTTTTACTGGAAAGGATTACCTTTCATTAAGCAGCTCAAAGCATAGCGGTCCTTTTAATCCAAGCAACTGACTTCTAATTGAATGATCAAGCAGCATTGTCATTGGTGATTCAAGCTTCATCATTCAATATTTTTTGTATACACGAGAATTGATTATAGATCATGCATTTGGATGCTGCATCCATCAAATCTTTGCATACTTTTATGTGGTCCTATACTAGCTAATTTGCCTATCATTTGTACTAAATTCTAGCTTTATGATCAAATAGCAAAGTACCAAATAAGTATATATTTATTACGAATATAATTTTTTAAAATTTTTATAAATTAAAAAAAAATTAAAAAATCTTGCCTTGTCTTAACATTTTAATATTTAAATATTTATCAAATATAAAAAGTCCACCACCGTTAACAAAGTTTGTTTGACTAGCTGAAGGACAAGGAAAATACTGACAGTTGGTACTTGGGACAGTTTGGAGCGCGACAGAAGATTGCTCTGTTTAGTACAACATTGAATGAATGCAATTCAAAATCTGTAATTGTTATTATTATCCACGGGTTAAGTAATAAGCATTACCAACTCATGCATAAATAATAACCACAAAATGTCCCTTTCTCTCTCTCTGCTTTTGGATGGTGGAAAACTGATTGTTCATTGTTAAACGAGTTGTTTCAGCAGCTAATTTACTGATTGATTCCATGAAACAGTGCCTTTTTCTGACATCCAAGCTAAGTGGACGAGATTCGGCATTCTGAACCCAGGTGAAATTTATTCTTGATGCCAAAACCAGGTGCGTGAATGAACAGGGAATTTATGCTTCCGGACATTGGCTTTTGCTTGAGTAAATCTGTTATTTGCTGGGTGCCGTAGTGTAATCCTATCTTATAAGTTGCATACTGCTGCACCATGGTTTTGGTTTAGCTTGACCTATAGTCGAGTATAGTACGAAATATAACTCTTAATTTATGTGAAAAAATTTTTAAAAAATTGAATATACTTTTATTGAATGTATATTCACATATGACACTTGATTCCAAATCAAAGTGGCATAGCTTCTGGCTAATGCATATTAAATTTAGCAAGGAGACGGAGAAACAAAGTTGGTGAGGGAACAAAGGTGAGTTTGAGTTTACTAAACTAAGGTTTCTCATTAAATCTTAAAGTAAACGTTTAGAATCATAAATTAGTGTAGTGGGAAGAGAACTTGCATCTAAATTTGGTGATTTAAATATACACATCATATCTCGTATATCAATTAGATTACGTTTTAATATTGTTTTTGTAATTGCTAAAAAAATTATATTTTTGTATTGCTTCAAAAACTATTAAGCCTAGTTACATTTGCATCCACAGAAGTCTTTAAAAAGTTGCAGTAACTCGTTGTGACACGCGAGCATCCGTAAAAGATGAAGGTGAAGGTCATCAGATTAAATGTTGAATTTTTTTGAAAATCCAACTTTTTTAAACCGGGTATTTCTTAGGAACATCGCATTTATCTTCAAGGACACCTTTTCGGAAATATAATAATAATAAATGCTTGAATGAAATGTAACTTGGAAGGCAAGATAAGGGACTTATTCAAAATGAACGATGCAAAGGGAAAAGGAAAGGCTGGTGCTTGCTGCTGGTATTTTTTACCATTGATCATTGAGAAAACAACGAGGCAAAGAGGAATAAAAGGGTGAGTCTCTTTGGTCTGTGCCTCGAGTTGTCAGGTAGCAAGCAAGAAACAAAAGAATACAAAAAGAGAAAGGGAAAAGAAGTGCCTTTGTAACGAAAATGAAGCAAACTGTATGATCAAAAGAGAGATGATGACGTATCCAGGCACGCGCATGTTAGATTTGCCCAAAACTGTATTTAAAAAAAAAAATCGTTTTAGGGCTTGAATTTTGTCGTTTCATCTGGACATCGCAAAGCTCTGTCGGCCTTGGACATCAACAAGACATTAGACATAGACAGCCATGGAAAACACAATTTACTTCGGTCACCTCCAACGTTTACTGATGGTTTCCCGCCCCTGCCATCTCGCGCAACGTTGTCAGCCCTGCCTGGGGTAACACAATCATGCTAGTCTCTTCAATTGATCAGATGGCAGAGGGATTACTGCAAATAAATAATAATCTTTCTTCATTTTTAACCCTTTAGTTCTTGCCCCTGGGGCTGATTGGTTTTTAGTCCCATCATGATCACATGCATCCTCCATTTTTTAAGAAAACAATTCATATTCTCAAGGTTGGTCCACTTCTGTTAATGTAAGTGACATCCAATACCCGAAGGTAAAGCTAAAAACTTTCTCATCTATAAAAGCCCCCCATGAATCATCCCTCTGTTTTCGTCTCCATTACAGCCTTAAAAACCGAAGCACTACTTTCAACTTCGGTTTCATGGAAGAGGCAAGTCCGAGGACCCGTCGTCGGCCGGAGCACGTTTCCCACATTTCCCTCTCAGGGACGCAGCTTCCACAGAGCCCAAGAGGTCCAATGGAGTTCCTTTCAAGGTCATGGAATGTTTCAGCTCTCGAAGTGTCCAAAGCCCTTGCTCCTCCTCCTCATCATCACCGTTCAGTCAGTAGTAGTACGGCTCCGATGTCTGCTCGCAGCTCTTCTTGCACCACCATTTCTAAACCTGAAGACGTAAATGGCGGCGAGACAGAGGAGCTTCACAAGGCCGCTGTTGGCAACCAGTTCTCTTTCACTTCCTCTGCTACTTCACAGCTCGTTCTTGAACGCATCATGTCACAATCGGTGAGTTCTTTAACCTTAGTTTCATGTTCAAATAAGTGTTAGAAACTCAAGGTCTTTTCTTTTTCGTGCTTAGGTGAATGATTTTACCGGTTTATACTTGCAGGAAGTGTCACCATTAACGTCAGGGAGGCTCTCTCACAGCAGCGGACCTTTGACTAATGATAATAGCCCTCCAGTTTCTCCATCTGAGGAATTCGACGACGTCGTCAAGGTCTTGTATACTTCCCCTCTCCTTTTCCGCTGTGGTAATACTTAAACAATTGGCACTCTATAATATAATACTGTTTTATATTTTTTATGCATTAGCGATCTGTTTGGTAGGAAAGAAAAGGAAGAGAAAGGAAATAACGATACACTAAAGACGATAGTCAGAGAAAAGCATTAGTTGTCCCTCTCTGTAATGCTTGTAGAAGTCTTTGTCTTTGGATTGCTTTAGTATTACACTGAACAGAAAAATGCTGAGGCGGGAACTTTTGACTTCTTCCAATAAAACCTTTTGATTTCTCTAACGATCTTATGAGGTGTCTGTCTCATCAACTAAAGCTGCCTGATTTCAGGCCTTCAAAAATAATGAAGTTTCTTAACAGTTACCAGCTATCATATCAAATTAAACAATTTTGCTTGCCACCCGTTGGGTTAAGATGATTTTAGGTCCCAACTGGTTTTTATGGCCCATATTCGAGCTTTTGGTTTTGATGCCGTGATGTAAGATTTTATATAAGATTAATTAATTCTTTGAAATTGTTTTAAATCATTAAATAACCAGTGTGGAGTACAGGAGTGGGAAATGATGCTGTATTTCAGTTGAATACGTCATGTGACTCGTGTCACTGATTATCAGTTTGCTTATCTGATTTTTTGATCATTCCATCCACCTTCAAAACTCAAAAACTTTAACCAGCCCAAGTAAACAATCTCTCACGCTTCCCTTAACTAGAAAGTAAAACAGTAAGTATACGAAACCTGAAACCACCAGATTCTTCAGCTTTCGGGTCACATCTGTGCAGGCACATTTTCCCTGAAACTGTTGATTTTTTATCGTTAAAAACCAGAAACTTTGCGTTTTGCTCGGAACTTTATTAAGGAAACTTTGAAATATGACTCATGGTCCTAATCATCGTTCATGCCATTGTTGATTATAATTTAAGTTTCCAATGTTGTTGCATTTCCATGCTTGTACACGTTGGAACCCCTGTTAAAAAGTTGGCTTTGTAATTGCAATTCTTGCAGTATTTCCGTACCCACAACTCCATACAACCTTTATTCAGTGGAGGCCGCCGCGCAAGTGCTGGTAACGGCGTGAATACACCCAGTGGGGCCAAGATAGTAGGGAGATGGTTAAAGGACAGGAAAGAGAGAAAGAAAGAAGAAACCAGAGCTCATAATGCACAGCTCCACGCTGCTATCTCAGTTGCCGCTGTTGCCTCGGCGGTAGCCGCCATTGCAGCGGCCACAGCGGCTTCTTCTTCCACTTCCACCTCGAGAAAAAATGAACACCACTCAACGAAGCCCGACATGGCGGTGGCATCAGCAGCAACATTAGTAGCTGCGCAGTGCGTGGAGGCAGCAGAAGCTATGGGAGCAGAACGTGACCATCTTGCTTCAATTGTGAGCTCCGCTGTTAATGTTCGTTCACACGATGATATCATGACGCTTACAGCTGCTGCCGCTACAGGTGAAGATTCCTCCCCGCCTGCACCAATCCTGGCTCTTCGAAATTAATTGATTATGAACTTTAATCACAAAATTTTGAATTTTCATTCTTTTTGCGGTCGATTCTTTGGAGAAATCATGCTTGCTGCATGGAACTTTCATTATTTGTATTCATTATTTAAAAAAGAAATGAACCTTCATTAATGGAGAAATTTTCTTTCTTTTCAGCTTTACGTGGGGCAGCAACCCTAAAGGCAAGAGCACTAAAGGAAGTATGGAACATTGCAGCAGTTCTTCCATCAGAGAACGGATTAAGCTGTGCCAAAGGCAATAAGGGGCATTCAAACCGCAACTATAGCGGAGAATTTGCCCCTGGGGAGGATTTCCTAACTGCCTGTAGTCAAGAGCTCCTTGCCAGGGGTAGTGAACTTCTCAAAAGAACCCGGAAAGGTATTAAATGTGTTCACATTTGCATAATTACACATCAGGGTTTGATTACAATGATTCGAGTCCGAATGTGTAATGCAGATATATGTCTAACTAAATATATTCAATTGTTTTAAAAAGTTTTTTTTTAATGTACTTGGAGGGTTATTTGAGCTTTATATCTTATATTTGAAAATGTTTCAGACAAAAATACTTTAAAAAATGAATAGTTGGAATAATATAGAGTAAAAATAATCTAGCTCACATTTTTTGTCTATATGCAGGTGACCTGCATTGGAAAGATGTATCGGTTTATATGAATAAATCAGGCCAGGTAGCTATATTGCTTTAGTCCAACATGTCAGTAATATTACCATCCCACACAATTGCACTCTTAACACCATAATCATCAATGTTTTGAACTTTTGAAGGTGATTTTGAAGATGGAAAGTAAGCACGTTGGTGGGACCTTCACCAGAAAGAAGAAGAGTTAAGTTTTGTAGTGGTTACCAAGACAATGTTTTCCAATGTTGATATAAGAAAAAACTGTGGATTGCCTTAGAAATAGTAATAATTTTTTTCTGGGGATGATTTCAGATGTGGTTTTGGAGGTGTGCAAGGACATGGCAGCATGGCCGGGAAGACATCTATTCGATAGCGGGGAGCAGCGCCGTTACTTTGGATTGAAGACTGAAACAAGAGGGCTCGTAGAGTTTGAGTGCAGGAGTCGGAAAGAATACGATCTTTGGACTCAAGGAGTCTCAAGGCTTCTGTCTATTGTTGCTGAAAATAAAGCCCAGGAGACAAAACCCACCTACATGGCCTCGCGGCGGTAAGAATCTGGAATTTTGGAGGAATAAGTAAGCTCGATTGTTTCTAAGAGCTCGATGCAAGAAATTAGACGTACGGGGGCAAAGATCTAATTCCGCCGTGCATACTTTAACATTTTGAGCTGGTACAATCAAAGTTCTGTGACTGATCAATTTTTTGTAGGGGGGAGAGAGGGTTATAAATAGTACTTACCTTTAAAACAGTCGAACATGTGTAAGATTGAAATCTTTGATTGCATTATGGATATATTATTTTTAGTACAAAGAAATTCGTAGTTTGAGATTGGAGAAGGGCTTACACTGAAATTCAGGTTCCAAATTGGACCCAAGTTCTGTATTATAGGCATGGCTTGCCTCACTACATTGTTGTCCAGTTTAAATCATTTCGATAATATACAAAAGAATTAGGGAATCTTAAGTAGGAAACTAAAAGAAGGATAAGGAAAACCAATGACATGGTTCAACCAACAGAGTTTTATTTGACATTCATAGAAGAAAAGTGATGCATTATTTTTTTTTTTCGTTAGTGTTTAGGCAATTCTTATTCCAATGATTTTCTTGCAAATATATTTTGAATAATTATATCATCTTTGGAAGGCAAATACTTGTAAAATTTAGAATAGGCAATCCTAGCACAAAAGCAAATATATATATATATATATATATATGTATGTATATATATATATATATATATGTATGTATATCTGGAAATATACCCAGCCTTTGAGACCCAGCTAAAAACTTGGGAAACATTACTTTACACACGGAATTAATGGGGAATAATGAAGAGCTTGGAAGAGAAAGATTTTTAAAAAGGGACTTAAATCTGAAAAAGAAATGCAGAGGACATGATTATACATATAATGGAATAATAGACGCTTCGAAACGATAAACACACAAGAAAGAAACAAGACATTATGACCAAAATTTGAGGCAGAAATCCTAAAAGCATGCAACATGTTTGACTAAGAAATTATCTCATTTTTTTTTATTCCACAAACAGAATTAATAAGATAGCATATATCCTTAAGATATATTAAAAAACTAATTTAAGAAAAAAACAAAGACTACGACAATTTCTTAATCTTGGTTGTGGAATGAAAAAATTTCGCTACGAATAATATCAAAAACAAATTCAAATTAACAATTAACCATTAGTCTCCAACTACAAGGCAAGCAGCTTGAGTTGGGATGTGCTGTGGGGCAAAGTTATATTGGAATCTCCCGTTAAGTAAAACCCTATAAGTATAATTAAGTAAAATAATATATTCCAATTCAACTCTCAACTCCAGTCATAAAGAAGATGGAAAGGAAAGTAGGGAATGACAAATATTCTAAACTAAAAATATACTGAAAACAACTGCTGTTCTATTATAACTACGTAGTATATGATGCTAAGGCATATGCATATGCCTGCCTGCCTACCTACCTACCATCGTGTGGGCAAACAAATGCGTAAGCATGCAGATCGACGAACATTTACAGTCCCAAGCAAGGAGAATAACGTACCTACCGCACTTTCCTCTCCATCGCCACTCCTTCCAAATGCGAAGGATATTCAAGGAAAACAATTGTAACCCCCACTCTTGTGCAGTCAAAACAGCCAAATGAGTAAAGCATAGGCCTTGATTTAGATGTTCTAGATCGCTTGCAGTGGTTATCGATAAATTGAAAGGAAAGATTTTCCAGGAGATGAGATAATGCACGATGAAATATGCAAGGAAAACAAAATCTTCCATTCAACCAACTTTGATATGATTTCATTGTAACAACCCAGATTTTGGCTGTTTTTACATTATTAACGTTATGAAATTAAAAGGAAAAAGAAGATAAAAACAAGGTTTAGGTGATGAATAAGGATTGTTTATAGGCACTGTGGTATCCTTCAACTATCGGCAGCTCTGAATACAGTAAGCAGTGAAAGGAAGAGATTAATTATGTCCAAATACAGAGATACCGCAGCCCAAATATAATCATCGT
This sequence comes from Adansonia rubrostipa, assembly GCA_038381775.1. Classification (NCBI taxonomy): domain Eukaryota; kingdom Viridiplantae; phylum Streptophyta; class Magnoliopsida; order Malvales; family Malvaceae; genus Adansonia; species Adansonia rubrostipa. The sequence goes on from JBBYHM010000026.1 coordinate 13,662,390, forward strand.
AAGAGTAGCGCTTGATTAAGTTGTCTGTGTCATATATGATATAACCGCAGAATATGATAGAGGCCAAGCACCCATAGATCATCACTGATAATCTACCCAGTGGGAAGAGAATCTGCGCCCAGGAAGACGAACACATTCCAGCAATGAGAACTCAATAAATTGTATAGAATACAGATACATATAAGGGGAAAAAACAACTAAATAAACATGGCAAGATCAAAACACCTGGATCAGAGAAAAAACCATGAGAACAAGGATGGCACCAAATAAGAAAGGACCAAGGAAGTTGAAATCATGGCCTCGCCTTGCAGCCCAGAAGGTGTACAGGGTGAGAGCCACAACCACCACAGCCGTCAGAATCACAGATTCCAGAATAACTTTCCCTGTTTGTTGACAAAATGCACATAAATTTAATTAATGCAATGCTACAATCAGTAGCATCTGGATGAAAAATAACTGCATTTGCCAATTATACAGTGAGTTAAACTCGTAATATATTATTCTTGTTGAGATGCAAAATAACATGATGGTAGAAAAGTCATAAAGTTTTATGAAATGCTAAGCTAATCCAAATCCACTTTCTAACTCCATAGAAATAGTGATAAATAGCAATTTCTTTTCTCAAAATGAGGGGAAAAAAAGGTCACAGAGAAAAACCGATTGCTTAACCTGCGAAGAGTTATTAATGCAACCATATAAGTTATCTATAGACAATTACTATTGAGGAAAATGAGAAAAAAATGCAATACAATTAGATGGAAAAATATCCAAGAAAAAACCCTCCATTCACATTAGAAGCCTTACACTTCTGAAAGAAATAGAGATTAATTCAGCCATACACCTTAATTAACAAAAAACCCCATTCTCTAAATTCACTAAGCATTTGCTTAATATTAACTATAATCGAAGTTAAGTTCCCTATTCTAATTCTTAAAAGGGGAAAATATCACAATTCACAACTCTCTATGTGAATATATTGGCTCCAAGATTGAGCAATTGCTATATTTAAAAAAAAAAATCAATAAAGAAAGTAGCCCGAATTATAATAATAATAAAAAAAAAACAATATTCCCAATCCATATCTTACCGCTGGTAAAGGCGCACGTTAATCCAACAGCAAATGCCAGAGAAACCGTAAAAACTCCAAGAAGAAGATAGTTCAAAGGATGCTTCTGGTGATAGTAATACAATGGACAAAGAGCTGCAAAGAGTTACCAATTTGCTTTTTAGTCCACCAAAAAGTCAGAAATTAGGAAGACCCAAAAAACAAAAAAACAAAAAAAAGAAAAGAAAAGCAGAAACATACCAATGAAAGGCGTGATGATTAGAACTATGTAAAGGGCCAAGCCGGCCCCAGAGCTGACGAAGAAATGAGCGATCGGATGGACAGTGACCACGGTGGCGGCCACCGCGATTGTGGCTAACAGTTGAATGGAAACGATTGAGTAAATCTTCCGGATAAAAGCCCACCTCATCTCCGGCGGCTCTAGCATCATGGGATACAAAGACCTGGGTCCGGCCTCCGCATCAATTTTCCGGTACGCATGATTCCACATCATCCCTAGAAAAATAAAAATCAATTAAAAAATTTGGAATGGAAGGAATCGAAGTTGCTGCGAACTTTACTGGATTTTTTTTTTTTTTGAGGTTCTCCGATTGGTAAAAGGAAGACCCTTTTATTTTAGGGTGTGAAATGTTATGTCACTAGAAAATTATAATAATTAATCTGGATATTTATTTATGCATTAAGGTAGATAAAAGTATATATTGTTAATGAATTAAATTAAAAATAAATTTTATTTGTATATTTTTGTTTTGTTGGTAAATTTTTTAAAAATAAAATTTTAAATTATTTTAAATAAATAATAAAAAATAAAAAAATAAAAAGATTGAAGATTGAAGAAATGAAAAAATATGTATTTTTTGTTTAGATAGTTTTTCTTTAGTTTACTTGAATTAAAGTTTTTAAAAATTAAACATTTTTAAGAAAAGTAGAAAATATTTAACTCTTTCTTTTTATTTGAGTAAAAAAATTATGTAATTAAAGAAAAATAATTACTATTTCTTACATTACTTTTTTTTTTTTTACTAACCTTAATTTAAAGATAAGTAAATCTCGAGGTGAAATCATTGAAAATAGAAAAATCTGAAATTGAAGAGATTTTTTAATTAAATTTAAGTATTAAACTAATTTTAAACTTATGCGATGCACAGAGAATACATATTTTTTAAATATGTGGTATAATATAATATGTTTTATTTTATAATTATATAAGATCTAATTTAAAATAAAATGTATGCAATTCTTTAAATGTCTATTAAAAATTATAAGTTTTCTTTTAATTTTTCAACATTTAAACATAATTAAATGATTTAAGTACGTCAAAATAAATTTAAATAAATATGATTTATGCTTGTATTTAGTTTAATGAATACATAAATTATTTTCAAATTAAATACTAAAATTGTGGCATTAAATAGACATGGTTTCAAATCATACCCTTTTATTGTTTATATATTTACTTTGATTTACAAATCTGATTTTTTAATTAAATGTTTTTTTAACAACCATTTCAAAAGAGAAAGTAGATATATATATATATATATGTATAATTCGATCTTTCTATTTAAACGTGTTTTTACAACCAATTAAAGAGAGAAAAAATAACTTTTAATAATTATTTTAATTAAAATTTTAATTTAACATGATTTTTAGTTATTTAAATAATAAATTTAAATGTTAAATTTAAAATAAATATGGAAAGAAGATATTTAAAAGTGGGATGAAGACATGCGGGCAAAAAAGTCCGTCCGCCCTGACAGCTACCATAAAGCAACCAAGACAAATCAAACAATGACGTGAGAGATGAAAAGTTCCTACAGTGGGGGAATGTGAGTAAAAAAACAATACCAGCAAATAAGATCGAAGAAATTTTATTTTCGTCAACCCCTCCTGAAAACAACCAATGGCATTAGGTAACGTGTTTGAACATGGACCTTTAAGTTCATTTTCTCAATTTCAATTTTCACTCAAACTGTCGCCTTTACTGCTTCAATAAATAATGATATACGGTGTTATGAATTAGTGCATTGCTTTAATTTTATCATTTATTTAAAAAATAATTTTTAAATTAAAGAATAAATATAAAAATAAATTTAATTCATTATATTTGGAAAGTTTAAGATGATATTAAAATTTAATTTATTGAAATTATATTTATATTTAGTGTTTATTTAATATTAAAAAATATAAATTTAACAACTCATTCAATACTTTATAACTTATAAAATCACTTAATATAGTTTTTTTTACTATATAATTATCATTATATTTTTTGTTCAACACTTAAAGTTTTTTAAAAAAATTACTTACGTCAATCCGTCTCATATTATTTTTAATTTTTTAATTTTTACTAATAATTTTTAAATATATTAATTTTTATTTAATAATATAAATATAAAATTCTAATATAAACTTATTTTTTAAAAAATAAAGAACCAATCATTATACTACACTTGATACAATTTTGACAACTATGTGAAAATGCTATACACGAAAATAATGTGAAAAAAAACTAAAATATAATATGATACAAAAAAAATATGACCACAAACAAATATATGAACATGTTAAAATTTATATAGAACGATCGTAACATAAAATTAAAAGTTATTTGAATAATGCCGGTTAGACCTGTTAATTTTGAATACTACATAAAAATAACTAAAATATAATACAGTACAAAATAATAGCACTAACATATATAAATACATGAATATATTAAAATCTATAAAAAATAAAAATAAATTTATAGGATTAGATAGTTACAAATATAGTTTTACATTATAATTATTTTATAATACAATTGTAATAGGTTAGTATAAGTGACAGCCTGAACCAATAATGAATTTAAAAGAAATGTATGTGTATTATAATTAATTATCATTTACAATTATATTATATCTTTAATTTTATATTTTATATTTTACAATTTATAAATGGACAAAAATCAACCTATATGAAATATTAATCTTAATTACATGTTACGTTTTATGTTATGCTTTAAAGTAAAGTGTAAAAAATTTAAAGACATTTAAGGTCATATATGAGTTTGAAATTATTTCTGATATACAGTCAATGTTTTTTTTTTTTAATTTTGCAAAGAATTAAAAGATTATTATATTTTTAAAATTTTTTTATGTGATAATTTATAAGAGTTTAATGTATAATAATATCAAATTGTTTTTTTTTTTCCTAAAAGAAATGCTGTCATTTTGGATCACATTTTTCATACCAACGAGTAACGACTCAGGCTGTATAAAAATTAAAGAAGAATAAATAGGCAGGGCTGTCTGGTGGCCGCTATGGTTCAAAGGTTGTCGAATTTTGCTTGTCGTTTCATAACGTAATATTTCATCTCAAAACCTTTGTCTTTCATTGTCAGACAGTTAATATAGAAAGGACAATTATATATCAATCCTCTATAACCTATATGTTAAAATATCCCACGACGGATTAGGTGATGACACCTGTCATCTTTTTATCCCGTTATCAAATTTAATGATTATCCCTTCAAAAATATTCCAAACTTATGAAGATTTTAAAAGATAATTATTAAGAAAGAAACAAAGAAATTTTTAACTTTTATTACCGGGGGTGACAATGGCAAAAAATTTAATATCTAATACTATTTAATTTATTTTTTAAAATTCAGATATTTTATATTTAGATATTTTATAATAGATTTGAATTTAAGCATGTAGATATTTATTGTATGAATTTATTTTAATTTTACTTTGAATAATAACGGATATCTAAAATTATTATCCCAATATACTCTATTTATGCCGATAATGGTTTTTAACATTCGATGTTATCCTATATTCATTTACCTATTTATTTGTTGCTTAATTTTATATTTTTATTTTTTTAAAAAATAATTTTATTAATTCAAATACTTATCGAATTTAGATTTTAACAAATATTACGTTTTTAATCTAATATTGATCCAATAGTATCATGAGAACAAAATTGAACGAATTACACGATTAATTAATAAAAAAATTAGTTATTATTTAGTATCATTATAATAATTATTATTAAGGAAAGAAATTAACTTTTTCTTACACAAGAAGAGAAAAGCTTTTAAAAAATACAAAATAAACCAATAAAATAAAAATATTTATTGTATATTATTACAATAAATAATTATTAATAAAGAAATAAAAAATAAAAAAATTTGCAATTACAGTTATTCTTTGAGAGCAAAAAACAGATACTAGCAAGATTAGTTTGAGTTTTCTCACAACTGAATTTAGTGAAATTTGATTAGTAAAAAAATTCAAATCAAATTTTTATTTTTATGAATTTATCAATTAATTTTAAGAAAGGTTATTTCATAGATTTATGTTTTTTTTATTGTAACTTAATTTAATAATAATTTTTATTTTTTGAGGAATATAAAACTTAAAATATTTAAATTTTTTATAAAAATATTATTTTAATATAAAATATATATTAAAATTTTCATAAAATATTTAAATAAATAATTTCTATTTAATCTAATTATAATAAAGAAAAATCCAAATCCCGAGAACAGATTCTGGTATACATTTGTTGGAAAATGCTCCGTAACCTGTATTTTCTGTCCCGCTCACCATTCCATCTGACCTGGCAAAGTCCACGTCATCGAAAGGATTTGTTGTCCATCAGCCCATCCGATTTAATCTCCGCTGCGATCACCATACCATCAAAGAGTGGATCAAAGCTGTCCATTTCAATTCCTCTTCGATTTTCCAAAATCTGATATCTGAGGGTTACCTCTCGCCTCATTCTATGTCTTTCTACGTAAAGACTCCCCTCGAATAGGAAATTTTCGCCTTGAAAGAGATCGGAAGCTGGTTCAGAAAACAATATTCCAAACAGAACAAAACCTTGCATTTCTATGCTATTGAGGCTCACAAAGCCTTTTATGAACAATTTGAATCAAAGAAGGGCATGGGATAGTTATGAGATTAACCGCGATCCTGGCCAAGAAGAAGTCAATAAGCTTAAGGATAATCTGAGTGATGTGCAGAAATCAAGTAGAGATGAATTTAAGGTGAAGCGGATGAGATTCAGGGGTTTGATTTTGCAGAATGATTGAAGAACACTGTTACAAAGAGGGATACTGTGGTGATGAAGATGAATGTTGAGGAACCGAGAAAAGAAAGTAAACAGTAAATTTACAAATTTTTTAAAAGCGAAACTAACGTAAATTTTTTATGACGTGGAAACTACCACGTCGGACAGGGGACAAAAGACGGGACAAATGGGCTGGTCATCCAGATCATAGTTGTATATACGCGAAAATTCCTGTTGCAAAATGCGGAAAAGAGAAACACATAAACTATACTAACTGTATTATAATTAATTAATTAATATATAATATTATATATAATTTATAAAAATTTATATCAAGCTCATATTTATAGTCGATAAATTTTTACATAATTTTTTATTATAATTAAATAATTATAATATTATAATAAAAAAATTATAAAAGAAATATTCTCCTCGATCAATCATAAATATTAAGGTGTGGGGTATTTGTCCTCACACAACTTCTGAAATTTTATAGTTAAAATTATTTTAATGAAAACAATGCTTTTTTTTCTAATTGAACTTTTACTAAATTTTAAAATTTATAATTTGGAGGATTTGCATCTTTTTGAATTATTAACAATAAAATATTATAGTGTTTCTTTTTTAAACAAAACTTGATAACTAGAATAAATAATAATAGAAGTCATTTTAATTTTTTTTTTCACATAAAAAAACATCTAGAAGTTTTGAATGGATTAAGATTTTATTGACTCTTCATTTGCACTTTTATCGTTTAAATTAGATCTAACTCGATGTATTATGAAATTTAATTCTATAAGTTACATAAAATTGTAAGCAATATTTTTTTTAAAAAAAAATTATCTAATATATTTGGAGAATTGTTTTTTACACAGGCAGTGAAAAGAAAATAAAACTCTACAAATAGGATTAGTAAATTAACACATATTTTATAGAATATATTTAAAAAAATAAACAAACGAGATATATATCACATCACTAATTTCACTGATGAGATTTTTTTCTTTCAACTATAGATGTATAAATAATTATTAATATATTTTCTCTTAAAATTAAAAAAAAAAAACCGTATTAACTAGATCAGTAAATATTTTATAATACTCAGTTTGAAAACTTTAGATCAATTCATAGTCTAACCTAGTAATGACTCAAATCTTTATTTAAATTTAATTTAATTTTATCATTTTAAAAAATATTATAAAAATAATATATTTATATTTTTATAATTAAATTTAAATAAAAATTTTATTGAAACCCGATAATAGGACAGGCCTAACTCGTGCCAATTCTGATATCACTTTCCTACATCCATCGGTCGTTCTGATGAATCATGGACCATTAATAATTGCGAGTGCTATCGTCGACAAATGAAGACCACAACCTTTTTTCATTTATTTTTATTTATTTATTTTACAGTTTACGGCCGAATGGGTTCTTAATCGCACAAGCAAATTGGAATACGAAATTCACTATAAATTAAGATGGCAGTCGAGGAGCTAAATCGTGACTAAATATTCCATCGGTTTTTTTTTGGTAAAATTATTCCATCAGTTTTTCGTATCCCACCACGCAGTGATAAAGGAGTTATGGCACAGCTATTGGAAACTAAGCCTGATTTATCAACAGTGCTGCCAGTTTTTATCACCGGGAAATATCAACCAACAAGCATACAGGTGGATCCGTCAAATTCAAGCCCCTCTTCACCTCCTAAGCCACTGTTGATTGTCACACCATCCGAACAAGGGACTTACCCTGTCATCTTGTTCTTCCATGGCTTCTACCTCCGTAACAGCTTCTATACTGACCTCCTCCAGCACATTTCTTCCCACGGATTCATTATTGTTGCTCCGCAGGTAGGTAGTACTTGATAATAAAATACAAATTCATTTTTTTATTCTTTCGTTATTTACTGCTATTATTGATTTGGTTTTTCAGTTGTGCAATATTATCCCTCCTAGTGGAACGGAAGAGGTTGAACATGCGGCAAAAGTGGCAGATTGGTTACCATCAGGCTTGCCGTCGGTACTTCCTGGAAATGCTGAAGCAAACCTGGCGAAGCTTGCTCTTGTAGGCCACAGCAGGGGTGGCAAAACAGCGTTTGCACTAGCACTTGGACTTGCCAAAACGACCCAAAACTTTTCAGCACTAGTTGGTATCGACCCGGTTGCGGGGACTAGATCTGGCGAAACTAGTCCCAAGATCCTGACCTATACCCCTGAATCTTTCGATCTATCGATCCCAGTAGCTGTCATTGGTACTGGCTTAGGCCCCGAGTCCAAGGGCTGCATGCCGTGCCCTTGTGCTCCTAAACAGTATAACCATGAGGAGTTTTTCAAGAAGTGCAAGCCTCCGCGGGCTCATTTTGATGCCAAAAACTATGGTCACATGGATGTCTTAGACGATGATCCATCGGGATTTGTTGGGAAACTTTCTGATACTATATGCGTGAATGGGAAAGGTCCTAGGGATCCCATGAGGAGATGCGTTGGTGGTATCGTTGTTGCATTTCTGAATTACTTTTTTGAAGCTGAGAAAGGGGATTTCGAGACCATTGTGAATGAGCCTTATGTTGCTCCTGTGACACTTGATCAAGTTCAGTTCGATGTTCAACCGTACAAGGATTATGCCAGGCAACTTTGATTTAAGCATGGATTAATTATGGGCTTTTTTTTTTTTTTTTTTGGGTTGTTTATAGCTAGGCTGCTTAGATTGTTTGTTTGCAATGTGGCAATTATTTGCAGCTGCTTATTTAAGCGGAGTGCAAGTTAGGTATTGTATGCCATCAATGAATAACTACTCGGTCTACATTGATATTTAAAGCCCTTGTTTGATTTTTAAAAAATTAGGCGAGGGAAGGTTACCCTTATCCGGAGTTAAAGCATATTATATGTTTTGGAAATGATTAATAATAGTATTTATAGATTGCTCATTAAATGAAAATGTTAATTAGATTTCAATCTTAATATTTATTAAATACATTAATAAATACTCAGTCAACTGAATTAACTCATGCTGATAAGATATATTGATATTTTTCATAACAGTTAATACTTTCTTATCATTGAGAAGGTATTGTAAAAGTGATAAGCAATATTGTAAAAAAAAAAAAAATTGTAAAATGTGCTAGTGATCTCCAAATTAATCTTTTATTCAACACATTTATTTTGTTAAAAACTTACGTTTAAGATAGGTTCAAGGATTTGCCAATAATTGTGTGATATACTGATAAATTATTGGATTTTTAAATCCAGTAATTATAATTCAATGGATCAAAGGTTGTTTTTAGTTTACAAGAAAGTACTGAGCAGTTTGCTTTCGATGGTAGGTTTATCTTTTAACCCAAATCATGCCTGTTTCGAAAGAGCTTTAAATCTTTGCTAGTTTTGCAATGTAGACGATGAATTAGCTTGTTGCACAAAAAAAGCATTGTAATTTAAGATATTATAACAGAGTTTGCTAGTGAAGATTAAATAGTTAACTGATTAAATAAATTATAAATTTACTTCTATATAAAACAGTCATAGTTGAATCATTTGCTCATTTCTTTACTGATAACTTCACTTTAATATTATTTTCATTAGGTTCCTTGTAAAACAAACCAAATAATGGAAAACTATTGTGTAAAAAAAAATAGTAAATTTGTAATTTTGATTATCAGAATAATTTCAAATTAAAAAAAAAAAAAACTGTCATTTATCACATCTTCCATACCATGGACTGCTGAAATCTAAGAAGAATAAATGGGTAGGGCCATCTCCAGACTGCCATTGCTATAGTTCAAATTCAAAGGTTATAATTAGGTAGGGCCGTCTCCAACTGCTCCTGTGAAGCTTTGATCGAAGGTTACAGATGGTAATGTCAATGGAGTGGCAGCCCATGATTCTTGATTTATTGTGCTTTTCTGTCGTTTCTTTGATTCTTTATGCTAAAACGAAAAGTTTTGCCTTCTGTCTTCTTTCTTCACACGACAGACCTCCTTCCCTTCCCACTTCTCCGCTTCTTTGTCCTACCCACTTTTCTTCGTCGGACCTACTCCCATCTTTCTATCAAATTTTTACCTAAACTCATCCCTGTCAATAACCTAAATCGCAAACCTTTCATATAACCCATATGCCACTTAATTAATTTTACTTGTATTATACAATTAATTAACGAAAAAAATAATAAAAATAGATAAAAAAATAATAGAATATATAACTTTATGTAGAACATAAATTATAAGATTTTAAAGTGTCAAAGTTAAAGCTACGAAATCCTAATCTGCACATGACCCATATCACATAAAAGTTTAATATAATTTCTGCTAAAATCATAGCAATGAATTGCCTATTTTCCTATAAAAGTATCAATTAAGATCCAATTTAAACGAAAATAAGTTTTTGTATAATATAATTAAGATACAATTCATAACAATTAAATTAGTATGAATTGCTAATTAAACCCGTTCTAAATTTATGTACGAGATAAGGTGGTATATAACTGACTGACTTTTATATTTCATTCTCCATAACTTCTTTAAATAGTTTTTATTTAAATTGATAGAATCAGTGTTTTGTTAAGATTATTACATTCATAAGTACTCTCTTCATGAGCACTTCTTGTAGGTATTAACGTACTTAAATCAAATTTTAACTTCTTTGTGGGGTATTGTTAACGTAATTTTATCAAAGCATATGATATAATAATCAAGTAATTATGTCCACATGAATACATGCCTAATGTAATTCCATATTTAACCTTCTGAAAGATATTCCCTAAAGTAAATACTAAACTTTAGGTTTTTGTTAATATTTGTGGTTAAGCAATGTAATTTCATTAGTTCTTTATAAATAGAGTTTGAAGCTTTTCTATTCATATCAAAGATAAGGAGAAAGAAAAAAAATTTTCGTAAGGTATATTTTAATTTTTATTTATAAAAATATTTTTATAATATTAAAATATAATTTATTTTTATAATTATTGGTTTGAAAACTTTTTTTTCCATTAATATCAAAACTTTTTTTTCCAAAAAATATTGTGATTTTAGATCACATTTTCCAAACCAACGACTGCTTGAAAGCGATTTCAATGTCAGGATGCATGTAAATCAGGGAAGAATCTGCTACAGTTGGAATTTTACTTTGCCTTTCACACAAGTAATATTAAAAACAAAACGACAAATTTCATTTACACTTTACTTACACTTTGGAACATTATATATATGTATATATCTTTTTTACTAAAATATCTTATTATCTTAAAATTAAAAAATACAACAAAAAAAAAAACCGACAACACGTGAAAAAGTCGGAGATAATGTTTATGGTTGGTACAACGACGAGATTGACGTGTGGGGTAGTTATTGCCACACGACTTCTGAAATTTTATAATTAAGATTATAATAAAAATAACAAAAACTGTTATAACTTTTAATGAAAATATTGCTATTTTTTTAGTTAACATTTACTAAAATTTAAATTTTATCTATAATATATATTAAGTTGACTAAAATACTCATTATTATTTATTATATTATTAATTTTATCATTTATATTTTTGATTATTAATAAAATTTATCATATTTGTAAATAAAAATTTTAATTCTATTGAAAGACTTTACTTAAATGATTTTTTTATAATAAAATTTATTATATTGATAAATAAAAATTTTAATTCTATCGAAAGATTTTAGTTAAACAAATTTATATAATAATAAATAAAAAGAGTTGAAATTTATATATATTATATATATATATAACCTTTTCACAAAACTGTATTAGATAAATATAGAAAAAGTATTTAATACATTATTAGTGAACTTAAAAAAATTCACAAGCATTGTTAGAGAGATAACATATGTCATTTGTTTATTTTTTATTTCTTTAAATATAATTTAAGGGATATATTTTATTTTATTATTAATATTGCTCGAAGAGTTGTTTAACTCTAATAATAATGTATCAAATAATCATCCATAAATATATACACAAAAATTTTCCTATTATCTAAAAATTAAAAATACAAAACAAAAAAAAAACACGAAAACACGTTAAAAAGGTGAAGATAACGTTGTTTGTACAACGAACAAATTGGAGGTAGTTGTCCCCACACAACTTCTGAAATTTTATAAATAAGATTATTATAAAAATACCAAAATTGTTTAAATGAAAAAAATTGCTATTTTCTAATTGAAATTTACTAAAATTTAAATTTTATAATTTAAAGCATATGAATATTCTTGAAATTATTAATAATCAAATATCAAAGTGTTTTTTTTTTCCTTTGATTAAACAAAACCTCTTAAAATAATAAATAATAATGCACGCCATTTAAATTTTTCTTAAAAAAAAAAAAAAACTCTAGAGTTGAATGGATTAAGATTTTATTGATTCTTCACTTCACCCCTATCATTTTAATTAAATCTAAGTCAATGTATCATTAAATTTAATAATTTACATAAAATTGAACATGACATATATATATAATTATCTAATATATTCTCCATTGAAATTTAAAAATTTTATCAGCAGTATTAACAGGATCAATAAAATCTTGTGAGGTTTAAAAACCCATTTACAAACTCATATTTTAAATTAGAATATGAGATAACCAGTGAAAATTAATAATTTTTTTAAATAGTTATGCTTTATAGAATACTTTTATAAAGTAACACATGGGTAAAAAGCGAGTGATTTTTTAAGTGAAAAGATGGACAATTTTTAAAGTGAAAAATGAATATTAAGCGGAAAGGTGAATAGCTTTTTTTTTTTTTCCAAAATAAAAAAGATAAAATATTTTAATTTTACATTTTTTAAAATAATTATATTTGGCTTTATTGTTTATTTTTAATTGAGTTATGACTTATGATACTAATTTAATCAAAGATTTTATAATAACTTTTTGAAAGAGTTTTCTATCTCATAAAAAATAAAATAAAAAAAATTATTTGCGTCTTTTGGAATTTATAAATGATTAAAAGAATTAAAGGTAAAAGAGAAAAAAATAGTGAAAGATGGATTATTTTTGGGTGAGTTTAAATGGTAACGGCAATAAATGAAAGTGGGTTTTTTCAGTATGTGATTTGATTTTTGAGTTGCATAGGTATTTTTTATTTGTATTTTGTGAATTTAGTAAAAACTATCTTGTTTTTTTATTATCTATATCTATATTATAATAAAACTTTTAATTAAATTTAGTATTACTAAATTAAGTTTAATGACATAAATCAGTTGATAAAAAAAACCCAATATTATAAATAAAAGTAAGGGTAAAAGACACTTACCCATAAATCTTTTGAAAAATGCTTACTTACCCTCGGTTTGGTAAAAAATACACTTAAGCCTTTAAGCTATTATTTTTAAGTTAATTTTAAATGAAAAACAAATATATCTGTGTTAATTATTAATTATTATTTTTTCATCACTTTTTACTCAAAATTTTTTTGATTACAAAATAATGAAAATTTAGTTAATCTTAAAATTATCTTTAATTACTGTTAAATTAAATTATTATTAAGTTATATTCTAATTTAAGTGCATGTTAAACATTTTGGACTTATTTTAAAATCAATTATATATTAACTTTGAAATAAATTTATTAAAATATTTTTATTTAAATTAATTAATTGCTATTATTTAAAACTTTAGTGATAATGAAATTGTTTGAAGAAAAAAATGGAAAAAAAAAGGAAAAAAGAAGAATAAAGAATAAATAAAAAATGCATTTTATCTCTTAGAAAGTAACTATATAGCATTATATTAATCAAATTAATATTTATTTAAATTTTACTTTAAATATTAAAATTATGATTTTATGTCTTAATCAATTTCTTTATCTTTAAACTATGTAGCAACTGATTTATTTTTAAATAAAAATAACATAATATATTAATATCGATGATAATATATAATAGAATTAAAGATAAGTTAAAAATATTTTTTGGTACCAAAAAGTTTAGGTGAAGGGAGGTTACCTAAATTCAAGGTTAGTGCATCCACTAATACTTATAGATCACTTGCCAAGTAAGATTATAAGAAACTTGAAAAAATATTTAACATTTTAACTTGAATGAGGATATAATTTAATTATAATTTAATTTAATAGTAATTAAAAATAATTTTTTGGTTAAAAATATTTTGAATAAAAAAATAAATAAAAATATTTGTTAATTGATAAAGGGTATTTGTCTATTCATTTAAAATTAGCCTCTAAATAATATTTTAGAAAGTAAGTGTATTTTGTATCAAACTTTGAAAGAAAAAAGCTATTATCCAAACCCTAGGAAATAAGTGAAATTATTTTTAAATCCAAAAAAGTTATAATACTTTTCCGAAAGATAATATACTAATGGAGTTATATAAGTAATTAAAATTAAAAAAAAAACACTTAATTAGTACCTACTTTCAAATTTTTTTTCATTTATTATATATATTTTTATTTTCTCTCATCCATTATTATTGAATTGACTTTTTATTCTAAAAAAATGTAACTACTCTTTTCTTAACGTCTTTTAAAAAGTATTCATATTTTTTAAATAGCATTATTTACAATAAAATATTAATTTTAAGTTTTAATCATCCACGTGAAAAATTTTAGTTTACTGTTGGTGCTTTGATAATTCATCAACTGAGTTAGTGTCATGTGACATCAAATTCAATAAGTATTTTATCTATACTATAACTAAGTTTTGTATCACAAGTCAAATGACATGTAATTCAATTACGAAAATTGCATTGAGACTAAAACATAAAATAAAAAAAACAAATATTTATGAAGATATTTGTGTATTTTACTATTTTTAAATTAAAATTAAAATTAAATCTTTTTCAATACTATCTATATTTTTTTTAACCAATAATCACCAAAATAACTTCTTCTCTTTTACGTGTCTTCAACAATTTTTTTTTTCTCTTTCGTTCATAGTGGATGAGTCAATTTTATCTTTACTAATTAGTAAAGATAAACATATAATTTTTTCAATTAAATTATTATTATTTGACTCATAATACGAATTCAATAAAAGATTTTATAATAATTAAGATAAAAACTAGTATAGTACATATGATTAACTGAGAAAGAACACCATAGCTCAAAGAATCATGTTTTAAAATATTTGAAACCTTGTTATTGGAGATAAAATATCATGCACCACTTAGTGAATTAAACATTCCATTCCAATGTTGCATCCATTTTTACTATTTTTAAAGAACTATCTTAAAAATTAGAGCCGCGCTTTTCAACGTAGATACTCGCTCAGTCACAAATAAAACTACGAGTGACACATTCCAAATATTTTCCCAACATAAGTAGATTCTTTATTATTATCATTTTTTGGCGAACAATGTGTCGTTTCAATGTTCTAGCCATTCAACTTCAAGTGTGTCTGTGTATATATATATATATAGGGTTGGGTCCTATTGATACCAAAGATTTATTATTTTTGTTTTAATATTGATATATATCTATGTTAATATATTTTGGTATTTTATTTTATATTTATCGATTTTTTTAAATATTATATTATTTATAGCTTATTTTAAAGTTTCTTAAAACAATATAATATATATTTGATTATACTTCAATTCCACACATATATGTTTATATGCAAATGTGAATTTATAAATTATAAATATTAAATAAATATAAAATATTTTAAAAATATAGTAAACTATTATTACTTAGGTTCAATAACTTAATTTAATGAATATATTTTATTTTTAAATGTAATCATAAAAAACAAAAATTAATGATCAAAACAAAAAAATTAAAAAAATAAAATCTTCTACCAAGCAGTACATATTGATATTAATCGTTACAAGATATTACAATTAATATGAATCGATAAAAAAATTAAAACAATATACTATTAATATCATTCCATTTTATGGTTCAGACTATCAATGATGGTTTCTACCAGGGTGGGGGCTCTCCATTTGGACGAGGTTCAATTCAATCCAAAACTGCAAAGTGAAATAAAAATCATTTGTAAAAAACCGTTGAACCCACAGTAATCCTATTAGTATTTGTATCTTATACACGTGAGGTGGAGGCTGAGAGACAGGCTAGATTGTGAGATTGTGTAAGAGATTCTGCCAACATAGAATCCCCAAGCATCATTCAGAAAAAAAGAGAGAAAAGAAGCTAAATTTTTATTTCAGGGTTTTGAACTTTTGTTTGAATAAAGAGGATACAGTGAATTGTGATCCATTGAATCTCAAATCTGTTTTCTTCCGTTCGTCTTATTTCGGAGATTTGTGATGGCCTTTTATTTGCAAAGTGCGATATGTTATATCCTCAGAAAATCCGTCCTCTTTCACCCTAGGTGTAGAGTCAGTCCAGGTGGTTGGTACCGTGTTGATAGCGGACGCATCGGTCAGTAGACTTGATAGATACTGATTTTAAGATAAAATCAAATAATTTTAATAAATATTATTTTTATTTTTATATTAATTTTGTATCAATTAATACTTATATCTATGGGTTAATAAAGAATTTTTATTTTTTAAATTTTATTTATTTAATTTTTAAATCAATATTTTATATTTTATAATTTCATTTAAAAATAAAATATATTCATAAATTAAGTTATTGAACCTAATTAATACTTTATTATATTTTTAAAATATATTTATTTATTTTTTATTTAAAATTTTAGATATTAAATATTTATAATTTTTAAATTTATATTTGCATATAAATATATGTATTTGAAATATATTTTCGTGTATTTATATATTTTATCAAAAAACTTGAAAGTAGATTATAAATATAGATTTTTAAAAACTAGTTAAAAATACCGATAAACTTATAAAGATATGTCATAACATGCCAATATTGAATATTGATATTTATTAATATTAGAATAAAATTAATACACCTATTAATACAGTATTGACTACTTTGGTAGGATAACCCACCACCACCATACATTGCAGCTCACAAAATTCTTTATTTTTTCCATAAAAATAAAAACTTTAGATTTTTGGATATTCATTTTATTTTTAGATATTCATTTATAATTTAAATGCCACCATATATATAAACTATATATGTATTTGATTTCCACACACCCACAAAATAGTGAAAAAAATTAGAAAAAGTGAGGAAAAGAAAATAAATAGTGTGAACTTTTTTTAGAATAATAATAAAAAATTTTAAAAAATTATAATAAAAATACTTAAATTTTTACATTAAATAACCTTTTCTTTCCATTTAATATGTTTACTAAAATTGAATTCAAATTTTTTTATCAATTTTCAATTGAGTTGATGACATCAAACTTCAAGTTTTATATATATTAAAATCTGTCACATCGCATTCTGTTGGTGAAAAAATATAATTTTTTAAAATATTATTATATTTTAAGTTAAAAAATTATTCTATCAAATATAAAATAAGTTAAAATTTAAAAAATAAAAAATAGTTTTTTTAATGACTTTTTTTAATGGATAGTTATTTTCTAAAATTAACATGCCTAACACCTACTTTGTGAGTGTCTTTAAAAAAATAAATTAAATATTAGACACAGGTAATTTTTTAGTAGTGAATATTTTTTTTAAAAAAATTTATATATATGTTTATAAAAAAAATTAAAATAACAAAACATCTTTAATTTTATTTATTATTTTAATTTTA
>JBBYHM010000026.1:13680226-13708428 GCA_038381775.1 Adansonia rubrostipa
CCGTAAGCTAACGAAAAAGAAGGTTTTTACTACCACAAGCAAATCGGAATACGAAATTCACAGTATGAGGGTGGAGTTTCTAGAGCTAAATCATGACATATTCCTTCAGTTTTTGTATCCCACGCAGTGATAAAAGAGTAATAGTATGGCACAGCTATTGGAAACGAAGCCTGTTTTATCGACAGTGCTCCCAGTTTCTCTCCCCGGAAAATATCAGCCAACAAGCAAATCGTTGAATCCATCAAATTCAAGGCCTTCATCACCTCGTAAGCCACTTTTGATTTTCACACTATCCGAAAAAGGCACTTACCCTGTCATCTTGTTCTTCCATGGCTTCTACCTCAACAACTACTTCTACACTGACCTCCTCCAGCACATATCTTCCCATGGATTCATTATTGTTGCCCCTCAGGTAGGTAGTAATTGATAAAACCAAGATTTTTTTCTCTTTGATCCTTCGTTATTTACTGCTATTATTGATTTGGTTTTTCAGTTGTGCAATATTATCCCTCCTAGTGGAACGGAAGAGGTTGAACATACAGCGAAAGTAGCAGATTGGTTACTATTGGGCCTGCCATCGGTACTCCCTGGAAATGTTGAAGCAAACCTGGCGAAGCTTGCTCTTGTAGACCACAGCAGGGGCGGGAAAACAGCGTTTGCACTAGCACTTGGACATGCCAAAACGACCCAAAACTTTTCAGCACTAGTTAATATCGACCCGGTTGGTAGGACTGGATTTGGTGAAACTACTCCCAAGATCCTTACCTATACCCCTGAATCCTTCAATCTATCGATCCGGGCCGCCTTCATTGGTACTGGCTTATGTCCTGAGTCCAAGGACTTCATGGCGTGCCCTTGTGCTCTAAAAAGTACAACCACGAGGAGTTTTTCAAGGAGAGCAAGCCTCCGCGGCCTCACTTTGATGCCAAAAACTATGGTCACATGGTTGTGTTAGACAATGATCCATCGGGATTTGTTGGGAAACTTTCTGATACTATGTGCTTGAATGGGAAAGAACCTAAGGATCCCATGAGGAGATGCGTTGCTAGTATCGTAGTTGCATTTCTAAATTACTTCTTTGAAGCTAAGAAAGGGGATTTCATGACCATTGTGAAAGAACCTAGTGTTGCTCCTGTAACACTTGATCAAGTTCAGTTCAATGTTGAACCGCATGAAGATTACACTAGGCAAATTTAATTTAAGCATATATTCATTATAGGCTACCTAATTGTCTTGGATGGTTTACAGCTACATAGGCTGCCTAGATCGTTTGTTTGTAACGCGGCAATTATTTGTAGCTGCTTGTTAAAGGGGAGTGCAAGTTAGGTATTGCGTATGCCATCAATGAATAACTACCAAGTCTACATTAATTGGTATTTCAGCCCTTTAACTGATTCTTAAAAGATTAGGTAAGGGAAGGTCACTCTAATCTAGGATCAAGAAGAAAATAATTAATGCTGGTATTTATAGGTTACTCATTAAGATGCTTATCAAAGCGTTAATGAATACTCAAATCAATTAAATCAACCTACATTAATGGTATATGTTGATGTTTCTCATATTAGATAACTTAATACTTCCTTATTAGTGAGAAGGTATCGTAAAAGTGATCGAGAATAGGTAATATTATAAAAAAATTGTAAGATGTGCAAGTGATCTCCAAATTAATTCTTTTATTCAACACATTTATTTTGTTGAAAGCTTATGTTTAGGATGACTCAAGGATTTGCAATAATCAAGTAGTGTGTTGATAAAATATTAAATTCTTAAGTCTAGTAATTAGAATTTAATTTAAGAATCCAAATTTGGTAATCTACCAAAGGTTGTGCTTTCGTTTACAAAAAAGTACTGATTAATTTGCTTTCGAAGGCGGGTTTATCTTAATTTTAACCCAAATTTTGCTTGCTTCAAAAGGCCCTTTGAATCTTTGCTATTTTGCGCTGTAGCCAATGAATTAGCTTATTGCACCAAAAAGTCTCATAATTTAAGATATTATAATGAAGTTTGCTAGTGAAGATTGTATTCTTAAATTTCCTAGCAAATTAAATGAATTATAAATTTACTTCTATATAAAAAACAGTCATATATGAATCATTTGCTCATTTCTTTATTGATAATTTCGCTTCCTTGCAAAAGAAACAAAATAATCTAAAATTAATATACAGAAAAAAAAAGGACAAGGAGAAAAAGATTGAAAATTGCTAAAAGATGCTTAAATAATTTCTATACATTATCATTTTATCAATAATTATATGATTTTATTGATAAAAATATTAAAATTTTAATTTCAATGATTAAAGTGATTTCAAATTAAAAAAAAAAATCATTGATCACTTTTTCTACTCCATGGACCGCTTGAAAATGGAAATCCAAGGAGAATAAACAGGGAGGGGCCGTCTCCGATTGCTCCGGTGATGCTTGACCAAAGGTTATAAATGTTAATGACAATGGAGCAGCAGCCCATATTTATTGGGCACTGTGATTTGGCTCAGAACGGGAACATTTTTTTTGTGTGTTTATACATTACGAGAATTAAAAGGCGATTATTGAGTATTTTATTAGCTTTGTTTGTTTTTAACGAAACTTGATTCCATTATTTATTATTACCAGCTAAGCATGTACAATACGATGACTTAGCCCTTTTTAAAATATTGAATACGTCGTCTAGTTAAATAGATTCAATCTAAATAAATATTTATTTAATTAAATAATATTTTAATTTAATTTTAATTATAAAATATAAATATTAATATAAAAATAATTTTTTAATATTTAAATATTTTAAAATAATAATTTATTAAATTGAGTTAAATCAAATTTAAATTTAAACTTAAATTTTAAAAACTTTTTAAGTCATAGCTCGATTGATGAGCAAATTGTATTATAAGCTACCCATATATTTTTTTTTCTGACATTTTTTTAACTGCTTTGTACGATGATAATTATTAAACTACTTTAACAATAGATTAGATATTGCTACAAATCAACTAATTCATTGATGAGATCATGAAATTCATTGTATTTTATAAGGGAAAATAAACAGAAAATGTTGAAAGGTAACTCGGGTATAAATTTGTCCATTGACTTGATCTAAAAATTAAGAATTATTATTTTATATTAATATTTATATAAATATTTTTTTTATTTATTAAAGAATAACCCAAGCATGATCAAGAAATTGGGGAATTGGGAGACCTCTAAAAACATAAACTTCATTGAGAATATTTCCTCAATAATATAATGAGCAAAATAATCCCCAAAAAATAAATAAAAATTAAAAAAATCTTTAAGAAAGAAATTGTGAAATTGACCAAAACGCGATTAATGAGGAAGTTCGACAACTGTGACCTTGACCTCAAAAAGGAAGATCCCGATTAGATCCATTCCAGGTGTATCCTTCCTGATTTCGAGCTGCAGGTTTCAGAATATTTGTTCGTTCTGTTAATAATCCTGCAACTATAAATTTTCTTTTAGCTGATATTAAAGACTGATTTTGCTTATATCGAACAGTGTTAAAAGATATCTACAAGGAGAAACAAGCCATTGCCGGAACTATCTAGGGCTATTGCAATTTTAGCGGATGTTCGCCTTCTACACCTACTAGTGCCCTTCCTTGAAGCATGTTGGTGATGTCTTGGTTGCTCTTTGAGATTCTCCTGCTGCTTTAAAAAAAAATACAATCCTACTTTTGTTTGTGGGTGAACATGCATGCACCATGCAGCAAGAGTGCGAGTGAGAGTGAGAGCGAGAGGGAACGTGTGATTTTGTTTACTCTTGTCGAATGGCTGCTTCTTCAAGTGTGCTTAAGCTTGTCAGTTGCTTAACTTTTTTTCGCCGATTTTTCAGCTCGTCATTGGCCATCTCATCAAGTTTCATGGAGTCAATGAGATCCTTCGTATCATTATATTATTATTATTTTGTATAATCGAGAATCTGGGAAAGGCAGGGCTCACCCTTTCTTACCGATTTGTATTATTATTATTATTATTATTATTAGCAGTATAATATTTGTACGTAAAACTCGAATTTGTATCGTAGATAATAATGGAATAATTTCATAACTAAACAGAAAGGAAAGCTGTCAAAAACAACAACAAAAGATTATATACTTAGCCCGTGAGAGCAATTGAACAAGCAATTTGGGGAAAACGAACCAATTTTGGAAAATGTTTTAAATTGTCAATTATGACGGTGACACGGAACTGGCGGGAAATTAGAATTCGGAGTTCATTCAGAACTTTTGGGAAAGACGTACTATAAATACGTATAGTTTTATAAATTTATATATAGAAGAATTTTTATTTATTTTAATGTATAATTTATTATTAAATATTTTTATTTAAAATTACATAAAAATTATTTAAATTATATAAAATTTATCAAAATTATATTACAGTTTACCAAAACATTACCAGTGTTATCAAAATTATTATCTTATTTATATATTAAAGTTAACAAAATTGTATTAGAGTTAGAGATCATCAAAATTACAAAATCATATTAGAAGTTATAAAGCTATAAAAAAAAAACTAAATCACCAAAATTATTTAAAAATTCTTAAAATTATATTCAAAATTACTAAATAATTACATAAATTATAAAAATTATATTCTATCGTACCAAAATTATTAAAAAAATAATCAGAGATTAATTTAAGAGATCGTAATTTTAATGTTATAAAAATACTTGTTACTTAATTAACATTTTATATTTAAAAATATCATTAAATTTACCAAGAGTATATATATATATATATGTTAAAAAATTAAAAATAATCAAAATACATCATAGATATATAATGGACTTATGAAATTTAAAAATTATATAAATGTTTTTTGTATAACAAGTAAACTCTTTATTTTATTAATTAAAGTTTTTTTAAAAAAAAAGAAAGAAAAGGGAGTCTGCATGGGAAGAAAGATATATGGCGAGAAACAAGCCGCGGAGTGGCCGTTCAAAAAAACAGCAGAGAGAGAGAGAGAGAGAGAGTCATTTTGAGAGATGATGATCATCATTTTTTTTTTCCTTAACTGAAGTATCGTTTTATTATGATCTCTCCTCTGTTTTATGGTTAAAATAAATTACACATTTTCTTCGAAAAAAACAATCGACTACAAATTTGAAAAATAGGGAAAAAAATTTAGACAACAAAAAGCGAAACAGAAAAAACGATTGAAGGAGAGATTAATCGCAGATTCCGTTCTACTTTGAAAATTAATCCTAATCCGATCGATCGGTTAATCAGATTTTCCAGCTGTCTTCAACGGTTTCCTTTAAATTTCTAATTATCTAATTTCTCAAAATTTTTTTATTTGATTTGCTTTGGTCTTATGTTTTTGGTTTGGGGTTGCGGCATTGGAATTCTTTTGTTGGTTGGTGAATTATGATTCTAGACGAGATTTCTAGAAGGTAAGGATTTGGTACTTGCAGCGGCGTCGGATGAGAGGAGTGAGACGCATGTAAATTTTTCAAGGATCGAGAGGGAAAACGATGAAATGGACATCATTGCTTAAGGACATCAAGGAAAAGGTTGGTTTAGCTCAATCTTATACTGCTACTTCCACTGCGGCCACTGTTTCTTCTTCTTCTTCTTCTTCGTCTTCTTCTCCTTCCTCTTCCGATCGCGATGCCAATGCTTCCTCAACTCGCTACGACTTCGCTTACTCTCCTTCGAGGTTCGCTTTATGATTTTCACTTTTTCTTATTTTTGAAAATTTTATTTTAATTTTTTTCTCTGTTTGCATTTTCATCAGCTAATGATGATTAAATTTATGAGGTGAACTGGTAGAATCATAGTTGCACGCTTTATTTATTTCCATTTTTTTTAAAAAATTTCTTCTATCTTCTTTACTTGCAGTCGACTGCCTTTAACGTTTATCTCCAATGTCATTTGGGCAATTAGAAGTATAATTTCCGTTATAGCGCCTGGTTTGTCTGTTTATTCATGTTGTACTATTATGATGTGATAAAATATGATTTGATGAGAGTTTCTTAAGTGTATTGTTGCATTTTCTACAAGAAAGAAGATTTAAAGATTTAAATTTAGTTGTGAATAGTTTTTTGATTCTGTTTGGTGTACTATTGTGAATGGAGGAGCCTAATTTTAAGGTGCCAATGTGTAGTCTTTTGTCAAAGTATTTGCGATTGTATCCAGTATTTGTTATATCCGCTAAGGCAACTATTACTCCGTCGGTACAGACTCATGCCATTGAGCTAACTCAAACAAGTTCGGGTAGCTCTGGATTGCTATTTCCCCTAAATGATCAAAAGAGAATGAAAACATAGGAGTAAGCAGAAAGGAAAAATAGCAAACAGATGAGTTAGAAATAATCCTATTGAAGTACTTGGAGCACATATGATGGATTCTATAAGCAGAATGTATAGATAAGTGTATTTTAACTGAGGATTGGACCAAATTTGTGGTGAAGGTCTCGTTAATGTAATCGGAAGACCAATAAGAATTTAGTTGGCAACTATAGAAAATAGGGTGACCACTTGCAATAGAATAAATACCTCCTCTCTATTAACTAGTTGGAGGATATTTTTCCTTCTTTGTTTTTGTGTCTTTCGAATTCTTAAGCATATGAAGTTTTCTCCTGTCTTTACTTTGTTTCTGCTTTTGAAATGTTTCACTTACGCCTGAAATCCATGTTCCTGAACTCCATTACCTGGCATTTTGAGATGAGTTGACACATTTGGTATGTTGATCCAAATGGGAGGTAATTTTGAAATCAGTCTTTGGTGTGAGATTGCTTTTACAGCTTGGAGTGGTGCCGATGATCGGTTCATCAGCGTGTAGATTTTTGTTTACTGAAATTTTAGGTTTGAACAGTAATAAAATAGCATATTAGTATTATATATCACAGGTATCAAGGATGTTGGGATGCTCTTTAGTTACAAAAATGGGTCCTACAATTTTGTGCTGCTTCTCTTTTTTTATTTGGCAAAATTTCCTTGTTTCGCTACAGAATCTATTTATGAAATTGCAAGATCCGTTTCTGTGCTACTGCTTCCTGTTCTCTTTAAAGTTGCGATTTGATAATAATGTAATGCTAGATGCCTCTTTGTTATTCCCATTATAGCAATGTGTATAGTACAAGATTATGCAAAATATTTGGTGTTTAATAGTAGGTTTCAACTTTCAATTGTTGTACCGTACGGTTTTTCTTTTTTTTTATCGTGCAGTATCTAATCATGTGATTATACTTGTAATTCCCTTCTATTTTATTGTGATTTAAGTGACTAAATTTGTTTCTTATGTTCGCTCGCATCTATTTATTAAATACATTTTTAAACTTAAAAACTGTTAAGGTGCCTTCTTTCTCTGCTTCCACTTCTTTTGCTCTATGAATGTAACTTTTCTTTCTAAATTGACTTAAAACTTTTTTTTCTTGTTACAGCAGAGACAAACATGAATTGCAATTGGACTTTAAGAGATTTTGGGAAGAGTTCTGCTCATCCAATTCTGAAAAGGTTCTTTCTCATCTATATTTTAATTCCTAGCATTCTTTTATGTACCATCCCGACTTCCCTCATAATTGTATTTTCTTTGCAGGAGAAAGAAACGGCCTTCAGTTTGACTGTAGATGCCTTTTGTAGATTAATCAAGCAGCATGCTAATGCAGCTCAATTAGTCACCCAGTATGAAAGCTCATCCTCCTGTCTATTTTCTTATATTGCATGTTTTATTTTGTATAAAGTATTTTTCAACAATTTTTACCTTTTTCTATCATTGAGCAAAACTTTTCGTATCCTTTCATGTTGTTAAGCTCTGCTGCCATTGGTTGCTCTGTTCTGTCCACTATTCACCAACTTGTTTGAGTTGCTGAGAAACTTTACTTCAGTACCATTATAACCTTACATGTTCCTTCAGAAACTATTTCAATGTGGAGTTAGCTGTACTCTACAAAGTTTGGGTATCTAAATTCATGCTGTTCATGTTTTTGTTGCACATCTCCTGATATATAATCATACTTTAGAATTCATTCTTGTTGTGACTTCATCTGGTTGCAAGCAGAATAGTTTTGTTCTTTCTGTTATCTTATTGTTATGCTGGCTTTATTTATTAGCTAAGATCCATGTCATGAAATTCAATACAACATTTGATTATTCAAACTTTATAGACACTGGCTTTCTTGTCGATAGTTTTCTCTTTCTAAATATTTATGAGGATTGTTGTAATTAAAGTTAGTTCTTTGTAACATTTGAAGTTTTGATCTGCTTCAGATCTCATAAAGTTGTCAATTAATCAATTTCTTTGCACCATTTAAATAACATAATCATTTTTGAATTTCTCCTCGGAGAATAGTTAGATTGTTTCTGTGTGTACTGTTTTCTGGAATAGTTATTTGCTCAGTACTGTACATCTATAATGGCATGAATTGGTTGTCTTTATTCAAATAATATTGCTGCTTTCTGACTTTCTCCAACTTTGATCGTGTTTAATGCGTTACAGGTTAGTAGAAACACATATCTTCTCTTTTGTTGTGGGAAGAGCATTTGTAACGGGTATTGAAAAGTTAAAAATTAGCGGCAAAATGAGATCTTTCAATGTGTCAAAAGTTTTACAGTTTTTCTCTGAAGTCACCAAGGTTAGGCTTTGGATCCAAGTGCTTTATATCTCAATATATTTGTTATATTGTTTTGTGGGTTTCTCGTTTGGAGTTAAATTCATTTGCGCTGATCTGCAGGATGGCTTCAGTCTCGGCTCAAATTTGTTGACTGCTGTTGAAATCCTTGTGTCTGGGGTATATTTCATTCATCTCTAATGGCATGCTTTGATATTCTGGAGGTGGAACCATATTATTAAATTTCTTGCTTGCAAAAAAATTGTGTTATTTCTGCCAACAGAAGATAGATACGCCAACCTTTAATGATATTAGAATTAAGTTATCAAAAAACTAATCAGTACACTTTTGATCTTTCAAAGTGATGCGATTGATTTGGTGTAATACTTATTATAATTTTGCATCACATTTGCTATTCTAAGTTCTGTTCTTTATGATATTTAGACACCATTAATTGTTATTATTATTTCTGTTGTTTTGCAGCCTATGGATAAACAATCCCTCCTTGATTCTGGGATATTTTGCTGTCTCATTCATATTCTGAATGCTTTTTTGAGTCTTGATGAGGCCAGGCCAAAAACTACTGATTCCGAGGAATCATTGCTAGCAGAAAAGAATTCAGTTTCTGACTTTGGGCAAGCCTGCCAACTCGAGGTAGGGTTTTTATATCTACATCACTATGTTGTACATAAGTTGAATATTTTGAACTGAGGTCACTTGGATAATGTTTTTGACTGTAAGCGTATTGGTATTTATTCAGGTAGAAAGAAGCATTGTGCATATTATGAAAGCATTAGCCAGCCATCCTTCAGCAGCACAGAGTTTAATCGAGGATGATTCTCTGGTGTTGCTATTTCAAATGGTTGCCAATGGATCTTTGACTGTCTTCTCTAGGTATAAGGAGGGTCTTGTTTCACTGCACAGCATACAGCTTCATAGACAGGCTATGCAGGTAAACTTGTTATTCTTTAATATATAAATGTTCATAACCATGAGAAGGAGGTTCATATGGACTCCATGTGCCAATTTTTAACTGTTCTTATAATTCGCTTGTCCTATCAGATCCTTGGACTGGTTTTGGTCAATGATAATGGAAGTGCAGCCAAATACATACACAAGCATCATCTGGTATGCCTTTGTGGAAATTTTTATGTGCATATCTGAATCACATAGGTTGCTAATACTTGCTGGATGCCATTTCTTTTCTTTTTCTTCTTTAAATATGGTCTCCTATGCTGTAGAGGATCTTTAGTCATTAGATCACGTTTTTGTCATTACATTCTTGTTTATGGTTGATTTGGGATGAAAAAGTGAAGAATTATATAGGCAGCAAGATACGAATTATTCAGCTGTTTGGGGATTTACTAGAGCAATTTAGGCAAAAAATTTGGAAAGTAGCGGAGTCCGTGATTTAAGTGAGGGTAGAATCTCTGTTTTAACTAAGAGTGGGAAAGTTGAGGTGACTTCTTTCTGTGCTTGGTGGATGGTAAGAGTGTTAAAATCATGTGGAACCCGATGCATAAAACTGCAGGACACTTCCTTAAGTTTCTTTGTCTGGGCATCAACTCAAGTCCAGTTGCGATGGTAAACTCATTTGACTCGCTACTACATCGTTTTAGATTTTAAGCTTTGTTGTTAGTTGGCTTGTTTTCAGTATAATGGTTGCTAAGACATTGATTCATAGGAGAGAAATATCTGGTTAATCAATGTAATAACGTTGTTTGGTGTCAAGTCCCATTATTGGTGATGTGGTTCATCTAAAGACAAAAACTTTGTAGAAAGCTTGAAGGAGTTAAACCTTCATTACCTGTTCGAAATATTCTTTGCTCTTAAGAAGATCATACAGTTGGAGGGCAACTTCTTCCTCTTATACTACTTCCTTTCTGAATGTTCAGTGCATAGTTTAAATATAGTGCTGACTGCTTATGTGTCATTCTCTTATTGCCTACTTTCTGTTTTGTAGCTGCACCTTGTTGTGTAAATTTTATTAAATATTATATTGAAGAAGGAATTTTCTATTGTAATGTCTTAGATGGTGATTTTGAGAACAGCTCCTCTTGTTCCTGTGTTCTACATTTGAGTTGAGAGAAATAGTAAAGCTTTTGTTAAGATGCAGTGGGTGACTTGTGAGAGATTTAGATATTTGTTTTGAGGAGCCTTTATGCTGTCTGTCATGCTTGCTTTTCTGTGTCTGCTTCACTTTCTGCATTATGTGGATTCTTTTTATATGATTATAAACTGCAACAGTCCATATTCATCTCACCTGGGGCAGGACCACCACAGGTGTATATCATCTGCATTTCAGCATTTGAGACTCTGGTGAAGGCATGTCTTTTGAAGCCTAATTTTTACGTTCGGTTTGCAATGACATCTCTTATTCTCATCATGCAACCAAGCTTGACTGTTAATTTGTTTTGTGATATTCTGTTTCTTTCAGCAGTCTTCTTATGTATATGTTTCTTAATTATGTATTTGGTCTATTACTTCCTTGTTTCATTGTCATTCATGGAATATATCCTTCTACATGTGTTTCACATGCAGTTCTTCGTGCAGATAAAAGTTCTTCTAATGGCTGTCAAAGATTTTAATCCAGATTTTGGGGACCCTGCATACACTGTTGGTATTGTGGACTTGTTACTTGAATGTGTGAAATTGTCTTATAGACCAGGTAATTGGTTCATGATTTTCCCCTGTTGAGTAAGAAGAGTATGATTAGTGTATGGACTTTGTTAATGTATCGTAAAGTTCTATGGTCTTAGCTTTTTGAAAAGTTGATGTTTTAGCTGTTCTGGTGTTTGATGATTCTTACCTGAGATTTTTCCTTGTCTTGTGTTATTGTTGATATCATGCAACTTTGACTTGCAGAGGCTGGTGGTCTCAGGCTCAGGGAAGATATACATAATGCACATGGTTATCACTTCCTAGTTCAGTTTGCTCTCTTTCTTTCCTCCATTCCACAGAATCAAGGCATTGAATCTATTTGTTTGAAGCATCGAGCTGACAAAGATAGTGGTTGGGATAGTGCTCATGCTTTTGATGATGTAGGGGAAAAGGATTTCATGGGAAAAGAGGACCCTTCTTCTGAACATCTCTCACCTACTTTGAGTAGGCTTCTTGATGTTTTTGTTAACTTAGCTCAAACAGGTCCTGCTGAAGGCAAAAGATCCAAGTACTCTCACACGAAGGCCACTGAACGTAGCAGAAGTCAAACATCATCCGCTGACAAGCTTGGTGATGAAATATTGGAACAGGGAAATAATAAAGTTAAAGACCTTGAAGCCATCCAGATGTTGCAAGACATTTTTCTTAAGGCTGATAGCAGGGATCTGCAGGCAGAAGTATTAAACAGAATGTTTAAAATATTTTCAAGTCATCTTGAAAACTATAAGTTGTGTCAGCAAGTGAGGACTGTTCCTCTCTTGATTTTAAATATGGCTGGATTTCCTTCCTCGTCACAAGAGATAATCTTGAAAATTCTTGAATATGCTGTGACTGTAGTGAATTGTGTTCCTGAACAGGAACTGCTGTCTCTATGTTGCTTATTACAGCAACAAATTACATCAGAGTTAATGCTCACCATCCTTTCTTTTTTTGTAAAGCTCCTATCCTTTGATCAACAATACAAGAACGTCTTACGAGAAGTAGGTTTGCTAGAAGTCCTGTTGGATGATTTGAAGCAACATAAGTTTCTTTTGGGTCCAGACCAACATGGCGCTCATGCCAACCAGTTGGAGAGAAGATCCAGCTCCACCAGCTTCAAGAAACACTTCGACAGTGAGGGTGTTATTGTTACCTCACCCAAGTTCACAGAATCTGGTTCGGGGAAGTTTCCTATTTTTGAAGTTGAGGATACGATTGCAATTGCCTGGGATTGTATGGTTTCATTAGTAAAGAAATCTGAAGCCTGCCAAGCTTCATTCCGGTCTTCCAATGGTGTGACAACTGTTCTCCCATTCCTGGTGTCCAATATTCATCGTCCTGGGGTCCTCCGGACATTGACATGTTTGATCACCGAAGACACTATGCAGGTTTGTTAAGATGCCTGTTTTTCTGCTTGATAGATTTAAATTTGGATAGATCTTACATTCAAGAACGTTGTTTCTCTGCATTTTGCTTTTTCTCTTTTCCTACCGTAATAAGCATCCTTGATCTTCACTTCCAATTGGTGTAATGTTAAATGTCTTTGTTCCCTTGCATGCTTTTGTGCATGAGTGAACTGCCTGTTCAACTGTTAACACCAAATAGGATGCTTTTCTTTTCCAGGTTCATCCTGAAGAATTAGGAGTGCTTATTGAAGTTTTAAAGACTGGAATAGTTACAAGTGTTTCAGGACATCAATACAAGCTTCAAAGTGATGCAAAATGTGATACAATGGGAGCATTGTGGCGCATTCTGAGAGTACATAGTGCAGCTCAGAGAGTCTTTGGTGAAGCCACCGGATTTTCTCTTCTGCAGACCACCCTCCACAGTTTTCAGGGTCATGAAGGAGACTCAGAAGAATCATCTTTGTTAGTCTACATCAAAGTTTTTACGTATTTATTGCGCCTTATGACAGCTGGGGTGTCTGGCAATGCCATTAATAGGACAAAGTTGCATGCTATCATATCATCACAAACTTTTTATAACGTTCTCTCTGAGTCTCAGTTGCTTTGCATGGATTATGAGAAGCAAGTGATTCATCTGTTATTGGAACTTGCTCTTGAAATTGTCGTTCCACCTTTCATGACACCGGAGAGTGCCACATCAGCAGATATGGCTGAAAATGAGTTCACTAGTTTTCTTTTGACCTCTCCATCTGGTTTGTTTAATCCTGATAAGGAACGGGTCTACAATGCTGGTGCTGTCAGATTTCTGATCCGTTCATTGTTACTTTTTACTCCTAAGGCGCAGTTAGAAGTGCTGAATCTTATTGAGAAGCTTGCTCGTTCTGGCCCCTTCAATCTAGAAAATCTCACCTCTGTAGGTGAGATAGGATCTTCTTTTGCCTATGTAGTCTTTGATATCAGACATTAGTTTCTTACTATTTTCCTTAACAATGTATTTAGGTTGTGTTGAACTTGTACTGGAGACAATTCACCCCTTTCTTTCAGACTCATCACAGTTACTCTCTTATGCTTTGAAGATAGTAGAGGTTCTAGGGGCATATAGGTAGGTCTTGTGCTCATGTCTAGGAATCATTAAATTTGCTCAATTTTTTTATTTTTCTGTCTTCTGTTATTTCTGAGATGTGGCTTGTATATCTGGCGATAGGCTGTCTGCATCTGAACTCCGAGCACTAGTAAGATATATTCTGCAAACGAGGCTGATGAAATCAGGTCATACAATTGTTAATATGTTGGATAGGTTAATTCGGATGGAAGATATGGCCTTGGAAGATGTTTCTTTGGCTCCATTTGTTGAAATGGAGATGAGCAAGGTTGGGCATGCTTCTTTTCAGGTGTCTCTGGGAGAAAGATCTTGGCCTCCTGCTGCTGGTTATTCATTTGTCTGTTGGTTTCAGTTTAAAAAATTTTTGAAAACACAAGGAAAAGAAACTGAGCCTGCTGAATCTGGTCTCTCCAAGAAGAAAAGTGGCTCAAATAGGCAGCATCATGATCAACATGTTCTCTGGATATTTTCTGTTGGGGCAGTAAATGATGAGAATACTTTCTATGCTGAACTTTATCTTCAAGAGGATGGTGTTCTTACCCTTGCGACCAGCAACTCTTGCTCCTTGTCAATTTCTGGATTAGAACTGGAAGAAGGCCAGTGGCATCACCTTGCTGTTGTTCATAGCAAACCAAATGCTCTTGCTGGACTATTCCAAGCTAGCGTTGCTTATATTTATCTTGATGGGAAGCTGAGGCAAACAGGAAAATTAGGATATTCACCCTCTCCCATTGGAAAACCTTTGCAGGTAACTATTGGGACTCCAATTACTTCTACAAGGGTTAGTGACCTGACATGGAGACTCCGCTCTTGCTATCTTTTTGAGGAAGTGCTTATGCCAGGTTGTATATGTTTCATGTACATCCTTGGCCGAGGATATAGAGGGCTTTTCCAGGATGCAGATCTTCTCCGTTTTGTCCCCTACCGGGCTTGTGGGGGTGGCAGCATGGCTATCTTAGACTCATTAGATGCTGACTTATCTGTACCTCCTGGAACACAGAAGCTTGACAGTGGAAGTAAGCAGAGAGACTTTAAGGCAGATGGAAGTGGAATTGTTTGGGATTTGGATAGATTAGGAAACCTTTCTTTCCAGCTCTCTGGTAAAAAGCTCATATTTGCATTTGATGGAACATGTATGGAGGCTGTTCAAGCATCTGGGACATCTTTCATGCTCAATCTGGTCGATCCCCTGTCAGCTGCTTCTTCTCCCATTGGAGGTGAATAACCATTTTCTTCCTTTTATATGTAATCATTGTGAAAATTGGTCTTATCTTATTTGTTCTTTCTTTTGTTTTCTATGCAGGTATACCAGTGTTTGGACGTCTTCATGGGGATATCTATATTTGTAGGCCATGTGTGATTGGTGACACCATCTGCTCTGTCGGCGGGATGTCTGTCATTTTGGCTCTTGTTGAAGCTGCTGAGACTAGGGATATGCTCCATATGGCCCTTTCCTTTCTTTCTTGTGCACTTCATCACAATCCTCAAAACATAAGAGACATGCAAACATGCAGAGGATACCATTTGCTAGCTCTATTCCTGCGGCAAAGGATGTCATTATTTGATATGCAGTGTCTTGATATATTTTTACAGATCGCTGCATGTGAAGCTTCATTTTCTGAACCAAATAAATTGGAATGTATTCAAACTTTTGTATCACCTACTGAAACAATTCATGAAACTAGCTTTGAGGATCTTAATTTCTCAAAATTCCGTGATAAAGCATCTTCAGGTGGAACTCATTTTGACCTGGATGATTTTTCTGCCCTTAAGGATTCGTTCAGTCAGATTTCAGAACTAGAAAATGTTGATATGCCGGTTGAAGCTTTGAACTGCATTGTCTTGTCAAATACAGATATGATGGAACATGTTTTGCTGGACTGGACACTGTGGGTAACTGCCCCAGTTTCCATTCAAATAGCACTATTAAATTTTCTAGAGCGTCTTGTGTCCATGCATTGGTATAGGAACCACAACCTTACAGTTCTTCGTCAAATTAACCTTGTCCAACATTTACTGGTGACTTTGCAGCGTGGTGATGTTGAAGTTCCTGTTTTGGAAAAATTAGTTGTTCTCCTTGGGGTCATATTGGAAGATGGGTTCCTGACATCTGAACTTGAAAATGTGATTAAGTTTGTTATTATGTCATTTGATCCACCTGAGCTGAAACCGCAGCATCAAATAATGCGCGAGTCCATGGGAAAGCATGTTATTGTTAGGAATTTGCTTTTGGAGATGCTTATCGATCTTCAGGTTACCATTAAATCAGAAGAGATGCTTGAACAGTGGCATAAAATTGTCTCTTCTAAATTAATAACTTGTTTTCTTGACGAAGCTCTTCATCCTACTAGTATGAGATGGATCATGACTCTTCTGGGTGTATGTCTGGCTTCTTCTGCCACTTTTGCTCTTAAATTTCGTACGAGTGGAGGTTATCAAGGTCTTATGCGTGTGCTTCCTAGTTTCTATGATTCTCCTGATATATATTATATCTTGTTCTGCCTCATATTTGGGAAGCCAGTTTATCCGAGATTGCCGGAAGTCCGTATGCTGGACTTTCATGCACTAATGCCAAGTGATGGAGGCCATGTGGAGTTGAAATTTGTAGAACTATTGGAATCTATAATTGCTATGGCAAAATCCACCTTTGACAGGCTGAGCATGCAGTCAATTCTTGCCTGCCAAACTGGAAATCTTTTCCAACTTGTGGCAGAAATGGTGAAGGAAAATGCAGACATGACTGGGGAGCTTCAGGGTGAAGCTCTCATGCACAAGACATATGCAGCACGCCTAATGGGTGGGGATGCATCTGCTCCTGCTGCAACAACCTCAGTTCTGAGATTCATGGTTGTTTTGGCAAAGATGTGCCCTCCCTTCTCTGCTGTTTGCAGACGAGCAGAGTTTCTAGAAAGCTGTGTTGACCTCTATTTTTCTTGTGTTAGGTTTGTCTTGAGATACATTCTCATTTTATACTCTAACTGTTTTACGTTTTCCTTTGCACTAATTGTGTATCTAATATCTATATACTGTAATATAATTCTTACATGATCTCTAATATGACTCAGGAGTAATCTTGTTTCTATTTGTATTTTGTGCTGCAGGTCTGCTCAGGCGGTGAAGATGGTAAGAGAGCTCTCAGCAAAGACAGAAGAGAAGAATTTGAATGCTTGTGATAATGTTAGTTCGCAAAATACATTCTCTAGCTTCCCTGTGGAGCAGGAACAGTCTGCCAAGACTTCTATTAGTGCTGGAAGCTTCCCTCAAGCACAGGTCGGTTCAAGTTCTGAAGAAATGCCAATCTCTTTAAATTTCACGGTTGAAGATAGAGAAGAGATGAAGCCTGATACACCCCCGGAGGAATTGAACAAATCATTGCAGGGAGATTTCCGAGTTACTCAGAGCATAGGTGGTGATAGTGTTAATCAGGTTTCTACCACCTCAAGCACAAATGAGTTCACCTTCCATAATATTAAAGACAATATTGCAATTCAACCACCAGATTCAGAGAGTTTTTTATCTCTTGCTATTCCAGATTCTCGTATTTTCTCTGAGAAATCCAATTTCAAAATCCCCCTCACGCCCCCTTCTTCTCCCATTATTGCTCTGCCTTTGTGGTTAAGTGCAAACCAAAATGAATCCAAAAATCCCATCGAGTCTTCTACTTCTGTTGGCAATGTATCCTCAGATTTGAAGTCTGGTTCTCTCGGACAAACTGCTGCAAATACGACCTTTTCTGTTATTCCAAAGCTTCTTCTGGAAATGGACGATTCTGGCTATGGTGGTGGCCCTTGTTCTGCTGGGGCAAGTGCTATGTTGGATTTTATAGCTGAAGTACTGGCTGACTTTTTGACAGAGCAAATAAAAGCAGCACAAGTTGTGGAGAGCATCTTGGAAATGGTTCCACTATGCGTGGAAGCTGAATCTGTATTGGTTTTTCAAGGTTTATTTCTTAGCAGGCTAATGAACTTCATTGAAAGGCGTCTCTTGCGTGATGATGAAGAAGATGAGAAAAAGCTAGATAAGACCAAATGGTCCTCAAACTTAGATGCTTTATGCTGGATGATTGTTGATCATGTTTACATTGGCGCTTTTCACCAACCTGCTGGTGTACTGAAAACTCTAGAATTCTTATTATCAATGTTGCAATTAGCAAACAAAGATGGTCGTATTGAAGGAGCAGCTCCTCCTGGCAAGGGTCTTTTGTCTATTACAAGAGGAAGCAGACAACTTGATGCTTATGTACATTCAATTCTTAAGAATACAAATAGGATGATACTATTCTGCTTTCTACCATCATTCCTGATTACCATAGGGGAAGATAATCTCCTTGCCTCCTTAGGTCTGCTGATGCAACCTAAGAAGAGATCACCCACAAACTTGTCACAAGAAGATTCGGGAATTGATATCTGTAAGGTTTTGCAGTTGTTAGTTGCTCATCGACGAGTAATATTCTGTCCAGCCAATCTTGATATTGATCTAAATTGCTGTCTTTGTGTAAATTTAATTTCTCTTCTTCGTGACCAAAGGCAAAATGTACAGAACCTGGCAATTGATGTTTTCAAGTATTTACTGGTTCATCGAAGAGCTTCTCTGGAAGACTTGCTTGTCTCTAAAACTAACAAAGGACAGCGCCTAGATGTACTGCATAGTGGTTTTGATATATTGTTGACTGGAAGTTTATCTGCTTTCTTTGACTGGCTTCGGACCTCTGAACAGGTGGTAAATAAAGTACTGGAGCAATGTGCAGTAATAATGTGGCTGCAGTATATTTCTGGCTCTGCAAGATTTCCTGGAGTAAGAATTAAAGGCATGGAGGGCCGTCGTAAGAGGGAAATGGGAAGAAGATCAAGAGATACTTCAAAGTTCGACCTAAAGCACTGGGAGCAAGTGAATGAAAGGAGATGTGCATTGGAGGTGCTTCGTGATAGAATGTCTATTGAGTTGAGAGTTGTCCGTCAGGATAAGTACGGGTGGGTTCTCCATGCAGAGAGTGAATGGCAAACCTATCTCCAACAACTTGTACATGAACGAGGAATACTCCCAATTCGTAAACCCTCTGTGCCTGAAGATCCTGAATGGCAACTTTGCCCCATAGAGGGTCCATACAGGATGAGAAAAAAGCTTGAGGGCAGTAAATTAAGAATTAATAGCATCCAAAATGTTCTTGATGGGCAGTTGGAATTAGCTGAGATGGAGCTTCCCAAGGTCAAACCTGAGGATGGTCCAGATGTTTCTGATTCTGATTCCAAAGCAATTTTCAATCTCTTGAATGATAGTGAGATGTATGATGAATCATTGTATAAAGAGTTAGATGACGTGAAGGATGTAACTTCTGTTAGAGATGGCTGGAATGATGACAAAACTAGCAGTGTAAATGAAGGTAGTCTTCTCTCAGCCCTTGAGTATGGTGGGAAGTCTAGTGCAGGCTCTGTCCCTATATCAGAAAGCATACCAGGAAAATCTGAAGCTGAATCTCCTAGGCAGTCATCTTCTGTTAGAATTGATGAAGTCAAAGTTAGAGAGGATAAACTAGGTAAGGAACTACATGATGATGGTGAATATTTAATCAGACCTTATCTAGAACCTCTGGAAAAGATACGATTCAGATATAACTGTGAGCGAGTAGTTGGTCTGGATAAACATGATGGTATATTTCTGATGGGGGAACTTTGTCTATATGTAATAGAGAATTTTTACATTGACGATTCTGGCTGTATACATGAGAAGGAATGTGTAGATGAGCTATCTGTTATTGATCAGGCATTGGGTGTTAACAAAGATGTTACTGGCAGTGTGGATGTCCAGTCAAAATCAACTTCATGCTGGGGCACAACACCTAAGACGTTGGTAGGGGGAAGGGCTTGGGCCTACATTGGTGGTGCTTGGGAAAGGGAGAAAGTTTTTGGCGGTGGTAATTTACCTCACCCTTGGCGTATGTGGAAACTTGATAGCATTCATGAGATTTTGAAGCGTGATTACCAGTTACGTCCTGTTGCTATTGAGTTGTTTAGCATTGATGGATATAATGATCTCCTGGTGTTTCACAAAAGAGAAAGAGATGAAGTATTCAGAAATCTGGTTGCAGTGAATCTACCAAGGAACAGCATGTATGTAACCCAGGACTCATTTATTGTCCCTCCCATTTTAATTCGGTTTTTATGATAGCTTTATGTTGTGTTATTAGCTGCTTCCCGAAAATGAGTTGGATATCATGGTACAGAAAAAGACGTATCCACTTGTCTTTCTGTTTATTTCAAAGTTGTTTTCTGTTTATCCTTTCCTTAACCATGTATCTTTCCGGCAATGATTACTATTCTTTGCTGTGCTTAATTGCTTGTCTTTCTTCCTTTATCATTTGAATCTTGAAAATGATTGTTTACTTTGTAATTCTTTTCCTTGCATCAGGTTGGACACAACCATTTCAGGGTCAATAAAACAGGAAAGCAATGATGGCGGCCGTCTCTTTAAAATAATGGCTAAATCTTTCTCAAAGAGATGGCAAAATGGAGAAATCAGCAATTTCCAGTATCTCATGCATCTCAATACCTTGGCAGGACGTGGATATAGTGATCTTACTCAATACCCAGTCTTTCCATGGGTTCTTGCTAATTATGAAAGCGAAATTCTGGACTTGTCAGATCCCAAAACCTTCCGCAAACTTGACAAACCAATGGGCTGTCAAACACCAGAAGGGGAAGAGGAATTTAAGAGAAGGTCTATCCTAATATTTATTCAAGATCATTTTTTAATTAAAAGAACAAACTATGTAAGAAATATCTGCCTGTCTTGTTCACGCGTGTAGTGTGTGCTATTGGCACTGTCTGTTATGTGAATAATCATATCATGTCGTTTATGTTTGTTACTTTGTTTAACGTATTCTTTAAGATGTATGTATTACGTTGTATATCTATGTTACGCTTACCATTCCCGTTCTCTTTTATTTTTCAGATACGAGAGCTGGGATGACCCAGAGGTCCCAAAATTTCATTATGGTTCTCATTATTCTAGTGCTGGCATTGTTCTCTTTTATCTTCTTCGCTTGCCACCATTTAGTACGGAAAATCAGAAGCTACAGGGTGGCCAGTTCGATCATGCTGATCGTCTTTTCAATAGCATAAGAGACACTTGGTTGAGTGCTGCTGGGAAGGGTAACACATCCGATGTGAAAGAACTGATTCCAGAATTCTTCTACATGCCTGAGTTTTTGGAAAATCGCTTCGGTCTTGACTTGGGTGAGAAGCAGTCAGGGGAAAAGGTCTGTCTTGGTTAAATTTTTTAACTTGGAGTTGTATCCTATGGTCTTTAATTTCTTCTTTGTAATGGACCAAATTTGGGTTTCATTAAGATACAGATTTCTTATTTTTTGTTGTTTCTGTCCATCTTATTCCCCAGGTTGGTGACGTTCTCCTACCTCCTTGGGCTAAAGGCAGTGCTAGGGAGTTCATCCGGAAGCATAGAGAGGCCCTAGAATCTGATTTTGTTTCAGAAAATTTGCACCATTGGATAGACCTCATTTTTGGATACAAACAAAGGGGAAAGGTGTGCATTGGCATCTCTGTGAAGCATATTTTGACTTCCATTTGATGAATTTTCTAAAAACTGCAACATATTTTAACACTGGCACTCGCACACTTGAGAAAGATGTCGAAAATTCTTAACTTTTCAGTCATATTAAATTCCTGCTGATATAATTTGCCTTAATCCTTTTTGGATTGCAAGTTGTATTGGATGAGCTGTCATTGCGGGTGGGAACTATTTTTAATTTGAAAAAAGAAAACAAAAAAAAAAAAAAAACCTTTTTTGTTGGCAATATTCTCTTTCTTTTCTATCCCTCTTTCATTTTCCTAGTTTGACTTTATGTACTGCCCCTTATGTAATCAATCTGAAATCTATGCCATTCCGAGATTGTGTACCTTAAATCTTCTCATGCTCCTGCTTGTAATTCTGTATATTGTTGTTAAAACTGACAGGCGGCCGAAAAAGCTGCTAATGTTTTTTACCACTACACCTATGAGGGGAGTGTGGACATAGACTCAGTTACAGATCCTTCATTGAAAGCCTCCATTCTAGCTCAGATCAACCATTTTGGACAGACACCTAAGCAACTATTCCTCAAACCCCATCTGAAAAGGAAATCTGACAGAAAGCTTCCTCGCCATCTGCTGAAGTATTCAACTCTTCTTGTTCCACATGAAATACGGAAAAGCTCTTCTTCCATTACTCAGATTGTCACTTCCCATGAGAAAATTCTTGTTGCCAGGGCAAACACTTTGCTCGAACCTAGAACGTATGCCAAATATGTAGCATGGGGTTTTCCTGACCGCAGCTTGAGATTTATGAGCTATGACCAAGATCGACTCCTCTCAACACATGAGAATCTTCATGGAGGAAACCAGCTTCAGTGTGCTGGTGTTAGTCATGATGGTCACATTTTGGTCACTGGCGCTGATGATGGTTTAGTTTCTGTTTGGAGAGTCAGCGAGGAAGGTCCACGTGCCTCAAGACGGTTGCTATTGGAGAAAGTGCTTTGTGCTCACAGAGCCAAAATCACGTGTCTTCGTGTCAGTCAGCCTTATATGCTGATTGTGAGTGGATCAGATGACTGCTCTGTTATAATATGGGACCTCAGCTCCTTAGGATTCGTTCGGCAACTTCCCGAGTTCCCAGCACCAGTTTCTGCAGTCTATGTGAATGATTTAACTGGGGAAATTATGACTGCTGCTGGTATTCTGCTCGCTGTTTGGAACATCAATGGGGGCTGTCTAGCAGTAACTATCACATCCCAGCAGCCATCTGATTATATACTCTCTGTGACAAGTTCTACCTTCTCTGATTGGCTGGACACAAACTGGTACGTAACGGGTCACCAGAGCGGGGCCGTTAAGGTCTGGCATATGGTTCACTGCACTGACCAAGAGACGGTAAGCAAGTTGACTAGCATCGGAACAGGAGGGTTGGATTTGGGCGAGTCACCAGAGTACAGATTGCTCCTCCACAAGGAACTGAAGTTTCATAAGCACCCAGTTGCCGCCCTTCACTTAACTAGTGACCTGAAGCAGTTGCTGAGTGGTGATTCTGGTGGCCATTTAGTGTCGTGGACGTTACCGCCCTGAAAATCTTCTTTCAATCAGGTTTAATAATGTTAAAACAACGATTGACTGATTTTCAGCCATAGGATCAGCTCTGCTTTTGAGTTAAAGCCCTTAACGGTTCGGTACAAGCATTTCTTTTGAGAGGAACACTGATTCTTCTTTCATGGTAGCATGAAAGTTAAAGCAAGACAAAAGGGCAGCTTGGGGATAATTTATACAAATATGAAGAAGGGAAATCTCTTCAAACCGTACATATATAAATGTTGAAAATTAGAAGCATTTGAGGCTTATTATAATGCCATTTGCCCGGTGGCTCGAGCTCGATCCATTGTGAAGGTTCAATGACAGCCACAGGCGACGCTTTTCTTGTACTTTTTTTTTTGACAAGCGAAGCATGGGCTTCGCATGTAAATAGAAGGAACTGCTAACAGTGTGTAACCGGGTTGTGTTGCTGAAAAACAAAGTGCTTCGAGCTTGGGTTTTGTTTGGTACAATTGGTCCGGACGAAAGGGATGATTCATAGTTTTCAACTTTTGAGTGTGTGACTTTCGGCTAAAATTCTTTTCGCATACTGCAATTGGGCGGTTTACTTTCTGCTGGCATTGGCTCAGGTGACCGTCGTCGGCCGTTGGCTACACAAAATCAGGTTTTCTTAACGATTGTTTTTATTATATTTTATAAGATTAATTAATTTATTATCAATAGTAATAACATTGTATTGAAAGGTAAAATTGCTAAATTTTATTCATTATTTATATATTATATTCTGTGAAGATTATTATTGAATATAATCAAATCAAATCCGATGTTTTTTTTTTTTTTTCTTTTTTTTACCTTTTAACGTTAAAAATCATGAAACTTTAATATCATCCGCTTGCAGTCTAAATGCTACGCTGCGCCTCGTTTTCTCATGTACTCGATAATGCCAACGCCTTTTGCTCACTTCTACAGTAATAATTCCTTTTCAATTTAGGCCCATCCTCCAAGTACTATGCTAATCCAAATTCAAATAAATCCCCCTCTCAAAATCCCTGCTGCTTCTCACAAGGCCATCCAAACTATTACATTGGAAGACATTGCCTACGAAGAAACCTCAAGGAAGCTGTTCAATTACTCACGGTTTCCTTCAATAATTACCCAGGTGACACTTATGCCCTGGTTCTTGAGGGCTACAATTCATGCCTACATGATAAAATATTGCTCTCTTTCTTAAATCTAAAAACAACTAAGCTTGTTTTTATGTATGGGAAATGGCGGTCAGTTCAGAATCTGAGAAAGTGTAAATGGGTCAACGAAAGTATTTTTTTACTTGGAATGCAATGATTGGTGTTATGTTTCAAGTAAGGACCCTTTGGAAGTTCTTTAAACCTATAAGGAAATGCGGGTTTTGAGAGTTCCTCTTGTTGCTTATAGTTATCCTTCTCTGATTAAAGCTATTGTTTTGCTGAAAAATCTTTGTTTAGGAGCGACATTCATGGCCAGGCTATCAAGCTTGGGTATGATTCTACTGGCTGCATTGCCAGTTCTTTGGTTGCTACGTATGCAAAATGTGCAGATCTTTCCGGGGCAAGAAGATTATATGAGAGAATTATGCCTAAAAAAAGGATGTTTAAAGCTAGTCTTGACACAAGTACTTGCACTTGTTTGAAACATGTGAAGTAAAACTGTCTCGCTTCGAAAAAGTTCACTTTCTACCCAGATTTGAAGCCAATGTTGAACATTAGAGGTTGGAGTATTTGAAACCTAAATGGATCTGTCCCAAATCGCCAACCACAAGTGAAATAACCACGTACAACTTTCAGAAAATTAAACATACCTTAACATGGCGTTTGCTTGTTCGCATTCAGCCACCCAAATGTCAGTTTAAATTTCGCCCAAAGCTTCAAAAATTTCCCTAAAATTCTGTAACCGTGTGACAGTTTCACATCTGCAAGTGGGCACCGGAACCCAGAAACTGACTCGCTCTGTAATTAGTCACCATTGATTTGGATTCTACCAAATTATCCAACCCAATTAAATGGCCCCACGTGCTTTCCGCCGGCGTTGACGCCACGTGCACCATCCTCCTGACGACTTTGTTCCTTACCTCCGTCTCCCCCACCGCGATTCTCGCATCCAAAAACGGCTTACTACATCTCTCCTTAGAGAAGCCAACGCACTTTTCCTTGGCGGCGACCAAACAGCCTTCCATTTCACGATCTTCGCAGCGCTCTCTCTCTTTCAAGTCCATCGATTGCCAGCCGACAAGAGATTGCCACCATGGTGGTTTACACTTATTGGAAGCACTAATGGCGCACCCGATTCTGGCCCCTTCCTCGCATTGAGCTATGATTTTGGACTCGCAGGATTTGTATGCGGCGGCCCAAGATGGAAGGTCTTGGAAGGCGAGGACGTATGGACCGGATAAAGGGTCGTCAGAAGTTCCGGCAGGGATGGGTCCCCGGAGTAAAGGGACGGGGCGGTTGAATTTTAAGGTTGTCGAGGAAGCGGAGTACTCCTCCAGGTTTTGGGGCAACGAAGGATCCATGCCTTCCAGACCGATGAGCGAAGACCGAAGAAGCCTTAAAAGGGCCCCTAAAAATGACAAACTTCAAAAGGGTTATTTATGGTAGCTTCAAGAGATTGCCACAAAAACGAAGCTTTGGACTTGATTGCAATTTAATTAATTTCCTTAAAAGAAAATAATTCTACTCAAATGGGTATTAATACATTAAAATTTAAATTCAAATAAGTGTATTCTTAAAAAAAAAAAGACAATCATAAATCTTCGTAACAATCAGTGCACCAATTGATTTAAAAAGCAAAACGCAATTTTTATAGTTTTAACAATGTCCTTTTCATTTCTCATACTTAGTTTCAAACTATATATGAGTATCTTAAAATTGTCTTAAATAATTCTCCCTCTTTGTAGTCTAATAAGTTTGCTTACAATTATTTGGAAGGGAAGAAAT
Source organism: Adansonia rubrostipa (assembly GCA_038381775.1). Classification (NCBI taxonomy): domain Eukaryota; kingdom Viridiplantae; phylum Streptophyta; class Magnoliopsida; order Malvales; family Malvaceae; genus Adansonia; species Adansonia rubrostipa. The sequence continues at coordinate 13,705,985 of JBBYHM010000026.1, forward strand.
ATGTCCAATGAAAAAGAAGGGTGCAAAATTAACAATTCTAAATTCAGTTTCAGAAGGCCATCATCATCATCATCATCATCATCCTTGCGAACTCGTCATAGCTGACAAGTCCATCGCTATCTAAGTCAGCTTCTCTGATCATCTGTTCTGCTTCTTCCACTGTTACTCTTTCTCTCAAATTCATCGTTACTTGTCTCAGCTGCAATCCAAACATGGGATTTGACTAATTTGGAAGGTGTAATACGCATACTTTACATCATTATCTAAACATAAATTTAATAATTCTGAACACGACAAAAAAAAAAATTGGCGCTGCTGTCGAAGTTCATCATACCATCAAGGATTCAAGGAGATCAATTTCAGCGCAAACATTGGCGAGAAAACCAATGTATTAGTCTTTTTCATTTTAGGCCGGAGTGTTACTATTAGACTATTTAGACTCTTTCAAACTTCAAATATCAACTAGCTTTGAAATTTGAATACCAACAATGTAGTCTTTCTTTTTATATCCAAACTGCCATCAATTTGGATCTATATATATATATATATGTATATGTAAAAGATTTAGGAGAAAGCAAAGGTCAAAACAATGTTGAAAAATTGACATGATCAGTTGACATATAACAGAATCAAAGCACTTACATGCTTTGATCTATGTGTTCCGATCCAAATGCTGCAACAGAAGCAATGTCAGCAAGCAAGCATGCATATGTTTAACCACCTCAGTTGCTGATATAAATCCATCTTGATCCCTGTCGAATACTTTGAAAGCTTCTTTAAGTTCATCCACCATATTTTCCTGTTACATTTCATGTGTTGCATCATTCTCCACTCTTAAAAAAAAAAAAAAAAATACACACACACATAACGAGCACTACTCTTTCCAATAAATGGTTTATTTTACCTTCATTTTTTTTGCCATAATATTTAAGAAACCTTCAAAATCAATGGTCCCATTTCCTTCAACATCAACCTGACTAATCATGTCTTCAACTCCTTCTTTTGTAGGTTTTCCATCTAATGTCAGGATCACTGATGCCAACTCTTCCACGGTAATGAAGCCTGCATATTTTTAGATCAATCTTTATATGTTCAGAACAAAGGCCCTGAGAGAAGATGCTTAAGACATGGGAACTTAATTCTAACAATGAAAAATGATGATGGCAGAAAATTATAGTATAATATATATACCGTCTGAATCTTTGTCAATCAAGTGAAAGGCTTCGGCAAAATCGGCGATTTGATCTTCTGTCAATGTATCTGCCATGATTGTTTGAGCTTAAATTGGAGCTGGTTAATGAAAACTCCATTTTGTTGATGAATGAATGAAAGATAGTTTAAAGGATGTCCTGCTGCCTTGTATGCAAGATCACCACATAAAAAAAGGGGAGAGTTGGTAAGGAATCATGATTGATGAGCCAAAGTAATTAGAAATAGTCAAACAGGGTTTTAAGTGGAATCGAAATTCCATTCAAAGCAAGAAAAATTCTAGAAAATTAATGATGTCTTGAATCAACTCACAAAAATGGGGTTTCGATTTTCAATGAAACCCTTGGCTTCATCTTAGCATTCTATCTTGAAGTCAGCTAGACCATGACCTTTTGTTAATAGGCACCGATTAACATGATATATATATATATATATATAGATAAAAGTATAATTAATGTATTTTTTAAAATTTAATAAAATTAAAGTATTAAATATAAAAAATATTTTTAAAACGATAAATAAATAATCTTTAATTGATATTTATAGATACCAATCAAATAAATTGCAATTTTATTTAGTACATCTGTTATGAATAAAGTGGATGACCATTAGTATTATTGATTAAGTAATAACTAAGGCTAAAAAAATATTCCAAGTACTTGTTCAATAATTATTTCATTTTTTATCCAAAGAATTAGATTCTCATTCCTCCATTCTCTAATATATATTAAAAAATTAAGGGAAAAAAAAGGGTGATTCAACTAATTCTCATTGTAGTCAAAGGGATTATAATTGTAGTTTAATGATTTTGTAGCATATTGTTTGGATAGGTGTAAATTGATCTGACAATGTTTTACATAGTTATACGAATATAAAATATTTAAAATTTAAAAAATATATCATAAATACATTTTTAAAATTTATATAATATGAGTTATAAATATATCAAAATGACATAATATAAAAAGTCTTAAATATAATTATGACACGATAAAATATACGAATGTAATATAAATACACGAATTACTAAACTTAATGTAAATTCAATTGTCAAGATAATATTGATTAAAACATGAAAACAAATAAAATGACACGAAAAGCTCAAATATAAAAATATGTCATTTCATAAGAAAGTGAAGTTGTACATTATTTTCTCTTAAAACATTAGAATTTTAATAGTTTTTATATAGAATATGTAATAAAAGTAATAATTCCATAATTGTGCAAGCTCATTA
>JBBYHM010000026.1:13719418-13751470 GCA_038381775.1 Adansonia rubrostipa
TATGTTTTGTCTCTACTTAAAGGATTCGTTTATTTCGCGATAAATAATTTGATTAGTACAAAATTTGATTTGGGTACTTTTTATTTGTGTTGGGCTTGGGATGATATACTTAAGCAGTTGGTTGGGATTAACGTTACTTTCCAATAGACTCTGCAACGTCGTTCTGCAACCAAGCATAGATGTCGGTGTATATCGATTTCAATATATAATGATATCGATGATAATTAATTTTGATCTGTATCAGTCGTACCGATAGGTATCGGTTTGTTTCGATGGCACCGACCGAAAATAACTATATCGACCTATACATAATATAAGCTTATAAAAAAATTAAACCAACACTGATCTTAAATCTAATGAATATTATACATAATTACTCATAAATTCGATGAATCTTAGACATAATTACTCATAAATTTAATAATTATTAAAAAATTTCAATTTTACTATTTAACTGATATTGATTTTTTTATATTTGATGAAGTTTTTTCATAGAACATTATATATAATTGATGAAGATTTAATATATAAAATTTATTTAATATCATTTATTTCATATTTGAAAATATTTTTTATATATATAAATTAAAAATATTCAAACTCCGATAAACCTGAAATGGTACAGTGAAATACACTGATACTGATATGTACTTGTATCAGAACAAAAATAATACGTCCATCAGTACGGTGCTGATTATCTTGCAACCAAGTCACACGGAAGGAAAGAACTAAGTTCGGACAATGATTATATTAGGAGCTAGTTTACTATTATTATTGAAAAATTCTTGAATTAAAAAAATTAAAAGTATTATAAAAAATATGATTTAAAAATTTTTAAAATTTTTTGTATTTAGAAAAACTTGCTGCAATGAATTGACATATCAAAAAATATATATCTATATTAAAAAAATTATTAAATTCAAATAAAAGTTTTTAAATCAAATTTTATTTAATTATATTTATAATAAAATATAATATTTTATTTTAAAAATTATATCAACAACAATATTAAATGGACCTAAAGAGATGTCATTATATTCACAAAGAACTTTAATATTGTCTGGAAAAAAAAAAAAAAAAACATTGCAACGGGCCAGGGATATGAAGGCTCAAGGTTTCCATTTTCCAAGAGATTGCATTTGGGCAGGCATAAGCATAAGCATAAGCATAAGCATAGACCGAGGCAAACGCAATCAATGTGGTAACCAATCCAGATGTCCTGTATAGAAGAATTTTCATGGCACATGCTAAAATGATTTTTATAACCGTTTGGATTCCAGTCCAGGGCATACAAAAAATGGTTCGAATCTTCCATTTCCTACTAGCATTCAGGGCCTTACTAAAATCCAAATCCAATCTCCCTTGCAACTTTAACATATATACCAAAATCCATATGTTAAGCTCTTTTTACTTTCTATTTAATTACTGGGACGGGATAAATCTGATTATTGTTGCCTTGTCTCTTGTCAAGAAAAGTCCCTCCTTAATTGAATATACAAAATGAAATGGTAATTCACCAACCGAATCGTGTAAGATTTTCGGACAAGGCCGGCATGAAGTCGTAATTCAGGTCCTTTTCACAGTATAATCAGATCACTCACATTTTGAGAGTTATTATCATTGCAGAGGTTACTAAAATTATTATTTTTTATCTCTTTAGTCTCCTCATTTTTCACCAAGATCATAGGTTTTATCATCCTTAATGAACCTAAAGGCTTCCAAATCTCTAGTTGGCTTTCTCCCTCGTCAGAACAAGCCTATAAATATCATTTCCATCTAATATATTTTGAGTCCAATCTATCTATCCGTTATAGGCTCTCGCTCTTTGGCATCTTCTACAGTTTTCTCGACATTCTGTTTTGCTAATTAATATTTCTCGAAACTCTTTTATATCTCAACTATTTTCCAAATTTTTCTTAGCCCATGTAAATACAACTACGTCCCTTGGTCCACATCACACAAAAATCGATCTCATCGACCTCATCACCCTATTTAATTAGTTTATCCACGGAAAATGCTTATGCGTTCCTTTTCAACCTCTTCTTTAGCAAAAGGTTTTTGATTATTTATTTCAAGTGAATTAAAAATTTATTTAGATACATATTAAATGTATTTTATTTGACAATAAACAGAAAATTATAGTTTTATTTGAGTTTAAGTTTATGAGTAAAAACGTATTTAAACGTTAAAGTAAAAAAATTTACTGATAAAATTTATAAATTTATTTTATATATATATATATATATATATGTATGTATAAAGACAGAGAGAGATCAATTAGGCGGAGGCAGGGTAACTAAGGTTGTAATTAGGAGATCTGTCTGGGTCACATTGTGACTAAAGTCAAAAAACCTACGAGATGTACTTCTATTATCCAACTAATTATAACAGGCCACGTATGTATTTGACCTTGGAATCTCCTTAAACTCGGAACTTACCATTACCATAATTTCAATTTTTACCTCCTTTTTCACCACTTTTTCGGTCGCCACACCCTTCGCCCCCTTAATGCTAAAATCACTCCCAACAATTTCCCAGAAAGAAGAAGAAACACTCACCTCCGCAGAGGCGCGGATCCCATGCTTTCCGCTCCAAAATTCATTTCCCGTAGATGCAGCAGAAACCTACTCCAACGCGTGTTCACCATTCTTAATGTACGCCCCTCTCCGGAGTCTCCTTAGATCTCATTCTTGCCGTTGCCCTTTTTCTTCTTCTTTTTTTTTTTTTTTTTATTTTCTTTTTTCAAATCCCGACCTCATACATATTTGCCTTATTTGTACAGTTTGTTATATATGCATTTGGCAAATAGTGACTTTTGCTGACAATGGAGGTTTCTTATTGGGTCTTTGTTGGTTCGATTCTTCTCCTTTTTCTGGTTTCTGGGTCTTCCTCAATTGACAAATTTCACCAACCGTAAGTTAAAAAAAAAAAAATTTAAACTTTTATGCTTTATTGAATTGATTTATAGTTATTAGGGTAGTTAAGATTTGATTAACATATGATTTGTTATTTGTTAGCTTTAAAATAAGATACCTTTTTTGCATGGTTTTGAGATCTCGATGGCACTTTGTTGGTTTATTGGCAGTTATTGCCGCCAATTTTTTTTAAACAAATGTATTTTTTTTCTTGGATGTATTACGTATTTGGTTTGATACAATTGAGCTTTAACACGAGCTCTCAATTATTTTACAAATTTAATATATGGGTCAAATATAAGTATAAGAATAATGTTTTGAGGGGCAATTTTGGCTTTGTTTCTTAGAGCTATGACCGTTAAGCTTATTCATAATGTAGGTCAGCAGGTTATTTTTTTTGATAATATGGGATGTAGGTACTGGCAATTTTCAGTTAAACGACAAAGGAAATCTTGAAAAGAAAAAAAAATTACTGCCTTCCTGATTCAAATTTAATATGTAATTGCTGAGCTTGGGTAGATCATGGTATATATCTTCTGATAATGTGATTCTTTTAACGTTGAGGTTCGGGAAGTCTGGCTATCGGTTAAAGGGGTTCTTGCTTAGCAGTGATGTTTTAGGATGAACCAGTTATTTTTTTGCTTATGCAAAGATAAAAGTGGCTTTTTTTATTTCCCTATAGAACTATAAGATATGTGCTTTCTGTAGTAAATTTCCTTTTGTAGTCGTAATTGTGTTTATCCCTTTGCGATAACTTCACATATTATCAGTAGGTCACGGTGATCTTATACTTCATTTGATGCTGATCTCTTTTCCTTTTTATTTCTTTTACTTAAATTTGTTCATATAGATTTCCTATCGTGGAGCCTGATCCTGGTCATACAAAGCTTCGTCTTTCAAGGGAAGGCTTGGAAGTCATCAGCCGAATAACTACCCCGATTGCAGCTGTTGCTGTAAGTTTCAGATACCCTTCCCAGACATCTAGTATGTATTTGCAGTTTATTGATTTAGCTCTGGTGACTTTGACTCTAAAGATCAATTGGACTCAAAATATGAATTGCTGAAGCAAATGGCTCTAGCCGGGTACCTACCACCCTCCCCCCTCCAAACCAACCCAACAAAAAAATAAGAGGGATTTTCAGATACCGTGTTCCTGGACGTCTAGTATGTATTTGCATTTTATGTGTTTTTTATTCTGGTAACCTGAGTCTAGATATCAATTAGACTCAAAATCTGAAGTGCTAGGAAATTCATCCCGAGTATGAGTTTTGGAATCTCTATGGTAGGTGAATTTGGAAAAATTGATGCAATAAGTCATCAGTATTGATAATTTATGGCTTCCACAGTGGAAATGATTGTTACATATAAGGTACAAATCCTACGATATTTAATGCTTTCTTTAATGATTTCAAATACGTTATTCTGGGTGAAATGTTGGTTGACGATATTGGTCTGTTCCTGTAACATAACGTATCAAATTTGAGATTGCATGTGATTTACCTTTTGAGAATAAATCCTTTGGTCTTTATTCTTAATCTTTTTTTGGATTTTTATATCAAGGTCATTGGTCCCTACCGCTCTGGCAAATCTTTTCTGCTGAATCAACTTCTTTCACTATCTTGTTATGAAGGTGCATTCTTTGCTGCTATATGCTTCTTTGTTGTTTTCTAGACTTTGTTATCACTTTCAAAATTTTTGACATTTTAAATGGGATCAATTTGATGACTTACTATTTATTTTTTTTGTTTTCCTTTTTATCCCTCAGGATTTGGTGTCGGACATATGCGTGACACAAAAACAAAGGGTAACGCAGGAATGGTATTACAATTATGCAAAACTGTTACATTGGTGATGTTTACACTTGTTTCTACCAGGGATTTGGGTTTGGGGAACTCCACTAGAATTGGATATTGATGGAGTAAGAACTTCCGTTTTCTACCTTGATACAGAGGGTTTCGAAAGTGTCGGGAAGTCAAATGTATATGACGATAGGTAATTCCAAAGGCATGTACTTGGGCTTGTTTTACGTAGTATATATTTATTTATATTGCCTTTCTTATGTCTCTTCATGCAGGATTTTTGCATTGGCAACTGTTATGAGCTCTGTGCTAATTTATAACCTGCCTGAGACGGTTAGTTTTTCTATAATTTTTTTCTTGTTTTTAGATGCTCTTATTTGGAATATTTACATATTAAGAAGCTGAAAAAGGCTAGTTTTTTAAACCCCTATAATTCAAGCTAAATTCCGTGCAGCTAAATGTTTCTTGAGGTATAAAATTAGGACATCAGCATTATGCATTAAATTATTGCTTTTACTGAAATTGAATCAAAATTTGCTCAACTTTAGGGCACTATATATGAAGGTTGGTTTTGCTAGATATTAAATATTATTTAGTTGTGAGATTCTTGTAGTTAAGATTTGTTTGATTCTTACGAAAGAAAAAGAGTTTTGGGCTTTGATGAATTGAAGACTGGTTTATCTGCATGCAATCTTCTTTTAAATAGAGAAATGCCTTCCAATGTAAGAAATTCTTAAATAATTCACCTTCTCTGCTTGGCTAAAACTAAAGTGCTAAAATTCTTAAATATTCCAGCATTTAAGTTCTTCATGTAGCTTCACAGTCTATAGATCAGAGGTTGTGAATTTGTAGGTCAAAAGTCCTGAAGCCTGGATGCCTTTGATGGGTTTATTTTTTATTGATTTGTTCGTGCTATTCTATCATTAGATCCGTGAAGCTGATATATCTCGACTTTCATTTGCTGTTGAGCTCGCTGAAGAATTTTATGGAAGGTTTGCACCTTTTGCCATATACCGAATTAAAAGTTTTAGCAATTTATTACGTACACTGAGCAAGCTTGGTGCTATTTTACTTTCTTTAGTGCCTGTTAATGTGGACACTAACTTCTCTTGTGATTTATTTGACAAATATTTCATGGAGAATAGAGTGAAGGTAATTTATGACTCCCTACACTGTTTGCCATCTTTATGCTTTGCGCAATGAAGTTGTTTCGCTGTGGAGATTCACGAGTAACTTAATTTCCTGTAGGGACAAGACGTTGCTTTTGAACCTGCAAAACTTTTGTGGCTTATCCAGCGTGATTTTCTGCGTAAGTTCATTATTGCCTTCCATCATATGATTTATGAAGTGTCATAAGGGCCGGCTCCTTTAAATGTCAGTGTACCTTTGACATGCTTGCTTACATAGTGCTGCCTGTAATGTTATATCTGCTTCAGTGTTGTCCATTTCTCTCTAATAATTCTTATTTAGTTCTTGTGCTTGTATGCGTGTCTGGTTAAACTTTTATTTGGATGCATTTGCTATATTGTTAAGATTCTTTTAAAATGCTAATGAAGAGATGATACTAAGTTTTTTTATCTTGGAGACATTCTTTCTGGGTACATCTCTTTTCTATTATTCTGCAAGTTAAATGGAATTTTTTGATTGTTGATGACAGGGGATTTGAACTAAATACTTTCTTTTTGGAGGCATTGTGTGGCTACCATTAGGCCATTGCCTCCTATGTTGCTCCAACTTTTCATTTTTTTGAAGCACTTTTGTTGGGTATATTTTCAGACATGGTACCGGGATTGGCCCTCCACAGACCCTCCAAATACATAGGACAACTTTTTTGAAAAAAAAAATGAACATATCCGTGTCGAACATGTGCCCGTATTTGACACTCAAGCCTGAGTCCGAGTAATATAAATGGCCTTTTCCCAGCAATTCACTGACATTTTTCTTGGCTTTATACAGAAGGGAAATCAGTGAAAGAAATGGTGGATGAGGCACTTAGACATGTCCCTAACACTGATGGTTAGTTTACACGGATCACACTTAATTCTTGGACAGATGTTTATTTATGTTAATCTTGGCTTTTTTTTTGGGATGATCATATGATTTTGTGTGTCTTTTTTATCTTCAGGGGACAAAAACATCGACCAGGTATTCCTTCCATGGATGCAGTTGTAGGCTATCACCAGAATAGAGTTATTCTTGGATCAGAATTTCACAGTTCTTTGAACTTTTTTAGGTTAACCAAATTCGGGACTCCTTAGCTGTAATGGGTGATGACAGCACGGCATTTAGCTTACCACAAGTATGAGTTTCAAATATGTTTATTTTATCTCATATATTATCTAGGCCCTTTTCCCTTTCTCCCTTTCCTGTTGCCGATGTCATTTCGAGCAGAAACTTGAATGAATACTTGATGTGTATTGAGTTTAAGAGTTATGATACCATTTATCCGTTTAGACTTTTTACAAGTCATTGCTATGAAGTGTATTTTGTTTTATTTGGTGTTGGAGAAAGCAAAGATATATTTGCGCAAGCAGTGCGATTTAGGATGATGGAATGTGTATATGCTTTTTTTCGAATCTTGATTTGCTGTCGATCTACGTTATTTGTTGGAAATAAATGAACTTATTGTTAAAATCTAAACCATACTAGTATCTGATTGCTCGAAATTCAAACTTACAGCCTCATCTCATGCGAACAAAGCTTTGTGACCTGAAGGATGATGACTTCGATCCCATGTACGTTAAGAAAAGAGAGCAACTAAAAGAGCTTGTAGCTGGTGTTATACGCCCAAAGATTGTGCAGGGCAAGTCTTTAAACGGAAAGGAATTTGTTTCATTCCTGGAGCAGGTTAGCTTTTGTTCACATTCTCAGGCCTTCTGGTCTTCAATAGGTTGGAGTTTTTACAAATATTGAGAATTCTTAAATTAGTCATTATTAGGGAACCGTAATTGACTGATGTTCTCAGCTTAGTGTTATTAATACACGTTCTTATTTTTAATCCTATAGATACTCGAAGCTTTGAATAAAGGGGAGATTCCATCAACAGGCTCTCTTGTAGAGGTTTTCAATAAAGGTATTCTCGAGCGATGTTTGAAGCTATACAGTGAAAACATGGGAAAATTAGGTTTACCTATGCAAGAGCAATCCTTACAAGATGCCCATGAAAGGTCGCGAGAGGAAGCAATGAGAGCTTTTGATGAACAACATTTTGGCCGTCACCATGCAAAGAGATCTGCCGTTCAACTGGATGAAGAAATGAAGGAGGTATTTAACCAGCATTGTAAGGGGCATTACCTTTTTTTTTTTTTTTCTAATATCAATTCATACATTTAAAATTTCTGACCTGAGTCATTCAAATCCTTGGTTCTTTTTACCAATGTTTCAAGGTCTTGTTTAACGGTGGGAGGAGTTTTTGTAAGTCGGGAGATGTTGGAAACTTAAGTAGACACCAATATGAGAAGTTTCCCGAATTTTCTAAAGTTCCTATTTAGTTCGAATTGAACTATGGGTTAGTCAGATTTCAGCTGTTTGATCAATTTCTACTGCAAAGCAGAAAACTTGTAGGAAGACATGTTTGTGTTCATTTATTTATCATGCTAGGATGTTCTTATATCTGATATAAATGTCCATCCAAGGTTTTAAAAATAATAAATCCTACTCTTAAATGCATTTTGTATGTAGTCTGATCCGGTACACTACAAGCTTTTGTAATTATCATGTCCTTTATGCGGAATATTTTTGTCTAGGTACATAAGAATGTCATCATGGCGAATATGTATCAGTCCTCAAGGCTCTGTGAGGCTCTATATAGCCAATGTGAGGACAGAATGGACCAACTTCAAGTTCTCAGACTTCCTTCTATGGCAAAATTCAATGCGGGTTTCCTGCAATGTAACCAAAGCTTTGGGCGAGAGTGCATTGGACCTTCAAAAGCAAACTACGAGCAACGGATGATGAAGGTAATCAGGAGTCTTTTTTTCAATGCTTGAATTAACGAAGTTTAAGTACTTTTGGTCTTCGAAGATGGCACTGAAACCGAACTAATTTCAATAAAAAATTAAACGTCATGATTTTGAAGGAATTTTGGGTGAAAGGGGGTCTAAAAATTCCACTTGCCTCTTAAATGGAGAAGATATATTCATGGTGCTTTGTGATTTGAATTGTAATAATTCCTATCGTTTGCATTGTGGAAATATGCCTTTGCTAAATAATTGGTCTTTGAACGTACCATGTTTATTTTTGCAGATGATGGGAAAGTCACGATCTTTGTTTATCAAGGAATACAATCAAAGGCTGTTCAATTGGTTGGTGGCCTTTGCCCTTGTAATGGTGGTGGTTGGCCGGTTTATCATAAAGTTTATTTTAATTGAAATGGCAGCATGGATACTATTTATATTCTTAGAGACATATACGAGAATGTTCTGGTCAGCTGAGTCTCTTTACTACAGCCCTGTCTGGCATTTTATGGTAACCACTTGGGAAACTATTGTCTACAGTCCGATCCTCGATTTGGACAGGTAAATATAGTACTCTCCACCACGTCTTAAAACAAACTTTGTTTATCTATTGTAGCCACTCGGCCATGCATTCTTAGCAGAAGTGTGTCAGAATAACCCATTTTTGATTCCTATCATTCTGAGGTAACAATGAACGTATATATATTTGGCCATGCATTCTTAGCATAACTGTCTCAAAATGACTGATTTTGGTTTCAGATCATTATGAAGTTACAACGAATGTATATACTCAGCCTTCCATTCTTAGCAGAAGTGTTGTTTAATATCATTCTGAAGTTACAATGAATATATATATATATATTCGGCCATGCATTCTTAGCATAACTGTCTCAAAATGACCCATTTTTGTTTTCATATCATTACAAAGTTACAACAAATATATATGGTGCTCCTTTTTCTCTTTCCCTTACTATGTTAATTTGTTTCGGCAGATGGGCGATTCCTATTGGTTGTATGCTAGCATTGTGGATATTCTATTGGCGGTGTTTCGGGAGAAGGAAACAAGGGTCGCGTTGGCTTTTACCTATGTCCAATAGCCATAAAGATGGCTCGAATCGACCAAGATCAGATTAACTTTGAAGTGTCTGAGCCATTTGGTGGGCTTTTGATCAACCATTTTGGGTGAGTTTCCACCCCCCCCCCCCCCACTTTTTTTTTCTTTAAACAAATGAAAGCCGCCCCACTCAAATCAATTTTTTGTTCTCAATAGATTGCTTATTATCAAAGACGGAAAGAATTAGAAGATGATCAACCCCATCTACACTGACTTATAATATCTTTACCGTACCATTCTTGTACAAGTCATTTTATTAATAAAATCTGTTCGTTTGTTTAAATGCCAGTTATTTAATAGCTTCAGTTTTCATCTTCTTGTTTGCAATCCCTTCGTCATTTATTTATTTGAATAGCCAGGAAAGCATCATCATTTAAGGGTCTACTTATTTCATACAAAATGACTTTCGGAAAAAAAAAATCTGAAAAATGGATTGGTATTTTTCAGGAAGGTTGATATTTTGTTGTTTGAATGATTTTGTATAAAATGTTTCAATTTACGTACGTACGTACACACACATAAAGGAGAGGGTGAACCATTTGAGTTAAATTCTAGACTCTTTCAAGGTTTTTGACCGGTTATCAAAGGAAATAACTGTTACACTTGATGAAACACTTAGGTGGATTCCCATAATGAATGTTCATTAATGGTTAAACTTAGAAGGTAGCACCCATAGATGCTTGTAAGCACTTTATTCAATAATTTAAATGCCATAGTCCACCAGAGTTTAACATCATTGGCAATATCAAATCTCCAAGGACAAAACATGCAGCAGTGACCAATTCATAATAATAACCTCGGATAATCTAATTCAATTTCAATTGCCTGCGGTTACCTCGTTGTCCAGGACTGTCTGCCAAGTAACGACTAGCCAGCAGATTTAGCTTCTTGAGCACCAGATATGAACTTCTTAGGCATTTCATAAAGAATTATTTACCATTTAAGTTTACTCTAGGAACTGAGAAGTAGTCATGTTATGATGACGGATATGATGGTCAATTGTGATGATCTTCAATACAAAAATGCAGTGAGAACCAATACTCATGAATAGATTTAACTGATAGTTGTACCAACAGCTAAGCTTCTGAACCCCGTCTCGACGGAGGGCACTAATATTCAGCTTTGCTTGTTCTTGGCAGCCGCATGGTGTAGTCCAGGCTCCCAGCCAGGCATAGGCACGCACAGACTTGCACCAGGCCCAATCTGCTTTGGCATGCCATTGTGCCCTATCTGATCTTGCATGTGCTGCAATCTGGGTGTATGCTGCAATGCAGATGTTTCATTGACGTTTTTCACTTCTTCTGTTTGTGGATTCACAATAGCGGTAACCAGGGTGTTGCCTGTGAAACTGTTGTCCAGTCTCGAATGATGCATGGGACCAGCTATGCTCGGAACTGGCTGGTGAAAAAACTGATTTGTGTTTGGCTGCTGCAATGGCAAAGCAGAAGCTGTAGATGCTTCCAATGGGCTGCTGATAAAAGGCATTCCTACACTAGGTACATTGGGCCTAGATAGAAGACCAGGGTTAATCCCAGTCACCTGCTTAACTGTTTCTTCCGCCATTTTTACCTGAAAATTTCAAATGGAACAATCAACCTGACAACCAAAAATGAAGTTGCACCAACCATAATCAATAGTGATTTTGATCAAGAAATAAAATAGATAAAGAACTGTAATCACTCTTGCTGCAGTTCAGGCATAAAGATGCATGATTGTGTTGCACAGTTGGCAACAGTCCAAGCACTGACATTAGCATCGGATGTCCAACAAGGTAACTTCAGTGCACTAACTAAAACAAGTGATCATGTCAATACCCATTGTATAAATTTAGAGAGACGTACAAATCATGAATAATTTTGAGTATATGAACAGTTGAACACACCGTAGAAGAGACAGTGTGTCAGTACTGGACATGTCCAGCGGACCCCAGAAATGAAGCACATACAAATCGCCAATAACCAAATTAATCCCCTCTCCCCGAGAGAATTGCTGTTAATATATTCTGCAAGCACATTTATGGTTAAATCCTTCAATCCTAGATGAAGGAGGAATATGAATTGCCCATGGCTTTTCAAAATCTGACACAGACTAATCTTCACAGACTTCTGGTGTCACAATAATATGTTCTCCTGTCATTTATTCGGAAGTAAGTTTTCAATGACCAGAATCAGAAAATGCAAGTTAGACAACAGTGATGGTTTACCTTTGCTCTTAATGTCTCAATATCAGCCTTCAGAATTCTATTGTCAACAGCCGCTTCATCATACTTGTGATTCATGTCAGTTAGACGTTTAAGTAATGTGGAATGTTCAACTCTTAATTGACCAACCTAGAAAAATCGCTACATGATTAAAAAAGACAACAAAAGAGAGTGCATGAGACCATAAGGTAAAGGGGGAATGATGTGGCAAAACCTGCGCTTCAAGTTCATTCATTTGTGCTTGCTTTCTTTTTCTAGATCGTCTGGCTGATTCTCGATTTGACCGCATTCTGAGCCATCACCAATGAACCAATTAGTTGAGGGCAATTTTGTGATTGCAACAGCAAAATAAAAATTGAGTTTAGTAAGAATTTACTAATTCACACATCTGGTAGGAAGACAAATGATTAATGCTTAGAACGTTTATGTTTTTAAACAAATGTACTGATTCCCTAAAATAGAAAAAAAAAATAAGGAAAAAAAATTCCATATTCCTTCAGGAACATGGATCCCGAAGCCAAGAGCTGGTATTAATTTTTGACAAAAATTATAGCATTTTGTTTGCTTAAGTCTACAGAATCGTCAGCTGAAGTTCTATTTGCTAATTTGATTCCTTTCAAGATAACAAATTAATAATTATACCTATTACATCATTTTAATCAGGACAAAGGAAACGGAAAATAAACATGTTAAGCAAAAGAGGGCGACAAACAGAACAGATAGCATTTCAAATACCTCAAACCAATCAATAATACAAGAAAATACTGGAAAATATGCTCACCTCCTTGCACGCTTTGCATCAACAGGATCCATGTTGTCAGTGGTTTCAGTATCTCCTTCAAGTTCACCATCATCAGAATCTTCTCTTGATGACCCACTTGTGCTTTGCCTCACTTGTATCCCAGCTTTCTTTTGCGTAGTTGAAAAAACCAAACCATCAGGTTCACCGTGTTCCTGTGCTTTTGAGGAACCTACAACGGTAGAATTTGTATAAAAAAAATCAGCAAGATTTTATTATATGCAAAGCTTTGTTACTTCGACTCTTCATTTTCCCTGCAGTATCTGTGTTTGACACATGTTTGGGCATTGGTATGACAATAAGATCCTCCAAATATGTGGAATAACCTTAGAAAAAATTGAGCATACCCGCATCCGACAATTGCCACAGAGTCCAAGTAACATAGACGTAAACTAGTTAAGGGATGAGGAGAAAAATTATTGAATAAAGAGTGCTAGAGTTCTTTAGCATATCGTTTACTGTTTAGATCTTAGCAAATGTGAAGAAAAGACGCTGTAAGTTAGAAGGAGAAGTGATGAAAAGTGAAATATAAACAGAGCATGTTACTGGTCTGATTTGAATGCCTATGTAAACTTTATGGGAAACTGATAAAATTTATGAAAATCTAGTAAAGCAAATTAATTCCATTTTAAAATATCCCTCCATCTTTTTCTCATTTTCTTTTGCTTCACTCTTTCAGCACAAGCATAACTTGGAGAATGAATCACACTGCACTTTGTGAAAACATGTACTACTACTATTATTAAACATAATCATGCATGATAAATGAAGGATGGCTCCCACAACAACTAAATAAAAACAATGTTCTACAGTTCACCAAGAAACCAAACACGCATTGTCGGAGTTAACCTAGAAGGATCCAAACTACAGAAACATTCACTATGCCACTAGCTGACCCTAGCAAATCAGATTAGATGAATACATACTTCACCTAGTAGTACATCAAGGGGCCGACTGCCATATGCAAAGTTCATTTAAACTAGGGTCAGTGATTAATGGTTGCAACCTCCTATCACAACAACACAAGCGTATAACCAGACAAGAGTACAAAACCACAGTGGCCATTCCACCTGCACTCTGAAGCTTACTGAATTTCAGTAAGTCAGACGCCTTCATCAGTTCCCCCAAAACAAATATCAGTAAGAAGAAAATGAGCACATATTTTACACAAACCACAACAAGCTTTGTATTAGAAACACTTATTACTATTATTAATTGACTCCCATCCAATCTAGCTCCTGCTCAGGAATAAAAGTACCCCTCTGAACTGACTCCAATTGGCTCCATACTAATTTCCTCGTTGAAAGACTATCAAACATGAAAATTGAAACAGATGAAAGATCCCTAAAGTCGATTTGCAGGGTTGCAGAAATCGAATGCTGATCTTACCTTATAGAGAAAGAAGGTTTCCTGGAGAATTGCTTTTAAGTGGGGCAAAAAGGATGTCAACAAATAAGAATAACAAAACGTAAACGCTCCTTCCTCCTCAGTCTAAAAAACTTCCATCTATTGCATTAGGGGGGAAAAAGTCTAAAGACTTGGATTCATTAAGAAAAAAAAAAAAATCAAATCAGAGGCATGCAGCATGCTATAGCAAAAGCTTACCTTGAACTTCGCATCCCGACTGAAGCGCTTGATTTTCAGCTTGGGCAGACGAAGCTTCTGCCTTCACAGCCGACGCCTGAATAATTTTTTTGGCATATTACAGTTCATATATATATAAATATATATATATATATATATATTTGGAAAAAAAAAAAGTATCCAATTGGAAAATGGAAATTGGAGAGAGTAAAATACACGAGAGAGAGCAAAAGCAGCACAGGCTTGATCAAGCTTGCCCTTGAGGATCGCGCGGTACTCATCCAAGTCAATCGGGACCGTCGGTGTCGGATCAGACGGTGGAGGATTATGATTACTAGGCTTTTTGATGTCCGCCACGCCACCATCCCCGTCACCTTTTTCGGCTTTCGAAACGGACGGCTGAGGTGCTGTCAAGGACGGACCAATCAAATTCTCGCCCGCACGTGGCCCCGGGTTCGCCACACCCGCACCAGAAAATTCTTCTAGAAACCTCTCCAATGCCCACTCTGACTGGCTTCGGCTCATCCCCGTCGCAGCGCCGGAAGCGATAGCCGCCCAGAAGGGGTCGGAGAAATCGTCAACTGAGAACACACTATTCATCGTTTTCAGTGAAAAATTTGCCTTTCTCTTTCTCCGCAATTTGCACCTCGTCTTTTTCTCCTCCTGTTTTTACCATCCATGCGGGAACAAACAGAAAATATCAACTGCTTCATCGCCTACAAAACAAACCAGTAATAATCCGACGCGTGGATAACCTGCTTGTCCTTTGCAAGCGTTTTAGTTAATCAGTGGGTGGTGTGGATGGCCACCTCTGGGATATGGAGCACGAGATTGAAATTAGGTATGGCCCGGTTTGTGGGCTAAAGCAAAAAAAGGAGAGTGAAGGGCAGAGCCTATGAAAATTGTACGTATTCGAGACAAGTGTAAAATATGGGGGCCCACTCATTGGGACACCTTTGGACCAAGATGGGATTCTCGCGCAGTTAGCTACATTTTAAATCTTTAAATTAATTAGGTTAGTAACCAGATTGAATAGTAAAATTAAAATATAGACCTATAGATTAAAAGAATCCCTTTAAAGGTTCTTCAATCGATAACTGTCCCTTTTTTTTTTAAAAAAAATTTCAAGTGATTGGTAACATTACAACATGGTTTATTTATTTAAAAATATTTATAATTTATTGTGAATAAAATAAATAATTATTAAGAAAAAATAAATAATTTTTTTATTTTTGTGATTAGGGATGGCTATGAATATTTTTAAAATTAATATTTGATATTATTTGATTTATTTTTTATAAATTCAAATATTTTATATTTGAATATTATATTTATCATTCATAGTAGATTTTGATATAAATCTTTAGATTTTCATTATCCAAATTCATTTGGACATTAGTTCGGATGGAGTTAAATATTTGAATCTATTATATATCCAAATATTTATACAATTAATAGATTTAAATATCATAGACTATCCAATATTTATTTACATATTTAATTATTTTTTATTTTTATTTTAAAAAATAATTTAATAAATTTTGATAGTTAATAAATTTGAATTTCGAAAAATATTAATTATATGTTGATTTGGATAGTATCCTGAGCAAAATTTTTGAAAGCATTACAAAATTACTTAATAAACAAAAAATATTTATATTTTATTATTATTATTATTATAAATAATTATTAATAAAAAAGGAATATGCTTTTTTCAAGTAAGTAAGAGAGAAAAAAGTTTTTGAAATAAGTACAAAAAGAACTGAAAAATAAAAATATTTATTATTTACAATTATTACTGTAAATAATTATTAATAAATAAATAAATAAATATGTAAAAAAAATACTTTGAAGTTATTTTTATCCTTTGAGAATAAAAAAGAAATAGTAAAGGAGTAGATGGTCGATTTGAACTCCTATAACAGAAGTAAAATTTAATTGAAAAAATTTTGATTTAAATTTTATTATTATGAATTTTTTAGTTGAATTTTAAAAAAAGTTATTTTATATTTTAAAATTTGATTTTTTAATAATTTTTTATTTATGAGAAAAATATAATTTGAAATATTAGTTTTTATATTAAAAATAGAATTATTTAATATTTAAATATATATTCAATATTAAAAAATATTTAAATAAATAAATAATATTTAATATAAATAAAATTATATAAAAAATTCAATTGCCTAGTTCATAATAAGATGTTTGTTTAATGTAAAAATAACGATGACGATGAATTATAATAAAACAGAAATAATCATGGAATATATTAAATTTATATTTGTATATATAATGAAAGTTTAAAATTATTTGATTAATAAATAATTAAATATTTTATCATATATCTATAAAATTTATTTATTATATGAAATTATATACATATTAAAATAAAAAAAGGATAATTTAACTTTTACATTAGTTTATTTTATTACTTGAAATAATATAAAATCTTAAAAAATAAAATCGAGAAGAAAAAAATAAAGCCAGTTAAATTGTTTTCATTCCATAAGCATTTACGTTGACGTCTGAAACTTATTACACTTTCAAAATAGTAATATATATAGAGTTAATTTTTATTATAAATTTTTTTATATACAAATCGATTAGCAAAATGGCCATTAAATTAAAGATACTTTTTATAAGCTGAATTTGCTGTGAACATTGCAATACCTTACAGAACTAGCTTCAAAGACAAACGGTTACGCAACTTCCAGAGATATGCCAACAAGAAAAATCAAACACCAAGGACCAAATGAAAAGAAAGTAATGAGTAATATTATATTGTGATTTTCGTTTAATATTATATTGTATATTTAAATTTCATTTATTTTATCAATTACTTTTAATTTTTTAATGAAATATTTCATATTAATACCAATACTAAATTTTGACTCAAAAATTAAATTAGTTTATTGTTTTTATCATTTGGACATCCATACTTTAATGTTAGTTGACAAAATAAATGAATTCAAAATATATTTTTAAAAATGGTAAATTGAAAATATTTTTAAAATAAAAGTAGAAGCATTGCTCAAATATTGATGCAATTTACTAAAAAAAATAATTGAATTTCTAATTTACTTGGACGTAAATAATTATAGTATTTAGCTTTGGCGAAAGTTTTATGTAGGTCAAGCGTACTTTAACGACCGGTAATTTCCACGCAAAGATCCTGGAAGAGAAGAAACGCAGTCGTTTTGACGAGGTAATTGTTTTGAACTCAAAATCAGAGCGTTTCGATTGGATGTGTCTGAGTATTTTTTCTGTGGGTTCGTGTCAATCCTTCAAATCGAAAGCCGAAAGTGCGAGCAGGCGATCCATTAGAGAAAGGTAGATTTCGTTATCTCATCATATTTGATCCAAAATCTAAACCAGGAGGCTAGCTTTTTAAGCCATCTTTACGCGCCCGCCCTTTATCTTTCTTGTTTTCTTTTAGGTTCTTGTGATTTTGTAGTTCAAAAATTTATTAATGGCGAATAGAGCTCAAATCCCCACTAGCAACTCAGCTCTCATTGCAATGATTGCCGACGAGGTGAGTTTTAGCTGCCTAAAATCGGTACTCATATCTCCGCTCATATTGGCGTTTTCATGTCATTTTATTGCATTTTCCTCTATATATTTGTCCGTCATTCTTCTTGAATTAACTCTGCACCGCCTGAATTTTTATGTCAATCAGACGTAAGAAATTTAGAAATGCATTTAATTTGTTTTTGTTTTTTCAATGAATAAGTCAAATTAACTGAAGCATCTATTGGGTAAATTGGTGCAAAATACTTTTTATAAGTTTGATGCATGTTATTTGGACTTTACTAATGCTGTGCTAGCCAATCTACAAACTCAGCTTAGTCTGTTTATTGTTTCTGATGAGGGTGTAAAGTAAATACCATTCAGATTTAGCTCTATGATGAATTATCGTAAGTTCACGACACCATAAACTTCGTGTCGAGTTTTGCGTTTTCTGAATGATTATGGTATGCTATAGGAAATGTTCACTCATTGATATACAGTTTTATGAATTCCCCCAAAACTTATTTATTTGGTCATTCACCGTGTTTCCTTCGACGGTAGCAACAATGAGAGTGTGTTTATGGCATGGTTTGATGAGTATAATTTCCGCAAATGTTGTTAATATGACATTAATTTCATTACATGTGATTTGCAATGCATTTGATTTGACCTATCTGATTTATAATTTGTTGGGCTAGGACACGGTGGTTGGTCTTCTGCTTGCTGGTGTGGGTAATGTTGACTTGCGGAGAAAGACAAATTATCTTACTGTAGACTCAAGTATGTTCTTTAACTTTTTATGTTTTATTACTACTATTTGAAAAGTTTGCCTTTTAAGTATGGTCTTTATCAAACCCTTGTCAACATTTTATAGTTGTTTTTCAATTGTTTATTCACTCATCGAACTCAAAGGTTCACCAGTTATTTACTTCCTCTGAATCACCTTAGGCTAATCAGTAACTGACATTCAGCTTGATTGTGGTTTATCTACTGCCTTGTTAAAGAATGGAAGAACACGATCTAGATACTCAATAGGAAACATGCGGTTTAGGATTGTTAAATAGAAGTATGCCTTTCGGTACTTGTTTTTGATCAATTTAACTACATGTTTTGTTACATATTTGTTATTACATATGATCATATTTGAATTATGTTCTCAGAACTTCTGATTTCAAGTCATTTATCCTTTTGGACTTTTAGGTGTCTTAGTTTTTAAATTTTCTTTCTGGTGGAAACATGTTTTTGTGCCTTTGCTTCTTGAAATAATTATTTCATAGGGAAGTACAGAGATGGTCTGTCTCTCAAAATGAAGGTTTCTCCATTTTAAGTATTACATAATTTGCATTGTTTGTGTGTCAACTCGGAAATGAGGTAGTTACCCATTTGTCAGGAAATGTCTTTTCATTGGTAGCAATAGAGGGGAGGGGATCTAGAAGAGTATAGATAGCGCATAGTCCTCTAACTATTGGGATCAGAATAAATATCGGATTTTTACTCCTCTTAGCTCTTTCTTTGTTGGCTTTTCTCAAAATAAATCTTGAGTAGTTATTTATTTCACTATCAAATTATATATCGTCAGCATTGTTATCCTTCACTCACTCGAAGCTTTTTGTTTTCGCCTTTTAGAAACCACTGTTAAACAAATTGAAGATGCATTTAAGGAGTTCACAGCAAGGGAGGATATTGCTGTCGTGCTGATTAGCCAATATGTAAGTTTTTTGCGACATTCTTTGTTGTAAAACATGAATTGTTTTCTGCCTTTTTTATGCATATATATATGTGTGTTTGTGAAGCTGTATTATGAAATGAAGTTGTACTGTGTGGCTGAGGACAGCTATGAAATGCTGCTAGCACAGATCATTTAACATCTCTTGCTTCCATCATCATCATTAAGTCATGTTCATATTGCTCCTTAGAAGTGACCGTTGGTCAATTATCTGTGAAGTGCGAACATATATTGCCTTCAGGTCAAAGACACTTATACTAGATTCAGTAATAAAATGCATTTTTTGAGTGATTATCTGTGCTAACTTTTCATCACACGAATAAATGATCAATAAAAACCAAAGAGACTAGGAAATGGTAATACTGATGATGAGATTGGATCAAATACAAAATCTGCCATTTGATAAAATGCCTTTGTAAAATTCAGTGAGCAAGTGAGCACCTAAACTTTGTAAGTCTATTTCATACTTTCCCTATTATGTCGTTCTATGTGGAAATGTTGTTTATTTTGATCATTTGTTGCTCAATAGGAGCCAATCATGTGGGTGCCGCATAGGGATGAATAGAGAATTAGTATTATTGTTTTTTGCGCATCTACTATATATTTCACTGCATCAAGAGCATCTTAAACCCCAGATTAAAATTGGCAAAATAGGTTGTCTCATCTTGCATGTTCTTAGCGTCATTTTGACAAATTTCCTTTTAGCTCTGGTAGCTCCGGCTTATTCCGATGTTGGCTCCTATCTAGCTAGATTAACCAAAGGTCTTGTCTCCTGAATCTTTAACTTTCATGTTGAGTTGCATTTCAACTCAAGTTTGGTATGCTAATCCTATATCCTTTTAATTGCAGGTTGCAAATATGATAAGGTTTCTGGTGGATAGCTACAACAAGCCTGTTCCAGCAATTTTGGAGATTCCATCTAAGGATCACCCATATGATCCTGCACATGATTCTGTTCTTTCACGTGTTAAATATCTCTTTTCTGCAGAATCAGTGGCATCTGGGAGGCGTTAAATGCCAGATATACACTTATGACTTCACTATCTCATCATGTTTCCATTTCCTTAATTACTTGTATAGTATGACTTAAATTATTCTTTCCGGAGAGTTGCTAATGGTTCTTTTCATAAATTTCATGAGTTACAGAATGCAACTTATATTCGAAGATAAGCTTTGATAGCTGTTTGAATTGAATAAAATGAAGTTTGAAGAAACTTTTGGAATTGGGAGGTGTCATCATGCGATAGTCGTTGGATGCCTACTTTTTAGCATTATGATGGTTTGATTGAAATGCCCCTTTTTGGGGGGGGTGGGTCAGGTTAGCTTAAAATCGTGTGGAATAGAAAAAGCTAAGCTGGGTTAGCCTATCACGTTGTATTAATAACTCGTTTTATTGCATGTGAAAAATCTCTTAGTTGTACTTTCTGTTACAGGCTTGTAGGCATAGGTCAGCCCAAAAATTTGTCGTCTGAACAAATTTCCAGAGTGCTAAAGTACAGTTAGGTTCTTCACAAATTTGGTGACTCCTTTCCCCAGTTCTAAGTATGGGTGTTTACGGATTGGATCTCATTTTAATATTATTTATTTTTTGTTTAAATTTGATTTAATTTGAAATTTGAATTTTAAAATTTTGTATAGGCTTGTTTGTATTTGTAAATAGATAGTTTAAATTCGCTTAAATTTTTTCATACTATTTTTTGTATTTTTTTAAATATAAATTTTAATAATTTAATTTTTTTATTAAATTTTAAAATGTAGATAATTTAACTTTTTGTTAATATTTATATTGTATTATTATATATTTATTTTTTATATGGTATACATTATATAATATATATAAATATAAAAATCATATATATTATATAATTGAAGAAAGGTCGAGTCAGGTAATTTCGAACTTTAAATGTTGAAGTTAAAGTTTGACATATTTTAAAGAGAATTCGTTTTTTGTTCAAATTTATTTTTAAAAATTAATATTTTTATCTAAATTTTTATAAATATTGAATCAATTTTTAAGCTTGATCAATCCCATATTCCAACCTTGCTGCCTGCCCTATTGCTATTGATTATTTATTTAAGAATGTGACGTTATATTGGACATCATCAAATGTTAAAAGCCCAAAAGCCCATCATAGACCCATATCGGATAGGGAATCCTCCGGTTCAGCTTCGAACGCTACCTGCATGAGATTGAAATCCATTTAATATTTGCTGTTAACATAACTTTTGAAATTAAAAATTATTTTTTATCATAAATATAATATTAAACGGATAAAATATTTTAGTTTTTATTTTTAAAATTATAGTTTGATAATCTAAATCATACATTATAAAAATAAACTTTTTGCGATTTGAAAACTAATTTTTGATGGAATAATTTTATTATCTTTACATTTTCTAAATAGTAAATGGGATTGTAAATGAATCGAGCTTGAACAAATAAACCTTTATTCATGTTCGTTTATTTATTTTTGAATCTATTTGTGCTTATTAAGAATTTTAAATTTGTATTCATATTCATTTATTTAATATTATGTATGTTCGTATTCGTTTATTTAAATCAAATGAACTTATTCACGAACAGTAAATGTACATATTCATAAACAATAAAGAAACAAATTTAAACAAATAAAACAAACAAATATGTTTATTAATTTTAAATATAAAAAATAAAATATAAATATTATTAATCATATTATAAATAAATAAAACATAAATAATAATATTAATTATATTATAATCGAACAATAAACGAGTTTTGAATAATCTTTAAACTATTTATTAAATGAACTTATTCATGAGCATAAATGAACCGAATATACTATATTTGTGTTTAGTTCATTTAATAAACGAGCTTCAAAATCTTATTATGTTCGTTTATTTAACTTAATAAATGAACATAAATAAAAAAAATCGAATTGTTTATGAAATTTTCATCAAACGCCTTATTTATTTACAACCTTATCTCTAAATTTTTTATTTTTTAAATTTTTTTAAATTTCAACTATTCAAAATATTTTTTATAATAATACTAAAAATTTAAAAATTTTTAAATCATATTTTTTATTATACTTTTTAAATATATTTTTTAAATATATTTTTTTTCAATAACAATGATAAACTACAGCTTAAAAGAATACTACAGGTAACCAAACATTGACTGAACTTTGATTTTTGTTTTACCAAATCGCAACGCTGATAAATGATAACAGCAATGGTAAAAGAGAAGCTGAGCGAGGGCGCTGAGGCAATCAGGCGGATGGCCCCATCACTACAAAATCTCCTCCATCTTACGAAGGCTTTTCCCAGACGACTGCTGGGTCTGTATACTAAACAGCAAAGATTCAAAACCTTCCTTTAGGCCTAAAGCCAAATGGAAAAACCCATTTAATACTCCTCTCTCTTTAAACTTCTCTTCCAAAAATTTCCGAACTTGGAGTTTTGAAAACCCTAACTCTAGCTTAGTTCCCCAAATCCGACCCCTATTTCGTGGTTCTTTAATTAGATAAGTGGTTTTAATTAAAAATATATTGCAAATCTCCTGCTCTTCTTTTTGTTCCTGATTTCCTGCGACAATGGCGGAGCACTTGGCCTCGATCTTCGGGACCGAGAAGGACCGCGTGAATTGTCCCTTCTATTTCAAGATTGGAGCATGCCGGCATGGGGACAGGTGCTCACGGCTGCACAATCGGCCAACGATCTCCCCAACTCTACTGCTGTCGAACATGTACCAGCGCCCGGATATGATCACCCCCGGAGTGAATACCCAGGGCCAGCCCGTCGACCCCCGCAAGATCCAGGAGCACTTCGAGGACTTTTACGAGGACATCTTCGAGGAGCTCAGGAAGTTCGGTGAGATCGAGAGCCTCAACGTCTGTGACAACCTTGCCGACCACATGATTGGAAACGTGTATGTTCAGTTCAGGGAGGAGGACCAGGCGGCAGCCGCCCTTGGGGCACTTCAAGGAAGGTTCTACTCAGGTCGGCCTATCATTGCGGATTTTTCTCCAGTCACTGATTTCCGTGAAGCCACTTGTCGGCAATACGAGGAGAATAACTGTAACCGCGGGGGTTACTGTAATTTTATGCATGTCAAGGTAATTGGGAGAGACCTGAGAAGGAAGTTGTTTGGGAGTTACCGCAGGTACAGAGGGAATCGGAGTCGGAGCAGGAGTGCCAGTCCACCACGCCACAGGCGTGATAGGGACCGGGACCGTGATGACCATCGCGATAGGAATGGGCGAAGAGCTGATAGGTCTGACCGTGACAGCGGTAGTAGGAGAAAGCATGGGAGTCCTAGGCGAAGCAGAAGCCCTCCACCTGCTAGGGAAGGGAGTGAGGAGCGGAGAGCCAGGATCGAACAATGGAATCGAGAGAGGGAAGAGAAGGTGTAAAAGAAGCTTGTTTGGTCACGGTTTTATCTATATTTCCATTTTTCCCCTTTTGGTAATTATTTCTATTTCTAGTTTCAGATCATGTTTTGCTATGTTTCTGCAACTTGGATAGAACTTAGGCCTTCATTTTGAGCTCTGAGATGAGTGCAGCCATTTTAGCTGTTACAATGGTCTAGTGTCAGTTTTAAAGGGAGTACTCGTATATCTGTTGAATAGTTGTCTTTTCTTTTGGTCCATGGTTAAAGATCCAAGCTCCTTTCTTCTCACCCTTTACCTCGGATTACGGAGATACTAATTCCTCTTTTCTAATTGCTAATAATTTTGTTAGTTAAATACTCTTATTTAGTCTGATTCTTATGCCTTACTTTATGTTCTTCAACCTGTAAACCTGCCTTTGACTGATGGTGTTTTAGTGCTTTTGGCGGGGAAGAGTTGTTCTGCTTGCTTGGTCTCACTGCTACTACTATACAAAGAATCAGTTGTTCTGAAGAATTTTTGTTCTTTGCCACTAAGTATCAATAATAATTAAACGCTTTGCTTTACGCATTTTAACTTGTAAGTTGATCCGAGGCTGTGAGTTGTTTACTGTAAATGTGTTTTAGGCCGCTTTTACTGGGGAAAAACTGCCAGCATGTTTGCTCACTCTCACTGCTACTGCTGCTCATATATTTCTTCGTATTAATTTGGTTTGTTATGAATTTAATTATTGCCATGGAATATCCACAGTAGAGACCTTCTTGAACAAAATTATAGAACCTTTTCCATTTGTCAAAATTTTCCCTCGATGATCATGAATTATGCCAGTGGTGGCTGTGCCTCTCCAATTTATATTATAAGAAAACTTCCGTTTTTTGGCCATTTTGTTAGTTGACTCTTTCTGGAAATTGCATTTTTTTTTAATCTCTCGTTTCCTTCTCATGCAGTCTCTCCCTTGATTGTCTTTCACCTTCTCAAGAGTCAATAAGAAAGCTTTTCAAATTATTGCTTGAGAACGATTCAGAGCTCTGTTTGAAACAATCTCTGATTGAATGAATTATATATATGCTTTCTTTTGAGTACATTTCTGGCAAGCTAAAAGCTCTTACACAAGCATTATGTGACAGCTTATTGCCACTGTGTAAAAGTTCTTCACAATTTGCTATTCTTTATCATCATAGGAAAAAGAGTTTCTTATCTTTTAAAACTTAAACTAGAATGACATATGCTGTTACACAATGTGTCTCTTCAACTGTTACTTTCTTTATTGGTACAATTAAGTTTACGTTATGATGTGCTTAATAATGTGTAGCTTATTAGGGAGCAAGAGTGGTCTAAGATCTTCATTTCCTGCCCCCTGTAGTTTCAGGATCCGGAGTATTTGTAAGCAACTAATCTTAATATACGTGCATACATTGTCATGCATGCACTCTAGTTCATAGTTTAGAGTAGTGATTTTTGTCATTTTTATCGTTCCTTATCAGTTGAAAATGGGTGTATATATATATATATATATATATATGAAGTAGCCTCTTCTCTTTTAGATCCCGTTTTATTTTCTAAACAGTGGGGTATTCAGCTTATACCATGGGAATTTGGCTACATAATATGCCCTTGACCTGCGAAGATTTCAAAATGTAGCTTTTGAAGCTTAAAGAACAACTAGATAAGTGCTGCATTTATTACTTTTGAATGGATTGTGATAGAAGATGTATTGCTATTGTTCGTTCAGTTTGTATGAGAGGTCTCAGCTCCTTGATTTTTATCAGAACAGCCAGGTTATCACATCCAGTATATGCCTTCATTCCATTTGCCTTAAAGTACTTTTATCTCACACGTTCACAATGCATATACACAAGTATAATCTTTCAAATATATCAAATTTTTTTTTTAAAAAATAGAATATATTCAAAAAAAACATGTATTTGTATTTGACAATCACTTTCAAATCCAGGTAACATAGTTTTGCAGGGTTTCAAAAAATCAGCAGCTCCAACCAAGATGGATAAACCGATTCAGAAGTTTCCCACCAAAGATACCTTTTATGCCCACAGCAGGGATGGATTACATATATTTTTTTTTAACTTCAAAAAGATAAAATTGCAATCAAGATATGTATTGCATAACAAAGATTTTAAGATTCAACTTTATTTCAACGAAAACCATTGGGGAGAAAAAACTGTTCCAGGTCTGAATTGATTCCCCACTAAAATTTGTCAAGGAAGTGCAGATTTCAAGGATTTGGTAAAATTTTCTAGTTCCTTCAATCCTTCCTCGGGAGACTTTGCTTCGGCCAACAGCTTCACCATGGCACTGCCAACAATCACTCCATCGGCCCCCCATCCCGCCACCTGTCACGAGATAATATTCGAGCAAGTAATAAACATCTATCTACATGGAACCAAAAAGCTTGGTAATACAAAGGCATAAAGTTGCAAGTTCTGAAAACCAACCTGCTTCACATGCTCAGGTTTTGATATGCCAAACCCGACTGCAACGGGCTTCGTTGTTGCCTGCCATAGCAAAGTTAAAGCATCAAATGCATGTAAAAGGACTCGGATCATCAGAATCATAATTCCCTTGACTTAAAGGTTGAGGCATGTTTTAGAGTCACGTACGAGCATTTTAGCAATGAAACAAACTGATCAAGAAACATCTCATGTCTTTAGAATTTATATGAAATAAACGGACTTGGAATTGCAGTCTTGAGAAATTCAGTTAAGTAAATTGATCATCTAAAGTCTGTTAATTCGTTGCCTAACAATGAAAGACACTTATAGTGAATTTGAAAAAAAACATCAAGCACAGCTCAATTTAATCATATACCAGGGACTGGTCCAGAACGATTATGAGAATTCACAACTAAGTAGCACAGACAGAACATGCTGGTTAAATAACTGGCATGCCAATTAGTAATCAAGACAAACCTCTTTAATTTCACTTAAAAGGGTCTCAACCCGATCGCTTACAGATGCACGGGCACCAGTAACTCCAACTGAGCTCACCTGAATTTTCAGCAGATAAGGAAACATCAAATAGTTGTTCAAAACTTATAAAAGTTAAATCTTTCTTTGTCATTAAATTTAACATAAAAGACCCAGTAAAATATTAAAGACAAAAAAGGTAATTAAGGAAAATAACATGGCAAAAGAGTAATCAACTTTGGAATAGTCTAAGAGGATCTTACAAGATACACAAATCCTTCTGATGCCTCAACAATAGCTTTCATTCGGTCTGTAGGTGTAGTTGGTGTTGTAAACAGTACCTTAACCACACAAGCAGAGAAGTCATATTAGATCCACTATATGCATTTATTGCAGGAAAGAAAAGAAGAAAAAAAAAGGAACTGCCTCTGACATCTGAATGTAGTATGGAAAATAACACTTAGGGTTGCAAAAATAAATGAGTTGCTATGATTTATCTGATAGCTAATTGGTTCCTAATATGATCAACGCCATTGACTAGTAGTAAAGCAAAGCTAGCAAGTTACCTAAGAGAACAACAGAAAGCAAATTCATTTTTCGTTTCCCCTGATTTTTTAAAGTTTCCTACATTTTCAGAAGAGAAATTTTCGTTCTAAAAATGCGAGGAAAGAGCTTTTTGGAGATCAATACTGTGCAAATGATTCATGCATATCTCATATAAGTAACTAAGCAATAAAAAATTTTAAGGAAACAAATCCAAGCTATCGCATAAAATTAAAGTGTTTAAACAAAGAATATCATGGTGGAAAAACTTAATTGTGATTGCAAAGAAGTTCAAGGTGAGAAGAACATTATTGTAGTGGACCCACCAGTTCAATCTTATAATTAAGAGCTTTTTTTCTCAAAATTTCAGTCTCCTCTAGAGGGACATCTGGAACTATCAACCCTGCAAATATTTAAGGAATTATTGAGGTAAGCACATGATACAGATGTTGGGATTCTTGAAGGAAATAAGAGCCAGAAACATACAATCTATTAATCTCCAGAACCAAAAAAAACTTAGTGATAGTTATTAGGCCTATATTTTGGATTAGATAAGAGAATCGCAAGATAGAAACAAAGCCAGCACAAGCAACAGCTTATTTCAAACTTCTTTTTCATAATAAAAGCCTAATAATTTAAAGCAAAACAAGGACATATCAGCTATAGCTAGAAATGAATACAAATATGCAGATTGAGCAAGGGAGCTAGTCAACAACCTAATTAATGTACAAGGCACTATTGAATCATTCATCATAACTTGTAGAAGACAATCAAAACTTTATCTATTTAGGACACTGTCTAACAAATAAGTGACGCGGAACAACAACTAAATGGTCGAGGATAATCCCAGAAATATAATAAATATACTACAGACTGCAGTAAAATTGACCTTTCACAGTTACAAAGGTAGTACCAGGTAACATAACAATTACTTGTCTAGTTGATCAATGGCAATATGACACTTATATCCAGGAATAAGGTGTTAAACAATCTTCACAAGTCATAGCAGGCTCAATTGGAGTTTGAAAGAAAAAAAACAAAGAAGTAAAGAGAGAGAATGAGGGTCTTTGCACCAAACGACATACATACAGAATAAAGCATATGCAAAAACCTAGAATTTACAAATTTAGCATGATCTAAGTCATGGAAAATAGTGGAATAGTGAAGAAATTCTAGAAGGATTAAGCAAAGAAGAACATGTTGATTACCATGTACGCCCACGTCC
The DNA here is from genome assembly GCA_038381775.1 of Adansonia rubrostipa. Taxonomy (NCBI): domain Eukaryota; kingdom Viridiplantae; phylum Streptophyta; class Magnoliopsida; order Malvales; family Malvaceae; genus Adansonia; species Adansonia rubrostipa. The sequence goes on from JBBYHM010000026.1 coordinate 13,748,081, forward strand.
TTTACCGTGGACATAAACTTCTCAACTCCACGCTTTAGAATTGGGTTGTAATATGTAAATAAAGCAATTGGGCAAGACAACTGTGGAACCACCTGTACACCTTAAAAGTACATATTTAGAATATAAACCTTGACTTAGGAAGTAAACAGTTTATGAAGTCCAAAATAGATATACTGCAAAACTTTTGTTTCTTTAGTCGCTTAGACTTACATGCATGGATGTAACAAATATACTCGTTCAAAAGAAACAAGAAAAATCAAGGATCTTACTGATGATGAAAGAGAAAGCATGGGTTCTTGTAATTCAAAGGGTAGCAAGCTCAAAGCTCTAAGTAAATGGCACAAGTGCCAAGTGCAAAGCACCAATAACCAACTTATCTCACAAATCAAAATGTCTGGAATGAATTTTATGAAAATAAAATAAGCATTTTTTGTGCAAGAAAACAGTTATGATACACATTTACCATGAGAGAGGGAGTGGAAGCACTGAAGTCAACACTTCCATGCTTTAAAAACTAACAAATATCCAAAAACTGACTTCTCTAACAAGGCAGGTGTGAGTGAAAAGTGCTTTTGACATAGGTGCTTCCATTATTTCCATTTTATTGATAGATGCCATGGCACTGGGCACTAGTCCTACCTCCTTCAACATTGAAAGAATAGCATTGAAGTTGGTTCCTCTTGCCAAAGAACGCGTAGCCGCAGCCTAAACAAGAGAAACATCAGGAAGAGATTTCAAATAAATAAATAGACAAACAACTACTACACTGTTAACAGACCTGGATTACAGGACCATCAGCCAGAGGATCAGAATATGGCACACCCAGTTCAATTATGTCTGAGCCACATGAGTCAAGCACCTTCAGTGCCTCCACCGTTGTTAAAAGATCAGGATCACCAGCCGTGATGTATGGGATGAATGCAACCTTCAGAGAGAGGATGCTTATTAGACAGCATTAGACAGATTGATAAGATTGTAAATTAATTTAAAAGTATATTGGTTAGGTTCTCCTTTATAGAAAAAGCTCTAAAAGGAGCCATAGCATATTAATAAGATTTTTCTTCAGCAAGTTTCACCCTTTCTCGATAATGTTTTCTTGGATTTTCAACATGAAGATGCTTACATAGTGGTGCTTAATAACGAAGGTATTTTATACTTGCAACAAACACAAAGTACACATTATCAAACAAAGGTTTTTTTTCCATCCCTATGAAAACAGCATTAGAGAATTCATATTTTTATTTTTATTTTTATTGTACAGTAAATATGAGGAAGTTTGAGGGAGGAGTAATAAACAATCCTTATAAAGTAAAACACTACGAGAGAAATAATATTTTCATAAGATAGTAAGGGAATGTTAAAAGTATAGTAGTTAAGTTTGAGGAAATTTTACAAAGAGGTACCATATGTGGTAAGAAATTTTTCTAAGCAATTTCAACCTTTCGTGGTATTTTTTCTTGAACTTTTAACGTGATGATAGTTTATGAACCGGCAATCAATATCTAAGGTATTGTATACTTGCAAATGACAAGTAAAAAAAATTCATGTTATCGAATTTAAGACAATTTTCATCCCTATTGAAACATTATAGGGAGCTTAACATAGTAATTTGGTTCTAGAAAAATTCGTAAAGGGACATCACATGTGAACGGGGACTTCGTCTTTAAAAAATTTCATCCTTTATTGAATGTCTTTTCTCAAATTTTCAAAATAACTTAGGTATTCTTTCATCAAGTATAAAAGTTACATCATCAAACAGCCACATCTTCTTCGGGCCAAAACAAAGCCATATCTTCGATCCAGAATCTAAGAACCAATCAAATAAGGCAATGAAGGTTTATAAAGAAGCTTAATTGATGAAAACTGATTGAACGGAAGAGTCAAAAGTCGGGAAAAAAGATCAAACTAAACTCAGGCTACCTTACAGATACCAAACAATGAAAATATTAGAGACCAACAAATAATCACAAGAATCTATTCCACAAGGCGTGTCATCTTAACAGGCCTGTGATTCCTTCAATGCAGGTTCAATTAAAGACAAAACCCAGAAATATCACATAAAAAAAGCAATTGAATATAAATTGGCATTTTTTTGTCAAAATAGAACTATAACCTATTTCTGCTACTCAGCTGACAGCAGTAAAGGAAAACCCATGAAATAAAAAAAGGGGGGGGAGGGAATGCTTACTTTGCCTTGTTTTTTCAATTTAGAGAAGGTGTCAGAAAGGCCAAGAGTTGGAGCAGTGGTTATAGCAGCCATCGGAGTGAATCTCTTGGTTGAAACTAAGGATTTGCCTGAGGGAAACCGAGATGGAAAATGGATATTATGCCTTTTTAACTGGAGCAAGCTTGCTGCTGACTTCACAGCAATAGCCATTACAATTTTCTTTTGATAAAAAAGGGGTTTTTCTTTGCTCTACAGTACACCAAAAATACAGACTCTATGCTAATACATAACTTACGATTTATTTACTCACCCTAACCCTAATTCTGACTGTGGGAGGGTTGGTGGGACAAAAATCTATGATAACTATTAATCTATCAAGAATTTTTTTTATTAATGATTCTAATATATATATATATATATTTTTTAATTTATTGATTTTGTTTACATAAATAAATATTAAAATAAACTTTCATTTGTTTTTATTTTATATATATATATTTAAAAGAATATATATAAAGGTTTTAATTGTTAAATAAAATGAAGCAAGTGAATGATTAGTTGAGTTGATATTATTCTCTGTCTCTTATTGGCTTTTCTGGATTAAATAATTTAATTTTGATTATTATTTAATAAAAAATATAAAAGTTTTAACTTTTCAATTTAAAAAATTTTAAAACATGTATTTAAAAAAATTACAATATATATTTTTTAAAAAATAATGATAGAAGTTGAATTTGTTTGAAAATAAAAAATTCAAATATGGACAGATCAAAGGAGACAAAAAGAGTCAATGAGATAAGGAGTAATAGACAAATATAGAAAGAAGTGGGTGATAACCAAAATATGGCAATTGTCTATTCATTCTTCTCACTAATTCTTACCATATTATACTTTTGTAATAATTAATTCACATCACACGTGTTTTATATAAATGGTATATAAAATTCAATGTATTTACTATACATTATTAGATATTTTCATTTTTAATAAATTTATATATTATTATTGTATTTAACAATAAATTTCAAAGTGTGCTTCTAGTGAAATTTTAAAAAATAAATAAAAATAGTCAATTTTTAATTTAAATAAAAAATTATCAATTGAAAAAAATTTATTTTAATAGGAGACTTTAATGTTTAAAAGAAAAAAATAGTGAATATTTTATTAATTTAATAAAAAAATAATTAATCTAATAAATTATCTACTTGTATTTAGAGTTGGTA
>JBBYHM010000026.1:13759258-13780010 GCA_038381775.1 Adansonia rubrostipa
TCTTATAGATTGATAATGTATAAATATAAATTGTTAGTGTATTATATATAAACTTTTCCTTCAAGCTGGAGCGATAATTGATTTAAGGTTTCGGTTTGGTTAACTTTTTAAAAAATTATGATTAATACAAGTATTCTTTTAAAAAATTAAAATCAAATCAAATAATATCTATAAACGAATTATTTTGAGCCAAATTTCATCTATTCAAATCAGTTTTTCATCAATTTTTAAAAAATACATTTTTCTATATTATCTTTATGTTTTCTCATTAAAATTTTCAAAATGTTTATTTTTATATTATAAAAATTAAAACTCAATTAAAATAATTATAATTTTTAACTTATAAATTGAAAATAGAATCAAATATATTTAACTATTACTTAAATTTAATTTAATAAAAATCAAACTTAATTTTACGATTTAAATCAATTTCCAATTTTTATAATTTTTTTTTGTTCAACCCTACTTTTAAGCCGTAAAAAGGAGCCAATTTTGAGTACGACGTTCATCTCATTTATCTTTGCGATCATTCCCATTGATTTGCATTACAATCTTGTGCCTTTATTAAATCATACTATTTCATGATCAATCAACAAACGGAGTATGTTTCTTAATCACCTAACAAGTAATTTTGCAGGGATTAAAAAAATCATTATCATTGTTGAATTATACGTATCAAGAAAAGAGAATTATAGTCGGTATTACTGTTGTTTTATACTAATATATTTTCGTATAATTATTTCATACACTAACGATAAAAAAAATCTATAAATAAGGTTTGTGAGTGATTATATCCTATTTATTTATTATTTATAGTTTTAAATATATTTTATAAAACATATGTTACCCATCGCATAAAATAATTATTATTTTTTGAATATTAACTTATTCAAAAACTATTTGTTTAACTCTTATTTTAATATAAGTGAGTGTATCGAATTCTAATAATAATAATAATAACAACGTGAGCAACTGACAAAGCTATATCACTTTGCACATGAAATGTGTGTCCTAACTCTCAAGGCCCATGCCAACGCCGTTTTGCATGTGTTTTATAGTTGGCATTTATAAAAGACATTATTTCAATTATTATTATGGAATCACACTTGCTTAATGCATCAATAATTTTGTTTTAGTCAGTAGATAATTAGTTAAACATAACAAAAATATTATCTTTAGAAATATATTTATAATTGATATATACACAACGTAACTCATTTTCTATTTTTTTAATAAAAAAGCCCAAAAATAGTATAATCTCATACACTGTAAAAGCATAACTTTGTTGTTTTAATATTTTGTCCAAAATGTGAAGGAAGGAAAAAAAATATATATATATATATATAGAAGGTAGATATTAATTCATGGGTTGTTTAACTTTAGGTTTGTATTTGATACACTGTTAATATATACTCTTTTGCATTATCAATGAATTAAATAATAATACCTCATCAATATATAAATATAAATTTTTTTTAATAAGTGATATCATCATATTTACTGTTAACATATAAAATTATATACTGTCAATACATTAAATATAAATTCGTTCAACTTTTGTCAAATTTTCAAATAGCTATTGGATCGTTTGGATTACGGCCCTCTATTTTTTAATTATTTTTTAATATATATTTATTATTATCATTTATATATGTATGATCAGTTCATTAATTATGAAAAATCATATTTATGAATAATAAATTAAAAATAATAAATTAAAAAAATAATGAATGAAATCCAATCCCAATTATTTGCCGTGACTTTTAGTTGTAAATGTCTGTGAGTTTAATTGGACCTCTTTGTTAGTACTTGCACATATTTCGCGTGAAAATATTGTTTTTTTTTTCCTTTTTAAGGAAATAACACAAATTGTAATTGCTAAAGCTTTTTGAACTCGTAAAGAATAGGCAGTTGTTGAGAGTTGGCTTGGTAGTTGGCACTGGCAGCATGCGCAACCGGCACACCGCACATGACTAGGAAAATTTGCAGGAAGAGCTGCTCCAATCTTTAAAGCGTTACAGTTCAGCCATGTCCGTCGAGGGCAACTATTTTAAGTCGATCAGCTAAAAATTTGGACTATAATTTGTAAAGTAAGAGTTATCATTTTTTTAATTGAGGTGGCTCTTCTTAAAATGTAAAATTATGAGGACAATCTGCGAACTACTCATAAAAAGATAATATTTTATAACAGTTATAGTTTGACGGTCCTTACATCAATAATAGTATCATTCGTGAGAACCAAAAGCTAATATTGAATGAAACAACGATCTCCTATTGATTAACCAAAACTTTAAACTATAACTTATAAAATAAAAATCACATTTTTTTTTAATAAATATCTCTTCTCAAAACACAAAACTTTGAAAACAATTTGAGTATTGCTGAAAAATGAACTCTCGTAATGAACATAATCTAACAAGCTATGCATCGACAATGACCCATCTATAGAATCCTGTTTCAGCTTTTTTTTTTTTTTTCAAATAAAAAATCATGAGAACTATTTACATACCACTCAAAAATTAACAATATCTTGCAAGGGAGCCTTTTTTTTTTTATATATGTTGTTGATTTCTTCTGCCAAACGTCATTCGGTAATGGCAATGATTACTTTCTTCGGTGGCACCTAAGGCAGTTTGCATTGGAAATTATGAGGCTAAATTGGAGAAACAAGTCTTGAGCGAAAAAGCCGTAGAGGTATCTCGGGTTTCCTGTTTCATAATCATATGCTTCTGATTTCCGCCCACAGTTTAAACAAGCCACCAGTGTTTGGCTCTACTGTCGGGGATGATCTTTCTTTATTGAAGCCATCGATTCTTCTTCCTTCTTATGAACTGGTTCACGTGATGTGTGCTCTCTAAACTCGAGATCGTTGATGAAATCCATGTAGGGCATCAGTAAGTAATGCAATGAAATATAAATAGTATACAGAGATGACATTCTATGTTTTGATTTAATTTTTTCTGCAAGAACCCATAATGTTGAAGAAAAGGATCTTATAGCATAGGATGAAATATCGTCCACTGAGATTCAATTGTTTAATAGTAATTTAACATGGAAATACGGCTATCCATATGAAATATTTTCCATAGATCTCTACTCGTGAGTACAGATTTATTCTTTATGCGCATAAATCTGATTTTTAGGCAAAGAGTGAACTTGAATAACTATAGATAACGATGATAATATGGCAGACCTTTTATTTATCGAGAAAGTTGGCAGAGGCATGTTCACCAGTCAGCGGCTCTGTTGCTGCAAAATTGGTGTCTATTCTCACCAACGATAGGTTAAAAGATATCAAGAACAAGTCGGGCAAAGTGCAGTGACAGTTCAGGAGGACAATGATGTCGAGGAGCTTGAAATGTTGCTTAAGGATGTCATAATATCCATGGCTTTTGATTAGTTAATGCAAAAAACAATATTTTAAATTTTGCAGGCTTTCTTCATGCAAATTGATAGTAAATTGAAAAAATTGACCGCGGTATGCTTCATGCTTTTCACATTAATTTATGCTTTAATTCCATGGTTATTGCTGTATAATTATTCTTTTTTTTTTCTTTTACCAGATGCGTGAATGCATAGATAACACGGGATTGTATCGATATCCAGCCCCAGGTGATCAGCTAAAGAAAATAATATTGAAAAAAAAAACAAGGTGGATGTTGAAAAATTGCAGGAGGGTTCTAATGGTTTTCTGGGGTAAGGTCTAAATCTCCCATTTACTTAACAATCTTGCCTCCAAAATTGAAGCTTGGAAGTTTGGTGTAGCTATCAAAATGCTTCAAGGCAATTTAACACCTTCAAACATCGGGAAATAGTACGAGACCTTGATAATCTAAATGCATTCTCCTTTGCAGTTTGACAATGGTGAAAATTCAGATTATTCAGGTGCGTCTGTTTAATTAGAGCCTCCAAACCCTTTTCTCTGTTGTTTAATGGCCCAAATTTGGTTTTCAGGTTGAGCATTTCATGCGCATGTATTCACATTTAATGGGCTTTCACTGTATATGGCGAGTAGATCTATTCCTAATCTCTGGGACTGTTTTTGTTTCATTGGTTGGTTCAGTCTTTGGAATGAATGTTCTCTATACATGGAAAGAGGGCCATGTACACATGTTTAAATGGATATGTGTAATTTATATAAAAAAAAAAACTCAAAAATTAACTTAATTCATATAATTATTTTTTAAATATAATATCTAATAAATTCAATATTTAATATTTAATATTTATATTTTTTTCGTATCTAATGTTGAGGCCTCCTTTGCTTAAAAAAAAAAAAAGTTATATAAGAAGCAAACTACTACAAATTTAAGCCCATGGTTTTCATTTTTTGGGGCTTTTTTTCCTTGGCCATTGAGTTCTGTGTTAACTTTGTTGAAAATTTTAATCAGGAAAAGATGCTGGTCAACTTTAGGTGGTCACCTTCAGCGTAATACTATGTACGTGGACTTGTCACGTCAATAATTTCATACGCGAGGCACAAGGCTTTTCTGTTGTCGGGTCTTGAATTTGAAGTCCATCTACATATATATATATATGCATATATATATATATAGTGGCATCAGATTGGCGTTGGTTGGGGGTACTGTGGATAAAGCTTGAAGAGATACATCATCAGAATTAAACCACGTTATAATTGAGTTAGAGGAGGCGCCAATGTCAGGCCACTGAATATTATTGCTATATATATTGATATTATTATCAACAATTTTATCATGCTTCATGGACAGTAAGCTCTAAGGAGGGAGGTCCATATCAATAATTTACATATAATATATTTTTAATATTATTATTAAATTTAATATATTATATATTTATATAAATTTTAATATATTAATAATTTATATTATTTTTAAATTATATTATATTTTAATTATTTTTATATTATATTATATTTTATTTTATTTAAAATTATTAAATAATATTAATTAATCATTATATTTGACAGAAAAAAAAATTATATCATTATGTTGGCATATCTCCCATCCACCTATGAAAGTAGGTGGTAAAGTTGGTGACAACAATTAATTATATAAATATATATATATATATATATAAGATAATTGCAAATGTTGTATACTTATTGGGGTTTTTCCTTTTTGTTTGGATGCGCATCTGGTGGGCCACTTGAAAACATTCGTAGAGAGGAATTTAAGCAGAGAGGTACAGTGTTGTGTTACATTCTTTGAACGGAAGGCGAGTAGCATGCCACCCATCAATTACTACTGCCATCCTGATTTATCATTTTCTTCTTGTTTTTTTACTAAAATTATTTTTCATTGGATTTTGTCACACACTTTGCTCTTAGCTAATTTATTATTATAATTAAAATTATTAAAAAATAATGATATTCATAAATTAGATCAGATTATGTTATAATTTAAAATTTTTTAAATCATTTATCTTGACTTCGTATTCCACAGCTAATGAAATAGTATCAGCAACAGCTTAAGCTGATACGCAAACAAGACTTGAAAGGACGATTACTCTTATACCAATAGCGGATAGGCAAACAACAAATATGATTAGAAGACATGCAGCGGCAACAATCACTCTTAACTACAGAGACATTAGCCCCTAATGGAACACTTACAAAATTTCATGCACCACTTCCTCTTATAAGATCGAATTTATCTTAGTTACTCTTCGAGACAGAGTGAAAAAAGTGAAGAGATTCTCGAATGAGAAAAATGATTCAATGACTTCGAAAAAATTGAATAAAGAGTTGTATAAGGTGAAAATCTCATGTACGATTTTGTTGAGTGACAGTACGGATGACTTATCTTTCAATTTTTTCACTATCACCCTCAAAAACCAAAACTTGTCTTATGTAAAGTTCACTTTGATTTGATTCGTTTTAATATTTTAAAATATTAAAATAATATTTTTATTAATATTTATATATTTTTATAATTAAATTTAAATAAAAATATTTTTATTTAATAAATAATGATTCTAATATAATCAAATTAATTTAAATTGTAAAATTTCATAGCCCGTTGCTTTGGTTTATAAATTAAGATAGAAATGAAGCTAGAAATTATAAAGGCAATTACTGTTATGTATATATATATATATATATAATGTGAAAAGAATAACCATGAAAATAGTCATATTTTCATTGGGCTTGGCGATTACTTTGGATTAGATGTTACGACAAAATTACAAAGAATCAAGCAGCAAAGTTGGCAATGCCTTTTTTCACTCTAAATAGAGCAAAATTCTAGCAAGATTTCTAGGACTGCAAATAATACCTCTGCCTTTGTCCCTTTGGTTTCGGTGTGAACGGAATAAAAACCCCTTGCCTTTTCTCTCTTTTTTGAGTCATTTCCCAGGTAGCTTTTCCTTGAACTGAATGACTCTTCCCCCAGTACCATCATCATACGTCGTGCATGTTGAATTACATCGATGATGTAATTATTTTTTTAAATACATTAAATAAATTTAAATTTTAAATTTTAAAATTTATCATTTAAAATTTTTTTATTATCAAATTAGGGTTAAATATATTAAGTTTATAAAAATAAATATCTTCATCGAAGATTATTATAAAATTTAAAATTTAATTTAATTAATTTATATAATTAAATTTTAAAAAATAATATTTAATAAATTTTATAATTTTAATTTTGATATTTATAATTTTTTTTATTCCTAAATAATGATCTTCTTTAAAAAACACAGTCTCTCCTTTTTTCTTTTCCTCCTACAATAATAGAGGGCCTTTAAAACTAAAACTAAAAATAAAAATAGCTTATTATTTTAATTGATGATGGATGGGGGTTTTAACTATAGCCCGTGAAGGAGCAGTTTTTGAAACCTCAACTCCTAAAATCTTAAAATTGTTTATCACCTTTACAATGTTATCTTATTCGTGAAGGTTAATTAAACTAAGGAAAACGTTAATAGGTGTTCTCAAGCATTTATTAATGTTTTAAAAATAAAAAATTCTTATAATTATTATTAATTTTTTTAATTTTGTAAAAATAATTGATAATTTCTTTAAAAAAAAGAGTTAACGACATTAATGAACCCTGATACTAATTACTACATTTATTCCAAAAATTTTATGAAAAAAAAATATTTATTTGTTTAGTAAAAGATCGTATCCAATGCACAAAACTGCTATTATAAGCAAGGTTTTCGAAAGATCTTAATACAACAATAACCAATTTAAATAGAAACATTTTCCTTCACATTTTCATACGACAATGACAACAATACTAATTCTTTTAATTTCTAGAATTGAATCTTTTTTCTGATAAAATAAATCTTGCTTGAAAAACACGTGGTAACGTTTATAAAGCATGATAAATAAATAAATAAATAAATAAATAGCCGATGTCCACCAAACGACGTCGTATCCAGTAGGAAAAGCCAAGTGGCACCCTTTTCCCTTGGGGCGCAGCTCTCCTTTCGTAGTTTCTTACTTCGCCATCCCACTCCGTTCAGCACTTACCACCGATCCAAAATTCCAAATATTATTGACACGTTGTGAGTTATTACTTATTTGCCATCTATTTTTTTTCTTATAATTATTTTAATATTTTAAATCTAAAATATAGAGTGTAAATTTAAATTCTTTATATAATTATAGCTTTTATATATTAAAAAGAGATGGTTTTGAAAAATTTTTAATAATTTTATTATATAAAAATTGCCTCTAAAACTAACTCAAAATAGTGTTTTTTTAGATGATAATGGATTTATATTTTATTATTATTATTATTTTCATAACGTTTGAAAGAATAATGAATTTTAAGTTTTAAAGTATTTTAAATGAATTAAATTTAATATTTCATCATGATTTTTTAACATGAAACTTTCAAACTTTATGTCTCCAGTTATTAGTATTAGAATAGGAATATAGAAAATAAATTTATAAAAATAAAATAGTAAAGAAAAGGGGGGAAATAAGAGGAAAATGCATAAAATAAAAACCAAATAAAAACTCTTTGGTTCATGCTCCTTTCGACAACAGCTTCTGTGGGTTTTTTTTTTTTTTTCTTATTTGTTTTGTTAGATTCAGATCTTCGTTGTGTTCCTCTTCTCAACGATTACCATTGTTTCATCCAATAATCTTTACCTTTTTCCCCTTAATCTCAAGCCCTTGTCTTGTCTCGTCTTGTCTTCTCCTTTCCTTTCGTTTTCAGATCAAAAACATTCCCCATCTCGCTTGTGCACCAATTTCTCTTTGCTTTCGTTCCCGTTTCCTATCGACCTTTCTGTTTATAAACCCTTGTTCTTATTAGGATTTCTTTCATGGGTTTTAATGCAGGTTTGTGTGAAGATATGCACGTAAAATTTCCTTTGTTTTTTGCTTGTCGTTGACATGCAGTGAGAGGAATACGTGTAACAAGGGGGTTATTGGGATTGAAAACAGAGAAAGGGAAGCCAAAAGAAAGAAAGAGATTAAAGAGAAATGGCGAATCAGGTCGTGAAAGTGAGGAGAGAAGCGATAGCGGCATGCATGACTTGTCGTCTTTGCAACAAGCTCCTAAAAGATGCCACTACCATATCTGAATGTCTTCACACGTGTGAGTCTTCCCCCTCTCCCCCCTCGAGGTTTTCTCAATCGTTTCTCTTACTTTCAAATTTCCTTCCTTTCTTTAGCTCATTTGTTTCTTTAATTCTTCAAAAATTTCAGTTTTTCCTTTCCGTTTTTCTTCTCTTCTGATCTGGTTGCTCTTGTTTAACCCCGTTTTCTTATCTGGGTTTTTCTTGGTTTCGCTTCCTATCCGCTATGCTGAACTTGTTTGCTTAATGTTCCATTACTCTTCCTAAATAAGCTTATGGTATTGCTGTGGATGCTAAGGCATTTAGGTAGAATAGCAAGATTGATATAAGATTAATGCGTACGGATTTGTTTAATACAACAAGAGGGTAACAGTTGTTTTGCGTTGTTGCTGTATGGTCTCTACTTTATCAATACAGTTTGGTTTTTGGAAAGTTGGTTTTCAATGTATCATACCTGTTTTAATCAATTATGAATCCGTTTCTTTAAAATTAATTGCGCCTAGTTATTACTTTCCACATTAAGCTAAGGCATATTTCTATCGTATACTTTGCTTCCAATTCAAGGGTCTTTCGCAAGATTGGAGCTTTCCTTATTTGTTTTGCAAGTTTATAACTAGATTCAAACTTTAAGATGATTTTCCAGTTTTTGAAATGGAATGGAACCAACCTCTTTCTCCATTACAGAAGAGTTTCTTCGCTTTCTCAGCTTGTTTCGATTAGGATCTTTTTCTCCAATTGATGTCTGTGATCTTTATTTCAGTGCCTTGTAAGTCTGTTGAGTTAACAAAATGAGATTTATGATGGGTTTTTTCTTTTGAATTTTATGTAGTCTGCAGAAAGTGCATATATGATAAGATACAAGAGGAAGAACTAGAATGCTGTCCAATATGCAACATTGATTTGGGTTGTGTTCCTCTGGAGAAATTAAGGTACCCTTCATTTACGTATCATTCTCCTTTACTACCTTCTCTCTATTTCTTATATAGTCTTAAGTCATGACTAATATGTTAATTGCTTCAGGACACAAGTTTTTTTTTTTTTTTTTGACATGTAAAGCAATCACTTATGCTTTTAATCTTGTCAAATGCTGCGAATGATTTCTACTTGTTTCAAGTGACTACTTGCAAAATTTACTGATTTCTTCTGAATGCCTTGGGATCATTAGTCTTTAAGAATTAAGGAGTCTTCCCATCATTTTGAGGTTTGAGATTGGCTTCATCTACATGCTATTTGTCTTCTTATTGTTGCTATAAATGTCAGAGTTAAAAGCATGCAATAAAAATTTTGAAGTGGAATGAGGAGAGATTTGGAGGAGTGTAATGAATCTTACCTGAATTAATTATTACCAAGATTTCGAACGAGATAGAAAAGCGTGGATATCTTTAGAAGCAAGCCAATATTGCTTAAACTCTCTTCCGCCTCCTGAGGTTTTTTGGTCCCTTCTTTTTCCAAGTGATTTGGGTAGTATATGTAACTTGGCCAGGTTCATGTGAATTGTGAAATATCTAGGCAGGATCTTGCAGTATTATGCATATGTAAGAACTCATTGGTTTTTTGGAATTGTGAGTCTCTGGATGCCAAAATCAAGGTGAAATACATTGAAGTGGAAAAAAGAACTCATAATGGGTGGATTTGTATTATTGCATGCAGCTTCTGATTTTCGTGAATAATCCTTTTGTATCTTGTTCAATCAAAATTTTGGAAAAATATTAATGAGCATTGAGATTCATTTGTGCTTTTGATAATCAGGCCAGACCATAATTTGCAAGATGTGAGAGCCAAAATCTTCCCTCTAAAAAGAAGAAAAGTGAAGGCATCTGTTCTTCCCCCGCTTACAATGCCAACTAGAAGAAAGGAGAGATCACTCTCTTCGTTGGTGGTTAACGCCCCCAAAGTATCAACACAAACTACGATGACTGGAAGGAGAACAAAAGCTGTTGCCAGAAAGCCTGGTGCTTTACGAGGTTCTAGTTTTTCAGTTGACAGGCTTTTTAAAAGAGAGGAAGATTCTATGGAGGATCACCAGGAGAGTTCAAGCTCACCTGAAAGGTTAAATAAATTCACTCAGAATAAAAGACAGGTAAATCAAAAGCTACATATTTTTTAAGTTTGTGATGACTTTTGTTATCGTAGGGTCCAATTACTGTCTAATAGTTCTCTGTTTCTCAAACATCCATTACTTGAAAAGAATTAATGTTTTAGCTTAGACTGATAATTCTGTCATCTTTATAAAATTGAACAACACAGTGTACTTCTTTTGCTGAACCTAGCCAACACACGAATAAAGAAGCAGAGAATGGTGGCGAGTCATGCGATGGTAAATTGGATCTCTGGAAACCTTTGAATTGTTTGGTGGAGATTGCGAGTAGGACGAAATCTTCCAAGTCTGATTCACAAAGCTGTGATTCAAAATTAGGACGTACTCGTGTTCCCAACATTGAAGGTCAAATGTGCAAAACCAAACATAGGGAAGACAAATGCAAAAAAAGAGTTGAGGATGAAAAGAATAGTGCACGTTCTGCAGCTTCAGAAACTTTAACTCCTAAAAAGTTACACAGGATCCGCTGGAAAAGGACTTCTGGATTTAGGGATTCTGGCATTTCTCCACAAGCTGTGCTAGATGCTGCTGGTCCAAAGAATGACAGAAGAATTAGTCCTGTTTGGTTCTCCTTAGTGGCCTCAGAGGACCAGTAAGAATTGATTTCAGCCTTCTAACTTAATTGATTGAAAACAGAGTCTTCTTAATATTATCTTGTCTTGGTTATAAACTGATTCAAGTGTCAATGCATTCAGAGAAGGAGATGCACCCCTCTCTCAAATTCCTGCCAATTACCTAAGGATAAAGTAAGTTCCTTTTGCCAAATCCTTTTGGATGAGTCTTACAATAGCTTGCTATATATATATATATATATATATTCTTCCTTTAGGCCAAAATCATAATTTTTTTGGTTGCTTGCACCATAAATTTTAAATTTTGGATGAGTCTTACATTAGCCATCCTGTTTTTATGTACATAGACTCCTAGTATTTGGCTTGGCATGGGAAAAGAGAACAGACATGTGGGTTATTACCAGGATAGATACTGCAAAAGGAATTCAGTAAATCTTATATGCTGGGGCCTCTAAGGTAGTGGATAACTTGGGAGTTATAAAGGAATTGTTTAATGGACTGTGAGAGCAGATGCAAACAGGCAAAGTTACTAATAATATCTTGGCAGTCTTCTGCGTAACTCCTGCATCCAGAGTTTCACTTATGGAAGCAGGGCCTGTGGTAGTTACTGAATTTTCTAATGATACATAGGCAGCCGAGTATATCATGGGCTTAACTTGCTTCAGCCAATTATGTATGTAAATGCTTACAGGATGACTTATAGAACTGTCTGTGCCTTGCTTAGTGCATGGATATGACCAATGGACCTGATGTAGTGGTTACTGCCAAATAGAAATGGCAACTGATGATACCAACTAGATTCATGTCATGACATAGGAAGGCTAGATATCGTTTCATTACTAGTACTTGAGTGTCACCAGTTTAGGCAGCTTTTTGTTAGCCATCTTCAATAATGTTAATGTCCACCAACATGCTCAAGAAAGCATTTGGCCAGCATGTGGATGGTTATATAAAGATTTGGTCACTTCCTATTGTTAATCCAGCTCCTAACCACCGATATGCGTTATTCATTTTTCCCCTTTTAAACTCTCTCTTTTGAAAGGTGTTTCTTTTACTTAGTGAATCATTTCATTGGCGTTTACTCTTATTTTCTACTTTAACCTAAACCATTTGGGAATGCCTTCCGGAAGTTTTTGCCTAGAGCTTAGTTTAAGGTATCAGGTATGTAATGGTCAAATTAATGTTGAGTAGATTATGTATGTGAAAAAGGGCACTATGATCTGATTTCTATTTGCTGATGAGTTCTGAGAAGCCAGGACTTATCATTGATCAACTTTACAATAGATTCTATATTGGAATCCTTAAGCAATCATGACAAGACTGCAACCTGAATACAGCTTCTGTTCTCATGCTTGAGAGCGGCATATTGTCTAAACATGAAAACTGAAAATAAAAAAAAAAAAGTGGTATGTCAAATAGTGTCCTGAATGTGCAGTTTATTGTGAGATAAAATGCTGAAAAAAAAAAAAAGAATCTGTTAAATAGTTATGTTTTCACTGAGGGTTTTAAAATAAGTGATAGTTCTTTGTCAGTGTGACCTGAGATATGGTTCCATAACCAATTTGGTTGAAAAAATTTGTTCGTTAAGTGTCTCTACAGAAACCTAAAAGTTGAACTTATCAAATTTTGAAGTAGTCGAATGATTCGTATTCAGTTGTTCTTATAAATTTTCTTTAATTATAGGAGATATTTATCATAGTTCTTTCATTCTATGACAGGGATGGAAATATACCTGTTTCTTTTATTCAAAAATACCTGATGAAGAAATTGGATCTCACTGATGAAGCTGAGGTGTGTTCATCTCTCCTTGAATGTTCTCTAATGACATGCAAAGAAGAAGTTTGGCCAAAAAAAAAAAAGCTTTTTTTTTTTTTTTTCAATGTCTCTTTTTCCAAGGGGGCTCATTTGTAAAATGTGATGGGAATGCTTTATTCTTTGCCTTGATATTCTAAAATCTGGTTAGATAAAAAAAAGAGTTTCTGGCCTTATTCTTCACTTTGCGAAAACATGCATAAGGGATAAGCCATATGCATGTACTAACAAGTACAGACTCCTTTAATTACCTGAACCATTTTCACAAATTATCTTCATCTAAGTACTTGAATTACTTGGTGGGCTTGTTGTTTGCACTGAATCATCGTATCATTTTATTGTGGTTAGGGTTGCTTTTAAACCATAAATAATTAAAGTTTAGAAGTTTAAAGTTTCCAACTAAAGAAAGTACTTGTATACTTTCCATGTCTGCTTTTGAAACCATTGAAGAACGGTGGAATTGAAGCATATAACCATCTCTTTGACGTCTTAGTTTCAATCCTGTCAGATAAAATTCTACTGATTTTAGCCACATTATGAATATTCTGTGAAATTTTTCTAAACACGCTGAAGGAATAAAAAGAAAATAGGTAGGTCAATTTTGGCAAAGTATCTTGCACTGAACACGTAGTTTAAACCATTTTATCACTTCCTTTGGTAATTATTGATGATAAACAAGGTTTATAGTCTTGATTTACAGTTTGGCATATATATATATATATATATATATTTGGCAGGTTGAGATCAAATTTATGGGACAACCTGTGGTTCCCACAATGCAGTTGTATAATTTAGTCGATTTGTGGCTACAAACAGCACCAACATTACGGCAAGTAACAGCATCAGTCGGTTCTTCTGCAAAGGATTTTGTCATGGTATTGGCATATGCTCGAAAATCCCCAGATCAATAATAACGCTTTCTTTCATTCTTTTCCACATCAATAATCTATATATATATATATATATATATGTATTTACATAAAGCATCTATTCATTGAGTAGTTGATTCTTCTACGATTGGTTTCTTTCATTCTCTACCTGCCAGGTTATGGGGTTAGCTTTTCTTTTGTCCGAAATCATGTCATGTCATCGAACATGCTAGCGACAGATTGTATTATCGATTTACAGTTTACAAGTGATAGATCTTCTTTTCATTTTTTTTCATTTTAGTTTGATGTAAAATTTTCTCCCAGTTTCCACTCTAAACAGAACCTTCGCTTTTTAGTACCTTTTGTTCCTTACTAGTCTGGGACTTCTAAGACTTTGTAAACGGCGTTGAATTGCTTCCTTTAAATATTTTATATTTACCTTAATTTAAAAAAAAAAATTTTATATTATATAAATATTTTTTATCATATTTAATTAATAATATTTATATATTTTTATCGTATCTAATTTTACGAAGTCTATCATGTACCAACCAACAGCCGAAAACCCAACTTGGTTAAGGTTCCGAAAATTATCCCGATCCAGATAAAACGCAGCGTTTTGCTGATTTTCTACGCTTAAAGCGGAGAATAAGACGACCGTTTCTGCAAAATTACAGTTCGTCGCACACTAGGCCTTTTTTTTTTGTTGTCGTGGCGAGTTTCTATTGGCTTGAGAATGTCATTTGACTTGACCGCAATACTTTTATTCTTCTAATGCACAAAAGCCCCCCCCCAAAAAAAAAAAAAATTCCCTGCTTCTCTTTGAGTGAGACGACGACGCTCGGTCTGCAGATTCTCATCTATATTCGGTTCTTCTTCGTATTGACGGCGCAATGGTTTACATAACGTCGTGGGACGAATTCGTTGAGCGAACCGTGCAGTTGTTCCATGCCAGTCCTGAATCTGTATGTTAACTTCACGCTCTTTTTTTTTTTTTTCTATCTCTTACTATTATTTCTGTCATTGTTATTAACTGAATGATTTTCTTGGTAATCTATTTTTTTCTGGATTGGGACCGGTGGGGAACTAGACGCGGTATTGCATGAAGCACCGGCATTGCGATGGCAAATTGGTTTTGAAGGTTACTGATAACAAAGAGGTACAAATTGAATTTCCCTAATTGCTTATGTCGTTGGCTTTGTTTGAGTCAGTTGTCCTGGTGAAGTGTGAATGGATGTTCAGTTGCGGAGGAATTAGGTTAATTAAGTAAATGTGTGAGAATTGGACTATCTGTTTACCTTGAATGGAATTGCTGAGAGGATAATGTGCTTTAGATTGTATCTATTGTAGCTCCCGTGATGGAATTGCAGCAATAATTTCCTTTTTCTTTTGGTTGCTTGTCTCTTAATTTCCGTGGTTGTGCACGCAAACATTCCTTTTCTGTTAGCAGTTTGGATTATCTCTTTGCCTTTCAAATTGAGTCTAAGGAATTTGATAGCTTGTTGTTGAGGGAAGTAGAAACTGATAAACTTTGATCGTAGATAATGGAAGATCTAGGTTTCCTGAAATAGCCTTATGAACCCGATCAGCATAACTCCTTCGTAAAGTTGGCACAAACATGTTCTCTTTTTAGTTTCCTATCTTCCTTGCAGCCAAGTTATCTAACCATACAGCAGAAATAGTGATTAAAGTCATTCGTTTTTTCATTTCTGGCCCTAATTAGAGGAATTGCTAGTACATTTGTCTGTTCCATTAGTAGTAATAATGCATGAATCAATATTGCAAGTGACTTCATGCTATATTTGCCAGTTTTTGTGAGACTCGTAGAAGGGGAAGAGAGGCAAGGAAAATTGCATTGAAAGAACTTTAAGGAAGCCATTTCAATGAGATTTGCATTAACGGGTGAAGTGATGCTGTTTGTTGTTTTGTGAAATTTTCTATTATATGGACAAAATGTTTCTTGTGCCTCTTTCCTTGTTTTGAGATCGTCAAAATCCTTAATGGTTGTGACTGCTTTATGTGTTAACTTAGTTGCTCAGTTGTGTTTATGGATAAGTTTATAGCAAGTGTTAACCTGATTTCTTTAACTCACAAACTTCACTCTGTACTTGAAATCATGAATTGAAACGTGATGATTGGCATGAAATTTTGAGAAAAGTTTCTATTTGATGGACAAAACGTTCCTTGTGACTTTTGCCTTATTTTGAGATCTTCAAAATCCTTAATGGTTATGCTTCATTTCCATGTTAACTGAGTTGCTCAGTTTTGTTTAGATAAGTTTATAGCAAGTGTTAAACAGATTTGTTTAAATCACAAATTGTACTCTGTATCCCAAATCATTAATTGAAAGTGATGAAGGCATAAAAGTACCCTGTTAGTTATATCTGACCGGTGTGTCTTTGGGTGATCAGTTCATGGTTTCAGGATTCGTGAACCCCTTTCTTTCTTCTGTCGTTCGATATATTTCACTTTTAATTCGGATGGATTTTGACTCAATTCTTTCTATATTCTTGATGCAATAATTGTAATTTTTTTTTCTTTCTCATTTGATGATCTTTTTCTTCCTTTTTTTTTTTTTTAAGAGCAAGCTAATTTTTTTTTGTCACAACTTAAAAAAAAAAAAAAACAAACTGCAAACATACACCGTGTCCTGTCTGTTACTCATCAATCAATATTATTGTCACTTTGACTTGGAAGAAGAATGTAATGTTAATAATCGGCACTTAGTATCAAAACATCTTAATATCTTTTGGGTTTGAAAAGTTAGTGGGATTTTTGATAATTGAGGATATGATGGCAGAGAAGGGTCAATCTATAATTCAATTTTACATGAATATCCCAAGCTTAAGTGACAGAAGAGCATAATTGAAGCCTACTCTATTCATCTGTGCGTTTTGGGTTTAGAACTTTGTCCTAGGGATCCATGGTTGGATATGGACATATGGTGAAGTATCTAATGGACAAGAATCCCTGGTTGCTTGAATATCTCAAGTTTGTGTCTATAAAAGCCTGATCAGAACCTGCACCTATTAGCTAATAGCTTCTGGACTGGACCAAAGGCCTGCCCAAAACAATGAAGGGATATCTTATAAAAGTTAGTATAATTTGTTTTGTTGGGAAAATATGATAAATCACAAATGAATCTCAATCCTGCTTCTGTCTCCCTCATGTTTTTCCAATCATTTATCTCCTCAGTATATATGATACTCAAACCAAGTGTACATGCATTTTTTGAGGTTTTTCATTTTTCACATTCTATTGTCCTTTTGACCTTCAGATTTTTTTTAAGGAAAAGAACTTGGTTAGTTGTAATTTTGTGACTTTTGAATGGTCATTTTTTATGGTTTGCGTTATGGGTTTGCTCGTTATGAACTTATTTTACTTGTTACTGGCTTAAGTTAAAGACGGATCAAGCACAAGAGTCCAAGAAGATGGAGAAACTGAACAATATATTCTTTACTTTGATGGCTTGGGGGCCAGATGGTATTGTTCTTCATTTCTTTGTAATAAAAATCACTGTATCTGTCTTGAATCATCACTATTCCATGAAGGTCATGTGGCAATTAAATACATGCTACTTCCTGCAAGTAATTGTTCTTAAATGTCTTAAAGTTAAAAACGGTGAAAAACCACAATGGAGTTTCATTTTTGACAAAGAATGAAAAACCTTCAGGATTATAATTGGAAGATATCCCAAAAATGCGACAGTGGATCAAATGGTTACAATTGAAGTTTGTCCGTGGAATATTTATCTCAGGATGTTTGGTTTTTTATCTAGATGTTGTAACTAGTCTGCATTCTTCCCTTTGATGCAGTGGACGTGTCAGATATTACAGGGAAAAAACAGATCGAATCACAGCCAGCAAAGAAAAGAAGGGGAAGAAAACAGTAGCTTCCATTTTCTGCTTGACTTTTATGATTTGAAAAATGCTAAGAATGTCAAAATTTTCCTGGAAATTTTATGATGAAGGTTTTTTTTTTTTTTTCTCGATTCCATTGAATGCAGATTCACTTACTGTAGATTATGGTGCAATTTTTTATCATTATGTTTCCCCTTTGGGTGGGGACTGAATTGAAGCTCTCAATCCAATCCATCAGTAACAATATCTCTGGAAAAGGGGGTAGTGGACCATCTCTGTTTTTGCTTTCTCCAGTATGGCTGAAATCAATCTCCATGCTCCTTGAATTTTACACGATTCTCCATCTGAATCTTTTGATATCATTACTTGAAGCATGGCACGGAGCAATCAATGACAACCCCTAGAAATCCGTTTCACCCAATAAATCTGCAAAAGAGGTAAAATCTCTTTCCTTTTCTTTTCAGTATTGGGCTATTAGCACAGAACTGTATATTGGGTATGCTGGAGTCCAGTGTGAATGTGTAGTCAATTTGTAGGCAGCTTTGGGGTTTTATCCTTCTGCCAAACTCTTGAGTTCAGACTGATAAAAAAACTTGTTTTATGATTGGGTCGTGTTATTTTTAAGTATAATATTAATATTTATATATGTTTAAGTTCTATTTGGCTAAAAAAATAAATTTTAAATATTTATGTATTTATATTTATAAATAGAAAGTTAAAGTTTATTCTGATTCCCTTATATTGTATTTTTGTTTTATTTAAAAATATGTACTTTAAATTTAACTTAATATATATTTTTAATGTTTATATTATAATATTATATATTTATTTTTTATATGGTAAAATTACATAATATAAAATAAAAACAGTATATATTGTATAATTAAAAACAAATCGAGTCCAAACATAAAATATTGAAGCTAAGATCTAGCTCGTTTTTTAAATGAATTTTATTTTTGTCCAAACTTATCGTTGGACATTGTTCAAAGTCTCCCAAATAGATGAACCTTTTTAGACATTGGAACGACTCATAAAAAACTCTAATTATATAACACCGCCTCCACTAACCTTGTGAGGTGTTAAGTTCATATGTTTGTCAGAGGCAGTTCATATGGTTTTGGATAGAGTTTGTCTGAAGACATGTTGGCTTGAATTTTGAGTTGCATTTTGATACTTAAACTGACAAAAATATTAAAGAGATAGAAAAACAATAAGTAATAGGCTAATAAAAATTTTCAATTTTTTTCTCTCTTTTTAATCGCTTATATATATATATATATATATATATAATTTATTGCTAAATGGTTTTGAAGTTTGAACTTGAAAAGTATGTACACTAAAGTTTTTATTCTAAGATTGTTAAACAAACATGTATTCGTTGAATATTTTATATGTAGTAATCCAATTTGACAAGAAGAACGGTGGTCCAGCAATAGATTCTGCCTCTGCAAGATATTTCAGAGACACATGTACAGTATTGAGACTCTTTGTTGTCTAAAGTCTTAATAACGGAGATAAACATTTGGATTTGAATGGATGATAGAGATTAATTTCGACGAGATAAAAAAAAATATATATATATATATATATGATAAGATAGATAAAATATTTTTCAAGCTACAAGCAAACATTTTTTATTAGCAAACAAAAATAATTCTGGCGACGATGAATGAGAACAGTCCCTGGCGTTTGGTTGAAATTAAGACCGAAACTTCCCTCTCTAACTCTGGATGCAAACATTTCTATTAGGCAATAATAGACAAAATTAATATTTGAATGTCCCATCAAATCAAATCATAGTCAGATAAAAAGAAAAATATGGGTGGGAGACAGGCAAGCCTTTCCGCTCCCAAGGCAATGCGCCTATCTTCGTCTCGTTTCGATGGCAGCAAAATTCATTACCAACAGCAATGTTAAATGCATGCAAACGATGTGAAAGTACATCCGTTCAAAAGTTAAATATTTAATTTAATTTAATTTAAGTTTAAAAATAATACTTCATCATTTTGGATAAATTTAATTTAATTTAAAATATTAATTATTTAATTTTAATTATAAAAATATATAAATATTAATATTAATATAAAATAATTTTTAATAATTTTTATTTTTAAAATAATAATATAAACTAATAAATTAAATTAAACTTAATTAGATGAAACTGAATTTAAATTTAAATAAATTTAAAATTTATTTAATCACTACGTAATTCAACTTATAAATAAATCTAAATAAAAGCAAAACCCTGCAAAATTCATTTTGGCAAATTCTAATCATGCCCTGTACCTTAAAGCTCCTCGATCGGCACTCTCAGATCCCAAAACAAATTTGTCTACTACTCTTTTACTCTTTCTTTCATCTGCATTGTCTCACTTTATAAAAAAAAAGAAAAAAAAGGATAAAGGCGTTTTAATCCATGTGCCACGAACAAAAGCCTGTGAAATCCCTCCCCTCTCCCCCCCCTCCCAAAAAAAAAACCTTTTACAGTTAGTCCCCTTGAGAATATAGTACAAGTACTAATAAAAATATGATATTTGAAAAAGAGAGAAAAAAAGAATGAAAATTGGAGGAAAATGATAAAAATATTTGAAGTGGATTTCTCGACCCGTGAAATGAAATGAAAAAATATATTCTGAAATTTTTTTATTTTATTTTCATTTGAAGGAAATATGAGAAAGAAAATAATAAATAAAAGAAATAAAAAAATATATCATATTATAGCAATTTAATACACATAAAAATTAGAAGAATACATAAAAATATTGATTTTTATCAATCTCACGAACAAAATCCAAGAATAAGATTAGTTGATAGAGGGGGAGGGGTAGATCTGGGGATCAACCAGTGGCGAGAGAAAGGATCGCTTCTTCCTTGAATTGAAGAGTTCGTTCAAAAAATTTATCTATCTGATTGATGAGCCATAAGACAATTCATGGTTAAGGTTCAAACGACTAGTAAAAATAGGAAAGAATAAATGAATTGAGTTCATGGATTTACCTAAGTCAGGTTATGGACCAATACAAG
>JBBYHM010000026.1:13780110-13791472 GCA_038381775.1 Adansonia rubrostipa
TGAGTGGTATAGCATTTTTAAAAGGGAAAAAAATGGTGGAATCCATTGGTTCATCCATTATTTCCATTTTCAGAAAATAAAAACAACTTTTAGGATGTCAATTGGCAGCTTTAATGCTGAATCATAATCCTTTTGTAAGTGATGCAATTCAACTAGATTAATAATGGACAAAAATCTGTCACAAAAATGCAAAAATTCGTCATATGCTTTTTAACTGTTTAACATTCCTTGTCCGAAGTTAGGACAAGGAAAAATTACAGTAAATAGTTGTAATAAAAAGTAGCGGGAAAAAAGTTGCAGTGTAAGTCTCAAAAAAGTTCCAAACTCTTGACCAGCTTCGCAATAAAATCTGAAATTTACCGCTCAAGACTAGTTAAGAAACGTAAAAGCACATCTGGCTATGGAGGAAGTAAAAACTGGAGTATTTAATTGAGAAAAGAAAGCACTAATAAAAGCCAGAAAATGGCAGAAGAAAAAGAATAAACCGAGGTCTTTGCTTGGGACCCACCGTCAAATCTGTGACAGAGACGCAGAGTTCCATTTCCTCAGCTGCTGCTCAACTCAAACACCCCACTTTTATTTATTTAAATCCGTTTTTTTCTCTCTCTGTTGAATTCCTTTGTTAGTTTTCTCTATCTAGAATTGCTTTTTTATTTTTTTATATGTTATTAGTTAATTAATATAATAGTAGAAGGGAAAGCAAGCTGGGAGCTTTGTTTTGTAATGGCCGTTCGCAAATTCTCTCGAAGGCAAAAACAAAGTCTTATTTTTCACACCTTTCAATCTCAAAAATATAGAAAAAAAAAAAACATGGGAAAAAGAATCTAGGGTTTGACAACACCAAGTCTAACAAGGTTTTTTTTGGTAATTTTCCCTTTCTTTTCTCTCAATGAGAGAGCTGTTTCTGCTTTGATCCATGTCTGGTTTCTCTTTTCTTTCTTTCTTGTTGACATCTGATCTTCTTGGCCTTCTATGTTTTGGAAAAGGGAAAAAAAATTGGCCCTTTAAGCTAAATTTGGTTTAAATTCTGTTAAAGAAGTCCTTGTTGGGTCTTTGGGTGATCTGAAAATTGAATTTTGACTGATGGGTCTTTCTTTTTTTTCTTTAAAGATCTAGTGTTTTAGTGAACTTTGTTGTTTTTATTGTATGTTTTGGTTTAGGTAATTTTTGGGTTTGGGTTTTTTTTTTTTTTTTGGGTGGGGAGGTGGTAACATGGAGGACATTGAAGAAGCTAACAAGGCTGCAGTAGAAAGCTGCTACAGAGTTTTGAGTATTTTGTCTCAGCCTCAAGATCAGGTTCACTATAGAAATTTAATGGCTGAAACTGGGGAGGCTGTTTTTAGGTTCAAAAGAGTGGTTTCTCTTTTAAACGCTGGGTTGGGACATGCAAGAGTGAGGAAGCAAAGGAAATTACAGACGCCTATCCCTCAGAGTATCCTTTTGGATAATCCACAGCATAAGGCTACTGATTATACATCCAAGAATTTGCAGCTTGGTTACCATGAAAGCTCAGTTCAAGAATTGAGTTCACATGCTAAGAATTCACTCTACTTAGGCAACCCATCTTTGGAATTAAGTTCAAATGGGAAAAACCATATCCATCTCGCGCAACCGGCGTCTTCGTCCAGGCATAGTCATATCCTCCAACTAAAACAACAGCAACAGCTGCGACAAAGGTTGCAGCTCCAGCAGCAGCAGCAACAGCAACAGCAAATGAAACATCAAGGAGAAATGATGTTTAGGAAGAGCAACGGTGGCATTAACTTGAATTTTGATAGCTCTAGCTGCACGCCTACCATGTCATCAACTAGGTCTTTCATTTCTTCCTTGAGTATAGATGGTAGTGTAGCCAACTTGGATGGTGGGAGTGCTTTCCATGTAATTGGGGTGCCTCGTTCATCAGATCAGGGTTCCCAACAGAAGAAGAAGTGTTCTGGTAGGGGAGAAGCTGGGAGTGTCAAATGTGTAAGTAGTGGTAGATGTCACTGCTCGAAAAAGAGGTTAGATTATCTTTTGTTTCTCTCTTTAACATCTCCATGGAATCATGTTTTCCCTCTCGAAAGAGAGGTTAGTTTTCTACTTGTTCCTTAATTGGTGACACGCTCTGTTGGCAGGAAACATAGAGTAAAGAGATCAATCAAGGTGCCTGCTATCAGCAACAAGCTGGCTGATATTCCTCCTGATGATTATTCATGGAGGAAGTATGGGCAGAAGCCAATCAAGGGCTCTCCTCATCCTAGGTACTGATCATCATCAGACTGAGATTTGGCATATTATTATGTGAATCTTGGTCTTGCCCTGCTCAGTTTTTGCTTGTGGCATTACAAATACAAGTGCACATCGGAACTTTTAGATTGAAACATTCTAGTAATGAAATTCAGTGATCTTGAATTGGATAAACTAAGAGCTTTTTAGGGTGCATTGTTGGAAAACAATTATTTTATTATGTGCAACAATGCCATTAGCGTTTCAATATTTAGGGAAACCTGGCATTGTTTTCCGCTATAACTTTTGTTGAAAAAGACTAGTACTACCAAATATCAGCTACTTTTCATTGGATAGTATTAGTTAAGATTTATGTTTTTAGTGCATCAAACGAGTACCTTGGTCTCTTGATGATATTAGAAGGAAACTTTCAAGGGTTGGAAATTTTCAACCCATTGTGAAGTGATTGGTCAGATTTTGCTGGGAGGTTGGAGAGGAGTTAACCTTTTCTGTTCTTCCAGCAAGCAGACCACTTGGTGTTTTAAAATTTTGATTCTCTTTTAATGTTTACTCTCAGCAGGGCCAAGCTGAATAGAGAAGCATTTACATCTTTTATGTTTAATTTGGTGATTAGTGATGGTGCTAGTTCTAGTTGCACGTTTAAAGTGTTTATGGTAAGCTTGTTAATTTGGTGTGCATTTGTGGAATTTGTCTAAACTTATAAAGGAGGCGTTTTCATTTTTAACTGGTGCAGGGGATATTATAAATGTAGCAGTATGAGAGGTTGCCCTGCCAGGAAGCACGTGGAGAGGTGCTTGGACGAGCCATCCATGCTTCTTGTTACCTATGAAGGTGAGCATAACCACCCAAGGTTACCGTCACAATCGACAACAACATAGTCTCGGTGGGATGCTAAGATCGCTTCAAGCCTCCAATGTTCAATCTGTTAACTAGTAAATGGTTTATCTTGATTTGCTTCTGTACATATTTTTGCATGGTTCAAGCATGGGATATATAGGAATTGGAGCAGTTTCTTTCTTTTTGTTGAGTTGTGGGGGGGGGGGGTTTCTAGGCCTTTTTAAGAATTTGGCAGCTGGCATTAAGCCTAATGCAGGACCAAAAGAAATTGTGGAATCGGGGTTTAAATTTGTAAGAAATGGTTTCATCTTTTTCATGGCAATCAATGCTCGACAGGGGTTGAACTTTTTGAATTGAATGAAATGCCATCAATGCTTGCTTAAGGTGTTGCTATTGGTATTTTGGTTTGGACTTTTTATGAGCTTAACAAGCTTTGTGGGGCTGCCTGCCTGCATTTCCCTTGTCTGTAACACGCCGTAAATTGGAATCAAACCAAAATTGGGGGCACATCTACGCGCGAATATGTTTGGAATCAAACCAAAATTGTCCAAAATTCTATCATACTATCAAGATTTGGTCATAGTTTTTAAGTTCCTTTTCACTTCAAGACATTCCACATGATCTACAGCTTTGCACATGCAGCTGGAAAAACTCTTAAAGTGCATGACTGAAAGTGTACGAAACTGGTTGAGTTTAAAGATTGTATGACTTGGCAACCAATTATGTATATGTAGAATGGTTTTCAGAGTTTGCTGAACCAAATCCCTTTCCATTTCTTGTTTGTTTCCTCTCACGTGAAGAATTATTGAGGTCAAATCCAAGTACTTGTGAGCCCATGCAAACAAGGCATGTGAGTTATGTTACTAACCAATATGGGCAACATGCTTCGGACAACACATTGCAGTGGCATTTACTAAGTTCCAAAACAAGGGTTTGGAATTTTCCCTGACCTCCTTTGTCCTTTGTACTTTTGGTATTAAAATTTAAATTTTATACTTACTGAATGTCAATTCTTAAAAATAATTATATAAATTAATTAAATTAGATTCTGGATTTTTGTTCTTCTCTTCGGGTTAGGATTATTCTCAAACAAGGTTGAATATGGTTAAACTTTAAAAAACTTTGATGTTTCAGACAACTGGAAAATAATTGCTGCAACCTTAGGTAATAAGTAAGATGGGTTAAAAGGTAAATGAGTTGGGAGGATCTAACAATTTGTTAGTTGGAGACTGGGATCTCCAATCAGGAGGAGGCAATCTATTTAACTAATATGATGGCATAATAAGGAATGCGAAATAGATGTTTAGGAAATTTGGTTCAAGCAAGCAGGAATTCTTATTTCCGGGTCTTATTGGGGTACAAGCGACAAAGATTGACTGAAACGTTTTAACATTTTCAAACTGCAATGAATTTGTAATTTTCAGGGGTGCTGAGAATTCCCGATCTTCTTAAAATAATATAAAATTGTCAACGAAAAATTAATAGGTAAACTACACGAATGAAGAGTTATATATATATATATATATATATATATATATATATATATATGTGTGTGTGTGTGTGTGTGTGGAGACTGATGCCTGATTCCTCGAGTAGGGGAGGGGAATAAATTTATTTTTTTTACTTCGTTAAAATTTAGTGAATTAATAATGGATTCAATATAGGGTGGTTTTTGTTTTTGTGTTATTATTATTATTATTATTATTTCGGTTGTCACTTATCAGATGGGATTTTTTATTTTTTTTGGCCAAAATCAGATGGGATTCAATAATGATTTTTTTTCATTCCACTCTTTCCGCAAATAAGATTATATTTACATTTATGTTGCTGAGAGGCATGACTTAATGGGCCATTATATCTGTGCAATTATATTTAAAATTCATCTGACTTATTATAATAATAATTTAACAAATAAAAATAATAAATGCGGTGATATATGTGAAAGATAAATTGAGGAGGGGGGAAACAAGCCCAGTTAGTTGAGGAATGGGCCAAATGGTTTGAGCCAATATTTGATCCAGTTTGAAGCCAGAGTAAGTCCAATCAACTATATATGGAAACAGAATGTCCAAAACCTTTTCACTCAATAATATCTATATACATTAGTTTATATCCCCTCCATTTGACGGTTAAATTGGTAAGTAGGAGAAAGGGAGGAGAAAACGAAAGAAGAAAAAGGAAAAAAAAAAAAAAAAGAGACAAAAATTCATTTATTAGTATTTCATATTAATTTTTTTTTATAGAAGACGGTTAATTTCATGTATAATTTATTATGTTAATGTCTTCATGCCGTGTAATGTTTAATTTTAGTTATTTTTCTCCAATTTTGTTTGTTTCATAGGATTACGTTGTGCTCAAAATTGTTAAACCTAGTTAATGCAAATAACTCTCAATTTTATCTTGTATATTATATAATGATTGATTCATTAATTTTTGAAAAATAAGATGATATTAATTTTTATTTTTATATTATTAAATAAAAATTATTATATTCATAAATAATCTGTAAATTGATGAGAATATCTATAAAAAAAAGTTGATACGTGTCAATTTAGTAATTTACATAAACTATTATTATAAATAATATGCTCCCAATAAAACACATGTCAACCCACTAACTCTTCTTTTTCTTTTTTTTTTTAATTCGAATTATTATTAAATCTATATAAAAAAAATTCTCATTTGTAGAATAATTTTCCTCAGTGTAACGAAATCTTAATTGCCAAAGATAGCATGTCATCTAACTAAGCCATACCAAAGAGCGTAACACATCCTTATTTTCATGATGCTTTTTATTATGCACACTACTTTTCTCATTCAAGTTTATTGGAACAAAATAAATAATTTCTAATTAAATGCAAAAAATTATTTTTTTTTCTTTTTTTACTGCTAGTTCAAAAGGGGCACAAAAGAAAGAAATGTTAAGCTTAAATCTTGTTCGTCTAAAAAGCAGCAGAGTTCAATTAGAAAAAAAAAAAAAAAAAACCTCATTCCAAAAAGGGCAACGATGTAGGCACCTGAGAAAGAATCTTCACTTCAGAGGAATAAACCTGGAAGAATGGGTGGCACCAATACCAGGCCTTCCGTGCTTGACAGGCTTATAGGATTTTGAGAATTCAGCCAAATAATGGCTAATTATTTCTAGCTTGATTTCCACCTGATTGAAGGTCTTTCCGTTGTAAACACCAATAATACTACCAATCATTTCAGGAACTATAATCATGTTCCGGAGGTGCGTTCTAACAGGCTTGGGTTTCTCACCGTGTGGAGCCTCCCGTTTCTATTTCAATACAGCAGAAATAACGTTCTCAGTATATATGGTGCAATCTACATTTACTTTGGTCATCATCACCACAAGGAGAAAAAAGTTCAAGGGAAATTTATTGTAACAAAAAGAAAAAGAATATAATAATTTAATGAATATATCTACATTCAATTAGACCATATGCAACAGCAGCAACAAAATGTCATTCAACAAAGATTCTAAAGATGATGGAGCACAATAGCTAAAGAAAGGCAAAGGAGAAAGGATGATAGTCATGAAAAGATTTTTTAAATACATGATATTAAAAAATTGCAACCAAGAGTTCTGCTATCATTACAGCTGTTGAAAAATTTTTGTATCTAGTTAATTACTACTTAAAGCAGATGGATGTTCAGAGTCTGCCATCACTATATGGGAATAAAAAAGGGCAGTAACAGTAGCAAATATGTAGAATTGCTTCTTCTAAGAGTACTAGAACTATAGGACAGGAAATTTCCACACAACCAAATCCGCAACAGTTCGTACCACAACTGCTTAATCAACCCAACGCATAACGTACAATTTTCAGACCGACTAACATCCTGCATTACCATAAACCAACACTTCCTTCAATATCTCATAATAGGTATCGACTTTATAGTAACTCTTAAACCCCAAGTAAAAGTGACACTTCAATTAGCTCATAGCAATATTTGGAAAGGCAGAATTTATACCAAGGTGCAAAGATTTTGATGCTTCATTCCACGCCCTCTGCTAAGCATGAAATTATGATCATGTTGTGGAGCAACCTTCACATTTCCTCATCAAAAGACTGAACTGAAACTCATTAAGACCAATGCTATCCTCTTATACCTAAAGGCTTTTCTTGTGTACACTGATTTGTATAGAAACCTTGAATAGTTTCCAACAACTAAATCAGTAACGTGTTTTCCTTTTTACAGACAATTAACTCACAGCTACTCAACAACGAACAACCCAAGGTTAATATATACCTTCAGCTGGTCAAAATAATATGAGCTTTGGACCACATCCAAATAGCTGATATCACAACCTCGGTCCATCAAAACCAAACAGTCTATCAGAATTACCATCAACGGTTTACACGTAATTTTAACCAACAAGTGAACATGCACAAATATAATGTTGAAAAAATGATATCATCAGTTCCCAACCCGGCTGCTTGAGAAAAATATATGTATAATATGCATGTAAAATCAATAGAATCAAACTTGAGGAAAGAAGCAATTTTTGCATGCTTAAACTATATGGTACTATATTACTGACGGACACTAAGCAAAGTGAAAATTAAAAAGCTACTATGACTCCCTGATAAGGCATCAAATAAGCATTCTAAAACTTTAGATAATCATCACTATCATGCTGTCAAATTCAGTCGCTCACATCAAAGCACATTGACAACTGAATCAGAAAAAAATAGAAAAAGATTAATCCAAAATTCAAAACATTTTGAGATTCTAATGTTAAATATCAACGCACAGCAAGAATAGAACAAATGCAAATCCGCATATCATAAGTTAATTCCTCATATGGTCTTAAAGATGGAAAATATAACACTCACAGCCTTGCGCAGCGTCTTGATCCGAGCTATTCCTTCCTCTTCAAACCTCTTTGGAACCTAAAAAGGAAGAATACCTAAAAAGGAAGAATACTACAATCTTATTTTACAAATAAAAAGCGACAAAAGCAAGCTTAAAGAAGAAACAGAAAAGTTAAATAGGGATAATAGCGAGAGGTAACCTTCGGCGAGCACGAGTGGGAAAGAGCTTGAGGAGCTCATCAGTGGACATATCCAAGAGAGCGTCCAGGTCGACAAACTCTGAAACTGAACTTCTTGAATGGTCTCTTCTTCGGTATCCCTGAAGCAGCGGCATCGGCTTCAACATCCACCTAAACAAAAAATGAACCTAAACAACATAGAAAAAGCGACATTGGTAAGATAATGTTTGGATCCCGAGAAAATTAAAGGGAACGATCAGCAAGAATGAACCAAATTTGAAAATAAAGAGAGATAAGAGGAGTGAAAGAGGATGGCGAGACCATTGCTAGAGATGAAGCAGTAAATAGCACCAGAAATCCTAAGCCACCGGAGAGATGGAGCAAGCAAGTCAGCGGTTTTTAGCGTCTGGGGGTGTGGTAATTTATACCGTAACCGAAAATGAAAAACGGGAGCTTCATTCTTGTGACCCGGATTGATCCCAAATGATTTGGTTCGACAAATAGAAATTGTTTGTTTCCCCGCCTTTCTTTTTAACCTTCACCCGGACGGTATTGAAAAAAAAAAAGAAAAATGAAATTTCTTTAAAAATATTTTCTTTCTTTTTTTGGACCGTCAGCCAGTAATTTTAGGTTGACATATGTTTACGTATATTGAAGTCTTAAAGTTTTGTTCGATAAAAATATAATAAAAAAATTAAAAATAAAAAAATTATTAATAATTACGATTTATAATTACTTTTTATTTTATAACTTAACTAATAAATTAATAATTTTTACATTTTCGTCTCTTTCCATTACTCCTACTAAATGAAACCTCAAAGTTCAAACGGTAGGGAGACATTAAATTTTTAAGAGTTACCCATTAAGAAATTACAATTACCTTAGTTAAACTTAAAAGTGTTTATAGCATAGTAGACACCATGCTGTAAATTTGATGGTAATTTTCATTGACCGAGTTGTGAAGTAGGAAAATTATCTTGCTTAAAAGTAGCAAGCAGTTATTGCTCTTTCTTTTATTTATTTTTTATTTTTTAATTTCCTCTAGGAGTTTAAATATTAAGCCCCACACCTAACTGATGGTAGCAGATTATTTGAAGCACCCATCATAATTACGGGAAACACTTTTTTTTTTTTTTGCAGTTTCACAGTCTGGACTGAGCTTTGGATGGTAAAGATGATTTTACATATAAGATTCATGGCCGAAACCTTGGTAAGCATTCATGGCCACAATTTTTTTCAACTGTCCCCGTCTCCGCCACTGGGGAGAAAATTCTCCCCATCCCTGTACTCGTGGGGATTTACCCGGGACTGCCGGACGGGGAATCCTTGCTCCCCGTGTTTAAAAAAAATTGATAAAAATAGTAACATTACAAATTAAACTTATTTAATTATTGTATTATATATTTTACTTTAATATCATGTTTGGATAGACAACAATAAAAATAAAAAATATATAAAGTTATTGTTTGAATAATTTTTTTGCTTTGTTTACTTTAAATTAAGATTTATAAAAATTAAAAATATTAAAATAAATTAAGAAATTCTTAATTCGCTTATTTTTTCTTAACTAAAAAATATTTTATCGAAATAAAAAAGATGAATGTCCTTTTTTTTTATTATTATCTTTTCCCTTGTCCCAATCCAAATATCGATAAAATATCTCTTTCTTTTATCCCAATAGAAACATAGGTTAAAAGTGATGCCATTTCACATTCAATAAAATTATTATCATATAAAAAAATTTATTTTATATATATATATATATATATATATATATAAAATCATGTGTAAGGGACAGGGCCGAGCAGGGGATAAGTTCCCCGACCCTGTCGCCGCTCCCTTTCCCGAGAAAATTTCCCCTAACCCTTCCCTCTCGAGGCGAGGGATCACAATCAAGCTCCATTATCAGGCTTGGCAGTTGGGGTGAAATTGACAACCCTTTTGCCAATACGAGTGATTCGAGATGGGTCATTCTAATATAACCAGGCTCTATTCCAGCTGTTCCGCCTTAGGTGGCCCAATTCGAAAAGTATTGATGCAAATAGCCTAGAATTGTCAACCAGTTGGCAGTGTGTTGGAAAGGCGTTTGCAAATCTCTTGTGATTTACTGGATAAATATACTAAACGCGGATATTAAAAAAAAAAAAAGGAAAAAGAAAAGAAGAGTTGGATAAGTAGTAAGCGAAGTCAGCTGAGAACTAATAAATTTGTCCAAGAGGGCTGCAGCATTTTTTTGGTTAAACTTCTGTAATGCTTCTACACCTTAGAAAGCAACAAAATGAAAGCCATCATTGATGCAGTTCATATCTGAGTCTATTTCAAGACGAACCTATATATGCTATTGATTTTAGTTGCCATTGCCATTCACTTTTTTATGTTTTATTTTAAGCAAAACCTGGGAGCTATTTAAAGAAGCAGCCTAAGTTATCGGGTTAAAAAAGGAAATAAAAAAAAATCATAAATCCAATCCAACCATAATATTCAGTTTGATTACATTCATCACAATTCAAATAAAATCAAATTATATTTTTAACTTTTTTATAATATAAAATAAATATTTTATTTTTAAATTAATTAAAAATGATATAAAAAAATAAAATTTTAACATTTTAAATCTCGATTAATT
The DNA here is from genome assembly GCA_038381775.1 of Adansonia rubrostipa. Taxonomy (NCBI): domain Eukaryota; kingdom Viridiplantae; phylum Streptophyta; class Magnoliopsida; order Malvales; family Malvaceae; genus Adansonia; species Adansonia rubrostipa. Next base: position 13,790,802 of record JBBYHM010000026.1, read on the forward strand.
GAAAGAATTTCAAATCAATCGTTTTGTTTAAAAATGTTATTTAATTAATTTTGATTTGATCATTAAAATATCAGAGTACAACATTTTAATTACAATTTTTTTTTGAAAAAAAAAAAAAACCAATCGGAAGGCTGGTGGGGTTGGGGATTTCATGTCTTTATCTCTTTTGAAGGATTTCAAGCAGCTCAGAATTTGAGAAATAGCGACAATCTTATATACTGATTCCCTGAAACTCTCGTATCTCGAGGTACTCAAGAAGGCGAGACAAACTCAAGAAAATTATTGCTCTTCCTTTTTAGTGTTTATTTATTTTTTTTCTGAACAAAAAGGAAAAAAAGAAAAAGAAAATTGTGCCTATTTTCGTAATGAAAATCTTGAGTTGCTGATCATAACCACATTTAATCAAATGATATATCATTGATGGAGTTGAGGCCTAATGTAACAGTTTATAAAATGGAGAGAGAGAAATAAAGAAAGAAAGAAAGAAAAAAAGGGAGTTTCCTGACGATGGTAGGGAGGAAGCACATGCAGCAGAGCTTTGTCGAAAAAATGAAAGAAAAACAATGAATGCAAGCAAAATTTGGAATCTTGTAATAAAACTATTTCAATGCCAAAATGTCGTAAAACTTCAATGATTGCGCTTTGTCTTGGTAGTTTGTACATTCTTCTTG
>JBBYHM010000026.1:13794831-13823041 GCA_038381775.1 Adansonia rubrostipa
AACATGTAGGTGTTGGCATCTCATCAGCTAATTGGATATATCTTTTTTTTTTGTAGCTTTAGAACTGGGATCACATACGATGGATTTTAATAGTCATCAAGAGTCTGTTAATGAGCATGCAGCATCTTCCATTACTCCAACTTCTTCTTCAAGAAAGCGATCTAAAGCATAGAAAGAGTTTTTTGTGCTTGAACCTGATGAACAAAGGAGATATCAAAAAGAATGTGGAGATTCAAAAAAAAAAGTAAATGTATGCATTGTGGGAAGGTTTTAATTGGCGACTCTCATTCAAGTACTAGTTCTTTGAATCATCATTTGAGTAGATGTCCTAAATGTATTGCATGTGAAGATGAAGTGGGGTAAGTGCATCAAGCAAGATAGAATCAGATGTTTATCGAGAAATGATAGCTGAATGTGTAATTGAGCATAGTTATCCATTTGAATGGGTTAAACATAGAAAAATTAGAGCCTTATGTTGCTATTTAAATAAGGATTTCAATCCCATTTCTATGAATACCTGTAAGGCTGATTGCTTGAAACCACACAAAAAAAAGAGAGAAAAGCTTAAATCTAGTTTGAAAAAATTTTCAAGTAGAATTTCTCTCACTTCTGATATGTGGACATCATGCACATCTGATGGATATCTTTGTTTAACTACTCACTATATTGATGCTAATTGGAAGTTGAATAGCAAAATTTTGAGTTTTTGTCATGTTGCACCTCCACACTCAGCAAATATTTTGTATAACATCATTTATGATTTGTTAAAAGATTGAGGAATTAAAAGAAAAGTTTTTAGTATCACCTTGGACAATGCAAGAACATACAACAAATGTTGTGTAGTCAACTTGATCAACAAGATGCTTTGATATATCATGGTCAGTTTTTTCACATTTATTGTTGTGCTCATATATTGAATCTTGTTGTTCAACATGGTTTAGAAATTATTAGAGAAGCTTGGTGAAAGTAAGAAATTGTGTGAAATATGTTGATGGTTTAGAAGCTAGGAAGATTAAGTTTCGTGAATGTGTAGTTTAAGCTAGATTGACTTATTCTAAGGCGTTATGGTTGGATGTTCCAACTAGATGGAACTCGACTTATTTGATGCTAGAAAGATTTCTATACTATCTTGCTGCTTTTAGAAATTTGGCAAGGGCAGATCAAACTTTTAATTGTTACTTTCTCGAAGATGATGAGATTGCTTGGATTGGAAAGATTTTTTCATTTCTGAAGCCTTTTTATGATATAACCACCTAATTTTCAGGAACTGAATATCCTACCTCTAACTTATATTTTGAAAGTGTGTGCCAAATTCAGAAAAATATTGAGAAAGAACTTCTATATGAAGATCCAATCTTTCAGCAAATAGCAATAAATATGAAAAGTAAATTTATAAAGTATTGGGAGGAACACACTTTGGTGCTATCTTTTACAGCCATACTTGACTCTCGATTTAAGTTACAATTATTGCAATTTATCTTCGCACAATTGGGTCCACGATATGAAAATAAGTGGGTAGGTATTCTTGAACAAATGAAAAAGCTTTTTGAGGAGTATCGAAGCCATTTCAGGAAGAATCAGTTTGCTTTGTCTAATGATGTTGAAACAAGTAGTCAAAGAGTAATTTCTGAAGACATGATAGTAAGTTATATTTGTTTACATTTTACTATTAAATCATTAGCTAAAAATTTAATATTTAGCTGTGTTTAACTTTTATTTTATTTTATGTTTACTTTCATAAAATGATAATTGATTTTGTTTATTTTGTTACTATAGGCTTTTAGTTATTTTGATTCTCGATCTAATTCAAATATATCAGAGTTGGATATATATTTAGATGAAGTTGGAGAGGACTACTACAAGGATATTGATGTTCTTGATTATTAGAGAAAAAATGAATTTCGATATCCTCTCATTTCACGAATGGCAAAAGATGTGCTAAGCGTTTCGATCACTACAGTTACATCAGAATCAGCATTTAGCATGGGTGGTAGAGTTATTAACAAATGAAAAAGTTGTCTTTTGTCTGAAAATGTAGAAATGTTGATTACCACTCGAAATTGGTTATATGGATATGAGGGTAAGATTTTTTTCTTATTGCGAAACTTTTTCTAAATGATATTTATGTGATTTAGAATATATTTTTAATTATATATTATTTGTTGTTTTAGATGAGGAGAGAAATGCAATCACATTTGAAAGGGAGATTACTCACCTTTAAATTATCCATAACTTTTAGTTTGTAAATATGCTTATAATTTATAATATTTTTCTCTTTAATATTAGTTTTGCAATTATAAAGAATTAATATTGTGTTTTATTTCTTTTGTACAAAGGAAGCTGATGCAAGGTTCTTTTACTTCCACTTGAAGCTTGAATGGATATTTTTATCTGGATTTTGATTGAAATAGATGATGGACATGCTTGTGAATTAAGAGCACAATCAATCTGAAAAAGATGTCTATAAATATATCGAGCTTACTATTTTGTAATTGCTATATATTATAATATATATGTTATCAGATTTTTATCATTGTACTTATTTAGTGTTTTGGATTCTTATATTATTACTATGTACATTCAATAGCACGTATGTTATTGGATTCTTATATTATTATTATATATGATATCTTTAGTTATTTAGTATTCTTATATTGCACGTATATTATTGGATTTTCATATTTTTATATCAAAGGCCTAACCCAGCTTCAAATAGTGATTTTAAATTAATATATTTTATTTAAATATAATTATAAAATATATAATATTAATAAAAAATATTTTTTAATGTGATGAACAGCAATTATGGCTTAAATAAGCAGGTCTGAGCACGTTAAATAACAGTCTAGATTTGAGATTGTAAAAAAATTTATATCGTGATTGAACTCAACCTAAGAGCATATTTAATCGTATTTATAATATAAATTAAGTTTTTAATATTTAATTAAATTATTAAAAGAATGTTAAACTAAAATTCATAATTAAAGTTTTGTATTTATAAAAAATTATTTAATTATAATTTCTTCATATTTATTTTTAGTATTAAATTCGGGTTCGGGTTCGGGTCATTTCGAGTTCGGGCTGATTCAGGTTTGGGTCATTTCGGGTTTGGGCTATTGACTTTTTGATCAAATCAGGTTTGGTTCGGGTTCAAGCTCGAGCTCGAATTTTTTCGAACAGATTTTTAAGTTCGAATTCATTTTGTCACCTCTAATATAAATTATATAACATATACAAATATAAAAATAATTTAATATATAATTAAAAATGATTACGTGAGACTTGGACTTCAATTTTCAAGTCAAAGATAGAACCATTTTTTAAAAACGATGAGAGGCTTTGCATTGAAATTGAATATATACAGAATTTAGCGAAGCAAAGCATAAATTTCCTCGTACGCGTGCATTTCTTTCTTGCCGACTTAATCTCTTCTTGACGGTGATTAAATTGATTTAATTAATGCTATAACTAGCAATTCGTGTGACAAATATGTGACACCTTTTACATACAAAATGAATTTCTATCGTTGATTATATTATTCACAATGCTTTGTTTTCGTTCTTCCCTTTTTAATTTCTATCGTTGGATGCTTTATTTAGATGAGAAAAAGGATGCAAACAACACCAATTACTCTAGATATATATACATATATATACATATAAGGCCAAAAAGAGAAGAATGCTTCTAGTTGAAAAATTAGCAGCAATTATGCTTAGTTTGATTATGATATTGCACTTCCAAAGGGTCCATTTAATTTTTCCAAAGCCTTCCTAATGATGGCTATTGGTTGTATTATGCACCTTTTTGTTTCATGGTTTATTAACTTTAATTTGCACTAAAAAGTTTATTAATTAGTTAAGGAAAAAGTCGGGTCGGGATGTTCCAAGAAAGGGAGTAAGCACTTTGAATCATTCATGCTTGTACTTGCTTGGAGTTAGCAATGATCAGGATTATGAATGAAATTGCAGAGTCTAGATATTCAAAGTCTCAAGGATTATCATCCGTTGGTTTATCGTTTTATGGAATACCCTTAGGCTGGTGATTAACTCCTTCGAACAGATTTTGATGGTTGTATATTTGTTGGTTGTTCCTTAATTCTTCCTCGTATCAACGAGACCATGCGAAACACAAAGGAAAATGTGAAACTCCATGCTTCAGTTAATATGACTGCACCAAGTTGTTCTTACATGGCAGATATTGATTGCCATCTCAAGTGTTAACTGTCTAAAAAAATGTGAAAGGCCTTCTTATTAAATTATTGGATTTAATTCTCAAATAGGATAAGGCAAATAAATGGAGCAAAAATGTTCTTTCATTTCGTCAGCAATGTTTTCTTAAGCAAAAATATTTTATCACCAGTCATGCACAAAGACAGTTCCCCATAATCCCATTGTTTACTATTTTTGCACCATAAATCAAAGCAGCCAAATTTCTTGCTAGAACTTATCAAAAGAATTTTGTCATTAATCATGTTTTGAAAGAATGGAATTTGTGGCTTAGGAACCGCAACAAAATGGGACCTTTCGATCCGTCTGCAATGGAAGAGCCTTAACATGCCCTGCAAAAGCCTTCTTTAGGCTCATGCGCGGCGGACTGCTGCGTGCAATGATATATATGTAAGCTGGAAATAGATTATATGCGTCGATATCAATGATAACTCATTATTTTAAAGAATTATTTGTTTGAAAAAAAAAGAAATGAAATGAAGCAAAAAAAAACTTATTTTTTATTAAAATGCAATTCATCTTGCTTTATATATCTCAAAAAAGATAAAGGATTAATATTAAAAAAAAAAAAAGAGGGAACATTAATTGGGATTCGTGAATGTTCCCATTATTGAATTTCATGATCATATGTTCATATTATTAACAGCTAACTTAGTAAAGTACTAATCAGTTGCTAGCTGCAAAAAGAAGGATGGATTCTTCATTTGCGATTAAGCTGCCGCATTAAATGGAACCATTTGGTTGGGTTGCAGTCGTGGAGGCGCCATAACACGGCCAGCGAAGGCCCTCGGACTGATGCAAGGTGGGCCATGACCGCGATTAACGTTGGTGCAGCCATTGTGTCCAGAAGGAGTGACAGGCACTCCCTTTTGGAAGGACTGTAGCAAAAGATCACCTTCATTTAGGACCCGGCCGGAAGCCTCGTACGGATGAGTGCTGCTTACAAGAAAAATCACAACGGCGACGACTAGAAAATGACGGGGACACCTCATTTTTAATGTACACGGGACAAAGCTAGCAAAATATATAACTAATTAAGATCGATGTAGCCCTGAACTTGAAGATAATCAGATTGTAAGGTAGGCATATTTATATATGTCTAAGACAACTTGAATGACCAGAACACATGGCTCTTGACCTGAGTATTGTAGGGGGAGAAAAAAAAAGCATGGTTTACTAATGGAATCGTAGGATTGAAAAGTAAAAAATGGGATGCAAGTCAAGTAGGTGGCATCATGTAACTTATGCATCATCGGCAAAATGCATGTTGTTTAATTTAAGCTATTTGCTGAATTGAACGGTAGTGTCAATTGGCATGTTGGTTGGACTATGGACTTCGGGGTTTTCTCAGCAGGCTTTACTTTCTCTTCTGAAACGTAGCGTTCCCGGCCTGGTGGAGACACGCTTACTCTGGGTCTTTAGATCACATTTTCCTGTGAATCTTTCGTCAGGAGATTTACCTAATTTGCGAAGCACATTTAGTACGCGAAATCACTTGGAAAAAATGGGAATTCAACGCAAAGGAAATAAGGGCTTTTCTGGCTTTCCGAGCAGCCGCACATGGATATAAACAAAGAAGACCTAAACAGTAAACAGGGGGTCGGTGATTTAGTAATTTCCGAAACAGCAAGCATGAAATCGTTTTGTCCCATCTTCGCTATCGCGCGCATCATCAAGGTGATGACCATTGTTGGCTTATATGTTAAATGCATACGATTATATAAAAAGATCGAATGTAGCTTTTATAATTAAATCATTTAATCAAGATTGTTGCAACCAATCGACGACAACATCAACTCCACCTTGCTTTACAGGACCCTGTAAATACGATGAAACCACATAATAAAACTAGACAGCGACGTGGATATATGGCTGCCTTATTTTTTTAGGAAAAATTACTTGAGCAAGGACGACTTGGGTATCTGTTCCTTTGCTTCCTCTGCAGGGCACTTTTGAAAGGGGGGAATCTTGGAGGAAACGTAGTCGATAAGGCTTTGATTCTTTGAATATGTATGTCTGAAATTGGAGTCACATGTTTTCTGTGGTCAAGCTTTCAAATTACACGAAATTCTTAATTTACAGCGGAAAAAGAGAATCCAGACATTATGAGGAGCGAGGCTGAAGCTTCAACAATTAGACCCGTTCCAAATGGGGGATTACGCGAAATGACTTGCTCAACGTGGAGTTAATCCTTGGGCCGAATTCTTTATTTTTACCAACTTGACTTCAGATTTTAGTTGAAGAGAAAAACTTGAGTATGGAAAAGTCTTGGAGAAAAGAAAAGACCACAACTTTTTACCATATTTTATTTTATTTTTGGTAGTAATTTTCTATTTATTCAAGAAGCAGTTAAAAAATACATCAAGGTTAACTACAAGAACAATTAAGAAAACATATTAAAGTTCAGTCTTCAAGAAATACATACATCCCAGTTAACATTGTCAAGTTTTACATTAGACAACCCTTCGAATCTTAATGCAACCACCTCCTTGATTCGTTTCATGATCCTATTTTGTCCTAATTCAACTCCATTATAATGTCTGTCATTCCTTTCCTTCCAAGTAAAATGCATTCCAAGCTGTTTTCAAGATTTCGGTAATCAAAGCTTTGCCTTTCAGGTTAGAAATAGCCTATTGTAACTCCCCGTTCCAATCAGTAACCGTTTTGCTGAGCTTACAAAGTTTAAGAATCTCTTCCCAAACTCCTTTCGAGAATTCACAAGGGAAAAACAATTGATCTCTTGTCTCCTGATCTTCCTTACACAACATGCTACTATCATTATTAGTCAATCTTCAAGCTACAAGCTTCTGCCTAGTAGGCAATCTAGTGATAATTGCCAACCAATAAATAACAGAATGCCGAGGAATATTAAATTTGCACCAAACCAGTTTGTGCCGTGAAACTTTCATAACTCATGGCCTTAGAGAATTCCAGACTGTAGTTATAGGATAATTCTGCCCTGGGAATAGCCAAATGAGACCATTATCTCCATTTGCAAAAGAAGCAGAGGTAGTTTACTGCAAAATTTTCCTCTGATTCCAGCTGCTACCACTTTGGATAGGAATATTTTGTTTGTATATCGGGCTAGTAGCGATTCATTTACTTAAGTCGAATTGGACTCAAACAATCTTAGTGACTTATGGAAAGATTTAGACAAGAAAAAAACAGCAACATTTACAAAATCTACCTCTGGGTTAAAGTTGAGGGTGTGACCCCCTTTTTTTAATCTTTTATCCAAGATGAATCAGATTGGGCCTAGACTAATTTAAAATCTTTACCCACCGGACATGTTTATTTATTTATTTATATTTTTACCGTTTGCTTGCGACTGAATCAAAATCAATGTTCCAGCACTCATCGGAGAAATCACATGTTACAGAAACTATTATTGATTCTCCTTCAGGTGACATCTGAGTTCTGACGCAACACAAATGTGACAGAAATTATTACTTAGAAAAACCTGATACCTTTCCTATATGCAATTTTAAAGATACTAACAGCAACGGAAAAAGTCAGGATAGTTTTTACATAGAAAAAATCATTATTAATGGTGAACTGATGGAGATGTCATCTATATATATATGTTCTCACTACAGCTGTCGTGACTTTCTTATTTTTCTGTTGAATCAAAATATAATTCTGCATGTAATTAACATCCCATCTACAACTCATAAAGTCATATAGGAACAGGGAGCGGACCGATAATATATTTATCAATCTGTACAAATGCAAATATAGAAGAACAGACATGTATCTACAAGACGTCATCAACGAACGCATTGGGCAAACTATTGCACTAAGAGAAGTTAAAATTTATCATATCCGATCCATTTTAAGTATTATATATATCTATGCACTAAAATCATTAATAAAATTTAATATACTTATATATATGGGTGTACATGAATGTCTGAGATAAATATATTAAATGAATATATGTATAATCTTTTCTTCTACGAACAAAATTAAGTAAAAAACTTTTTCTAGTTTGATTTGTTCACATAACCTCAGACTCAGACCCCGTCCGGAAAAAACGTGGAGAAGGAACCACGAGAAGCTCCAAGAAAATGGCGAAATCCAAGGGGTGCACTCATGACTGCGTCTTCTCAAACCAACCCCAACCCCAATCCCAACACCACTCTGCTCTTCCTTCACCGGAAAAAAAAAAAAAAAAGGAAAGGAAAAACCCAAAACCAAAATCCTTCTGTTTTGGCCTTGGTTTCTTCTATCAAACGCATTCGATCTTCTTCGGCAAAATCATCACATTGTCCCCATCTCAGACACCATATTTCCCTGTCAATGCCGTCCCTCCATGTTGACTTCGCTGGCCCATCGGCATTGGGTGGCAGAGTCCTACTTTAAAATGATGGCTTTCGTTTGATTTCAATCATTTCCGGGGAATTTTACATTCACCAAACAGAATGGTACGTGAAATTTATGTAAATTTATCAAAGCATACAAGAAAAATTACTTATACGATTAAAAAACAAATTTTAAACTGGTGCAGGGGATGTCTCAGGACATTAATGCAGGTTCTCATGTATGGGTTGAAGACCCAGAATTGGCTTGGATTGATGGGATTGTAATTAATGTTGATGGAGCTGAAGCTGAGATCCAAACTAGTGATGACAGGATGGTAACACGATTTTTTTTTTTTTTTAAATTTGTTTTTATTGCTTTCTTGTTCTATAATTTGTACTTTATGGCTTTCTGCTTTAGCCTCATTTGTTCACTGCAATAAAATCTTCTTTAGCCTTCCTTCAATTTCTTCACCGTAATGTTGGCCAGGTTACTACGAAGTTATCAAAATTATATCCAAAGGACGTGGAAGCTCCGGCTGGGGGTGTTGATGACATGACTAAGCTATCATACTTGCATGAGCCTGCCGTCCTTTACAATCTGGCCACCAGATATGAAATCAATGAAATTTATGTAAGATCAATCTCAGTTATAGGTTTGAAGCTGTTTCTGTTAACGCCGGTGAGATAAAACCATTAATTACAGCTGCTATGGGTAGCTTTGTTGTTAATAATAATTTTTTGACCTCATGACAGACATACTGTGGGAACATTCTCATCGCTATCAATCCGTTCCAAGCTCTCTCTCATTTATATGATGTTAATTTGATGGAACGCTACAAGGGAGCTCAACTTGGGGAGCTGAGCCCTCATGTTTTTGCTATTGCTGATGTTGCATATAGGTGAGCGCAACTTGGGTGGCTGAGCTAGACTTGTGATCCTATTGTTATTTGTGTGTTGTTTAAAGATCATGGAGCTAGTTTGCTAAAGTTGCATAAATTTTGATAAGGGCGATGATTAACGAGGAAAAATCCAACTCTATACTGGTCAGTGGTGAAAGTGGGGCCGGTAAGACTGAAACCACCAAAATGATTATGTGCTATCTTGCATATCTAGGCGGCCATGCTGCTGCTGAAGGACGAACTGTTGAACGAAAAGTTCTAGAAGTAAGCTGGATGATCTAACTCTATTCTGAACTGAAGTAAGCTAATGTTTTGATATTTATCTCTGGGTTAGAGTCAAGCAAATGCTTGAAGCACACGATTTGAGTGCTTAATATATCATATATCTCTAGCGTGTTTTGTAGTAGTAGGCGTTCATGCAGATCATAGTTGTGGGGTGCAATGACTACATGTTATGGTGTGATGTTATACAGGAATAATTGACTTCTACTTATGAAAGCATTAGTGTTAACTCATTAGTAAATGTTTTTGTGTTGTATGCTTTGTGCTTTAAGTTGTAAGACACAACTATCTCATTACAGTCTTTTTAGAAATAGGATGGATTCCTTGGATTATTGAAAAAATCAGTCTACTTATTTAAGAGTGTGACAGTTTCTCCCACATCATCAAACACTTAAAAGAATTGTACCACAAAAGTAAATAATACCCCTGAAATGTCCTTCATTTCGTCTTTTACTGTAGTTTATCTAGAAAGATGAGAAGAAAAGATTATCTCTAGGATAAAGATCAGAGGGGGCAAACGGTATATTTCCTCAAAACTTAACTCATGTTAAAATACTAGCGTATATAACAACAGATTTAGTATCACAGGATAAATCTTGCACTTTAGTGGAGAAACATGACATGCTTAGAGGGTAGAGAGAATGTGCAATAACGGGGCAGATGTAGCAGTAGTTTATTGCTCATTGAAGGATATAAAAATGCTTGAACAGTTGCTATTTGAGTTTTTATATTCAGTTGATTCATTAGACTCAATGCAGTTATTTTTCCTTTTGGAGCTATGTTCCTTGGACTTGGTTGTGAATGTTGGATACGTGTATGTGTCTGAAATGGGTAAGTTCGATTTTTTTTCCAAGTTTTCATTGTATTTGGAGGGTCCTTGGAATGTCATATCCCTACACCTGGCTCCGAATATGTGTTGGACATGAGTAATTCAAGTAAAATGAAGAGTTAGAGCAATTTAGTTTTAGAGTCCTTTTTTGCAAACTGCGTGCACAAATTATATCGTTATTTTACTTGTTTAGAATCCAAAGTCAGGCTTTCATGTACTTTTCCCTGCATGCTGGCTGCCACAAATTGTGAACAAGAGGCGGCGGTAGGACATTGTTGACAGATAAATAAAGAATCCTAATCAGATGGAGCACTATGTAATATGGTCACTTAAAATCAGATGATTAACTCCATAGATCTTGTTGTTAATCCATTACCATTTCAAGCTAACAGCCCTTATGTTAAATTAATGATTTTCTAAGGTACATGTTTAAATCTAGATCCAAAGGAATCTATTGCAGCTAGGGTATGTTGAGGAACCTTTTTGACTCTTATCAGATTCCCAAAGTTGAATCTAGAATTTTATAATATTTGGTAGCGTAAAAGGGCAGTAATGTTTTAAGCCATAGTATTTCAATACTATTATTTGGATTGAAATCACATAGAGAATGTTTTTGGTGTAAGTGGTCTTTCACCTTGGGATTTTTCTTTTCTTTTTTTTGCTAAAAGTAACTGTGTCTATTTACAGTTGTCACATGTTCTTTTTTTATCTCTCTCTTTAAGTTGCATTTTATCCTCTTCTTTTCATTTTCATAAAAATCTATGAGAATATTAACAAATTCAGGATTTATAACAAACTACTTGCATAATGAATTTAACACCAAAAAGTACCAGGAAAATTTAAATTTACACGTAAATAAGTTTTTATTGTAATTTATCTCATTTGACAAATCAATGGGAGCCTAAGTTTTTCCTTCCCTTTATGGAAATTAGATTTTGAAATTTTTAGTAGATATCAGTTCTTTATTTCTTAATATGCATTTTTTACTAGTTCTGTATATTATGCACTAAATGTCTTGATGCAGTCAAATCCTGTTCTTGAAGCGTTTGGCAATGCAAAAACTGTCAGGAATAACAATTCGAGGTTAGAAAATATCATGTTTGAAAAGTTTGTACGATTGTTAGCTTTCTAGTTATTTTACTTGTCATTGAACCCTAATTTTAAGTTTGATTGACTAGTTTGTGCCAAAGAATTAACAGCATTTTTTTTTCATCTTTTCAGCGAGTTGTACATAAGTATTCATTTGTTCCTTTCCAAATTTTGTTTGTTAACTTTTGTTTTTCAAGCTGTAAAGGTAAAAAGGTTGTTAAAAAATGGATTTGCCTTGGTAGTGTCATCACTTACAAGTTCCATAATTTTGATACTTCTTTAGAGAAAGTCAGACTAACAAAAAATTCATTGCTTCTCTCTTCTTGTTGTGAAATTCTTTCTGCTTATAAGAGCAAATTTTGATAGGTTCAACGATCTCTTGTTCATTCATTTAATTTGTACAGTTGCTGACGTTCTCTTCATTACATTGGCACAGTCGTTTTGGAAAATTTGTTGAGATTCAATTTGATAACCGTGGGCAAATATCAGGTGCAGCCATCAGAACTTATCTCCTAGAAAAATCTCGAGTTTGCCAAATTTCAGATCCTGAACGGAACTACCACTGTTTTTACCTTCTTTGTGCTGCACCACTGGAGGTATCAATTTGGCTTGATTCTTACATTGCTGATTGTATATCACTTTAATAAATTTTAATGAAATTTTGTCACAGCATTCCAGCTGACCGGTTTTTCTAAGTCTTATCAGGAGATTGAGAAATATAAGTTGGGAGATCCTAAGTCGTTTCATTACCTTAATCAATCTAGTTGCTATGAACTGGTTGGTGTGGATGATGCCCGTGATTATCTTGCCACCAGGAAAGCTATGGATATTGTTGGGATAAATGAGAATGAACAGGTCTCCCATCTGCTCTGTAGCTTGATATATTTTAGTTGCTTGTGTTAAACATCTTTGTATAGCCAGACTGGGAATAATCTTTCTTTCTCTCACTCAGGAGGCAATTTTCAGGGTTGTGGCTGCAATTCTTCATCTTGGCAATATTGCATTTACGAGGGGAGAAGAGGATTCATCCATATTACAGGATGACAAATCCAAATTCCATCTTCAAATGACAGCAGAGCTACTCATGTATGGCTATATCCTTGGTTCTCTCACGGCCTGCTGTTTCCTTCTCATTCCTATGTTTCTGTACTAGCAGATTGGCTGACACTTATCTCAGGTGTGATCCTCAAGCATTGGAAGTTGCACTATGTAAGCGTGTTATGATCACCCCAGAAGATATCATCAAAAGGAGTCTTGATCCACTTGGTGCGGCAGTTAGCAGGGATGGTTTAGCAAAGACAATATATGCTCGCTTGTTTGACTGGTAAGATGCTAACCTCTGGACTGTTTATGCTGTTCTGTAACTCATTTTAAACTGGATGGATTTCTTATGAATTCCTCATTTGTGTTACATCCAGGTTGGTGAACAAAATTAATATCTCCATTGGGCAGGATCCTCACTCTAAATGTCTCATTGGAGTCCTGGACATCTATGGTTTTGAAAGCTTTAAAACTAGTAGGTAATGCATGATGTCCTGGCAATTTTAGACATGATTACATGAATATGACATGGATAAAGTAATTAAAACATGACACAAATACATGTCTCAAAATCTATACAATACAAATTATTAACGTATCTAAAATTATATAAATATAAAGTACCTTAAACACGATTATGACACGACAAAATACACGAATTGTTAGGTGACACCAATGTATGTATACTTGTATGGGTGTGAAAAATAAAAAACCTGAAAAATTGCATCATTGGTAATCTTTTGCCTTTATCCCAAGCTACCATGGTGTTGCTTAAGATTCTGAATTAATTGCCAACCTCCCTGGCTAGCATTACGACTGCCATTTGTTATTTATATTAAGTTACCACTTATCAATATAAGGGACAACCTTTTTCTTATAAATATGTGGTTCTCAAGTCTAAACTCTTAACTCCTTTATGCTGAATGCGGTGATATCCATCTAGCAATAAAATGTATTAACCAGTTATGATCCTGCAAAATGGCTAGATCCTAGGTAGGGCTATTTGGAAATACTTTTCGCAGTTGGTAGGTTTGCATGGAGTAGCCATTTTCAAATACAAGCTGGTATAATATTTATTTTTTGATGCTTGTTGATCTAATGCATTTACTGCCTTACTAGATGATGTTCCCTGATCTAAATCAGAAATTAATGGTGATTTTTTGAACCAGTTACTGTCCTATGAACATCTATCTACCAAGAATGCCCTGATATAACACAGACCATCAAGAATTCAATAAGACCTTTATTCTTTTTCTGGTGTAAATTTCTTTCATTAATGGAATAAGGAAATTAGACATAGACCTTGACCTTCTAACACTGAGTTGTTTCCTCAAGCATTAACCTTTTGAAAACAATGGATTGCATATGTCTCGTCCTTCACTGCCTTTCAGTAGTGTAATGTTTTAGACAGTCTCCTAGTTTTGACCAATGAACAAGTGTGGAATAACAAGGGGCATATGGACACAAATTGCTATGTTCTTAAATATCACTATACGGTGGTTCTATATTTATCTTTTGGGGATAGACAATTTCATTGTCTGAGTTGTACAGACTTACAAGAACTGTTGTGAGATTAAAGAATTCCAAGGCTTATTTGTGATTTTTCTGAAAATTTATGAATATTAGGAGAAATTAAGCATGTTTAGCCACGTATGTATTCTGGTTTGAATATGTTATTCTGTGCAGTTTTGAGCAGTTTTGTATAAACTTCACCAATGAAAAGCTGCAGCAACATTTCAACCAGGTATGAGGTTAGTCTCATGTGACAACTTTACTTTTAATTTAGTCTTCCAATATATGTACTGAGTATGATGAAACAATTCAGCACGTGTTCAAGATGGAGCAAGCTGTTTACAAAGAGGAGGAGATAGATTGGAGCTATGTACAGTTTGTTGATAATCAAGATGTCTTGGATCTTATCGAAAAGGTTGCATACGGTCCTTTTAACTGTTCATAGCTGCTTTTACTTTTTTTCCTGCAGCCTTCTCCCTACTGAAAATTTAGCCTAGATATTACCTAGCCCCTTCTCGCTTGAATGAAACATGGGTAGCATCACTTAAGTAAAAGCATCTTGTTGGAACATGACACTGTCATTGGGTATAACCTGGAGTGTGGAGAGAAACACTTCATGCTGGAGTTAGTGTTGCTTTCTCTTTTTTCTTTTTTCTTTTTTCTTCCAGATTAAAAATATCATAGCATTTTAACATTTTGATGTTCAAATTTTCCTTTCAAATTAATGTATATTATTGTCTTTAACTGTTGATATGCATATGGTATGCATCAACGTTGCATGGATAGGGGTACTGTACTGGTATCCACTATGGATACGAGTGCAGGGTATGGCAATTTGTAAAATTCTAAGTACGGGTACATTAATATTATGAAAAAAGTATTATATATAGAACTGAAATTTCACGTGGTAAAACGTGACAAAGTAACATAAAAGATAAAACGCACAACTTTCAAAATAACATATATAGAGCTTAAATTGTTTAACTTGATTCTTCTTGTTAAATAGATTTGGGGGCTAGGGCTTTTGAGAAGTGAGGAGTGACAATAGGTCAACAGTTTAGTTGATGCTCTTTTCCACAAAAGACTGGTTGTAGCATAGAGCACAAAATATGAAGAAAGCAAGTCAACAATGAAAAAAGGGAAGGCCAATAATGAAGGGAAATATGGCCTAAGGCATAAAAACGCTAAGTTTCACTGCTAAATTTGGTCAAGCCGTACCCCTTCTTAGATAAAAATTCGATGTGTACCCAGCTGCATCTGGTTCGTACCCAGGCATAACCAATGCATACCGATACCCGATACGTACCCGGTACAGGTACTGTAGACTTGTGAGTACCTATGCTTCAGAGTTATGCATATCTTAACCTTCATGATTTTCACTATCTGCCTTCTGCAGGGAAAGTATACATTTTAACAAAAGTGTGTAATAGTGATATTATATGCAGGAATAACAGTATGGTAAAATAAAATAGAGTGAACATGAAAGGAAAAAGAGGGTGCCACATTTGTCAAGCGGTGCCCATCATTCTGCTTTATATTAACTAATTTGTATTTGATCTGCGATTCATTGTGATAGTTTAGAACCTTGATGAAGAGAACTACTAAATTTCCAAAATCAATGACAGAGAAAGTAGCCAATGGGGAGGAGACAGGGGTGGCCCTTCTTGGTGAGTCACTCTGCATTCCCACCTGAAGCAAAAAAGAAAGGGAAATTTTCATTAAAGAACAGAGAACTTCTCTAATCTGACAGGAAAAACTACCAGAAAAGAGAACTGATGTAGGCGAAGAGTTTCTAGATGCCTTCTTTTCAAATGAGATATATGAGTGACAGTGACTTAATGAAATATTTGGCAAGCCTTAATTATATCTAAAAAAAAGCTTAAAGATTTTGCTATTGTCTTGGGTCTGCTTGAGGATGGGAGTTACTAGAGTGATGTCATTATTATGGATTGTGAGACATTTTGTTAGTCAATTTTCCGATTATGACATGGTAGTCTAACAACTATCAGATGTACAGTTGGCACTTTTTAGTGCATTGATTTTTTTTTTTCCAAGTTAACCTTAACAAAAAAAAGTTAATTCGAATGTTTGTCTCATTAAATTCAATTATCTAAAATAATACATTCACCCCTTCTTAGCTTTTCCTTGGTCTTCATGAACTAAATCAACTGCTGCTACTATCTGAACTGCACAAGACCAAATTGGTTTAGTCTAAGATGTGTATCATATACTTTGGTTTCTATTCTTAAAGCCTAGGTGGCCTTTGAAGCAGTAACAATTATTTTAGTCTAAGAATCTTTTAATTTGGTTAATTGTGTTCTAGAAATCTGTTTGGCCTGCTACCAATCTTTTTTAGCCAGGGAGCCTCCTTTACTGAGGTCATTTTATATCCACATCTTAAATTTGATTTTTATAACTTCCCTAAAGAAAAAAAGATTGATCTCAATTAGAGCATGGAATGCGATGGCAAGTTGCCAACAGCATTGTTATAATGAAGTTTCTTTAAAGGCTATTGTCTGCCTACTGGAACAGAGGTCTGAAAATTGGGTATGGCATAATTTCTAGAACGGAGCTACTTATCTTTTCGGATCATAACGTGGAGTAGCTATCATAGTGCCTGGTTTATTTCTTTAAGCTGTAGCCTTGGTGACTTACGCTAAGCAGTACAATTTTCATTTCATATTTGCATTAGTTGTTACCATGTAAAGACTCTTGCATCCTAGTTGTGTTTAATATAGGGCTGTCTTTTTCTGTTCCGTATTTTTTCGCATGTGCACATGATCTGCTGAATAGCATTTTTTTTCCTGGGATTTCTAATGTCTAATGCTTCTGCAGAAACCAGGTGGGATCATTTCTCTTCTCGATGAAACATGGTATGAAAACATTTCTTTACATTTTTTTGTTAAATTGAAGGAATGCTGCTTGAAAATTAGCATATTCCTAATACGGTATCCTATTCATATGTGGTGTTTATAAAGTCCAATGTTTTCTTCTTTCTGCTTACATAGTTGTCATTTTTCATTATACAGCATGTTTCCAAAATCAACCCATGAAACCTTTGCGCAAAAGCTCTATCAGACATTCAAGGATCACAAACGCTTTGTAAAGCCAAAATTGGCTCGCACAGAGTTTACTGTTGTCCATTATGCAGGAGAGGTGAGTTATGGTTCCCGTTAAGAGCTGCAATGTTACATGTCATTGCATTTAAGTATTATATTCCGTGCATATTTTCAGGTCCAGTATCAGTCTGATCAGTTTTTAGACAAAAACAAAGACTATGTTGTTCCTGAACATCAGGATTTGTTGGGTGCTTCCAAATGTTCCTTTGTAGCAGGCCTTTTCCCTCCACTTCCAGAGGAGAATGCTAAATCTGGCAAGTTCTCATCTATTGGTTCTCGTTTTAAGGTATCTACTTTGGCTATCATTTGCATAAACTAGTCATGGAAATTTTCTTGTACTCTCAGATGTTTTGAAAAATAAATAATTTATTAAGTCATGCCATGTGTTCTTAAGATTTTAATGTCCCCTCGAAAGATGAAATCTCATGTGTTGACCTTATTGCTGCAGTTACAATTACAGCAATTGATGGATACACTAAATTCCACTGAACCCCACTACATCAGATGTATAAAGCCAAACAATGAATTAAAACCTGAAATATTTGAGAACGTCAATGTCTTGCAGCAACTACGTTCTGGTGTAAGTGTACTTGGTATTGCATTGCAATATCACATTGTTTATTAGCAACTTGTGTGCATTCCAAAGTAATTGTTACTTGTATAGGGTGTTCTAGAGGCTATCAGAGTCAAGTGCGAGGGGTACCCTACTCATAGAACCTTTACTGAATTTCTAAATCGATTTGCTATTCTTGCACCAGAAATTTTGGAAGGGAAGTGAGTATTCCTCTACATCCCAAACCGATTAGAAATGGAAAAAAAAGAAACATCTGCATATTTGCTTGAATTCTACAAGTTGCTCCTTGCTGGGGTTGGTTCTAATTTTGAAGTTATTACATTCATCAACAGTTATGAAGAAAGTGTTGCATGCAAATGGATTATGGAAAAGATGGGGCTTTCAAGGTATCAGGTAATTCCATAACTTTCCTTTTTCTCTTTTTGCCAAAGCCACATCTTCTGAGACATTGCTATCTGGAGGACCTTCAGATCATGATCACGTTTTAGGTGTTTGCGCGGTATTGATCTCAACCATAGATTGGTCATAATGTATTTGAATGCAATTTTAATTCCTTGGTCCTTGAAAATATTTTTGGTTATAAATGCTCATGTATTGAGATCTGTTGCAAGAATATATATTCTATGAGCCATGAGTTTTGCAGATTGGGAAAACGAAGATTTTCCTAAGAGCTGGTCAGATGGCAGAGTTAGATGCACACAAGGCAAAAGTACTTGCCGAGTCAGCAAAGGTTGTTCAAAAGCAAATCAGATCTCACTTAACTCGTAAATGTTATGTTGGGATGCGCATGGCTTCTATTCGTATACAAACTGCTTGGAGGGGTGAGTCTATGTGCTAACATTAGTTACATATATCAGCAAAGAGTTAGCATCATTCACCTGATTTATAATGTTAGAGCAATTTGGTTCCTATCAATCTCTAAGTAACCCGTCTATTTTTTGTTGCCTTTGGCCTGTAGGGATGATCACCAGCATTTGATAATTATTTGCATTTGTCTTCTTTTTGTATCTTCTAGGAAAGCTGGCTCGTGACTTATATAAAGGCATGAAAAGTGATGCAGCTGCTGTCAAAATTCAGAAGACTTTTCGAAGACAAGTAGCTAGGAGAAACTACATTGATACCAAATCCTCAGCAATTGTCTTGCAGACGGGATTGCGAGCTATGGTTGCTCGGAATGAATTCAGATATCAGGCGCGAAACAAGGCTGCAATTATTATTCAGGTTACTGGTCTATTTTTTAATTTAATGCCTAAAGCATTATGTCGTTTATCATGTTTACAAATTGCTAATTCAAACAAATCCCTGCAGGCATATTGGCGACGTCATACTGCTGTTTCTATAATAAAACTTGGTAAGTGGTTGTTCTTTAGGAATCAAGTTCATACTCTTATGTTGTATTCATTTACTGTATATAGGTACAAAGTGATAAGGATATACAGATTTTAGATAGACTAAAACTATTAGATAAATGCATAATAAATATTTTAGACAGGCTAAAATTATGAGATAAATGAATGATAAGTACAGAGATAAATGCAAAAAATAATCAAAATGCTTCAATCTAATCAACTGAGTTATTTATCCTTTTCAACAGTTGCATTCTATAAGCAAGTCAGAAAAGCATCCGTTATTAAGGAGCAAAAGATGGTAGGTACTGTTTTACTTCTGTAGTTAAGTTTGTGACAAGTATTTAATATTTGCATTATTACTTTTTGTCACAGCTTTTATACACCAGTCACAATTACATTCAAATATAATAACCATATGCAGAACTGGCTGGTTTTCATTTTTCATTGGTCATTTCTGGAGTTAAGGGCATGTCAAGTTACTCATGTAAAAATTCTAAACTGACAGTTGTGAGCATTTATGCATTGATGACGGTCAAATATGGCTTATAAAACATCTTTTTGTTACTTGTTGTTACAGTTACATGTGGCCAATAAAAAAAAATTCAAGTCATCAGTGGTCAAATACAAATCATCTCAATATTGTAACGTCAGCACACTTAACTATAGAAAACTAACTCTGTTAACACTTAACTCTGTTATCCATCCAGAAGGTAAGTTAACACAAGTAATGCATGAGCTGATTATTTCGAAGACCAACAACTGTTACATGATGTCGTTGAGGGTTAGATGATCATTTGGTGAAAAGTTATTGTCTCAGTTTAGATGATGTGATGGACGGCTTCTATTTCTAGAGCTAAACAAAGAAAATAAAAGGAATAAATACAGAAAAAATTAAAACATTCTTTTATTTTAAGTTGGGTGTCCTTTAAATATTTGTCATTGCACATGAAGAAGCAGGTTCTGCACTTATAAAGTGCAATTAGCATAGCACAAATGGTAGGGCTCAAAGGCCACCACATATAGCCTATCCCTTTCCTACACCGAAAACAATGGAACAAGGCTTTTGGCTATTCAAGAACTTTATTTACTGCCTTTTTGTTTCATGTTCTATTTTCTCCTCTAGTTGGTGGATTTTGTCATATATAAATGTGGTATACACGCATCTCTAACAATTATCACCATTATTAGCTTTGGCCAATACAATTCCCCCCCCCCTATTGGTTAGCTTCAAAATGGGAGTTGGAAAGTCAGTTTCCTTAGTTACCAAACTTAAAAAGTGAAAACCTTCCCCTCCATCTTTGCCCACCTCGATCAATGTCTTTTAACTGTCTTCATATTTTTGATTTATTTTCTTTTGTGATAAAAGCTATAAGCTAAAATTGTTGAGTCGCTCTAGGTCTGTAACTTTTCACCAAATGTTTGGTCTTGGGTTTAAATTTTGGGATACCTATCATCTTCTCATCAAATAGCTCTAACTTTGGCTTCTTCAGCTTATCGTCTTGTTTTTTTCACTTCAGAATAAAGTTCAGATGTATAGTAAGAGATATTGAAAGAGACATGTTCGAAAGAAACTCATTTCCTTCATTTCGTACTTCATATGCACATGGTGTGTACTACATATAATGCACTATCACTATGTAGACATGTCTCTATTGGTACTTAAACAATCCGTATTATATGCATTTAAATTCTGCTGGTCTTTCTACTTAAGTGCTTAACTTAATTCGGGAAAATCAAGAAATATTGCTTAGATGAGCAATTTTGTTTCCCAACTATTCTCATAAAAGAATGTTGTACCATTGTGGAATTATACTTGCCAGAGAGTGGAAGCATTAGCCTCTAACAGTTTTTGGGTTTAATCTTCCTTCTCTGTGTGCATTTATGTGCATTACAATTTTCTTCAGACGGCTAGAGATGAAGAAGAGGAGGATGGAACTCGTGAACAAGTGGAGGAACTCGTATATGTAGAGCCAGAAAAACAATTGACTGTAAGTTACATAAATACGTCTGAAGATAACTGCTAGCCTTCATGTCATGTGTTCTGCATGTGAATGTTAATATTCTGTATACCTTGACCAAAAAAATTAATGCATCTCATTTAGTTATAAATATAGAATTATGGGTAAATATAGGTGTTCTGGATTTTTTCTTCTAAACTGTTCTCCTAGATTTCCTAGATTGCACAAGTGACAAGTGCATGGTAAGCTGGATCTAGGTTGGATTTTGCCATGATCTGTCTTCCGAGAAGAATTTTTCGACTTATATATATATATATATTCAAAATATTACAAACTTGAAAACATAGATAAGAAAAAAATTATTTTTAAATTTATGCCATTAAATGCTAGTATTAGAATCAACGAAGACAGTAAACTAGGGAACTTAATAACTAATCATATGTGAATTACAAGTGAGCAGACCAACATTTTACAGCCCATTAAATTATATTAAAAGTTCATTGGTTTTTTTTTTTTTTTTTTTTTTTAAATTTTGAAATAAATTTTTAGTGATTATTTTTGTAATTAGGAAAGGCCAATAGATTTAGAACTAGAAACTAAGCAACCCAAGTTCAATCATTTGTGAGTCAGTAACCCTTGAAGGACGATTTAGAAATGTGATAAACATTGACCTCCTTTCTGTCCAAATAAAAGTTTTTATCAAGGTCAGAACTTATATATCTGTGAAAGATGTGGGTGCTAATAGATTATAGGTATTAGAGATCATATATACAAGCATACATTTATATGCACCCAATTATTTATACGTATATAACAGTTATTAGCATGAATGTTGCAATCATGCAGATCTGTACCTTTTGTATCTTTTTAATTAAAATATTTCTGAGCTAGGCACTTTACGCTATGAATTTCAGCACTGTTTAATTATTGGAAAAATTTGAAACTGAAAAAGGTTTTTCTTCCATTGCTTTGAATTGGATTTTGCCTGGATGATGAGAAGAAAATGCTTAGCAGTTGTTCTGATGCTGGTGATGGCAATAGCTGATATGATGGTTGACAGATTTGTCATGATTAAATTTGTATAATTTTGTATTTATGATCTCTAACTTTTATCATTTTTAGTTTGAAGGACAAGAGAAAGCGAAGTTCCCACATTCTTCCATAGCTATCCAGAATGAAGCAGACAAAACCAATGCATTTCCTGATAAAGAGACTGAGGTTGCCGAAAAAACTAATGAATGGTGTCCTATCATTGAAGAAATATCAAGCCCCATCCAAGATGCTTCAGAGAATGAGAATCTAAGAGCAGAAGTTGAAAAGCTAAAGGTACTGCTAATATAACTCTATTGTTCTTTGAATAATCCATTATTCTCCAGATCTGCTTCCTAATTTTCTATACGGTTAAATGCTAAGTCCAACAGAAAAGGTGTGATCACTATAATAAAATATGGTGCATTCCTTCTCAAAAATGTGTCTACTGAATTTTCACTGACCTTTAAAGCAGTCTAATCTTAAAAGTATGATGTAATAGAAACCTGCAGGGTGTTCGAATATAAGAAATGATGAATGTGCAGAAAGTAAACAAACATGAGACAAAGATTAAATAACACAGACACAAACTTTTGAGTTACTATAAAAAAAAAAAAAAAACTTGAAATCAGAATGATCGAAAGGAAGATATGGTTCTTTGTCTTCCAAGATACAAACATCAGGGTACTTTACCATCTGCGTAACTTCTTAAACTCGTTCTCCTCTAGAACTGGATTAATGGATTTAAGCAGAGAATATCTGGATACCTATTCTAACATAAATGTCAATCGTGCATCTACTGAAACTCCACCTAGGATCATGTTGCTTCTCATGCTACAGATGGAAGCCTTAGTGGGCACCCATTTCATGTTTCTAAGCACAAAGATGAAAGGTGCTCATTTAACATTTCCTGTTGTTTTCGTCAATTAGCTCCATTCCAAATTCTGAGTACAGAAATTAGCACTTGGACATGTTTAACAAACCATGTGCACTCTGGACAGGGTTTTTTTTCCTTATGTAGTTTCTTTTTTGGCCTGACATGCCTCACCATATATTTTCCCAGCTTTGAAGTTCAAAATTTTTAGTGGTCCGTTTGGAAACATGGATTTGGACTAAAAAATTTGGATTCAGATTACAAATCCAAATTTGTTGTTTGGATGTCAAATAAAAAAATTGGATTTGGATTTGAACAAATCTAATATTAATTTTGAGCAATCTAAATCTAGAATTTGAAATTTCATTTGAAAGTAAGAATTTACAAAATCACTTTTTCATTGCTACTCTATCATTTACAAGTTGAGAATTAATTTTTATTTAAATCCAAATCCAAATCTTAATTATCTGAACAAAAGATTTAAATTTATGAATTTAAAAATCATAAATTTCAAATCGAAAATTTTGAAATTCAAATTCAAATCCAAATCAAAATTTAAGTTTCCAAACGCAACCTAATATTGTTTTCACTAAGCCTGTGTTTATGTCTTACAGGCACTCTTGCTCAGGGAGAAGAAAAGAGCTGATGAATATGAAAAGAAACATGCTGAAGCCCAAGAATTAAGTGAGAAAAGACGCCAGAAATTAGAAGAAACTGAAAGAAGAGTTTATCAACTTCAAGACTCTTTGAACAGGTAGTATTTTTGTTTATCAACCTTTAAAATGTATCTTACACTGTATTGAAGATAACTTTAACTTGCAATGATTTATGTTGTGAAGTTGTTCTGGGCTCATAATGATTGGTTGAACATAGTTATACTTGATTGGTAGTGGTTGAATGAAGTATCATGTGTAGAGACAGCTTTACCTGTGTACTTTTGGTACATAAAATGTCAGTTAAGATGCTTATTAATGTGTGAAGCTTCTGGTCAAATGCTGAATTTTAGATTTTAGAAGAATTGTTCCGTTTGCACTTATAGAGCTCCAGAATGGACTTTCACTATGATCAACATGAGCACTACCACATTAAAATGCAGCAGTTAGAAGGAAGTGACTTTGCAGGCTCTGCAAAGTTACTTGTGGTTGTCCTTATGTTGTCAAAGAGTTTTTCCATTAAAGATGTCTACTTCAGTGTACTAGGGGAAATTTTGAGATAGAGATCAAAAGTTCTTCCAGGATGAAACGATGTGCTTAAATGTATATGCTAAACCTATGGGATCATTTTTATGGTTCTTGGGTTGTTGCCCCTTTACATTTGTATTAAAAATCTTGTTATAGGATCATGTTCTTAAGCTCAGATCTGAACAAATACCATATTGATGTTTTTAGGTCGGTAACTAGCAGAAGTCTTGATTCTTGCTGTATGAGGAAACATATGATCTTTTAAGTTTGAAAATAATAAAGATAGGATTTTCTTTTAATTCATGAAGAATGCTTTCTACTGAAATTTGTTCATTTTTGAAAGAGCTTGATCTTATGTATGGTTATAACAGGAAGTTGATCCCAGCAAAGAAATCATATTACTCCGTGTCACCCTCGAAGAAAATTAAATCGGAAGTAACTGACAGTGTGTTAGCTTACGTAATGCTATAGAAATTTCAGTTCTGATACTTTCCCTGGATTTTTCTGTTGATATGAGTAGATTGGTTTAAATGGATGCTGACCGTTGTTTGTACAATTTATAATATTTTAAGTACTCAATTAGATTTTATTTACTAAAATAAATAAATAAATTATAAACTAAAAAGGAAACTACATAGTCTGTTGTTATCTTATACCTCAAGATTTTGTGTTGATTTTAAAGAGACATCTTCTCCTGGGAAGTTGACAGATAAACTTTGATTGTAGAACATGATTACACTATATAGTAGTACAAGGATATATCTTACTTCTTATTAATAAATTTTTACTTGTTCACTCATCTATAAATTGACGATTGCACACTTACAAGTTTTCAACTTTTTATGAAAGAATATGTTTTAATGGTTCAATATCAGTGATGAAATGACGTACTTTGTTCTGCTAGGTTGTTCACATTAGTAACAATAGTTGCCAAGAAGAGCTGCATTACATTGATCATATATCTAAGATTGTTTTGATGATATCTGCATCACTTTTAGTTACAACCATATTAGTTAGAACTCAATGAAGGTCCTGCTTCGTTGTTGACCGACTCTAGTTCTGGTCTTTCCGTGTCTCAGGCTATTAGACCAATTTTCACAATTGAAAACAATTTTATGTTCTTCATCAAATTTGACATCAAGCTCTCAGCCCATTGTTCGAGATGAGTCTTTTGATACTTCTGACAACTCTGATGCTCCAAGTGACTCAGATTTTAGATTTCCAGCTGCAGTTCACTCTCCGGCTAACGTCTCTTCTGCCCCTCCTAATAATCAGCAGCTGATCATCACGGATGTTTCAGCCATTGATGTTACAGGTTAGTCTTGATTTCTTGATGCAAATGCAGTTTGCGTTTCAACTCAGCTTCAAGTAAATACATACTAGACAACACAAATAAAACATATTTGTTTTGCAGAAAATATTCTCTTTTATGAAAAATTTTGCCTTATTTAGCAATTCATTCCCTGATATTTTCAAAATTTTTCTACTAATAAATTTTTTTATATTTCGATGTTAGTTCACAGTTAGATGTATTGGTAGTTCCTGTGTCATGTTTCTTAGTTTTGGAGGTCAATCTTGTGCAGGTTCTGAAGACATTCATAAGGAGGGAGCATTTGATGACTATTTCTGATGAAATCCTTGTGCTTCTGTTGCTTGTATTCTAGATGACATATTAAACCCGGTTTTACTAAGGCATTAAATTGTAGGGCTAGGCATGAAAAGTCAAACAAATTATTACACACACCACATACAAGATTGTAAGTAGGAGTAAGATTCTTCGGATTCTTTAGGTTAAATAGTCAGCAAATTCATTCAAAATGTCATTTCCTAATCGCTTCGACCTTTTTTTGGTCTCTAACGAAGGTCAAAAGTTCCAAGAAGAGTCCATTAAACCTCTCTGTAGGATTACAGCAGTTTTAGTTTCTCTGCATTACTCTTCATTTTATTTTGTTAATGAAGAATAATGAAATGAACCATACATAAATGAGATGCTTATTTTCCTTTATCAAAGTCTAGCATTCTTAAAAAGTAGACAGGAGGCTGCAAAAACTGACTACCAAAAGAAGCATCAGAAAGGGCACTGTAAAGGTGGATGGAAAATCCTTTTCTATCGATGGTTTGACATAAAATGTTCCACAACAGATATGTAAACTCTGTTTGCTGCTCCAAGATATATATATATATATATATATATATATATATATATGTGTGTGTGTGTGTGTGTGCGCGCTCGCGCATGCGCGTGTGTATAGAGAGAGAGAGAGAGCTAGGAAATTGATAGCTGCCTTCGCATAAAAATTAAACAAAGATGTTAATAATCTTACTCTTTCAATGGGTTTGCTGCGGATCCTTTACCTGAAACCTTTAACCTAATAATTTATGTATTCTTATTATAATTGTGTTTAAAATATTTATATTTATATTTATATTTATATAAATTTTAATACGTTAATAATTCACATAATGTAGATTTTAAGACATGAATGCATCAATATTTTGTTTTAATTATTTTATTTGTGTTATATCCATTTAACCATGTTCAATAAGCCTTGTCGATCAGCCTTTGTTTTTGGCTTTTAGTTATGAAACATCTAATTTTGAATTGCATTATGGTATATATTTGTGCTGGGAGGCGGATTGATCTAACCTTTTTTGTTTTCTCTTATGACATGAACGATTCTCCCATCTCTATGTAGAAACTATAAAACTGGGATGGGGTGCATTGTTGAAGTTAGTGGAATGATTTGAATTATCCATAGCCATAAACTTGTAATATCATGCACCTAGCACTAATTAGGGAGGAAAATTTCTATGATAAATTTTTTCTTATTTGATTTTTTTTTAATGCAAAATGGAATTAATTAGCTGGAAAACACGTCAATTATTAATCAAAGATGGCCAAAAAATCTCTCAAATTTGTACGAAGAAAAAGCTTTTAAATCCTTTACAGATTGAAATTTGTCTTAAAACAAGCAACCCTGTGCTATGAATGAAGATTGTATAATGTATGCATATAAATACAGCTTTGACTTTAACAAATGTCCCAATAAACTCAACTGTTCTAATTCTAGAATTCAAGATTCGGCCACAGACGCCCTGATGAGGACTCATTATGTTTTCTGGCCAAAGGAATAGTTCTTTTTCTACACCACACTTTACGTTTTTCTACACCATATATATATATATATATATATATGTATGTATGTATATATATAGATCATGAGGACAATGCAGTATAACCCTTCCCTATATATAATTATTCATTAGATTTTCTGTTTTTCAAAAGCAAAAGTTGTAGTAGTTTGCAATCGTTCAATGGTTAACCGAAATTGACATGTGTTGCATATAAATATATTTAATTTTTTAAAATTTTTTGTACATTTGAAAAATCATAATAACCTATTTTTAAATATATGTCTATGTAAATATTTTTAAAAATGAAAAAGTATAGATAATATAGGCTATATGCATTTCCAATACATTTTGGCATACAGGCATATTTTGGCCGCTAAAATTTGTAGATTAATATATTAGTCAAATAATATATATATATATATATATGAGGAGAGACCCATTTATATTAATGTAAAATAAAATTAATTTTACATACTTTGAATAATTTTTTATATAATTAATATTGTTACAGATCAACGATTAGATTTAGTAATATAATAGTACTTATCATGTACGTAAAATTTTGAATTGATTATATCAATTAAAAATATTGGTATTTTTAATATATATTTAGTGGTCGAAAGTTTCTTATGTTAACCAAATAGTTATAAATTTTTAATTAACTAAAACTCGATACGTATTATCTAACGTGAATAGAAAATAAAATATAACGATTGAATTAAACAAATATAAATTGTATATAAAATTATACAAATATGTAAAACTAGTTTAATTCTGTACTAATGTAAGTGAATTCCTCCCACTAATATATA
>JBBYHM010000026.1:13845712-13877654 GCA_038381775.1 Adansonia rubrostipa
TGTTCATTGTTTGTTATTACTTTGTGTTTTGCAGATGGTAAATCGTACTACGGTGCCAGTCGGTCTAAGGGTGGAAGTTACTTTCCCAACGGGCAGTAAGTGCTTTAATTTAGTAAAACTTACCTTTGTCTGAAATGCTTGGAAACAACAACTAAGGATGATATACACTTGCAAATGCTTTAAAACTTTAAACCCCCAACAACATAAAAGTTATGTCAGTATTCTTTACAGAGGAAAACCAAAGAAGGGAAGAATTAGAGAAGCCAAGAGAATGAGACATTCTAGTGAACCAGATTTTGACTACGAAGATGATCCTGATGTGACATTGTGAAACCACTTGGATCTTTGATGAAATACTTCTTGGCCTTTCCCTTAATCTTTTTTTAATGTCCAATCTTAGATTGTTTGTCTCGAAACAACCATTGATGGCAGAGGTTATCTACGGGATTTTGAAGTGTACTTTTTTCATGGTGCTCAAATTGGAATCAGGGTTACATATGTTCAAATTGTTGAATGGCTGTATAAATGAACCTGTACGGTTAAAAGGCTTCTGAGCAAGTCCAAGCAACGAGTTTCTTCTCTTCTTTCATTTTTATCAGCAGTTTAACAAAAATTGCGTCTGCTTTGGATTCTTATTTTATACTTCTATACTTTCTTTTTGGAGGGAAAGAGGGGATGGAAATCTAAGGTCTTTTCTTTGTGCTCATTTTCGTGCCCTATTAATCACTCTTTGCCGCATGATATATAAAGTACAGTGATCCTTCTCAGTGTCCAAAAACTTTGTTAAACTCTAACTATCCAACATTTAAAGAAGCAAAGACGAATTGGGGAAACACTGAACTTGCACTTCTTCACCTCACTATTGAAATGCCCTCGTAAATAAATTTAACCTGTGCTATCTTTTGTCGTAATTTTATTAAAAATGTTATATATTTATATTCATTTTATGTTATTTATATCGCGTCCTGTTAGTATCATATCATCATTTCTTGTCCAAAGTTACTGGTTATACTTACCAGCACAAATTTCAAGGTTTTAACCCGCTGCGACTTTGCAAGGTAGCTTGCCTTCGTTAACATCACGACATGCTCTACATGCACAAACAGCCAACCTTCATTGCAACCCGGGCCAACACTTTTTATCACTACACGACATTTATCCATACTATAAAAACGGGCCTAAATGGTCCAAATATTCTCATCGCCCCTCACCCCTCCAATTTCCTTTAACATGGCTAGTGCTACCAAGCCAGTTCTGGCACTTTCCCTCTCTCTGCTAGCCTATGCTGCTGTTGGAAACCAATAATCTCAGTCTCAGCACTCGCCGCAATGACGGGTTCAGCAGATTAGCCCGAGGCCGCCCTCTCAACGAGTGGAGTCCGAGGGGGATGTGGTTGAATTCTGGAAACAAGATGAAAATCAGTTCCAATGTGCTGGAGTAGCTGCACTGAGCGTCACTATCCAACACATGTCTCTCTCTTTGCCCAACTTCCAGCCATTCCCTCAATTGCGCTGTGTCCTAAAAGGTTCAAGAAACCTTACAAGAACTTATTCTGTAGTTAATAAATTCTTTGAGATTTTCATCAATGAGAATCTAAGTATCTAATGTGACTGCATTTAGTTCTACAGGCGGTGGCTTGCTTGGAATGACTTTCCCAGGATGTCCAGAGACTTATCTGTCGCAACAAAAGTCGTCGAGAAGCAGAGATGGCAGATGGGTGGAGCAAGGGAGTCAGCAAAAGAGTATCGACCAGCACCAGAAGGTGCACCGGGTTCACCAAGAAGACATTCTAGCCATCCCCGCTGCTGCAGCACATTGATTCCTCAATGATGGTGACAAAGAGCTAGTCATGGTTGTTGTCTTTGATCTCAAAAATCCGGCTAACCAGCTAGACCAGAGATTCAGGGTAACCATTCTTTTTTTTTCCTGTAATTTTGCATTTTAAAGTATTCATCTAAAAATTTGGAAAATATCCTTGGCATTAATTTATATGTAGCCTTTAATGTGGCACAGCATTTCAGTCTGGTTGGAGGGCAAGCAAGACAGAGGGGTAGTAAAAGGTGTGAAGACACTTTCCAGCGCTTATTGAATGGCTTTGATCCGGAGTTACTGGCAGAGACTTTCGATGTTCCAGCTAAAATTGTGAGAAAAATGCAGGAGGAAAATAATCGAGGAATCTTCGTAAAGTGTAAAGAAAAGAAAAACCTTGTTCCCCTGGAAGACGATGAAGAAGAATAAAGAATGCGATGCGAAATGAAGAAAAACGGAATAGAAGAGACTATATGCACCATGAGAATCAAGGAAAACATGGAAAATGAAGCCGATTTTGTGTCAAGGCAAGCTGAAATAGTCAACATGGTACACCAGGAAAAGTTCCCAATTCTTCAAATTCCCGACATGAGTGCTGCAGAGGTTATCTTAACCCGGTAAGTTTGCTATATAGACCTTGATGATAAAGATCAACGATCCAGTGGCACTTACTGACATTTCCCAAAATGATCAAATGTTTTTTTTTTTTCCAGGATTACTTCATTAATAATATAACTTTCTTAAAAATTGTTTGGAGAAAGCAATATATAAGCCACACTGGTCAATGATTGACCACAGGGTGGTTTACGTGATCAATGGTGAGGCTGAAGCACAAATGGTGGTTAACACTGAAGAGGCCGTAATGGATGAGAGAGTAGAGGAAGGTGACATGTTCGTAATCCCTCAGTTCTTCTCAGCAACAGCAAGAGCGGGGAGCAATGGCTTTGAATATATATCTTCCAAAACATCTAGCCAGCCAATGAACGGCCCCTTGGCTGATTGCTTCTCAGTAATAATAGCTATCCATATACAAATACTCCCTAATTCTTAGGGAAGCGCAACAATTGAAGCAGTGCAAGCGGCAGACTATGCTCATTCCTCCTTGCCAAACCTCGAGTTAGAAAAAAGTTGGTTTTCTGTTTTTTCTTTTATTTTATTTTTCAGCACCATAGCCACAGAGCACAATAACCTTCTTGCAGGGATAGAGAAGGTTTTAACGTTTTCAATGCAGAAAAACGAGTGTTTAATTAGCTAAATGCAAATATAAGCAAAGAGGGTAGCATTGGGATTTATCATCAATAATATGCGGCTTGGGTTCTGACACATCTTCCAAGCTTTTGATCTTCAAAAACCTTCAGTTCAGTGACGTTTTCTGCATGCGGTTGTCCTTACTTCAACGGTATCTGACCATCTTACTCGATAGTCAACTAAGCTTGAGTGTAAGTATTATATATGGATATACATTTGACAAAGATATATTAATTTTTTTTTTATTTATGTATTTGAAAAGTCTGTGAAAGATTATACAACATACCTACATTCGAAAATGTTTCGACCATAGGTTTTGAATACGGGTACTCAAAAAAAAAAAATGAAAAACCAGAACAACATAAGTATCTGACGCCTAATGGAATTTAAATCACAAGATTTGTTGGTAAAGTTTCAAAACTTTCATCATGGTATCCATCTGATAGCAGCATAAGGTTGAAATTCCTATTGAAAGCAAACAAAAGTCTTGTACCATCATACACATCGAACCGCAATCAAGAATTCAGGCAAACCTGATCCTAAAAGTAAATGAATATGAATATGCTTGGTAAAAATTCCTTTATTTGCTCAAAATAATAATAAAAAAATTATCAGCTAAAGTTCTCCCTGGAAAAGAACCTAACAAAACCCAGAGAGGATGAGCAAAAAAAAATATATCTCAAAGCAGAACAGGGTCGATTCATACAACATTTCATTAATAAGAGAGGATATTAACCATAAAACGGACTAGATGAGGGCTTGAACACCAATTTGTTGCATTTCTCTAAGCTTCCATATAGGGTAGAGGGCACCCTCTCCAAGTTCTTCTACATCCACTTGTTGCATGGCCCAGGCATAATACACAGTGTGAATTGTATCCTAGTCAAAAGACAATTTTATAAGATCTAAGTCGACATATTGTTAACTTTTATGGTACACGAGATGGTAACTCGAAGATCAAAATCTCTTGAAGTGAAGGTATGAACAGAAAATTGACGCATCTCCAGGCGGTTCATAGAATATGTAAGTTTCAAATTTACTGTAGTTAATTTCATACATAATTCAACCTAGCAGCCTCTATACAGAAACAAAATATAATTTCATACATAATCTAACCTAGCAGCCTCTATACAGAAACAAAATATTATGTCTGAAACCTAGCAGCATCTCCAGGCGGTTCATAGAATATGTAAGTTTCAAATTACTGTAGTTAATTTCATACATAATTTAACCTAGCAGCCTCTATACATGATCAGAAAAGCATGAAAAACAGCAAAATAATTTGTCACTTACTTTCCCGCCTTCCGTTATTTTACCCTCTCTATCTCGCACACAGTAGATCTGCTGCGTTTGAAACTGTGAACATCGAAAGGGAAAGGCCACCAGCATCAGCTTCAAAAATCTTAAGAAGCTTAAAATTAAGAAAGAAAGAAAGAAATCGAAGCAGAAGAAGAAACTCATACTGCCACAATGATAATGGGGGAAGTCCCCATCATTTTGGTCTCTCTAACTTCTACGTCAGATATATGTAGAATCTGCAGCAAAAGTAGGCCTAAATTAGTAACACAACTTCATATCAAGAACATAATTTAACATCACATTTAGAATCAAATCACCCCAATTGCAATATGCAACCTGACTTTTACGAAGGCCATGATAATTTATAACCACATTTGTCTTATATCGGGTCCATATTTTCTCACTGATATTTGTTACCACAACCTCCAGAAAACTTCATACAACTATGCTTAAAGATAACCATCCTAACAAGGTCCATATAGTAGGGCATTAGCATATACAGCATTTAACAAAATTGTGACTGTCTTACCTTGTTATCGAAAAATATACCATGACTCTGGTAAGCAGTATGCTCTGCTTTGCACCTGTCGATAACCTCAGGACTACAATATTTCTTCAAAGTTTCAACATCTCCCTGCATGCACAAATTTTTTTTGTTCAAATTCGAGATAGCCACCATCTGAAACATCCTTTTTATTGGAAAAGACAAAACACAAGAATGCAAGCCAGCAGAACCCCACACTCACTTTTATATAAGCATTGAGGACCGGTCTGACTGCTTCCTGAACTTCTGCCACAAACTCTGGCGAAGAGAATGACCTACTCCATGCACCAAAGAATTCCATAGAGGTTATCAAGACATGTAACATATAATACCGAAGGAAAAATAAAGGAGAGGTGAACATACGGATCTCGCCGACGTATTTCTTTGTATGATGCAGCAGCATCTGTTTCCTGAAAGATACTCTCATTTATACTGTCAAAACCAGAATTATGAAATCAGCATCCGAAATATCACATCAACAACTTTCTAAATTTTATGTTGAAAGATTACTAGCAGAGTGGCAGGGGAAAATCATAAAAACACAAGAAGAATGAGTAGCATACTCCTGAATTTTGTGAACAATGGGGTTATCGCTGGTCTCCCATCTTTCACGCATATCCTCCGCAATCTGCCAATTCAGCCATGTAATAATTTCAACTAGTTCAATGAAAAGATACGTGTAGAATTTTTTTCCTGGTTTCACAAATTGAGACACTCCGGTATAGGCAATAAACAGAGCATGCCTCATAACCAGAATAATAGTAAGTAGAAGAGAAAAGCAATAGGATGGAAACTTACCTCTTGGCCTTTTGTCACAACAGGTTCACTAATCCCACTTACACGCTTGAATAAAGGATGACCTTGCATCTAGGCAGAAGAGAAAAAGAAGTCCATTTGCATAAGTAGCAGAAAAACATAAGCAATGTGTGAAACCTTATAGTGATATTTCAGTAAAGTTCAGAACCGATAGTAAGCTTACCTTCTCTTTGAATGCCTCCCACTTTTTACTCCAACGGGACTGCTTAGATGGCAAAACAACAATATCGGTTCTTGTACTTCTTTCAGCTGTTGATGCGGGAGGAGGGGTATACTGCAGATGCTTTCTCTTCCTTGGGTTAGCACTTAACTCATCCTTAACAATATCATATCCCTTCTTCGCAAAATCAACAACGTTTGCTTCCTTTAACCTTTGGAAAGCCAAAGAAACCTTCGGAGAAGAAATGCCTGACTTAAATTTTCCAAATATAGTTTCTGCAGTATCACTAGACCCAGACTGCTCGTATTTCTGTTCCCCAGACGATGCCTTGCCTCCATCCTTCACATCAGCACCATGCTGAGCTGAGCTACTGGTTGACTGTGAAGACTCTTCTTTTCCAATCCCAAAAGTGTCCTTAACCTAAACCAATAATGTGGAATACCTCATTAAAAAGTGGTCATGGACATTAGTAGTAGGCCAACTGTTGGAATAAAAGCAAACCTCCTCTTTGGCAGCTGAAATCTTCTCTTTCACGTTAGCAGAAACCTACAAACAACATAATACCAATCAAATATGACTTTTGTATCACTAAAATAGAGAACAGCTCCACCAAAAGATTCACATTCAAAACAGTGAAAAAGCTTCTTCAAATATCAAAATTAAGAGACAACTTACAATGAGACAAACTCATGCACACTAATTTCAAGTAGCAATAAGAATACAAGAGGCATTCCACATTGTGAGCAATATAGAATCTATTAGATTACCTGAACTGCAGCTTCACATAGGAGAGGCAACCATGGAAGTCATCATAGGGTAAAACATTGCACATAAAGAAAACAGATAAAACAGTAGGTGTATATAATTAACAGAACACTGCAATATAAAATCTAAGAGAGGTTGTTTTTCTATAATCATCCTTCACCTTTTATCCAAAACGGCACAATGCCTAAAGTATGGTCAAATTCTAAAGTCAAACTTGTTGATTAAGCTGGATTACATATTAATTCAGCAAAATGTATAGGATACAAAATACAGAAGGAAAGGTACATATGGTTTCCGGGTATTAAGTAACTTCCATAAATATGCATTACAAGGAAAGGCAACTTGGAAAAAACATAACATATATATAACATAATGTCTGCATAATTAGTTTGAGTAAATAAACAATACATGCAAATCCCTAAAAGCTATGTTGTTCCAACTCTTCAATTTTCTTAAATTACTCATGTCTGAGTAGTGTTGTCTCAAGGCACGCACCTAGGCGCGCCTGAGCCTTGCGCAACAAAACTGCCTTATATCTTTTCAGGCAAGGCACATTTGATCAAAAGCACACCTAGTGTGCCTAGTCGTGCCTTTTGTAAGGGGATGGGCATAGAAAAGCTCGCGTAATTGAAGTTCTCTTTAATTTGAACTGTTTTTCATTAAATGTAACTTTAATAGTAAGAAAGGGGATGGTATCAAACTCTCTAATTTTCAATATTTGAGTATTCAACAACAGACATGAGTCCATAAGGAAATCATGCATAATGGCCAACAAAAAAAATTGCAAGTTTCGTAGATAACTTGGACCAGCCTTTAAAGTTTATTAGCATAATTATATATCTTAAGCTTATTTACGTGCAGACACACACACACACACACACACACACACATATTGCGCCCTACTTCACTCAGGCGAGCGCCTTTTTTTGCACGTAGAGTCTGAGGCAGGGACTCCGGCCCCTAGAGTGCTCCTTGCACCCTTGACAACATTCTATCCGATACATTTCCGAACCCCAACACATACCATATCCGATATTCACACCCTAGTCCAAGTAACATAGCCTGAAAGAGCTGCAGAAAGAGAAGATAAATTAGAATCTAACCTTTTTAGCTGTAGCTTCAGCCTCAGTCCACGCACCATCGACCTGTTTGTAGAGCTGTTCAGTCGTCTGCTTCGTTCTGCATTCGCCATTTTCACCATCTCAGGCAATCCCTTGACATACAAGGGTATGTCTCAGCCTATCACCCTAACAAGGCTAATATTACGCAAAAAGGTTCCTTTAATACAAGAGAAAATTACCTCACTTTCAGCTCTTCTGCTTTCCCCTTTAGCTCCTCAACCGATTGCTGAAATTCCGGATTTCTACAATATTTTTCATAATGTCCAAAAAACACAATTAACCCACCAAAAGAAATTTAGAGGGGACTAGTTTTTAACCCTTCTCGAAATGAAAAAAAAAAAAGTCTTGGTAGCTTCAAAAATACCTGTTGGCTTCGCCTTTAATTTTCTTGGAGAACTCATTGAAGACGCTGAACCGTCGATTACTCGAGTAACCATTTCCAGATAGCAATCTTAGTCTTACATTCGAACCCTAAAACACCCAAAAAAAAAAACACCAAATAATGATTTAAAAAAAAATTGACAATCTTCCAGAGCCAAGCTAGCAGCTTTATACCTGTTGAGACAGAAGGCGAAGAAAAAGGGGCTGCCTTGCAATGAGAAAATCACGAGCCAGCTTCCTACTAGCCATCCTCAACCAAATTTTCTCGAGAAAATTTTTCTAGGTTTTTTTCCTTTTTCAAATATATATATATATATATATATATATATAAATATATATATATATGTAGTGTGGTATAAAATTCGGATATTTTTCCAAGAATTGGAGTAAATAAAGAGGCCTTAATTAACTTTTTCTTTTTTTCTTTTTTTTTTGTTAATGAAATTTTAGAGTTTCTTTGGTTAATGAAATTGATTAACTAAAGCTTTCTTCCGGAATTTCCAATGGAACAAGATATAAAGAATAAAGTGGCGCCTGCCTGTTTGCCTAAAGACTAATGAAGTGTGGCTCTTTGGGTACCAAAGTTGAGTAAAGGCTAGGGTTTTCATCATTCGTGTTGGGTGAAATTACTTGAAAGGACCCAGCTTCACTACTAAGCTTAGATATATAATATTAAACCCAAAAAAAAGTTTTAAAAAATTCATATTCATTCTTTATAGTTTAATTAATATCCAACTTTTTAAAGTAATAACATGTTTTTGAAACATTGAGGTAAAATATTATCATATATATATTTTTTAAACACTCGTTAATAAAATTTATTTTAATGAATCATATTAATAAAGAAAATCAGATTTTATTTGACCTATAATTTGCATATGAATTAATATTAAATGGGAAGATTAGAAACATTTTGAAGGAGATGATGCTTATACTTTGATTGAAAAGGATGATATATATCTATATATATATTAGATTATATTTTAAATAAAATCAAAAGAATGAAATTATTATGTAAATAGCCCCTATGAGGTTTTTACTGATTCATTTCTAAAACCACAATTAACCAATGCATTTTTCTTAAATATTTAATTTTAAACTTTACCATCTTTAACTCAAAAAAAAAAAAAAAAACCAATTATGCATTTTGATCCTTAAATCATTCAAACATAAAAATTTTATATATTCATATATTTAATAATTAATTTAAGATAATAATTTATAAAAGTTTTATATAATAATTTTTATTTTTATATTTTGCAGGGAGCTTTTTCTTGAGAATTAATCGCATACATACACTAGAAATCTGGATCAACTTCCTGGACATAATATTATCTCTCTTGAAATTAAGCATAACTTCGAGCAAAACTAGTTCCCCCTACGGCCTTATCAAATTGGCCCAAATATAACTACGACTCGACTCCACTACTAAATACAAGCATCATTGGCGATGGAAAATCGTTCGGTTAGGTGAGCTGCGGCATCTTTCGAGACTAATCCCTGAATCATCAGGGTCTTCACTTCCCAAGCCGAGTAAGGGAACCCTTTCCTCGAATACGAGTTCAGCAATGCCGCACTCGCCTGCTTCAACAACTCGTTGAACGCGTTCGGTTCTTCCTCGTTCGTAGCCGTCGCCTCCAACAATGTCATGTTAGATCTGTACCGTTCGAACGCTCCCGACCCGAACACGTTCAATACCGTCGATGTCTGCGGGACCATCCTTGGCCACGCCTCCCTCCTGCTGCTCCAGAACCTGCGGATACAAAACTCCACCATTACGTTCCCCCCCTAGTCAACTGGGTCGAATGTGACAAAAATTTGTAGAACTGTTTTTGGTTCTTTCACAATGATTTGATTCCTGGGTACTTACGAAAAACTGAAACAAATAAGCATTTGCCTTTTTTTTTTCTAATGGTTTGAGAGAGAGAGGGCTTACTGGGGAGAGCATCTTCCTCTGGTTCTAGAATAGAGAAAGCCAGGCGGTCGTTTCAGAGGTGTGGTGGTCATAGTAGTGGCTGCCGATGACATGGCTGCAAAGCAAGTGAGGATGAGAGGGAGAATGAGTCCACTGAGTAGAATCGAAGTAGATACTTTCTTAGCTTCCATCTTGATTCTTGAGGGAGCAACTGCTGTTGTTTAGGATATAAGTTGCCGAGATTTTTGGTCTTTCGTTTGCTGTCCGCTACTGTGCTACTTACACTTTCGCTTTTTCAGAGACTGTTCTTGACTCGGTTACATTTCTCGATACAGATTATTTTAGAAAGCCTTTGAACACGCTTGCTCGACTTTAATTTGAACTTCAAATATTTTGCAACTTAAATCTTTTAAACCAAATAAATGAATATTGGTGACTATGGCTCTAAAATCATGCTAAAATACATATTAATACAAATCATTTCTCACGTTACCAATAGAAATAATACATTATCATTTATGATCAAATATAAATTTAAGAAAATAATGTAATATTATTCTAATTTTCTACAGTTTTCTATTATCGATTTTGTGGATAAAAGCTAAAATAAATGTATAGTATATCCTAACAAATTTCTGTATTATTAATATCATCTTTGCAAAGTGATTTTTACCTAATTGAAACTTTGAAACCAATACCCTTAACAATTATTAGTAATAAAAAATTTTATGGTATCAAGGTAAAATGGAAAATCAGTAAATAGGTAGATTGAGTAAGGCAATTAAACGTACCATTTTTGCCTGCACATTGTAAATTCACTCAAAACAAAGGGAAAAAAAAGGTGAAATTTGCTTTATAAATTCACTAGCAATTAAATTCGAATTGATTTGCACTGTGACACAATCCTAATGGCTTACGCATCACAAAATCTGCTTACTTATGAAATGATGATAAGCTAAATATAAACGTTACAAAATTCTAAAAAGGCTTCATATGTGGCCTAATATTTAGTTCAGAAAATTATGTCCAACAATACACCTAATACCCTAATAATAATGATCGCCTCTTTGATTTTGACATTGCATGTTTTATTTTCTTCATTATTGAAAGTTTCTCCGACCGGCTTTGGAGAAATAAGAAGACTTTTGCAAGAACAATAGAAACAACCAAAAAAAGAAGCAAATATAAGATCAATAGGAAAGGGAAAAGAAATCGGATGATTAGTAGGCTATTTTGCCCTTCAGCATTAGATTGAGATGGTGAAAAATAAGGGAGGCGAAAGTAGAATCAGGGGTTAGAGTTTAAGTTTTCAGTTAAGTATTTTTGCAAACTCGAGGGGAAAACAATGCAATAGCACTGTGCGTGTGTGTCTCAGTCGCACGCTGGCGGGTTTATGTAAACGTGCGCATGCGCACACGGGTGCATTGTGTGTGTGAAAGAATCCAACTCGGGAGTCAGGACCAGGACTGCCCAAACATTGAATTAAGATACAAAAACCTCAAGATTAATTATAGCATTTGGCATTCATTATCACCTTCCTACATCATCCTACGAAATGAACACTAACTGCTACGAAAATCATAGTATACACTAGTTTGAAGATTGCTACAAAATAATTATTAACAAGCTACAACCTGCTTTTGCCTTCATGCCTCCCGGTATTTGGTCAAGTCAAACGTCAAAGTTCTCGAGCACCTGTAAAATGAGAGTTGATACTTAGGTCGGTGAACTACACATGTAGTTTCACTGGATTAAGGACAAGGTGTGGTTGCCAAGAACTTACCCCCTCTCTGAATCCCTATAAACCCCAACCAGAGCCTCAGCCTTGTCATAAAAGCTATCTTTAAGTGATATCACAATACTTTGGAAACCACTGCCCCCTTCACTGTCCTGGCTAGCCCTTGCTCCATCACACGATTTTGAACGGATGAATCCAGCTACCTTTGC
The DNA here is from genome assembly GCA_038381775.1 of Adansonia rubrostipa. Taxonomy (NCBI): domain Eukaryota; kingdom Viridiplantae; phylum Streptophyta; class Magnoliopsida; order Malvales; family Malvaceae; genus Adansonia; species Adansonia rubrostipa. The sequence goes on from JBBYHM010000026.1 coordinate 13,857,718, forward strand.
AACGTTTAGATTATCCAATGCAGCATCCACTTCATCCAATATGAAAAATGGAGAAGGCTTGTAGCTGAACCACACATGTGCGTAGGAGAACAACATTAGCACACGTATTAAACCAGATCAGAAGAGGCAACCCTCTCTGATCCTAGTATAACTGAATCCGGCAGGTCATCTTTATAAAATGTAAAAAGAATTTCCTTGGTCTTTATATAAGCAACCGGGGAGAAGAGTAACAAAATCAAATTTAAAAGAGACAAAATTGGTGGTGGTGGTTGTGAGTTGGGAGGGGGGGATAGGAAAATAATATGTCGAATTCAAAGAAAGATGCATCACAAACAAAAGATATGGTGCAAAAGTAAGAAATCGACCACACTGCATCTGCAACAGATTAAATCTATAGATAATAGGGGAAAGAATGAACAGTCTAAATCTCTGAGGTGTACCTGTGGATGGAGAAGAGTAGTGCAAGTGCTGCAACCGTTTTTTCTCCACCAGATAGTTGTTCCATATCCCGGAAGCGCTTTGTTGGCGGCATAGCTGTGTACTTGATGCCATGCAGAAAAGGATCATCCTCATTTTCTAAGTTCAAATATGCTGTCCCACCCAGAGGATGTGTAGCGCTCTTAGTTAGCTGCTTGTATATCCTATCGATATTACTAGAAATATGGTTGAAAGCTTCCATGAACAACTCATATCTGCATAATCATTAAGCAAAGGGTCAAGCATTAAAGTTTTAAAATGTATGAGCAGACAACTACTGGTAGTTTCCCACACCCAGAACCACAACATTCCAACCCCAACACCCGCCCTCCACCCAAACCCCAAAAAAAGAAAAAGGACCTCTTCCCCTTACAGATGAGTACAAATTATATTGCAGGCAGAACAGCCGAACAACTTTCCAAAACCATTACTAGATCCAACTGTCAGCGATAATCCATTAATCCAGTTGCAATCAAGAAATCGGCAATACTAAAGTGCCATCACATAGATAATTAAACTACCTAGACTTTAAGACTCACTAAGTTTAATCGTTTCAAAAACCATTAATCTTTCTATATTTTAATTCCTCTTTATTACAGTCTAAGATCAGAGTTGTTGCAATATGATAAGGCCTTAGTACCTCCTCTGCTTGACTGAGTTGTAAGCATCAGACACTTGCTTCTCCTCTTTTCTGGCTGCTTCAAACTCTTCAGTTATGTCTCTTTCTTTCTCTTGAAGATTTTTGTATTGATCAAGAGCCTTCAAATTTGGAGCAGTTCTTTCAATTTCCGACGCTAAGGCATCAATTTTTTGTTTGAATTCTGCCTCAAGTTTCTCCCGATCAGAAGGTCTTCTATCCTGCTGAAGAGATCTATTTAACTGACTAAAATCAAACTCCTTCCCCATTGAAGAATCAGTTTCCATTGGGTCTGAAATGAGAGGAAGTTCAATACGCTCTAATTCACACTTCTCAATAATTTCCTGCTTCCGTTCATCCAGTTGATTAATCTGATTCTCCTGTAAAATAAAGAAAGAGATGTATAAGGGCAATTTTGATCCAATATTAGACTTATCCAAACATTCAAGAATTTGAATGTAAGAGAAATAAAAAAGATCTTTGGACCTTAGAATTTATTTGGCGATTAAGTTTGGATATGCTTGTTGTAGCTCCAGAAGCCTGCTTCTTCCATTCCTGAATTTCTTTCTCACATGCTTCAGACTTGGATTTCCACTCTACCAAGATATAAACAGAAATAAACAAATGACATCAAATTATACACATTGAACAGAAGCAAGGGTGTTTTGCAAATATTAAGAGAGACAAGCAGCATAACTGAACCAAAAGAAAGTAGCAACGAAACCTCAAATATTTTCAAAACTTCAAGCGGATAAAAACCATCGTAAGAGTTAATTGCTATGAGTCAGCAACCATATAGCACAACGTTACCAATGTCACTCTACAATTCTAATGACATCTCAGAAATTATATTTGAAATTTTGTGATAAGAAATACTGTTATAAAGTATCAAGTTTGAAAGTCTAAGAAGTCATACAGCACTCTTAATTATTTTTTATTTCGGCTTCAACAAACTCAATTGCTCGGTAGAATAATCTATTCATGCATGCCATGCATGTTAGTCTACAGCCACTGCATTGCTGAAACTAAACTTCTCAGTATGAATTAACAGTTGCAATTGCTACTATATAACATGCTAGAGAACTGAGTCACTTGTAAATAATTAGATCCAACTGTCAATTTACAAAAATGTGCAAGGACACTATACGAGTTTGCAACTAAAAAGTTGATTTCCTTGGAAGAATAATCGAAAGGATTGATTTACTCGACAAAATATTGAACTTCACATAGAATGTATGGACTGAACCATACCCTTTACTTCTTCCTTCAACCGATTGATTTCCTCAGAAGCCTTTTCCGTTGCCAACTTGACTTCAGCCTCTTTTTTGTGAACCAGTTTTAAATCATTTTCCAAGGAACTGATAGAAGATTCCAGCTTTTTAATTCTTGATTCTACATCACGCCTATGCTCATACTCCAACCTGAAGGCCAACAAGAAGAATAGGTGTTAACTAGGTATTGCTATGCCACAGAACAGCAATGCAGTATGATTTTGAAAGGAAATTACCAGCTAGAATAAGGTCTAATGACAAGCTAAATTGGGAGATCTACACGTTCTCCTGATGTAATCATGTTAGACCATAAACAGAAAAGGTTGAAACCTTGTAAAGCAGCAAATAAGTAAATTCTCCTCTTTTACTTTTCATCTCTTTCTCATCGACATCTCAAAAACAAATCAAAATGCTATCATAAAATCACAGGCAAACCAGAAGTCTGCATTCGGCAGTATGCCCAGAAAACCAAATGCCATAATCCTATTAAAAAGAATTCTTTTAGTCACTGGTCACCGACCTTGTATATTTTATTTTCAAAAGGTTTAACTTTTTTTAAGTTCACTTATAGCTAATTTACAGGTGGGGACAGAGAGGAAAAAAAAAAAAAGCTCATTTCCACCCATAATGTTAGGGTCTCTGTCTCTTCATCAGGTGATTCATATATTCACAGTTCCCAAAAGCTGGCATAACAAAGTGATTTGGAACATATGACCATAGGCAAAGGATTCGTATGGAAACGGTGTAATGCAACTTCTACCCTACTCTTTTGGCCGAAAATCTATCCTAAAATTATTTTCAGTGTACAATCAGTTCTTGGAGGCATGCAGTATTACACCGTTCTTGCATAGCAGCACAGTAAAGGATGACAGAAGTGACTGGTGCTAACTGAAACTAAAGTTATAAATTCCTAGGGGGTCTGACTTTCAGCATGCTGTAGGACTGGTTAAATCAAATAGACACACTAATTCCTCCAGTACCCATTATTTAATGAAGAATGTAAGAAAACTCTTAAGAGTTAGAATACCCAGCTAAGAAAGCATCAAAAATATTTCCAGAATACAGTTATGGGTCATCAGGGAGGCTTCAATCAGTAAATAAACATATATTAAAGCATTGGAGACACTTAAAATAGAGAAAAAAAAATTGATGGAGATAAAAAAACATACTGATACTTCAACTTTGCGAGTTGATTACTCAAGCTAAGCCTCTCCTCTGCCATATTCTGGGCAGCCTTGAGTTGATTTTCTTCATACTCACGGATGTTTGCAACCCCTACAGAGTGACTAAAATTCTTGAAGAGTCGATCAACAATTTCATTAATCCTCTTCTCCAGCTTCTTGATGTCTTTGCTCCTCTTATCAATCACATCCTTTAACTGCAAGCAAGTAAACCCCATAAGAGAAGAAACATAATAACATAGACTAAAAGCAAGCTGCAATCATAAATCACCTTCTGAACCTCAGGAGTTATATGTTCGATCCTATCCTTAATATTCTTCCTCTCCTGCTTCAAGTTTTTAAGCTTGTCTTCTATGCTTTTCTGCGACAAACACATTTTATATTATGTACCTCACGGAAATCAATTATAAATAAAAGATAAAAACTTACCTATCAACACAATCAAGAAAGTCATTACATCAACCAGTATGTTTTCAGCAGTCCAGTTTAAACTACATTTAGTACTTTCTCAAAATAGGAAAGGAATAAAAATTTACCTACGTAATCAACACAATCAATGAACCATGATGGCATCAATCATGGATCAAAAAATCTTATCTCTTCTTTAAACTATATATCAAGAAGAACGGCTATTACAGAAACTTCAAATACCACCTTTACAGAAAGATCTTTTATTTCCCCTTTAAAAGAGCATACTATTAAAAGGCAGAAGGGGACTTGCTCTATATATTAATTGGTCAAGCTACCTTCTCAATGTCAGCATATTGAATTTTCTTTTCAAGTCCACTTATTCTCCCAGATGTTTCCGACTCCTTTAGCTGCATCTCTCGAATTGATCCAAGCTCTTCCAACTCTGATTCAAATTGTTCTTTTTTCCTTTTCAGACCTGTAGAATAGCAACAGTTAATATTATAATAAAAAGGCTTGAATAAGTTAATTATGAAACCAACCTTCAATTTTTTTATCATCCCACTTGTTTGACCTTGCTTCCATACCACCACTTGTACCACCAGTCATTGTGCCAGACTTTGTGAGTAAAATCCCATCAACAGTTACAACTAAGGCAAAAAAATAATAATAATAATAATAATATTGATTAATATTGAATTCAACTCGAAGGTATCATGAACTATTACATAAAAGGCAATAAAAATTTACCTTTGAACCTCTCTCCAGTCCAGCTAAGAACCTTGGCTTCTTCAAGATCATCACAAACTAGAGTATTCCCAACAGCAAAAAGGACAGCCTTCTCCAAAGCAGGATCAAATTTGTGAATGTTAAGTGCACAAAATGTATGGGCATATATGACTGCTTGTTATCCTTTTCAATATTTCCTTTCATGTTTTCTAATAAAAAAATATATTTTTCCTAAGGCAGCATCCAGTTGAGGAAAAGGAACAAACAAAGACCAAAATCCTCCCATCACATGTCTTTTAAACACATGTATGCAAGGAGAGAACATCAAACAGTTTCTCAGAATATATGCTTACCACTTTACGTTCTTCCTTGAGCTAAGCTTGGGATACATACACCTTTCCCCATATTTATTCAACTAAAAGAATACAATAATAACTTATGAAAAATACAATCAAATGTAAGCCACCGTCATTATTCCAAGAAGCTCACAGAATATCATTAGCCATATCATTCCTAAATATTACAGCACTTTCTTGCCATCATGTTCATAGACTACATAATAAGTATTTATTTCTTTTCCACTCTAACCCAGGACTCATAGGTGACCTAGCAGAAGCCCCAGATTCACATGCTCCAAAATTTTACGCTATGACAGAAAACATCTTAATGTTCAGTACATCAACTCTAAAAATTTTACATACTAACAAAGAGTAAACATAAGGAAATGGACTGAAGACAGATGACATCAAAATCAAATCAGATTCTGAGGTAAATAGGAAGCCCATCCTACGATTCCAACCCCATAACCATATCCATTAGCAACTGATTAAATGATCAAGGTAAAGTGTGCCACCACCAGTGGCTTGCCAAAAAAACCAAATGTATCATCACCACAGAATCCGTGTCTAACAGAAAAGAATTGTTTTAATGAAAGCCATAAAATTTAAAGCCAGTGATCTGAGGGGAATAAAGCTCAAGTATATGGAGAGTTCTGAAACTCCAACAAAGATAAATGTATATGAAGTTCTTCTATAAATTACGAAGCAGGATGGCATGTATGAAATGTTTCTCCTAGGATTAGAGAACAATTAATATAAGCTTTGGCAAAGGATATTGGATCACATCAAAGATAAGCTTCGCTGTGCCACCTAAGGTGCGCAACCTTTCAATTATTGGCTTAACACGCACTGACTGAAGAGGGATGAAAGTCTGTGGAGGAAGCCTTTGCTCTTTCAAATACTGTGAAGAACAACCCGAATTAATACGCACACAACCATTTGCTTAAACATAAATGTTAACCAAATCCAATCAAAAAATGATGGGAAAAGCAATAACAGGCTTAAACAAGAACAATATTGAATACCAAAGGGGGGAAAAAACTTGCAATTGCAAACACTTATTTTACATGCTATATCACGAACCCAGCAATTCTAGTGTTTTCCATTTTTTCTGCTTTCTTATAATCATACAAAAGATATAAAAGGATAAGAATAAAGGAGTCACTTCTATATATACATTAATCATCAATGTGCAAAAGCAAATTTAAATTTCAATTATCCTGTATTTTTTATTTATTTTTTCTTATTATTTCTACTCCTTAAAAATGGCGTTCAGGGAGGAAGTGACAGTATAAATCAAGAGGTCAAGGCCATGCTCGGACAAAGAAATCTTCTAAGTGCCTGCATATAGCATTACAACCAACATATATGACGGGTAATCAAGGACTCAAGGTGATGAATAATAATAGTAAAGATGAAATAAACATTCTTGTTATGTGGGAGTCATGGTGCTCCTGTCAATATTGTACAGATCCCTCAGGGACGCTTTTCCCATTTCCTACTATTGTACTATATATCTTTCGTAGTCAAAATATTGTTGGAAAAAAGAAGGCATCATCCCATTTTAACAACAAAAAGAAACAGAAGTCAGACAGATGATTGCTTTACACCACTATATATTTTTGCTCAGCCATGTTTGCATGGTTCAATAAGGTTCTAAATACTTAAATGCCAGTATTAAAATTTGTTAATAAGGAAATCTAACTAATGAAAAGATTACTTGGAGAACACAGCAAGTTAGCAAACCTTAATACATTCCTTTCCAGTATTTTCATCCTCTACGACAACTGCATCCATGAATCTGCCCATAGCAACAGTGACAGCAAGGTTGTACTTCTTCTGAGTTGGCCTACAAAGATCAGTCATGCGACCATGAACACCTGGAAACAGGCGTTTCAGAGTCTCAACAGCTTGCGACAGCCTAGCATCTCTCTCATTTTCATAGCGATCAGCCTTCAGTTCACGTAACTGATTTTCTATTTCGCCAATTTTGGACTTGAGGTTCTCATGTTTGGATCTGCATGTCAAAAGTAAATGAGGGAGTAAAAGCATCTTAGATAAGCACAAGACATTTCAAGATTGTAAATTATTGAAGTGGAGATAAAATAAATCCCATATCTGTTAAATTGTCGGTAGTCTGAGGATATAAATAAAACAAGGGTATATCCACCAATTGTCAATTGGTTTTAGGTTGGATGCCCATCTTTAAATTAACATGATAGGTGTGTTATGCCTGCAATGCAAACTTCGATGGGCTGTTATGCCTAAAAGTGAAGCGAATGTCACATGATAGATCCATTGTATCTACACGTGTGTGGTACTATTGAGGTGGAGATAAATTACATCCCACATTTGTTAAATTGGGGGTAACCTAGGCATATAAATATAACAAAGGCCTCTCCACCAATTGCCAATTGATTTTAGGTTGGACGCCCATCTTAAAATTTAACATAAATATAGACAATAAAAAAGAGCTTAGAACAATACAAAACACACAAGAATGAGACCAATGCAGCCAAAAATTATCATCAACTTAAATAACCTGGACTTCTGGTGTCTATCTTGCATTTCTCGCAGTTCCTTTTTCAGATCTGCAAGTTCATCCTTCTGTTTAGCAGAAGTATCAAGAATCTTCTTCATTCTAGCTCGCATTTGGTCCTCCTGTTCTTCCAGCTCACGCTCTCTATTAGCCAACTGTTGAAGGTTTTCTTCCAAATTTTTTTGAGCCTCAAGATCAGCATGTTGTTGCCTATCCAGAACCTCCTTCTCATCTCTTAACTTCGCAGTTTTCATCCCAGCTTCCTCCTTGCTAAAATGTCAACATCCCCAGTCAGTAAATTGAAAGTTTTCAGGCTTTGACAGATTACTTCTAACTTAGGAACTTCAGTTTAGTTTAAATATACAAATGAATACAAATGAGAAACATGCCCAGAGTGCATGTGTATATATATATATATATATATATATATATAATTACGCACCACCAACCATTTAATTAGGTCAAACAAAACAAATTGCAAGGCATGACTACAATGGACCTTGCACAAAAAAGTTTTAATAATTCAAACAAGTTTAACCAATGAATCACAATTCCTATTTATAAGAGTTTGTAGGAAACTTGAAATCATGGAAGAGAGAAAAGGATCCAACTCCAACCTGAAGAAAACCAAATAAGTCATTACCATAACTAATAATAGCAACCTCAGGCAACTCTTTTGAAGCAGAGAAGATATTGCGCTTTGATAGCTACACAAATGTAATAAAAACTCTGTCCTCACTGACTGCATCTATCAAACTGACAAGAATAACACACAACACAATCTACAATAGCAAACCAATTTCCTGCTAATATCATTAATCAAATTTCAACTCGAAATTCACCTAAGGCAACCCTAGAGACAGCAATCTATGAGAACTGTCTTGCACTTATTCTTTTTTCAGAGCCAAGTTAATAACCATAAAGCCAATTCCTAATCATCCATAATCGGGAGCAAAGCTACCAGAAGAAAAATCTATAGAAACAGCCAAAAAAGTAAGCTCAGTATTGACACTTGGAATTGAAGGCATAAAACGATACTCTGCTTTCTCTACACTAAACAAAGATGACTTATGTGATATTCAAAACCTGCATTGATGGCTTTTCTTACATATTCAAGGACCTCATTTTCTCTCCCTTTTTTTTTTTAATATTTGGGAAGGGGAAATTACAACAAAAACAACCATTCCACACACACGCACACACAAAAAGAAAAAGAACAGAACAAAGAATCAACAACATGTTTCTCATATGAGCTAAAATTGTTTCAGAAACTGTTCTATGTCACTTAGCTAAGGGTCAGGTATAACTTCTAATCAACAAATAACAAAATACAAAAAGAAAAAATTACAACAAAAATTTCTTCAATAAGAGGTGGAAAGTGAAGGAAGAAAGAAAAACACTTTAAAGATTATCCAGCGTAAGTAGATGACAAATGAAATTAGAACACTCTTTCATTAAAAAAACCAGGAGTCAAGACAATAACCACAAATCTATAAGTTGAATTTGCGAGAAAAACAGGTATTTGATATTTCAGCCACAACAGAATCCATGCAAGCAAAGAAACTGAAGAATTTCGTCTCATAAGGAAAAACAAAAAGTACTTACATTTGGAAATACTCAGTAAGTTGACTGTCAAGCAAAGGGAGTTTCCCAGTACCATCACGACTTTTTTCATTTAAGTCTTCCAGCTTAGCAGTCAGATCTTGTATGCCTTTTTGTAATTCTTTTATATCATCAGCATGTTTCCTCCTTTCTTCTTTTTTCCTTTCAAGCTCCTTTCGACTGCTCTTGATTTTTGAATTTATGCGAGACATTTCTTCATTTAATTTCAGAAGTTCAGGTTGCTGCACTCGGGGAAATTAAAAAAAAAAAAAAAAACACTAAGTCATACACCTCTGTTCAACTCATTAATATTACTGACAATCTAGAAAGATAATTAATGTTTAGAAACTAGCAACATAATAAGTATGATTACATAAGTAGAAGCACAAAGAATTGTAAACAATAAAAAAATAAGATCATGCCACATGAGCCATTTGTGGCATGTGTATGTCACATCCATCAGAAAATTCCACCCCGATACATCAAATATTCATTCTTATGAGTGAACAACCATGCTAAACACAAAAATTCAATAATGCATTACACATTTCAGATGAGAGACCAAGCATAAAAAACAAGGAAGGTCATTTGAGAAGTTAAGACCCAGCACATAATCAGAATGCTGAAGAATCCAGTAGGCACAACACACAATTCTAGCATACCATAAACACAAAAGATACTAAACCATTTACCAAAAATTAAAGACGGATGGATAAAAAAGACAAGAAAATTTCCAACATGAAGGTCCCATTCAGATTGCCATTTGAAGCCAGCGTCTGCTGACTAACACAGCTAATAACCAAAAATCCAATCATCTATTGGCATGTGTAAGCGTAACACACCTTATGGAATTTGCCCCTAGCACAATTCTCAAGAAATCACTTCTAAAGTTAGGTCATAAAGTATTTTGCCGCTAGCATAATTAGCCAAATTAATATAAAATTATGTTTACCCTAAAGACACACAATCGACCCAAATTCTCAATTTTGTAATTGAAGCTTATGCCAGAAATGCCAATAGCTCCAACACCTTGTCAGTGTAATAAGATTACCAAGTGCCAACTATTGATCCATTATCTTCCGCGTTGAGACATCTTGCCTGCGAGATGGTGGCGGCAGGGGTGCCCTTTAGTGCTACAATAACAGCTAAGTTGTTTAGCACAGCCTAAACTTTGATGTCCACCGTAGCAATTAGGCAAATAAATATGAGAGAGATGGCAAAGGAACAGGGCTAGTTTCAATAGCACATGCAAAATCACTCAAAGTGTTCTAGCCGCTAATGCACAATAATTTGTTAAGCTTAGTCTAGAAATAATCTCCTAAAAACTGAGATCAATACATCATTAATCGGAACAGAAGTCCCATCTACACATTAAAAGAAACAACCTAGTTACCACAAAATTTGTGGACTGGGCGATAGCCACAATTTTATCCCCAAAAATGTCTCTTGTTTAAACACCCCCTTCCCCAACTTAACAATCTAAATAAATAGTCCCTAAAGAACTTAATCAAATATAATTGACAAACATGCATTTCAACCTAGATCAATAATTCAAGTCCAACAATACCAATCTGCACTGACACAAAAGAAAAAGACTTCGTAAAACTCACACTTTTATCAAGTCTAATGCTTCTCTCAGAAATCTTCTTTTCACATAGAGCAATCTCTTTTAGGTACTTGGCCTGTTCCTTTTTCTTTTTAGCTGCTTCAGTTTCAAAATGTTCTAGCTCACGCATCACATCTTCACGGTTCCTCTTTTCAGTGTCAAGCTCCTCGGTAATCTTGTCAATATCCCTCTCTATGTTAAGTAATTGCCACAAGTAGTGCTCTTTTTTCAAAGATTTCTGCACAATTTTTTAGAACATAAAATGGAAACGTAACTAAAAACCATTTTAATTAACGTCCGAAAAAGCAAAAACAAATAATCATACAAATCAAAGATTTTAATTATACCAGCTCATCTTGCAAGTGAAAGTGTTTCTCAGCTTCTTCCTTCTGTTCTTTCTTTTGCTTTCTCTCCATTACTATTGTCCTCTTTCTCTGATAAATAAGCGCTGATTTTTCTTCAGCCCTAGCTTTTTGCTCCTCCAAATTCTCATAATCTCTCTTGAGTTCCTCGGAACCAGAAATCTGCTCGAGCAGGGCAGTAAGTTCTTTCGGATTTTTTGAAGCAATGGACTCCACATCACCCTAAGACCACAAAAAATTCACAAAAATAAAATCGTTACCCCTTAGAAATTAGCGTTAATTCCACTAAAATCCTATTTGAAAGTTACACTTCATACACGCACAATAAAAAAAGAATCACCTGAAAAACAAGAAAATTCCGGGCCTTAACGAGAATACCAAGAGATCTCAACTTCCCATTGTATTCATCCCAGTTTACAACGCTGCTGTCGATACGGTACTCACTACCACCGGCACTGGTGATGGAACGAGTGAAACAGAGCTCGGAGCCACTGGCAAGTTGGTAAACTAACCGCACAAAAGCTCGTCGGCCACGTTGCTCCTTTTCGCGGTCGTCGTAAGCATAGATTAGGTCTTTGAGTTGGGCCCCACGGAGTTGGCCCGTCCGGACTCCAAGAACGAAGCTGATTGCGTCCATGAGATTGGACTTGCCCGCCCCATTCGGACCAATAATGGCAGTGAAGTCGTTGAAAGGACCGATAGTTTGGAGACCCTTGTAGGACTTGAAGTTCTCAAGCTCTAAGCGAAGGATCTTGCCTGGAGAGCTCAGCGACGGCATGGTTTTGAATTTTCAGTTCGAGGGCTTCTTTAGGATTAGAAGCCTCAGGCTTCGGGTTGGGGGGGGGGGGTCTGGGTGAAACGGAATGATAACAAGAGTTAGGGTTTGTTTGGGAGGATGGAAGAGAGAGCAGGATTTCCCAGGAAAGTGAGGGAAAATGGATGGTCTAGGGATTGGGTTCGGTGAGAGGGAAATGGAGGGAAGACTGAGGAAAGATTTTAGGTAAATTCTTAGAAAGATTGGAGTGTCAGTCCGAGTATCCAATTTCGAAAGTAGAGAATCTGGATAGCGGTAAAAGCTGAAGTGTAAGAGACGTTTCTGTTTGGTCTGATTTCTTCCGTTGAATTTTGTATTTTTAATTTCACAAAATTTCTTTTTTTTATTTTAGTTCTTATTATCCGGAATTGAGGATTTTTATTTGATTTAATCATCCGTAGACAGATATAAATATTGTTAATAATTGTTTCAATTATAATCTAATAGAGTGTATATATATATATATATATATATATTTGTGAATAATTAACGATGAAATGTTTTTTATTTATGTTTATAATTAATTTTTTTTAAAATACGAGGCTGAATTGAATTTTTATTTTAAATGAAAAATGGCTACGAATTGGGCCGTTTTGATACTTTTATGAGGCCCGACGGCCTCTTAATTACGTAATCCACTATTGCCCATTAACAAAAGGCAAATTACGACCGACTCCCTTACCAGTGGCTGGGCTTGGCTGGGCTTAGATATATATTATTTTTACTAAACCAAACCGGAAAGAAACCCTGCCGAAGCGAAGAGAATGCAAAACCGCCACAACGCTTTCTTTTGAAGCTTCCAGCAGAACTCCCACCACTCATGTCGCATGCACTTCATCTCGTTTCCAATAACGTTCCTGGTAAATGTTTCTTCCTTTTTTCTTTGGTTGGATTGACTGGTTTCCTTTCAAATCTTCTTTGCTTTCTGTTTGGTTGCCCACAAACCGTGGGAAATGAAATGAAACAAAATTTTTGCTCTATTCTAGGTTTAGGGCTGTAATGGTTGTTTTTATAAACATCCCATTTTTAGTAATGGGTGTTTTTCCTTTTAACTTATTCTAATTGGTCTTTTTTGTTAAAATATTTTCTGATACTAATCTTATCCTTATATTATTTTGACTCTTCATGCTCGCTTCTCTGAATTGGTTTAAAGCTAATTCAATTTGACATGTTAAACTTGTTTAGGTCTGTATTCTTCTGGTGTAGGAGGTTGCTTACTTTTTCTCTTATTTTTTAATTGCATTTTTGAAAGAGAAAAATATTATTGAATTGTGTACATTTCATTTTAGCATCTACATTAAGTAATTTTCATTTATGATGAGCTGGAGGAGGAGAGACTCATGTCTTGATGTGCTGATTTCATCATTCCTATGTTGGCATGATGGGAGTAAACTAAGTTAGCCAAATTCTGGGGTGAGTGTCGAATATGGGTCTTTTCCCATGTTCGAGAGTTGGACACAGGTGCCAGGAACGGTACTTTAGAGAAAATAAGGAGTTCGTGTAACATAAGAGGTAAATGATCTTTGAGTTTGTCTTTGTGGTGGCTTATACATTGGTAATATTATGTGCAGCTAAGTTTGTTACAGTTGACTGGCACTTTTGATTGGTTCTCTAGGGAAGCACAAAAGATAATGCAGTGAGGTTTTCTTGTGTGAATTAGTTAATAATATAAAGCACAGAGGAAAGTGGAGGACATTGTTATGCAGGCAACCTTTAGAAGAATGCAGGGCTGGTTGGAAACTAAGTCTTTACTAGCTAATGTTGAAGGATTCCTTTTATATTATATAGATAAGTATAACTTGGTTATATATTTGAGCATCTGCTAAGAAAAGCGTTGGTTACTCCTCTTAGGAATTCTCAGACAATATTAGTTTAAGTAACTATGCTTCGACTGATTTGAGAGAAAGTTCAATTTCATTTTTTTTTCCTGTTTAAAGTGATTGCAACTTTGTGAAGATTGGTATTTATTGTGGGATTTACTTAAGGTAGTTTCCAGGCCAGATTGTTGGTTTGTGTTATTAATTGGTTGTTTTTAGTTATTTGGATTTTCAGCAAGTGCGTCATGGGTAAAGAATTAAGCCTAAAGATAATATTGCTTCTTAAACGGTTAGTTTCTTAACTTTGTCGCTGGATCCTGATCTATTGTAGGCTATGGACCAGCAGACTATTTGCACTCCTGCTCGGGTATTTTTGGAAGAGCAGTGACCCTGTCTCCTTGCTTTTCACATGGTGACCTCAGAATTTGTACACAGGTGAAAATTAGATCTTTGGAATGCAGTTCCAGGAGAATATCTTTTGTGTGCAGAGCAGCTTCTAGTGGTCACAGGAGAAACCCTGACTTCTCGAAGCAAAGACATGGTTTTCGAGGGAGGAATAGGCAAAATGAAGACAGAAAGAATTTTGAAGATCTAGATGAATCTGAAATGATATCTTCGAAAAATGGGCCATTACTCCCCCTCTCTGGTTCCACAAAATTTCAAGCCACAGCAGCCCCAGGTCCAAGAGAGAAGGAGATTGTGGAGCTTTTCAGGAAGGTCCAAGCTAAACTTCGAGAAAGAGCTGCAGCTAAAGAAGATAAGAAAATTGAAGCTTTTCCCGGAAAAGGCAAAGAGACTGAAACGGTTGATTCTCTCCTTAAGCTATTGAGGAAACACTCAATTGAAAAAGGTAAGAAAAAAAACAGCATTGGCAACAGCAGAGGCCTGAATCTGGATCATCCAGAAGTGAATGGCTCTTCCAATGAACATAAAAGCTCCAGTTTTTTTTATGCAAATGATAGAGTGAAGAGTGAGACCAAAGAACCCTATGCCCCTAATTTAAGCAGGCCAGCATCAAATTTCCGACGAAAGTCACCTGTTCCACAAATGAAATATCAGACAATTTATTCCAATGAGGAGACCGTCAATTCAGATAGAAAGAGAAATTTGAGTTCAGCTGAGTCACGTCCTGCATCCGATCATGTGCCTGAATTAGAGGAGGAGCTAAAGTCTGAATCTGAGCCAGAGCCAGAGTTTGAGCCTGGGTCAATCCATCAAGAACCTGACATGTTGGATGAGTTGTCAGAAGATGAATCTTCTGACGTTGACGAGGAGGATGGGGAACAGCAGATTGAACATGAGGATTTGAGTGCATTGAAGCTACAAGAACTCAGGGCGCTTGCAAAATCTCGTGGGTTAAAGGGATTTTCCAAAATGAAAAAGGGCGATTTGGTATTGTTGCTTTGTAGCGTGGGCTAATTATTGATGAAGCCAAAAACTAAAGATCACTTGCTTTCTGATAGTTGTGACTTGTGAGATTCTCATTTTGGTTTTCATAGTACTTATTTCCTGTTCATTATAAAAAAAAAATTCCTTCCAAGAGGCAGGAAGCTATGGATGTTTCGATCGAGTTCTGTCAAGTTACCCTTTTACAATTTTTTGAAAGTCATTCATGAAATCAATCTTTTTTTTTTTTTTTTGTACTCAACATGCTTCAGCAGTTGGGTGTTATTAAACTCGTTATGATGTTCTTAAATTCTACTTCTCCCTCAGGATCTTTCCTTATGTTTTTTTTTTTTTTTTTTTGGTTTGGCAACCATATGTAGCATTTAGTAAAATGAACAAAGAAGGTGCCATCTATCCTAACTGGTAAAGTTATTTGATGTTATACCAATTACCAAGTTCTGTACCCTGGTTTTGCAAGAAGGTGCCCTGCCACCCCTCGTCGCATTGTCTCCGTCTGGCACTCCAAGAGCAAAGGAAAAGGTATACAACTCAGATTTTTCCTCTTCTTCTGTTTTGGTGCTACAGTCCTCGCATTGTCTGCTATTGTGTCTGGGATCTCAATGTGATATGAAATTGTAATTATATATCTTTCATGTCATTTCTCCGGTAATGTTGAATTGTGATTATATTTGCTTATATTTGTGTAGTGAACTCTATCGTGGGGTTCTACCACTTGTCCAACTATTTATCTGAAGTTGGACCTAGCATTTGTGATTCTTATTGTAACTAATAAGAAGGGGTGGAAAATGTGTTATGTTTCCGAAACCTTTTTCTGGAAAGTAGGGACATCAGAAAGTCCTGAAGTTTCCTTATAAAACTCAATAAACCTTAAAATCGGTGTTTGCTTATTAATTGCAAGTTTGATTACTGTTTAATCTAAAAAAAAATTTTCTGGTTCCACATGGGAAAGTAAATGATACATATATATATATATATATATGTACAATGTTGCCGGCAGAAAAGCTTCTCAGTCACTTCCGGAGTCACCAAGAAGGGTCACAGGGAAGGGTAAAGACTTGAAAACTGACAAATGTTGTTATAATTTCTTTGCTGATTTTTTGGCATCCTACTCCGTGTAAGCTTCTCTCCATAGCTTTCTTTTCTTGCATACATTCTTTAGTTCTCCAGCTATATGCATTAGCATTATGATCTCTATTCTTTGTTTATTTTTAATCCTTTTTTTAAAAGTAGTTAGGAGGTAGGGAAAAAACGGCCAGGCTGTTCCCGGAGGTTGTGGATTGGCCTATAATTTGCTGCATAATTTTCCTTTGAACTTACCTTAACCATAGTATTGAGTGTAGGTTTTTATTCAGTTTTAGTTTTATCAAGTAACAGATTTGTTCCTTAATTTTGTAGTATTTAGAATCTGCGATAGGATCTTTTTAAAATGATATTTGTGCTATCTGATGTCAAAGCATTCCCATTTTTGTATGTGCTTTTGTTCTTAATCTTGTACCTTAACAGGAACTAGATTTTCAAAGTTGTATTAAGTTTAGCTTCACTTAAATCCCAAATAATTTCCGTTTTTATGTGCTTCGACACTTCCTTTGACCAAAATGCTTCATCCCTTCCGCCAGCTACTATGCAATAGTGTCAACCGGAAAAGAATGGGACATGTTCTGATTTTTTTCTACAGAAGAGTTCATAGAATGAAATTAAAAAAAAAAAAACTTTTAGATGTTGGAATTTGATTTGAAAATTATCGGATGTTACTTTTTAAGTGTGGTTGTATGAACCCGAATTTCAGGTTGACTTAGCAAGTGAATCAATACCTCTGTGTTTATCTCGTTTGGAAATTTAATGATTCTGCCCAACTTTTTACATGCTGAGTAGGTTAAAAGAACTATAAATTCTCACCCCTACATTGAATGCCATTTATTCACTTCAATTTTGAAAGGGGGAAAAAAAACAAAACAGATATAGTCGGTATCCATGGCCGAGGACCTAAAGCTATCCCTTAGAGCCACAACTTGTTTCCTCTTTTTTTTAAAAAAAAAAATTTTCTCTGGGTGAATTTCTTGCAACTTAAGCAAGCCGACATGTCCAATGGTCCAGAAAAATCAAGAAGGCTTTTAAGCCATCAAATTGTCATTCAAATTTGAAGCCAATACTTAGACACACTAAACGATATATACGGAGGCTTCGATGCTTGTTACTGCTCTACTGATATGATGGTACGTTATATATATATATATATATATATATTGCCTGTGTTGTCACCTGAAACTTGCAGCATCATCCGTACCTATTCCTACTGGGATTTACTGTTTCGATAAAAAAGTACCCATGGCAGGCCCTGGTCCATTCATGTTATGCATGGGCCCAAATCATTATAACCAGCTTGCGTTTCGGCCGTACTATAATATTTCTCCCAACCAGGTAGCTGGACTCCTTGTTCTTACATCTCATCTTTGGTGTGATTTAGTTCTTTTTATATATACGTCACTCCTGAATTTTGTTTTCCTTAAAATATTTACATTTAATATATATTTAAATATAATTTTTAAAAAAATTTTAAATATATAAAAAAATTAAAAAATTTAAATATATTCATATTCGATACTAATACTTAAATTAGAGTAATATAAATAATTTTTAGTCATGAATCTCTACCTTGATCCCCCACGGCCTTTTGACATGTATTCTTTTTCGTGTCAAACAGTAAGGTTAGGAAGATGTAAATTCATTTAAAAAATTAAATCGATACAATATTTATATCATGCATATAAAGAAAGAAAAAGAAAAGGTTTCTAGATGTTCCATTGAATCTGTCAAAAATAAATGGAGGAGCATTGCCCACCTCAAGTAGTGGATACTGCTTTTCTCACAGTTGATCTATGAGAAAGAAACCCCAACTTTTAGACCAAAAATCATTTGGATCTCAGGTCGGCCCTGCCTGAATGTTCCTAAACTCAAACTGTCAAACATCATGCATTATCAGTTGCTACAATAAAAACATTAAAATGTTCGAAGAACTTAAAAAAAAAAAAAAAGCTAAAATGCTAACTATTCGGAAATAGTTATCAATTAATTAATCACAACTCGATTAATGGAGATATTTTGGAGCACGAAAGGATACGATAACGATCGGGAATTTGGCATGTTCCTGCATGGTCAAGTTTTCTAATACGAGTGTTAAATATGAGTGTATATATATAAGATAAATATATTTATTTTTTAAAGTTTTTTTATATAATTGAAATATTATATTTTATATTTATATTTAAATATATGTCATATACATATATTAGATAGTTAAAAAAAAAAAAGCAAGAATTTGGTCCCTCTCATCAATTATATTTTGTATATAGTAACTTACTAACAAGCTCATGTACTGTATAGCACGGATTTATGTATAGAAGATTGTTTGCAATTGCTTTGCATTAATTTTTATTTGGTTTTTATCCAAAAGGAAAATCTGAATTAGAATAACCCCTTCCAAAAAAAAAAAACCTACTATTTTAAATTTTAAAATAAAAAAAAATCATGAATTAATTATTGAATCAAAGGTTCGGACACCCATTTTTTCAAGGCAGCTTTTCATTGGGATCGAATTCGGTATTTTAGGTTTTTTTTTCTTTTAATGTCAATAAAAGAAAAAAAAATGTGGCCAACAGTCAAGTGTTTGAAACGTGCAAGTTTTCTCAAACAGTTGTATTGATAGATTAATGATAGTGATATTGTCGGATTTCTATATTTTCATACTTAGTATGATAGAATACATGATTCTTTCTTGGTTACAATTGTCACATGGAATCGTATATGACATTCATGAATCAAGTGCATTAATTGATATTTATATTCAAATTAAACAATTCACATATAAAAAAAACCAAAATAAAAATAATTATGGGTAATCGAAGCTCCAATTAAAATTGTTTGAAAATTAAAACCCCCAAAAGAACTTGGCCCTCACTCATGCTATTATCTTTTTAATATGAAAAATTCCGATTTACCCCTCTAGTAATGGGTTATTAAAAAACCATAATGTTGATATATAACTATCTACTTGTCCACCTTAATTAAGGAATTTTTTTTATTTTTGGTTTTATAATTCACTTTTATATATAATTATTATTTTTAAAACCTCAAGAGAACCGAAAGGTAAGTAGGTGTCTTTATTTATTTACTTATTTATTTGCCTACGAGAACGAACAAAGCCATGGGGCAGGTGCAAGGCACACGTCATTACCGAAAAAATAATAATAATAATTTTACCACCGTCAAAATTATTGCTTAGGTAAAGATTATTCACTGACAAAAAGGTGGTGAAAACTACAGTTCCACTTGTCTTCTTTGGTTGTTTCCATAAAAGCATTGCATTTTCCCGCTTTGGATATCAATAAATCTGTGTCTACGAATTCCCAGTTAATAATTTCGAACACAATGATGTAAAAAATGTATGTAAAATAATAAAAAGTATAATTTAAATACGATAATAAATATTTAATTATATCAAAAATTATAAAGCATACTTTTGTCTTAGCAAGCAAGATTAGCCTTAGCCTCTTGTAATCTTCCCTTTAATATATCACAACACAAACAAAAGGGGGTTCATTAATTTACAACGTCTCATACGCTGCTTTTTAATTTGAATAGTTCAGTTCATTTGTAAGGTTTTTTCAATAATGGTGGATGTGTCTCAATTACCTTACTTCCTATTTAACCTGCCCCAGTTCAGTACATTAAAAATATGAGGGGTTTAACTTT
>JBBYHM010000026.1:13912213-13930267 GCA_038381775.1 Adansonia rubrostipa
CTTGAAGGGGGAACAAAAAGTGGAAGGCTTTCGCCTTTTTCCGTTTCTTCCCCCCCCCCCCCCCCCCAACAGGATCCTACATACGCTACTGCCAAAATGAAACCGGTCGTGGCACTGGCGCCAAACACGAAAATAGGAACTACTTGCGCAGGATTTCTGTATGGAATTACAAACATGGGATCGTTGACGGGTTAAAAAGAAGTAAAATTCGAGCGATGCTGAAGCAATGAGTCTGTGGATATTCAAATTACTGGTGCCTATACTCTAGCTTTAGAACCCAAAATGATCCATTTGGATCTTTCTCTAGTTTAGCAATTTCTTTCAGTAGATTCTTAAACAAAGGCAGGTTGTTAGAGGGTATTTTGTCCTTGAAGTGATTGACGATGCTGGCTGAATCCGTGCTGCCACCTCTTTGCTGTATAAATGTACATATCTGACGTATCAGTACTTCAGGCTGCACACTGGATGCATTATAAGGTGACCTAGAACTAGAAGATCCATTAACTGCGTGTCTTGCCTTGTTAGAAGAAGTTGAAGCCAATCCAAACTGATGTTCGAGCCCTGCACTAACCGCTTGTTCTTGGTTTCCACGGATTCTAGCTAGCAATTCTGCTGAAGATAATGCCTTGCCAGCGGCTGCCCCCGCTGCCATGCCACCACTAGATGACTCACCTGTGGGTTTTACTAACTGAGAGTTCAAAGTTGAACCAAATTTCTTTCGAACTGCTGATGGTGCACCGGCAGCTCCCGATTTCCCAGTCCAAGTAGGAACAGAAATACTATCATGGCTTCGAAGCATTCGTGACTGGCGTAGTGCTTCTGCTGCTCTTCGTGCCACCTGTGAAGCCTGTTCCTCAAGCCTCATCTTCTCTTCATCATGGGCATTCATTATGGCATCATGGTTCACAGCACTCTGGAGAAAAGAAGAAAATATAAACAAAACAGTGAAACTACCATTAGATAAAGGAAATCATGATTGTTGATAGGGACATATCTTACATGTATTCCTTGGGTATCGAAAAGGCTCCTCAAAATATTCTTTTCTTCGTCTACTTCGCCGTCACCATGATCATCTCTTTCTTTTCCTTTCCTCTTTGAAAGACCAGTGTTTGAGCAATTTCCTTTTCTACTGGCAGCATGAGAAACAGCAGCTTTTGAGTCTTCCAGCTTATGCTGCTTATCTGTCTGCGCACCAACAATATTTACATCTTCAGACAACTGGCTGAAAATATTAGATGTTTCAGTTGAGCCATCCTCTCCATCATCATTCAGGATGAAAAGATCCTTCATATCTCGAGCTTTAAAGAACCTTCTCTGCTGGGGGTTCTTCAATATCTTATTGGTAAGAAAATGTTTGTAAATCTGCCGATGGTACACCTTCTCCTCAATTGTTCCACGAGTAATCAATCTATATACAGTTACATCTCTTCTCTGGCCAATACGCCAAGCACGCTCCCTGGCCTGTTATCGGTGACAGCCATCACCATAACAGTTGTAAGAAGTGAAAACCTTCTAATAGAAATATCAAGCAAAATGCAGACAGAACCAACACTGTTTTTTTTCTTGGGGGGGGGGGGGCATAAATTTATCTGAATTAAGATGCTTTAGGCATGTTTTATATAATATACGTTAAACAC
Source organism: Adansonia rubrostipa (assembly GCA_038381775.1). Taxonomy (NCBI): domain Eukaryota; kingdom Viridiplantae; phylum Streptophyta; class Magnoliopsida; order Malvales; family Malvaceae; genus Adansonia; species Adansonia rubrostipa. Next base: position 13,913,851 of record JBBYHM010000026.1, read on the forward strand.
TAATCACTAAGAAGTCAGTGAAAAGATACCTGCATGTCCGTTGATGGGTTCCAATCAGGGTCAAAGATGATCACCCTGTCTGCACCTGTTAAATTTGTTCCTAAACCCCCAACTTTTGTTGTCAAAATGAAAATAAATATATCGTCAGAGTTATTGAATTCGTCTATTAAGGCCATTCTCTGTTTTACGGGAGTATGTCCATCCATTCTTCGATAGTGATAACCACTAGTAATCAAGAAGTTCTCAAGAATGTCAAGCATTTGCTGTGTTTGAGCAAACAAAAGAACACGATGGCCCTGCTCCTTCCAAACCTGGAGCACTTGGGCAACCACTTTCATTTTTCCACTGCGTTCAGGATTTCCATAGTCAGGATTCTGGCAGGAATGTTCTCTTTCAAGCAAATCTGGATGGTTGCAGATCTTGCGCATCACATCAATTCCATAAAGAGAATTTCTACTCCCATCCAGTATCTGTTCCACTTCTGAGCTAGCAAGAAATGCTCTATAGATAGATCTTTGTTCAGCAGTAAGGCTACAAAAAAGTACATGTTCTGTCTTTTTGGGCAGATGGGCATTCACATCAGCCTTCATGCGCCGAAGGAGATAGGGCATGACCAAATCACGGAGGACAACAGCACACCTGCACAATATCCCATTTAAAATTTCAGAAATTATTCCTAAAGAACAATAAAAGATCTCTGCATGAAGAAACACAAGACGACAACAGGTTCTACTTCTTCCAACTTTCTTTAAACCAACTAAAAATTTTTAAAGATAAATGGTCACACCTGTAGGCTGTGGATACTTGCAATGGAGAAGCATTGGCATATCCACCAACAGATATAGGGACTGCAAACTCTGCCTCAAATACAGGTAAGACACCCAACTTTCCAGGGAAAACAAAATCAAATAATGACCACAGTTCACTAAGCTTGTTCTGAATTGGTGCACCAGTCATTATTATACGGTGAACTGTCTGGAGCTGTTTACAAACCAGAGTGATTTCAGCATTGGGATTTCGGATTCGATGTCCTTCATCCAAAACTGCATAACCCCATTCTATGTCAAGCAGTTTTTCCCCTAGCAGTCGAAGTTGCTCATAAGTTGTAATCAGCAAGCCGGATTTTGACCGCAAAACTCTATTTATCAAAGAATCCCATTTTTTGCTGCTTTTAGAAGACAAGTTCCCTACATAATCGCTATCAACTGAACCTTCACTTTCATAATCACTTTCTCCATCAGAATTGGCTTGCTTCTTATAAGCAGTATCCTGAGCAGAATCATGTAGTATCTCAACATGAAATTTTGGATACCACCTTCGTGCCTCCCTTTTCCATTGTCGCAAGAGTGTTACAGGGCAGACAACAATGCTTGGTTCATACATGTTACTGAAGTGCAATGCTCCAAGAAAAGACAAGACCTGGACAGTCTTGCCAAGGCCCATTTCATCCCCTATAATACCACCTGCTCTTTGACAATGAAGTTCCCACAACCACTGCACCCCAACTTTTTGATAGTCAAAAAGTTTGCTAAAAATGGTTTCAGGGATTTTTAGCCCGCCTTCAAGTGTCACATAAGGAGGGTCATTATCATCCATATCCTCTAAGTCCTCTTGGTTTTCCTCCTCATCAAGGGAAGTCAAGTTATCTCTCACATCTTCTGCACAAATTTATGAAAGAAATTGATACAGAAAAAAAATAACTTTCAGCTGAAAGTGCAAACGGCACATATTCAACACAAACAAACAGTAACACCCAAATGTTCATCATAACTGTATTATTTCACAACTATCAAGAACAATCGTTAACTTCATGCATGTCTATTGCCTATTGGAAAGAGATAATGGTTAAAATGGTAACCTAAGCAAGAAACTACTTCTTTAAATAGAAGTTATGGTAGTCATAAAATGCCTAATAACTTAGCAAGCACAGAGCTGAGCATACCTCCCTCTTCCATATCCCTTTCCTCATGAGAGATCCGCGTTCTCCATTTCTTGTCAGGCAAAGGCCTCTTGTTTTTCTGTTTTGAGCCTTTATTCTCCTCTACCTCTTTCGCCTGAGGAAATTTTAAAGGTTTTTTTGGCCTTTGAAAAGGAAAGGTGGGTGCATCAAGCTTCGGCAAAGCATCAGAATCAAGTAGTTTGGTCGATGGGCGAGCTTGTGCAGCCTCTGATATTGACTTTGCAGCTTTAGCAACAATAGCAGAAACAGGATCATCATTCTCATCTTCTTCCTTAGGCATGCTGTGCCCATTAGACGTACCAGGCTGTTGAAGACGGCGCTCAAATCCCTTAAGCTTGTGAAAAGGAGTTAAGATTCCCTTCCGCACCAGTTGATCCCTTTCCTAAGCCAGAAACGGTATAGCATTAGCAGCATATTTCCTTTCTCTCTCCCCGTGCTCCCCCAGTTTTAAACAGAGGGGAGGTGTTAAACATGTACAATTCCAAACATAAATTGCAGACATAAAAAGAACCATCTAATCCCTTCCCCCTAACCACAAAGTGTGTAGCAAGCCAATAAGTAACAGAATTAGGAACTAGAATTAACTTACTGTTTCCATAAATCCTGCAGATGCCGCGTCCAACACTGCATCAAAATCAACATCATCATTAAAGGAAACTATTTTCTTCCGCTTTTCTTGAGTTTTGCTAGGCTTTTGGATTTTTTTTGACTTCCTCTTCAGTCTAGGCTCTTCCTTCACCAGGTCCTTTATCAATTTGTCATGCTTTATACCCTCGGACAAACTATCTTTGAGTAACCCAGACAGTTCTTTCTCGAGTTGAGCCTTAGTTTTCTTAAGGCTCTTTAGCCTATCAGTAGCTAGGGCATGCTGAAGGGTAAAATCACGCGAAGATAACTGCATAGCACTTTCATCATCCTCTCTATTCCCTTTCTCCACGAGGTCATCATTATCATCATGATCAGCTTGATCATCACCACTTGCAACATTTTTCCCCTCTTCGACAGTGGATGCAACAGCATCTATTTCAAATTCCACAGCCCTCAGTTTATTCAAGAGTTTCGCTTGGTTGGCTGACGATGATGGGTCATTGCCTTCCAATTTATCAGTAGGTTCTTCCTCCGTGTTCCCTCCTCTTAATTCACTACCATCCCTATCATTGTTTTCCGCCTGTGATTTGAACACAATTGGCCATTGTCAAATCTCCACACCCAACAGCATTATTTATAAATGCTGGTATTTTCTAATGAACAATACAGTAATATTATAAAATTGAAACGAAAAGAGAGGTTACAGCTGATACCTTGGCCAAGATATCTCGTTCGATATCCTCAGGATTTGCAGACGTGACGCCTAAACTAGTCAACAAGATCCTATCCTCCTCTTCCTCCATCAAATTTTCCTTAAACCCTCACCTCTAATCTCCGCATATAAATAAACAAAATCAAAATCAAAATAATTTGTATAATTCTGTGATTGATTCGATTAAATCCAATTCCTGTTCGACTAGTAAGCAAAGCTACTCAGATTGTAAAAAGCACGAATAAGATTAATATGCAGAACAAATTGTGATTTAATAAAAAATCTGGTTTTTTTCCTTAAATGAAAAGAAAAGCATTCGATGAAGAGCTCGTCGACGTACCCAAAGCTTGCAATTCCAATCGTTGCAAAAAAGGATTTCAAATTTGTCTTCAAAATTAATAACCAGAAATAATCGAGAATTTAATTTCACCGATTCATCGATTTACTTGCGCCGTCTCTCTCCCTTGGCTTCCCTTCCAGTTTTCTCAGCTGCTTCGATACGACCCAAATGGAGGTCGTATTAGGAACAAAGTTAACTTTTTGAGTGGATTTATTTTCGTTACGCTCGCTTCCTATCTTCTTCCGCAAGGAAAAACTCAAGAAAAAGTCAATTTCGCTTTCGGCTTCATGCTCGCATCAAAACGGAGCTGCACATTTGCGTTTCATCCCCCATTACCACCACCTACAAACCGAAACCGTGGAAACGAATTCGTGTCACGACAGATACCCGCCACTTGTAACAAACACAGCATGGAAATTGTGGTCCACCTATTATTTACGTGTCAATTTGTAATTTGTTACTGGCTACATCTCAACATCAATGGACATGCATAAAATTACCCGCGAAAAGCACCGGGACGGGAACTTCCGTGCTACTTCAATTTTGCGAAGCCTCCCTAAAAATGGCGGAGTTAGCTAGTTTCAGATCAGGAGAAGTCGTGAAGAAGATTAGGAAACCGGACAGAAATGCATCAGATTACGTTGCATGCAATTCGCACAAACGAATTACAACCTCGGAACCTCCACTCTTCGTCGATTTTCAATCTCGATATTGCCCCCGTTGCCTTCTTGTCGTTGGCGGCGGCGCCCACGGATCTTGTAATTTCAATCGCTTCCATTTCATTTTCCTTTTCAGTTTTGCCTTCAAATAGTAAGAATTCCCTTAAGAAATCTTATCTCTAGTTTTTTCGTTATGGACTGGGTCAATATTCTTGACTGAGATTGTTGTGAGAGTACTGCTAAAACTTTCAGCTTTTCATCACATTCAACTTGTAAACACTTTGAAGTGGCGGTTTTGCTTACTTGGGAGGATCTTGGAGTAAAACTATTGGCAGTCCTGTCACTAAATTTTCATAACCCTTTTTTTTAGATTAAAATCCACCAATTTTTGTTTTATAACTGTTTATTTACTCTGCCCGTGTCTTATGCAGGGGGGAAGTTCCATTAATTGCACGGATAATTCTCAACCGAAAATGTTGTAGTTTTTTAGTTGAAAAAATATTTAAGATATTATATGTTTATATATATTTTAATATATTAATAATTAATATTTATAAATTTTTATATGATTTTCTATCTTTATGGTTGTATCCTTATTGTGCTGTATTTGAGTGTAGGTGTTTATGACTATTCTTTTATTTTTTAACTAAGATTCGAGTTAATTTAAATCTCATTTTATTATAAAAAATAATATTAAAAATAAAAATAATTTTTATATTATTATTTAAATAAAATTTAAATTATCTGAATTAAAATATTATTTATTCCAACCCCTTCAATATGTATAAAACTTAAGTTGACGTACTATCTGGCACAGGAATATGTCTGCACCTGAGTTCTGCTGTTCACAAACAATCTCTTCTTTGGGTTTTGATGTCATATATTTGAATTTCTATTTTCTTTCTTTCTCTCCTCTTCCGATCTCTCCCATCTCACTTTCTTTCAAGGTGAACCTGTCGGACAGATTGGCTTGAAACAACCGGGAGGAGAGAGGCAAGAAAGGGAAAAATAAATTAAAAATAATTTTATTTTACATTTAAAAAATGACACATAACATTGTCATATGAGTAAATTGTTTTGAGTAATCGTTGGAAGATATCTTAACGGCTTAATTATATTAGATGACAGACTGCACATTCGTTAAAAACAAATACTACACCATGCAAATCACCATACTTCATGTACCGAACGCGATGTTAACCCAAACATAAATGAGAGAGAATAACGCTCGCGGCAAGAAAATCATAAACCTTAACGTTTCTACAATTTCACAGTTTTTTTTTGGGGGGGGGGGGGGGTGGAGGGGGTTAATAAACCGTTTATTTCTTGTTTTAGAAAACAAAAATAAATAAAAAAAACACAGCCCACGAAATAGCAGGGGAGAGCTTTTCGCGGATCGTATTGTCTAACGCAAACCACGCGGTAGCGTGAATTTCTTTGCTGGCTTTTACTTTTCCTTTTCTTATCATTCAAAAGTTGAGAATCTGTATTTTTTTTTTCTCTTTTTTGTTAGTATAGAAATGCAGAATGCGGGGGAATTTGGTTTGGTGAGATTTGATATTAATTAGAGAAAATGGATTCGTCGAGGAGTTGGCTCTCGAAGCTACAGCCGAGGGATAAGTTGAGGGCTTCGACGAGGAAGAATGAGCCGTCTTCCAGCGGTGAAGCCGGAGGAGGAGGAGAAGGGAATCACGAAGCGAATATGGACGAAGAAGCTCTCTCCAATATCACCAAACAAAAGGTCGCCGCTGCCAAGCAGTACATTGAGAATCATTACAAGGAACAAATGAAGAATCTTCAAGACAGAAGAGAGCGGTATGGCCTTCCTATTCTTATGCTTAAATTTTGCTAAGTATCTTTCGTTTCTTATATAAGTTGTAAATTATATTGAGAAACAAGGATATTTATCCAAATTATTGTTGTTAGATATTTCCGAAATCCTAATAACGAAACAAACTTTCGGTGGTATGATTTAATCTCTATAATTGTTCGAAGGTATTGCAAATTGAGGAATTTCGTCACGATTTCAAACGGAAGTTTAAAAAAAATGATAATACTAGCATTCTTTTTTAGCATAAAATATATTGACCACGGACGATAGCCAAGATGTACCAATAGATTGGTAGGTTTACGATCCCTTCCCGTATGATTGATTGAATTATTCTGAAGACGACTCTACTTGGTAACTAGAGTCCAAATAAGCACGGCAGAGCCGGTTCAGGGCTGATAATAATTTCGAGCGAATTTTATGATCTAACTATGACATTGGGCATTTTATTACAATATTTTTCTAACTTCAGTGGATTATTATATTCTTTTAAAAAGAAACTCATTTTATAATTAACAGGCGAATGATCCTAGAAAAGAAACTGGCGGATGCTGATGTCTCTGAGGAAGATCAAAGTAACTTACTGAAGTTCTTGGAGAAAAAGGAAACTGAGTACATGCGCCTTCAGAGGCATAAAATGGGTGCTGATGACTTTGAATTATTAACTATGATTGGCAAGGGTGCGTTTGGAGAGGTATGCTTCTATATAATATCAACTTTCATAGATCATGTTCTGTTTTGTCCCTGTGCAAGGAGTACTAATGCTATATGGACTACTCAATTTCCATGTTCTCCAATTAAAATTAATCTTTTGAGTTAATTAGATTTTTTTTTTTATGGTGCAGGTTAGAGTTTGTAAGGAAAAGACAACAGGCCAAGTGTATGCTATGAAGAAGCTTAGGAAATCAGAAATGCTTCGAAGAGGCCAGGTATTCATTTATTCTGTCCATTTGTTGCTGTAGAGGCTTTGAAAACTATTCATTTTGGAATCTTTCTATCTTATTTTAGGTTGAGCATGTGAAAGCTGAAAGGAACCTGCTTGCTGAAGTTGACAGCAATTTTATTGTCAAACTCTACTTTTCTTTCCAAGATGAGGATTTCCTTTATCTTGTAATGGAATACCTACCTGGTGGTGATATGATGACATTACTTATGAGAAAAGATACCTTGACTGATGATGAAGCCAGATTTTATGTTGCAGAGACAGTTTTGGCTATTGAGTCTATCCACAAGCACAATTATATTCATAGGTTAGAATACAGATAAAATGAACTGTCAAGGTGTTTTTTCTGACGTAAGGTTAACCTTTTGTGTGCTAAATGTTGCAGGGATATCAAGCCTGATAACTTGCTTCTTGATAGATATGGACACTTGAGATTGTCAGATTTCGGACTATGTAAACCCCTAGATTGCAGTACTCTCCAGGAACATGATTTTTCTGTAGGAGGCAACAATAATGGGGTTTCGGAAAATGATGAACGCTCAGCAGCTCCAAAACGAACACAGCAAGAGCAACTACAACACTGGCAAAAGAATCGGAGAATGCTTGTAAGTTCTAAGCCATTATGTCTCAACTATCCCTCCATCTCTCTATATCTCATGCTATAAATAGTAAACTAAATTAAATTAATATATTGGTAATTGTAAGCTATGTTGCCTTTGTTTGATAAATTGAAGATGGTCTCATCCATGCATTTGTTCACTCATGGAATCACTAAATGAAACATCTTGGACCCTGACCCTGTATTGTTTTCTATATTTGTAAATAGAATTGTTTATGTTCGCATATGTTTCTGTGTCTTAAAGTAATTGCTACAAGTTTCTTGGATGTTGCAGGCTTATTCTACTGTTGGTACTCCAGACTATATTGCTCCAGAAGTCCTCTTGAAGAAGGGTTATGGAATGGAATGTGATTGGTCAGTAGTTATGCATTTTGAAATGAAATTCCATTTTGTTTCCTGTACCAATCTCCTTTTGGTTTGTTTGACACATTGAAATTATGACTGTTTAATTTAGAAATGGATTTGATTATGTCTAGTCGCAGGTTAGAGGATATCTCATTAATTATTTTATATAGAATGATGACTTCTTTTTTGAAAAGATTACCTTCCATCTGTCAATAGCGCATGGTAAATTAAGTGATATTGTCCTCTGTTGATCTCTAGAATGCCCTAATTTCTTGCTTAGAAAATATTATAGATTGTTGTGACTGATTATAAATTATTTTGCACAGGTGGTCACTTGGTGCCATTATGTATGAAATGCTTGTGGGATATCCTCCTTTTTATTCAGATGATCCAATGTCAACTTGTAGGAAGGTAACCTGAGAAACATTGCCGATTGATGTTATGCGTTTTTTTTCTAATTACTTGTTACTTTTGTCTTGATCTGGCTCATGTTATCCCTGTTTTTTACTTTTCTGCTACTTCATTTTAGTAACAGTTATCTGTTCCGGGTTTTGCTGAGGCTGGAATGTGAAAGGAAATTGTCATAGTCTGGTGATAAAAATTTTCTGTTTTTTTCATAGATTTTTCTTGTTTAATGAATTTTATTAGGTAAAGACGGCTTCAAGTATAATAACTTTTATAGGCTGCATAACAGGCATCTATTCTAATAAAATTAATGAATACATGTAGAAAAAGGAGGATGTCAAGAAGTTTTATTTGTCTATTAATGTCACATTTTTTTATTCCTTGCATAGATAGTAAACTGGAGAAATCATTTGAAGTTTCCTGAAGAAGCCAAATTATCTGCAGAGGCAAAAGATCTGATTAGCAAACTCTTGTGTAATGTCAGTCAAAGACTAGGATCAAATGGGGCAAGTGAAATTAAGGTGCTGTTTTATGTGACCTATGTTAGATTCTTCAATCTGTTCCTCAAAACTTGTTTCTAGATGAAGGAGATTATCTTGTTTCTTTTTACTTCTCTAGGATCATCCATGGTTTCAAGGCGTGGACTGGGATAGGATATATCAGATGGATGCTGCATTTATTCCTGAGGTTAATGATGAGCTAGATACTCAAAACTTTGAAAAGTTTGACGAGGTACTGATATCCCTTAATTTTCGGATTTCGGTAATGCTGTTTATGTTTCAACTTTAATGTTGTTCATGATGTTTGTTTTCTGTTTGCTTATTTCTCACTGTGCAGTCTGAGAATCCGGTTCGAACAACATCCAAATCTGGTCCATGGAGGAAAGTAAGCTTCAAGAATTATTTGTATTAGTATTGGAGTCGTCTATCCATTGCTTTTCAGTCTGCAGACAGTAATGACAAAGTTATTGTTATCTTTGGCATTCTATCATTTTTTCAGAACTAAGATTTTTTTTAATACGATGCAAAGCAGCCATACCATAGAATTCTATTGGTGGATACTATTCATTTTATTATTATTATTGTGCCAGGATGGTTTTTGCATGTGTACTGTTTTTAGTGTGAAATGTTCAAAGACGTATTTTTATTATAATTTCAGGGAGCCTTTCATAAAAGTGCATTTCATGATTTTGTGCTCTCTAATCCTAACATGTCATGGCAATTTGATTCATATGCTAATTATTCATGACATACATAATCGTTTTTTTCTTGATCATCCATCTACTTTGCAGATGCTTTCGTCAAAGGACATCAACTTTGTGGGATACACATACAAAAATTTCGAAATTGTCAACGACTATCAAGTTCCTGGGATGGGTATTCTTCTTTCTCCACTTTATTATATCGAATTAATTACATAGACAGGCATGGTTTTGGTTTCAGAATCATTTGTAAGAATGCATGTCTGACCAATATTTCAAGATGCTAAAACTTCATATTATTATTATTATTATTATGTATAAGCTGCCTTTGTCTGATTAGTACAATCTTAACTTCTTAGCTCGATTCTGCTGTATGTGTAACATATTTGTTTTAGTTATTTGCACTAAAAATTTATTCCCCAATTACTGAATTTAAGGGCTCTTGCATTAGAAAAGTCAGTATTTCGACATCGGAAATTACCTTTATAAGGCAACATTCGCTTTCTCTTTTGCAGCTGAGTTGAAGAAGAAAAGCACCCAATCAAGGAGGCCATCGGTTAAGTCACTTTTTGGTACTTTTCCTTTTCCCCTTATTATAGTCCATATCTTGTTAGTCATTCCTTGCACATCTGCAGAAATATACCTTCCTGCCACTTACATTTAACATATTTGAATTTTACAATCTGATCACTCAACATAGATGGCGAGTCAGAGTCATCGGATGCTTCCGACTCAACTACTACCGATCAGCCTGGTTAATGGATGCTTTTCGAATCTCTTGCCTCCCCAACCGGAAGCCAGCCACTGAAAAAGCAGTGACGGATCTCAGTAACTTGCCCCCATCTTTTTGAAAGTAAGCGGATGCGGGTGGGTCACTAACCAGTAACCTACCACATTCTGATACTCAAAACGGTACTTTTTCATACTGCCTTTTGCATTTGGACACATTGGTGGATGGTGGCTATATGATATCTGCATCAACTTCAGTTTTGATTTCACAGTTTAAGTTCTAGATGCCAAGGAAGGCTACTGCTGATCAAAGTTTTCTTTTCATTATTATTATTATTTCTTTTAATTTAAATAAGATCAAAACAAATAGGATATTAGAAAAGGAAAAAGAAAAATAAAAACTAAATAGTGCATTCTCTAATGCTAGATGTAAAATTTTTTTTCTTTAGTGTCAAAAGCAGCAAAATATTGTACCGAGGCAAGTCAACCACCGTCATGTATACATGCTTTACTTGCGATGTGTTACAATTAATTAGCACGTACTTTTTTTTTAATCCTTCGTCTCAAAAAGTTTTGAAGTCTACAGGTGTCTACACCTGAACATGGGCGACGTCACGCCCCAAACTCCTTTTTCTTTTGGTTCTGGTCAAGCTTGACGTGACGTGAAAGAAGAATATCTAAAATTGAATTTTTATGGTTTAAAGGAATACTAACTGAAATAGCTTTGCTTGTCGTGGATAGATTTTTAAGAGTTTGCGAGTTTCAATTTTTCAAGTTAAAAATTATAGATAAAAAAAATAAAAAAAAAACTTTTATAAAATGAGAATCATCAAAATTCTAGGTTAACCCTAGAGCTTTGTGATGAAGTAGCATTATCGATCAAATCAAACGGTGACAAAATATATTTTTTACAAAGCTTAAACTTGGTTTGGTCGTTAACCTATGTACTTGTTTGGGTGTGCGGTAGCTTTAATCCAAGTCTTGCAAACACCAAAAAAACACACACCAATTTGTAATTACATATTGACATATATATTGATAGAAATTAGTATAAAAATTAAATTGTAAAAAAAAAAAAAATCATACTACAGCATCAAATGTAAGAAAATTTAGATTTACAACATCACAAGCGCGATCATTAACATTAAACTTGGACGATAATTGCTTTAAGTAGTTAACCAACTTTCATTGGATCGAATTTTACCAATATTTGTAGATTATCTTAATTTCTAAAGTAAGTATTTTTCTTTTTTTCCCCTATTAGTTTCACAAGGTCTAGAATTAGAAAATCATTTAATAAGTTATTTATTAGTAGTAGATTAAATATGAAATATATGGTACATAATAAAATTTTCCCATAAGATATAATTAGAACTTAATCATTATTTGTACAAGAAAGGAATATTTGGATTTGAAATCTTTTTACGATTTTATAGACTTAATATTTATATATAATATAAGTCACTTGTTACTTACTTTCTTATAACACATGAGCCATGATTTATGGGTTTTTTTTTATTTTTTTAAGATGTAACCCTCATTTATATTCTGGGTAAATTCTTCTTTCTACATCAAAGCATATCCCGCTAGTAATTTCGTCCTTCTGATATATTCAAATAGATTAATTTTTAAAATGAATTATGCTTTCATGACTTCAATAATATGCTTCTGGAAAATCTGAAGAAATTAAGTTAATAATGAGGAAAATCACTACCAAAATGACTTCTGTTTTTGGCTTTTAGCTTCTTATCTTTATCCACGTGTCTGGCTGTGCCGACGCGCTCTCCTGCATTAAACAAGTCGCAAAATTTAGTCCTTGTTCACTTCTCTGCTCATCCCTTGCCCAAAATTTCCCACTTTAAAATGGTCCCAGCGTTCCTTTAACACCCTTCGACACACCATCTTTGTAGTACTTTCCAATGATGTAAGGAGGATTTGAAGTGGTTCATGCGACTCTAGACATGATCCAACCTCATCATGAACCAAAATGGGAGTTTGCCTCTGTGGGGTTACCAACAACAAGTGTACTCTCAGCTCCATCCCGAGGCAAACAGTTGAAAATCGATGCATAAACTTGGAGAGAATGAGAGCTCTGAGTAGGTTGAACAAGTCACCAAGCAGACCATTGATGACTTGCCAGCTGAGACCGGAACTGATCATCGTACAGGTTTGCAAGCAGTTGAGACACTTCAATGGTATGCGACAAGGATAACTTTGCCCCGTTGCTGTTGGGTGATTTTAGGCCTAGGAAAACAGTGAGAGAAGATGTATTTTGGATGGCAGCTGCGCTGATGAAGAGGTTGCATGGGGCAAGGAGCTTGGGAACCAACAAATAACAAAAATGGAGGGAATGGCAGAGGGTTAAGTAGGTTAGACGAGAATGGTTTAAGCTTGATACCGCTTCTTTTGGAGTGTGATGTTGCCATCTCCGTTAACAATCTTGGGGAAGCTCATAGGATGTTGCTTGAACTGACACAAATGGCTCTCCTTTGATTAACCATAAAAGCGTTGATTGCGCTTCCAGGTCTTCAACAATGGCTCTCCCTTTATCAAACTCGCTCACTTCACCTCCAACGAAGCGATCCATGAGGCATTTCGTCGACGCGGTAGGATTCACATCATTGACTTTGACATTATGCAAGGCTTGCAATGGCCGGCCCTATTTCATATCCCAGCCATGCGTATTGAAGCCTCCGCAAGTCAGGATGACCGGCATGGGCGGTTCGATGGAGTTTCTAGTGTAGACAGGGAAACAACTTTCCAACTTCGCGAAATGCCTTGGAAAATCATTCGAATTCCACCTGATCGCAAAGAGATTCAGAGAAATCGACGTTACAATGGTGCAACACCGGCGGGGAGAGACGCTAGCTATTCCCTGGCTACAGCATTCACTATATGAAGCCACTGGACCCGATTGGAAAACATTATGAATCTTTGAATAATTGGGTCCAACAGTGATCACATCGGTCGAGCAAGATCTATCTGGCCATGGTGGGTCTTTCTTGGACCGATTTGTGGGCTGTTTCCACTATTACTCCACTATCTTTAATTCACTTGGAGCACATCTGCCAGCCGATGACCCTAGCAGGCACCACATCGAGCACTGCCTTTTGTATAGGGAAATCAACAATATTTTGGCAATTGGAGGCCCTGCTAGAAGTGGGGAAGACAAATTCAAGCATTGGAGTAGTGAGCTTTCAAGGAGTTACATTTTTGCAGTCGGTGCCAATGAGCAGCAAACTCCACTGCTCAGGCTCAACTACTATGTTCCCACCAGCTCATGGGTAAATAGCCTTGTAAAAGGAGTTGGAACACTTGGGCTTGGATGGAAAGATACTAGCTTGTTTACTGTTTCTGCTCGGATGACATCACATGCCTCTAGAATAGATCTTTGATAGCTCAAGGTTTGATTAGTTTGATTCTAATAACTGAAACTAAAAATCTTACACTCTAATAATAAATTATTTAACGATTAATAATTTATCGTGAGTTTGCATAAGTTTAACATACGTTAGAATTAGATGCTCATAATTTAATAAAAACTTTAATGTTAATATTTTATTATTTTAATAGAAATCAATAATTGAAGATAACAGCATTAATTTAATAAATTATCAGTAACATATATTGTTTATGATTTATAATTTTAAAATGTATACTTTTATATACAGTATATACTGTTATGCTCATAAGGCCTAAGGGCTCGAATAATGAAGCCCCCATAAGAAAGTCAACGACATGGGTCCAACTATACATCGTTTGATACCCCGAGTCGAGCATAAGGGAAGTCCTATCATTCATTTGAGAAGCTTTAACTTTTAAGGTCAGCACCCCCGTACCTCATACGATGCTTTAAAATATAAATAACATGCGGCTCACTCTAAATCGACGCTATAAAATATAAATGCCCAAAATAGGGTCAAAATGTAAGCCTCTATTCCTTACCCTTACTCTGCTCATTTTACACCTTATACTGACTTTATTATTGAAAAACATGATTCGGCTTATATTATTGTCATAAATAACTATGATATGTATTTAATATAAAAATGTTTACTATTTTTATTATAACAAGTAATTCTTTTTTAGCATTGCTTAAAACGTTAGGCTGAATGCTTCCATGATCCTTTGCCAAGGCAATTAGAAACCAAACAATTTTATTAAAAACCAAGAAAGTGTTAAAACTATTCAAAAATCTTTGTTGTTCCATTGGTAGAATTACATATTTTTGGCAAACAAAAGAAGAAGAAGAAGAAGAAGAAGAAGAATTCATCGTGGAAGACAGCTTAAGGTGAAATGAAGAACAATTGAGTTACAATTGTAAAGTTGGTCGTCCAATATGCTCGTAATTGAAAGCTATGGCATATTACGGATTTTAAATCAACAATGAATTACCATAAAGATCAATTGCTTAATAAAAATAAAAAAATTAAATATAAAAGACTAAAAACAATGAATTAAATAATTTTTTTAATTTTTTTCAAGCAGATCTAGTACAACTTTTAAATCGACTTATGAAGTATCGAGTGAATAAATCCTTTGCATGTATAATTAAAAAAATAAAAAATCTAAAACTAATTAAGACAATAAAATTTTTCTCCAACAGGTCAAATATAAATATCAAATCAATCCATAAATTACTTTAAAATACATAACATTGGCTTATATATATGCGGTATAAAATTTAGTTTTAAATTGAATTATAATGATCAACTATGTAAAATATAATATGAATTGAGACATAATACAAACACGATATGAAAAATAATATGAATAAGACATGGATATATATACGTATCAATATATTACATAAATGAATAATTAACGTATAAAAAGTTATATATAAATTTAAATATTTTAAATATATGAAAACTAACATAAACACTCTATATATAAAAAATAATTAAAAAACAATATAAAAATAATATAAATAAAATATAAATATATAAATATATAAAAATATAAATAAAATAACTCAAATTATTAACACATAAAAATTTATAATATTTAAAATATTTAAAAAATACGAACATGAACATATTAGTTTTCTCTCCCTTTCTCCTTTTTTTTCCTTTTTCTTGTCTTCTTGCTCACCCTACCATGAAAAAATGACACGTGTCAAAATAAGATGAATTTGTGTAGTTAAAAATATATATACTAAAATTAGGACCCACGCTACGTTATAGGCAAATTTTTTCATGTTTTCGCTTATTTTCATAAATAATTTCATAAATATTTATATTTTCATGTTTCATATATATTTCCTAAATAACGAATATAAATATTAATTTAAAATTTAAAATTTTTGACATTGAATGAAACATTCAAATCTATTTTCATTTAGCCTACTTCTTGAAGAATTCAAATTCCTGCTAGCAATGATTATATGCATAACAATCTATCTTTCTCATGCAAACAAAATATAAGCATAGCAACATATTCAATAGAGATAACGTAAATAAATTTATACGTGAATAAATTGTTTTATGTATATATATAAATATATTTAACATGTCAACAAAATAAACGTTGAATGTATCTAACATGTAAAAAAAAAATTGAATATGCTCTAGGTTTGTCAAATCTAACAAAGATCAGAGCAAGCTTTGAATTAGAGAACATTTTATCTGTAATTTTTTATTATAATATTATAATTATTTAATTATAATAAAAAATTATATAAAAATTTACTATTTACAAATGAGAGCTTTATATAAATTTTTTATAAACTTTAAATAACTTTAAATATTAATTAATTAATTATAATATAATTATTATAAATAATACGTTCTTTTTAAATAATTTCAACTAAATCAATATTTTTTTTTTACTATGTATTCTCAATTTCTTTTATGTAGTATATAAATATAATATATCTAACATGTTAGATAAAAGTGCATGTGATCAAATTATAAGCATACCAATATATTCAATTTCGTCTGCCTCTTTTAACACTCTTCCGACCGAGGGGAGTTATAGGGTAAGGTTTGACTTATAACCTGTATAACCGGTTTTAAATTTTTTACATAGATTATTATATAATATAACAGAAAATTATTATGATTACATAAATACATTACATATTACA
>JBBYHM010000026.1:13930367-13942560 GCA_038381775.1 Adansonia rubrostipa
AATAAATAATTTAACTAATATTTTTTAAATATGGAAAAAAAGAATAAACGCGAGTATCAGTTTAAATAAAATGGTTAAAAGTTAATTATATGAAGCTTTCAAAAAAAAGAGATTAATAAATCTATGTGAATCTTTATCTGTTTTTTTTTTTTAATTCACTAATTCAGTAGATGTGAAATTAATTTTTTTACGAATTTTAATCTGGTTCGAAAATAAATAACCCAACAATGTAAGAAAATTTGTAAGCGGTAACGTCGGGAATTTTCCTTTTTTTATAAATTATGGAACATAAATATAATATCAAAATGTTGAGTGTTTAATATTTAAATTTTAAAGTACTAAAAGAGATATGTGTGTGTGTATATATATATATATATATATATATATATATATATATTTATATGTATGCAGATGAATGACTTTAAACCATCACAAGGATTTTCATCAGCACCTTTAGCTAATGGAGGAGAAGTTAGGGAGGAAGATCCTGTCAAATGGGTCTCTCAAGGTATACCATGTATCTGCATCGGCCATCATTTGATTCATTTCTCAAATTATGACACAAGTTTTTGCATCATTGTTTTGATCTGATATATATAATGTTTACAGATGGGATCAGCCGAAAAGGTTCACAGGGTCAAAGTTGTTCATGGGCAGACATGCCAGAGCTGCATAGATCATCAAAGCGCAGTTCATCTACAAATGAAAATGGTATAGGAGAGTCTTCTATAAAGGAAAAACCAGACAAACCCAGGCAATCAAGGAAGCCTTCCAAGAACTCTTCTTGCAGGGATGCTTCAGATCCTAGCAGGAAGCCTAGAAAACCCAAGGATAGTTCAGATTCTAGCAAGCCTAGAAAACCCAAGGATCCAAGCCAAGCTACTGACCCAACCTCACAACAAGACCTTTCAAAGAAAAGTAGTCAGCGGAGAAAGTCCAAAGACTCTTCCGTTGGTGGCGGATCCTCCAGGCAGAACAGAACCCAGGACCTGGATCCTGGATCCGACTCAGAGTCAGAGTCTGTATCTACATTCCGGGAGGAACGACTTAAGAAAGATTCAGGTTTTGAAGAAGGGGAAGGTACCTGAGAAAATTAATGTTGGTATAAAAAAATTGTTAGGTGTGATAGCTAGGCTTGCTTTTGATTTACTGGAAACCAAGAAGAGTTGCATACTTTCCGCTTCTGTTTGTTTCGGTTTTGATTCTTTCCCCCACTCGGGGAAAACCTTTTACGAAAAAAAATCCATTGCAATTAATTGTTCGAACTTGGAAAACTCAGTTCTGTGATGTCAACCAAAACGTTGTTCGTGGTGGCCAGGGTCGGTGAAATAATCAGAAACGATGCCGTGTGGAGGGCAAGAACAAAGGTCGCCACTCAGGGAAGAGAGTGCGCCGGGGGGGTGGCTGAGTTGATGCAGGAGATAACTTGGTAAACCACAGTTGTCTGGGAAACCGGATGAACTGTTAGGTTGGGATAAAAAAAAAGAGATGGCAATCTTCTTTTTTCTTTGTTGGCTGTCTTCCGATTGCCGCTTGGTTGTGATGTGTAGGTATTTTTAATTAATTTGTACCCCAGTGGCAATGGACTGCCCCTTGGACTGGCTCTGCCTGCCAAGACGATCTAGCTCCGCGCCTCTGACCATTATCCAACTTCAAAAGTTCATCCTTTATCTTTTGTAACTTGAACCCCGATTATGTTCGAATAAACAAAACACCAAAGGAAAACTTAAGCGAAAAGCGTCCCAGTAGTTTATGCAGAATTTCAAGTGCTCAAATCAAATGCAAAAGAGGAGAAAAATCTTGAAGTGAGAGTTTCATTTGGGGGGAGCAGTGGAGTTTGGATCCCCGTTTCTATGTAGCTTCACTGTCAACCTAAAACTGGATTTGAAGAAATCGAACACTCCAATCCATCAACCTGAAAATCGAGAACAAAGGAAGGATGAGCAAAGCTGTAAAATGAAATCAAAATCACTTAAAATACTGTAGTACCAACTTTTATCCATCAAAGTTCAAAGTTAAATTTCCAAACAGTCAAGAAAGGCGCATGTCCTCTTAATCAACTGAAAATTATTTGACCAATTTTTGAATTCCACGCCGCACCTAGCTAAACTCTCTAAAGCGTTAAATTGCGAGAGAGAGAAGGAGAGAGAGAGAGAGAGAGAGAGAGGGGGGGAGGGCAGTTTCAGGTCAGATCGAGATTTTGAGGGCCACAATGATACGGCCATTATTGAAACGGCAGGAGACGAAGAGGGAAAAATATCGAAATTCAACAAAAATTTATAATTTTTTTTTTAAAGTACTACTTTCTTTTATAAAAGGAAAACGACATGAAAAAAAATGAAAAAACATAAATGGTGCATTTAAAAATTTAATTCAGTAATTAATGATTGATTATCTAATGAAATAAAACAGTGAATTAGTTTGAATCCATCTTCTCCAGCTCTAACAATATAATAATATAAATAAATTAATTTGTCAAAGAATTATTCAAACTTATTTAATCAGGTTAATATTAAACAATGTTTTCCTTGCAAAGTCAATTCCATAATTCCAAGATCAACAGCGAAAATGTAAAACAAAAAATAAATAAATATAAAAACTGTTTGCTTTCTTCAGTCGTTTCCATTCCAAAAATTCTAGAACCGGACCATGCGAAAAAACTGATCCTGAAATCAACGTTAACTCAAAGTCAGAGATCCCTAATTCATTATAGATTTCATTTTAATTGGAGCATATTTGAGTTGGCTGTCTCTTATTTTAAAAACTAAGTCCACCGGATGAGCCGGCTGTCTCCGGTTGGCTTGTTATCCCTGAAACAAGTTTATATCAAACCCAAGCTCTCTCTACCAACTTTTTTTTTTAATATCAACGATTTCTTTCACTTTTGATCTAACACTTATTTACATTTATATATCAAAAGAATTAAATCAATGCATGAGCTGCAATTTGGCAAAAACAAAGAGAAAACAAAAACTAAAACCACTTTTGCTCGAATCAAAAGGTTATTAACGATATCTGCCTGGAAATTCACTTTTAATTAACGTAAGAATATTACTATCAAAGAAATTTGCATTTGTAATTATTCATTCGGAATTCAGATCATACACTAACAACATCAAATATACATTCATGAATGCATGCATCGCTCATGCGTACATTCAATAAATTTAAAAGAAAAGAAAGAAAAAAAAGAAAGAAAAGAACTAAACCATTGAGCTAAGGCTACGTACTCCACGGAGAACTACAATACTTCTCCAGGAAAAAAGCTTCATTTTTTTGTTTTGAAAACAGTGACCACTGAGGAGTCTCCACGTGTAAGAAAACAACCTCACATATGTAAGAAACGAGCAAGTTGGGTCGGGTTGACGATGCCCGGTATGTGTGCCCCATCTGTCTTCAGCAAACTAGCCACTTCTACGTACCTTCGACGCTTCTCCTCCCTCGGCTTCGGCTCGGCGTCTCCTGATCCAGATCTCTCGTCGTCTGGCTCCACGTCTTCTCTGATTCCCTTCCTGGATTCAGCGGCCGTTGCTTGCGGATGAGCCGGGTCCCACGTTTGGCCGAACAGAGTCCCACGAGTGAGGAACTCGTGGGCCAGGTATCCAGCTAGGAGCTGGTTGGGGACGACCTGGTGCGCGACTTTGTCTGGATCGGCTAAGGGGACAGCCGGCTTGGCCGACTTCGTGAGCGGCGGGCCTAATTTTCTGAGGTCAAAATCGTCTCTTTGTTTTCGCTTGTTGTTGGGCATGGTAACCCGACGGGGCGGGAGACGCATCGTTTTGGTGCTCATGGTTGCGCCCTTTTAGGTACATGCCACGTCAGCAAAAAAAATCTACTCCAAATAAGGCACGAATATAAAATTTAAAAAAATATAAGGAACCAAATAAAAATATACCCAAAAATAAATAGGGAACCAAATATTATTTGGGTAAAAGAATGAACGGAAAAACTGGCCAATACTAAAAAAAGTAAAACAGTAGAAAGGTAAAAAGTAAATATCTAAGAAAACAAGGGATAAAAAGAGGGAGGAAAAATGATCAAATTGGCAGCGGCCGGAATCTGGCCTTTAAATTGCCGATTCAAAGTGACCTATGAAAGAAGGGCGAACGAGAGAAAACCTTTCGATAGGAGAAAAAAAAATTTAAAGGGCGTAAGGTGAGGAGAGGGTTCTATGCATTTATAGAGAAGGGATTGAGCATTTGCCCCTAAAGTTGAACGAAATTACGAAGTTGCCACAAATAAACTAAATGACGAAACTGCCCTCATCGCATCTCATGATTTTTATGTGGATTACCATGCCAAGAAGGAGTTTTACCTATTCTTAGAAGCTTAAAATAATACTAAAAAAATTATTGAATTTGTTAAGCTCAAAGGGACCCAAAAAGGACTTCATTTACAAGGCTCAAAAAGTGGGCTCAGTTGAATAATATTTTAGCCCAATTAAAATGGTTAACGATATAACACTAAATAAGTATTAAATGAGTAAAACGTAATTACATCATTAATATTTTGAGTAAAATAGAGATTTTGTCACTCATACGAGGAGTTTTAATTTTCGAAGATAGCTTTTTCATATTTCATATTATATTAAAAGATATAATCCTCTTTCAAGACGACGCATAACTTATTTTAAATTGACTCCGAAATATATAAATAATCCATTGAGACGTTAGTTAAGATAAGTCTCTTAACTTTTCTGTTGCTTTGCCAAGCCCTGGTACTGACTTAGATTTTATAGCACTATCGACGGTTAAACCTTTGGCGTCCTCTTTACTGTATTTCTTCCCTTCTTGCAATCCCTCAAGGCCTTAGAAATTCAACCTGACTAAAATGATCTTCGAAGACTTTAGAAGTTGAACTTTATCAGAAAAAGACTTCATTAGAATTTTATCATATTATTTAGTTAATTTTATAATTTTATTATATTTAAATAAATTTTTACTCTTTAATTTGCACTTGAATAATTTTTTAACTTTTAGTTTATATTTTAAAAAATTTTAACTTTAAATTTATACTTAAATAATTTCTTAATATAAATAAATTTTTCATTGAAAATAAAAATTTTATTTTGATATAAATAAAAAAAACTTATTTAAATAAAAAATATATAAAAAGTGATGGCATTTTAACTTTTTATGAAAATTTTTTTTTTAAAAAAAAAATGAGGCTGGATCCGCATGAACGAAGATCGAAGATTCTTGTTTAGCCGTAAGGGATCGAGGGCTTTTTACCTAATTTCTTTCGTTTTAATTTCATCGTTATTAACTTCAATTTTCATTGGGCATACTTTACTTTTCATGTACTAATATTTATGACGGTTTGCTTCATGGTAATTGAATGATAGTAAATTGCAATAACAAAAGTAAATATGGATTCGGATCTATACGTTTAATTAGAACTAAAATATTTATATCATGTTCAGAATATAAAATATATGTTAGAATTTAAGTAAATTTGTAATCTAATTTTTTATATAAAAGAATCACTTTATCATTGAGTTTATAGATAATTTAGCACAGGATAATTTAAATATAAATTATTACTCGCTATGAGCTAGATTTTGGCATAATTTTTCGTAATTTAAGTCGGATCAATTTAAATTACTATTTAATAATAAAAAATATTTAAATTTAATTATAAAAATATATATAATTATTAATATAAAAATAATTTTTAAATTTTTATTATTTTATAAATAGTAAATTTTAGCTGCTGGATTGAGTCTAATTAGAGCCTAAACAAAATATTTTTTTTTTTAAAAATTAAGTTGTGATATGGTTCAACCCATGAACACCTCCGTTTATAAGTAGTTGATTAATAAGATTATCAACAATCTATATCTATATACAATCCATAATTTATATAGAAATATAGAAGAAAAAGAATTATTATTTTTGATTATATCTCTAAGTTAATTCTACTAAAAACATTTTTTTTAATTTCATTAATTGGATAATAAACAAAAAAAAATTAAAGTTGAGAATAATAAACTAGATTATTACATTAAATGCCTCAAGTAGTATTGAATCGTTTGCCTTATATTAACAACATTAGTATATTTATTAATCCTTTTCATAATCATAAATACAAAAACATTCAATTATCTATAGATCCAAATCTAAATAATTCTAAAATTTTTTTTATATTTTGTTTACAATTCGATTCAAATTCAACTCGATCTTCTCCGTAAGTATGAAGGGGTAGCCTTAAAATTTTTCATAAATCTTTCTTTCTCCTTTTAACCCTTTAAATTATATGATTATAAGGTGAAAGTATATATTAAAATCAAAATTATTTAAGAAATTACTTCAAATTTTAGTACACTTCTCTCTACTTAAATTCAAAACGAACCAGATGGATTATTTTTAGCTAATATGCAAATTAAATTGCGTAGTCAAAAAGAAAAAAAAAATTGATCCTAATATTCTTGAGATGTCTGAATCAAAAGGCGTTAGTATTGATTTATTAACAAGAAGGTCCCAGTCCCAGCAGCCCTCTAAACGCTGTCGGATTGACGGGATGTTTACTATCTTTATTCTAGAACATAGATCACGCATTTGATTTAGTAAAATATAACAAAATTGGACAAAGAAATCAATTGTTGAAAAGAAATACATATTAGAAAATTTTAATTTTCCCCTAATCACATTTAGATTAGCATATATATAAATAATTTGTAAAAAAAAATTAAATTAAAAAAAATTGGGGAGAAAGAGAGGAATCGGACGACGGTGAATTCGAATTTTCAAAATTATTTGATTCAATTTTTAAAAAATAAAAATTTTTAATGTAAAATAATATTTTTATTTATGATTTTTAATTTATTTGATTTTTTTTAATTCTAAAAATATTTATTTCTCTATAATTTAAAAATGAATTTTTGAAAAAATTATATAGTACACATGGCGCTTTTTCATTGGCCTTTTTTTTTGACATGTGAAAATTTGACTAACTATATTAGTTAATAAGACAATATACATCGAACGAAACTGAAGTTTGAATTATTTAATTATAAATTTTTTAATTTTCAAAATATTAAATTGAAAGAAAGATGTAATATATTTATGTACCAAATTACACATTAACCAAAGAAATTTCTTATAAGGGAGATTAAATTATATTTTATATGAGTATGCTGATAATTATTTATGTCTATTTCTTTACCAAAAAGTTTAAATATTTTTTGTGTCTAATATTAGTTGGCAGCAAAAGGAGCCAAAGGTAGGTGTGGTTCATACAGGTCAGTATGTGGTTGTCCTGATGTTATTCGAATGCCAATATAT
This sequence comes from Adansonia rubrostipa, assembly GCA_038381775.1. NCBI lineage: Eukaryota > Viridiplantae > Streptophyta > Magnoliopsida > Malvales > Malvaceae > Adansonia > Adansonia rubrostipa. The sequence continues at coordinate 13,937,651 of JBBYHM010000026.1, forward strand.
ATTAACTTTTATTAAATTTATTTATTTATATTTAGTAATTAAATATTTATATAATACTATCTCCTGAACTTTCCCGAGTGGAACTCAATAATTCCAAGCTTTTTGTTTTTGTTCTTTTTTTAAGTAAAAGATACCTAGTTTTTAATTTGAATTTCTGTAAACTTCTTGAATCTTTGGCTGCAGACAATGGTCTTAAAATTAATAATCAAAGCCTTCGATGCTTTTTCAAGCCTTACAAGTTAGATCATGAAGACCAGGCAGGCGGCTCACATGAGGGGCTATTTCCTCAAGAGCACAACATTAATTAATACAGAATTGGAAATTTAATTTAGCTAATTTATATAATTATTTATTTAATAATTTATACATATTTATTTATTTTATCATATCATAATCATATCTAAGATATTTTAATATATTAATAATTTATATTATATAAATTTTAAGATATTTACATATTCTTATCTTAATGTATTATATGCTGTGTAATTATATTCAAAATTATCAAATCTATAATAATTTTAAAAAAATTAACATTCAACAAATTTAAAATTTAAATTTTTTGATTACGACATTCCATTTTGTACCAAGAAATAATTAATTAACATGGCAAATGAAAATATTATTAAAAAGGAAAAAAGAAGAAGGGAAATGGAAGAAAGTTTTAGAACGTCAAAAGTGTGTTGTCCTTGAAAGATGCGTGGTGTAACAAGCCAAAACTATAAGGTTTGACACGCATTTTGCATGCCTTTTATTGCGACAGATCGAGGCAGGCTGCAGGCATGAAAGGGCAATGGCTTATCAAGTCCTCTTTCCTATGTTCAGGGACACATGCCCGGCCAAAACAATCAATTAAGACCTGATATCTATAAGTAATTTATATATTTATATTTTATAATATTATAATAATTATATTTAATATAATTTAAATTTATATAAATTTTAAATATATATTCATGTCATATTATATTATATTTATATTATATTTATATAATTATATTTTAAATTATTAAATTTATTATTTTGGTTTTTGACCATTTGACATTCTGACTCCTGCATGCATCATTAAATAAACATCCACCACTAAACATTAACAATCAAACTTTCTAAAGGTTCTCTAACCTCTAAGCTAAGTGGCTTTGTAGTTGTAGACTAGACATTTTTATCTAATTACACCACAATGTCGTTTTATAATTGACTTTTTAAATTTTCAGATAAAACTTAATCGCGTGGCCTAAACAACTTTTTGCAAGTCTTCTCCATAGGGTGAAGGGGGAAACTGACGGCAGGCAGATGCATGTTTAGGCAAAAGCCTTGGACTTACAATCAAACCATTTGTTACTAATAAATGAACCCCCCTCCCCCCCCCCCCCCAAATTATTGGTTGCCAAGTGCCAACGCCATAATTAATTGGGTTGTTTTTCTTCATTGCCTATCTAACCAAGCCACTACATGTATATGTAAATAATATTATTATTTATAAATAATAAGTTGTTAATCGATGGTTAATAGCACGATATTATTTTGAAATAGTGAAATATAATTAACGTATTATTTTAAATATAATTAAAATAATACTTTAAATACTTTATAACAATTAAATAACTTTTAGCTTAGACACTAATTAACTGGAATCATAAAAAACCGAAAGAAAAAGTTGAATAAAATGTCAAATCATTCCAGTTAGTAACCGTAAAAAATCCAGCAGTAACTAAAACATATGAAAACCAACCCCACGTGGTGCAGAATCAGCCTCGGCCACTGTCGTTATAAAAAACCTCTGTTAAATCTTGACCTCTAAATCTTCAAGCGCTCGATCCAATTCACATTCCATCTCTTGTTTTTGCTTTTTCTTTTTAATTTTCTTTCAAGTTTATAACCCAAAAAATAATAAGAGTAAACAAAGGAGGGTCTAAAAAAGTAAAAGAAATTTTTCAAAAGAAGAGGAAAGAAAAAAAAAAAAAAAGGTTCTTGAAGGCATTGGCTATTTGGCTTTGGGTGCTTAATCTTTTATTAAAGTAGGTCTTTGGTTGGATTCGAAGGGCGCAATCTTGAAAAACAGATCTGTGGTGTTGCTGTTAATGGCTTCTGCTCTCTTTGCTTTTTTTTTTCCTCTTTGGAAAAACAAAAGGTAAGCATTTTCTTTTCTTTGGCTGTATAAATTTCATTTAGACTTGATTGCATTGTCAGTTTTTGTGGAGTTTTTGAATTGTTCAATTGCTTGAATTTAGACACTTTTAAGGGACATTTAGTGTCTCTTCTGTTTTAAAATTTATAATTAAAGAATTTGATTTGATGTTTGGTGAGAATTTTTGAAATGGGTTGGTGAAATATTGGTGGGTTTTTGATCTTGATCAATCATTTTTTGTTTCCGAATTCTGCGTAATTCGTTTTAATCTTAGATTGTAGAAAAAGGAAAAGAAAAAGGGAAAAGAAAAGAAAAGAAAATTCTGGTTTCTTAATTTATTCTTCTCTATAACTTACTGTAGTAACTGTACTGTTGGATTTTGATTGCCCTCTTGGTTTCTAGATGTCTTGAAATCTCAAATTTTGGATTCTTTCTTCAATAACTCAAAATTTGATTCTTGTGATCTGTTTTATGTGGCAAAAGCTTGAACTTTACTGTTTAAGGATAGTATGATTGAATTGATCATCATATTGTATCATGTATGCTAGTTATGAATCATGCATCCTTTGGATATACTGTTTAAGTTTTGTTAATATATATACTTTTTGTTCTTCTTGTTATTTTCTTCTCGCGCTCGAAGATTTGGGATAATGGTGAAACAATACGAAGATCAATATAAGAATTAAAAAGCAAACAAGAGGTGGACTTTGGGCGGATTTGGAGCAGATAATGAAGTGTTTATACACAGGAGGCAATTCATAAAAGTAGACAAAATGATACCTCCATCAGAATACCTTCCTGCCAAAGATCATTCCCTGAGTGATTATTTTTCTATAGTTAGTGATGGTGAGAAAAAGCCGGGTACTGGAAATATAGAAGAAGCTGAATTGTCTCTGCGTGAAAGTAGTTCACTGAATTACGAGGTCTGCTTCTTCACGCTTTTCAGCTTTCAAGTTAATTTTTTTGAATAATTTTGTTCATCGTTGCCGTTTTAAGTCCTCGGGGTCTGTATTATCGTAGCGAAAATTGGTCGCGGCACATTGGTTTTCCTAAATTTCTATCAAAATTAACCTTACGACTTCTCAAATCTTGCTGTAGGTGTGTTTGATGTCTATTCACGCCTCTATTCAGGAGTTTTTCGGATCTTCTCACTGATTTGTAGGAATTTTTATATTGTACTGGTAATTAAAGTTTTTGTAATTTAAAAAAAGAAAAGAAAAAAAAAACCTCTGCAAAGGTATTCCATTCCATCTGGTTATTCTAGTTTGCTCAAAGCTTTAGATTTTTATTCAACCTAGTTCAGCAAAAATATGCCAATGTTGTGAACCTCTTGTTTACTGCTATGGTTTAGGCTTGAAGTTATTACCGTAAATGCCATATATTTTTATCTTTTGACAGTATAACCTCCAAAAATTATGCAGATTCTACTTGGTCAAGTCGCTCTAATTGAAGTCACAGTTGTCCATTTTTGTAATGCTTTTCGATGAGTAACTGGTTAGCACTTATTCTTTTAGAAAATAAACTATTGAGTTCGATGGTACCTGCCTGGCTCCTCACTTATCCTAACCCTTGTCAACACGGCATGTGGGAAAGTGGTCATAGTATATCTATCTGAAGCTTGCCGTTATTCGGCTGTCTATTATTTTCCTTTTAGTGTACTCATTCCTGCCTTTGCCTTTCTTTTTTTGCAGCCTATTATAACTAAACTATTGCATGGAAATTAGTTGCGCTAATTCTATAAGCGCTTTTATTTGCTTTCTTTTCAGCTAAGGTGCCTTCAATTTGCAGGAAGCTAGAGCATTGCTGGGAAGGATTGAATATCAGAAAGGAAATACAGAAGCTGCTCTACATGTGCTTGAAGGAATATATATCGCTGCAATAACTCCCATAATGAAAGTCAGCCTTACTAGAAAAGTAGAAAGCCGTACAAGACAATCTCATGACTATGCTTCTCCACCAACTTCTATCCACGCCGTTAGTTTACTACCAGAAGCAATCTTTCTCAAAGCAAAATCGTTGCAACATCTCCTGAGGTTTAGAGGTAACTTTTTATGTATTAGTGCACAGATCTTACATCAACTCTGTAACTGTACGGATGGAGTAAATTATAGTTAAGTGCGGTTTTTATTTTATATTCTAATTTATTCCTTCTGATGATGACTAAGTGGGCCTGATTTCTAGGCCATTAATCACCATGAATTTGTCTTAAAAATTGCTTTTGTTATGTCATTCATATATATAGACGAGCCTTCATGAGCCAAGCTGTCAAGATACTAGTTTCCAATAAGATATATTCCATATTTTCCAATCCGTTCCCCTTGCTATCTTATAAATATTAGTACACTTTCCTTGCATATTTGGTAATATTAGTATTATAATAATTAATATATGTGAGTAATTGATAAAGATTAGTATTATTAGTAGTAGTATGTGCGCAATTATTGTCATTATGCCTAGTGTGCTTGAAATTCTCCATTTCAAATTTGCTTTAAAAACCATCTCTCTGTTACAATTATTGGCATCTTTCCAAATTCAAAGCATCCAACAATAACCGTTAGCTTCTACGTGTTACTTATTTATTTATTTGGTTCTCATCTACAAGCTTCTTTGCTATTTGGAGTGGGGTTTGTCAAGTATGTTTTAGAGGAGCTCAAAGTTGTCAGATGCCCTTCATGTTTCTCATCTCCATATTCTTTCTTACCCGGAGAAAAGAAAAAAAAAATAAAAAAGAAGAATAGCTACACAGAACAATTCAATCGTCACTGCATGGCTACTGTTTATT
>JBBYHM010000026.1:13948360-13958805 GCA_038381775.1 Adansonia rubrostipa
AAAAAATAAAGTTCAATGAGGCGAATCACCGAAGTCACGACCCACCAAGCGTTTTGTGGCACGAGAATCTATCAGCAAGAACATATATAGGCTAGCTTGGATGAAGCCACTGGGAACAAATTACCATTAAAAAGCTAACTGGCTTTCAGAAATAGGCAGGTTCCAACCTGCAGAGGCAATGACTTTAGTTCATTTTAGCAGCCAATTTTTATTACACATGCAACATATATATATATATATATATATATAAAAGCAGATATGTGTTGTGTGCCTGGTATCCCATTTTTCTCGTGTTACATAGTGTATTGTACGGTATTCGAAGCACATTATAACCAATAAGAAAAATTAGATTTTCAAGAGTTCAACAGCAGAACAGTCTTGGATTCACCCCAGGTTTGGGACAACTGTTCACTAGCAGTCCTTTCCATGCTTCAACTACCTCACCAAGAATTTAACTTGCCATCACTATTCGATGGTATTACATTTATTACAATTAAAAATATAATAAATATTATTATAATAAATTTTGATAAATATAGGCTGCCACTGTTACCACCAAGTTGCAAGAGCAATATTTGACATTTTCGTACATAAACCCATTTGCTTTTCTATTGTGGAAACTTCAGTATTTTTAGGCTTTTTTTTTTTTTTTTTAAGTGCAGATTAAAGAAAGTATGGTGTGGTTAGGAATCACAACACTAAGTTTTTGTTTTTCTCTGGTCAATATCTTAAGTAACATTTGGTAGCACAATGATATTAATTTCGATGAAAAGTGAATTTTGTTCTTCATTTTGATATAAAATAAAAAAAGAAAAATAAAGGAAAATTCTTTTATTACCCAAAATTTTCATCATTTAAGTATTGTAGTTATAGAGTTGAGATCCTCTCCATTATTTTTTCATCCATTACTATCTAATACAACTTTAATTACCATCCGTATCTTTAACTTTGATTTAATTTTGATAATTTATAGGTGGGCTCTATAAGTATGAATAGTGGTAATAAATGTATTGGAATGAAATAGACAAAAAAAATAGATAGAAGCTCAACCCTTAGTTATTATACATGTAAACAAATGATCAATTTATATTGGTGTAAATTTTATATTTTTTTATAATTTTGTGTTTTATTAATATTTAACAAATTGATTATTAAATTTCATAATATAATTGCACTTATTATGCACATGAAATTTTTAATTAATTTTATATTTATATGATGTTAATCAAGAATGTAATTATATATATATTTAAACGGTTTAAATCAAAAGTTAAATATTTTTAGTTTATTTAAAATTTAACATGTACAATCAAAATAAATAGAGTATAAAAAATAATAATTGAATTAAATAAATACATATAAAATAAGGATTCAATTAAAATTAATTGAAAATAATATTTAAAGGAATTTTCTTGATTCTAAACTAATTTTGGAAATATTTAATCACAATGTAAAATAGAACTACAGCTAAAATTGAGTTGAAATAACAAAAAACAAAAATGAATTCGTCAAACTAATTTACAATCCCATAGTAAAAGCAAACTTTTTATTAAGAATTCAAAGTTCCTAAGTGTAAACATAGACTGTGTTAATTAACCATGTTTAATATTATCTAATCTAATTAACATGTAAGAAAATCACTAATAATATCCATGTGGTAACATAAATCTACCGATGTGAAAAACATCGGAAAACTAATATAACTTGAGATAAAAGAAAAATTGTAAATATTAAAATTCGAATCACAAATTTATCGGATATCACATTTAAAAAATAACCACATTATTTAAATAAGTTATTACTACTTGAATATTTTTCCCCTTTAATAAAATTTGGGTTTCAAATTGTCCTTCTAATAACTGATGTCCCAAATTCCATTGATCAAACCTCGTGGAAGCTGACGACTTTAGACTGATATGGTCAAAAGTCAAATAAATATAAAATGATCATAGATTACAGACAAATATAGTTAGTTAACATGTTTGTTTAGTAAAAAGAAAAGAAATGCTTTAATCATGCAACCAGAATTTGTCACATCATGTTAGTTACAGAATTTCTTACGCATCAAATTCACAATTCAGACAAACTCTGCTTAGATCAATCACTTACAACAACCCTAAATATTATAGGTTAATCTTAGACCAATGAAATGAAAACCTAGTTGCAGAAATCCCATTCTGTAGCTGATATAAATGAGAGTTTAATGAAGATCAATGAAGCATATATAGAAGTATTGGATTAGTTGTAAACAGAGTATGTCAAATCCTCAAAAGATTTCCCTTTTGGTCTTCAATCTTCTCTTACTTTGCTTGCACCCTTTGAAGATTGCCTGCTCAGTTAGATCACAAGGGGAAGCCCTTATTCAATGGAAGAACAGCTTGCTTTACTCTCCATCTTTGCTGGATTCTTGGTCCCTGGCAAACATCGACAACCTCTGCAACTGGACTTCAGTTACTTGTGACAGCACCGGCATGGTTTCTGAACTCAACTTGTTCAGTGCAAGCATCACCGGAACACTTGCCGGATTTGATTTTGCACAATTTGCCAATCTCACACGCTTTGATGTCAAGAACAACAGTCTAAATGGACCAATACCTGCTGCTATTGGTGGCCTGTCCGAGCTAGTTCTCCTGGATTTGAGCAACAATTCTTTTGAAGGTAACATACCATCTGAGCTAGGGCGACTGACGGAGCTTCAATATCTCAGCCTGTTTAGCAACAATCTCAATGGTACTATCCCTTACCAAGTAAGCACTCTTCAAAAATTGTGGTACTTAGACTTTGGCTGCAACAAATTATACTCTTCTGACTGGTCCCAATTCTCAGCCATGCCATTGTTAAAACACCTCAGTCTAGGAAACAATTCACTTAATTTGGGGTTTCCTGGTTTCGTGCCTGATTGTTGGAATTTGACTTACCTAGACTTGTCAGTGAACCATTTGACAGGGCCAATACCCGAGTCAGTTTTCACCAATTTAGGTCAGCTTCAGTATCTCAATCTCACAAATAATTCATTCCAAGAACCACTCTCACCAAATATTTCCAAGCTTTCCAAGCTCATAAACCTCCATCTAGGAACCAACAAGTTAAATGGTCCAATTCCTGAGAGTATAGGATCCCTGTCTGATCTTGAAACCTTGGAATTGTTTGAAAATTCATTTGAAGACAAGATTCCATCTTCTTTAGGCCAACTAACAAAGCTCCAGAAACTTGATCTTCATTCCAATAGTTTAAATTCTACAATTCCTTCTAAGCTTGGTTCTTGTTCTAACCTCACTTTTCTTGCCTTGGCTGATAATCAACTTGTTGGGGAATTGCCTTTGTCGTTGTCCAATCTAACCAAAATATCCGAGCTCGGTTTGTCTTGTAATTTTCTTTCCGGTGAGATCCTGCCATCTCTTATCACTAACTGGACAAACTTGATCTCATTGCAACTCCAAAATAACTCTTTCACTGGAAGGATTCCTCCTGAAATTGGGTTATTGACAAAGCTCAACTTACTCTATTTGTTTGACAACAAACTATCGGGGTCGATTCCCTCCGAGATAGGGAGCTTGAAAAATCTAAAGCAATTGAGCCTTGCAATGAACCAACTTTCAGGTTCAATTCCTCTGACAATATGGAGTCTGAAAAACTTAGAACTCTTGCAAATTTTCGAAAATAATCTCAAAGGCACAATCCCACAAGAGATCGGTAATTTGACATCACTCACCTCTTTGAACCTTGACAGGAACCAACTGTATGGGGAGTTGCCAGAGACCATTTCTCGCCTCACTAATTTAAACGGCTTTTCATTGCATAGTAATAATTTATCAGGTAGAATTCCTCAGGATTTTGGGAGATACATTCCTCAGTTGGCTTATGTTAGCTTTTCCAACAACAGCTTCTCTGGGGAATTGCCTCCTGAATTGTGCAGTGGCTTTGCTCTTGAATACTTGAGCGTTAATGATAACAACTTCACGGGATCATTGCCAGCTTGCTTCAGAAACTGCCGTGGACTAAACCGAGTTCGTCTTGATGGGAACCAATTCAACGGTAGCATCACGAATGCATTCAGGTTTCATCCAAATCTTGAATATATTAATCTCAGTGACAATCAATTCACTGGTGAAATCTCCCCAGAATGGGGGGATTGCAAAAGCCTTACCAATCTACAGATGGACAGGAATCGAATTTCGGGTGAAATACCAGCTGAGCTTGGAAAGTTGACTCAGTTGGAGTTGCTAACCTTGAGCTCAAACGAGTTGATTGGGAGCATTCCTGCTGAGCTCGGAAATTTGAAAAAGTTATTCAACCTCAATTTGAGCCGGAATCATCTGTCAGGACAGTTACCTCGGAGCATAGGTAACTTACTGGAGCTTCAATATTTAGATTTGTCAGAGAACAGCTTGATAGGAGCAACACCAGAAGAGCTTGGGAACTGTGACAAGTTATTGAGCATGATCTTGAGCCACAACAACTTATCTGGAGACATTCCACGTGAGCTAGGTAGCTTAGCTGTTCTGCGGTATTCCTTGGACCTCAGCAGGAATTCATACTCAGGAACAATCCCTCCGGAGTTGTCAAGACTTATTTCACTGGAGTATCTCAATCTTTCACATAATAATCTCTCTGGTAAAATCCCAACAACGTTATCCCAAATGATCAGTCTTAGTTCATTTGATTTCTCCCACAATGAGTTGACAGGTCCAATTCCAACTGCCGGTCCATTCCAAAATGCTTCCGACGAAGCCTTTACTGGAAACTCTGGTTTGTGCGGAAATGTCCAAGGACTAGCTCCTTGTAATTCAATTTCAACCAGAAAGAAGTCCGGAATGCGCACCGTGAAGGTGGCCCTTGGGGTAGTTCTTTCTGTCTTCGGCGTAATAGCATCAATTGCTGCTGCAATTTTTGCATGTCTTCACCGAAGCAATCAAACGGATGAGGAAGCTGAAGGTGGTAACTTTGAAGGTTCTGAGTCCATATGGAAAAAAGACAGAAATTTTAAAGTCGGAGACATTGTAAAAGCGACGGAGGGTTTCAATGAAAGGCACTGCATTGGGAATGGAGGATCCGGCACCGTTTACAGGGCATCATTGCCTACAGGTCAAGTAGTTGCAGTTAAAAAACTCAATATATCAGACTCCAGAGACATTCTAGCCACCAATCGCCAATGTTTTGAGAATGAAATTCGTATGCTAACAGAAGTTAAGCATCGAAATGTCATCAAGCTATACGGGTTCCGATCTGTAAGGGGACTTATGTACTTGGTTTACGAGTACATGGAGAGAGGAAGTTTGAAAAGTGTATTGTATGGAGCAGAAGGGGAAGTGGAGTTAGGCTGGGGTAAAAGGGTGAAACTTGTGCAAGGATTGGCTCATGCAATTGCTTACTTGCATCATGATTGCTCTCCACCTATTATACACCGAGACATATCTTTGAGTAACGTTTTGCTGGAAGCAGAATTTGAGCCAAAACTGTCAGATTTTGGGACTGCAAGATTGTTGGATCCAAATTCATCCAATTGGACGGCAGTTGTTGGATCTTATGGCTACATGGCTCCAGGTTAAAAATATAATTTCTGCATTCTATATTTGAACTTACTGTTTGATATAGCTACATTAAGGCTAATGTTTTTTTCTTTTTAATCTTTCACTTGCATGTTTAGAGCTGGCACTCACAATGCGGCTCACGGATAAATGTGATGTTTACAGCTTCGGAGTTGTAGCATTAGAGGTTATGATGGGAAGGCATCCAGGGGAACTCTTAAATCCCCTCTCATTATCATCATCAACTTTGTCAGCAGAAAATGCAGAAGCATTTTTGAAGGATGTGCTAGACCAACGACTACCACCTCCCACGGGCCAAGTAGCAGAGGAAGTTGTATTTGTAGTCAAAATGGGCTTGGCGTGCACAAATATCGAGGCAGAGTCAAGACCCACCATGCGTGCTGTGGCGCAAGAACTATCAGCAGGAACACAGGCTTGCCTCGGTGAACCATTAGGAAGGGTAACTATTAACAAGCTAGCTGGATATCGCAAGTAAAATGATGTAAAAGTAATGCGAAAGTTAAAATTTGCCCGAGTGAATCATTAGAAACCCAACCAAATCGCAGTTCACACAAGGAGATCCATTTTTCTTTAGGTGTTTCTACCTAGTCAATAATTGGCAGCCAGAGGTATGGTAAGGTGGCCTTAAAGGCTTGGCACCAGTGGATCACTGTGTTTTAAACCTTTCTTTGTTAGTAAATGCTAGCCTCTACTGTTGAAATTGTCTTTTGCTTTTGGCCGAGAATTGTTCCAATTGTCCAATCTTCTATCTATTTTTACCTGCAATTAAAGGCGTCCCGAATGGATTCCTGCAGTTGAAGGGGCTTTGTTGGTTCTACTTAAGCTGAAAAGGACGTCGTAAGCATGCAAAAACAATTGTAAATTGTAATACCATGAAAGAAATTAAAAATAAATTTTAAACAACTAAATATATGAGAATAAGTTATAATATTGCTTGACCTAAACCTCCCAAAACATGTTAAAAGGAAAATAATAGAAAGATAACATCAAAACTACAATGGCAAACAAAACCATGAAAATGTTTCAGACAATAGCATTGGCAGCACTTACAATTCTAGGCCACAGATCAGCACACTCCTTCCCAATGGGACCAGCGATTGCTGATCCTGAAAACACCAAATCAAAGATCCCAAATAAGTTTCAAAAAGTCAAATCTAGCACCATGTCACTTTCTGGTAGAGGACTGCAAATCAATAATAAAGGCATTGATAGAACCAGCCTAACAAGTTTCATTACACCTATGGCTTAATAGCCGCACAAATGCAGATAAAGCTTCATCTTTTCAAGTTATGTTTGGGAAACCATACTTCTAGAAAAGATAACTGATAGTTCTCAAGTTCTATGTTAACTTGGACGAATAGAAATCAGATTCGTTAAGTTGAAGGTCACAAAGGCACGTTCATCTTCTCAGAATTTAGATACACTGGGCATGTTAACTTCATTTCACATCAGCTGATATTACACGAACCAGTGAACCAGAGAGAACCCATGCAAAAATGAAAAAAACCTTTCATTTGAACAAAGCTCAAAACAACATAAACAGCTTAACTTTAGCATTTAACCCCACAATTCAAACAAGCACTATTATCCTAATTGGATATAACAGCATAGAATGAAGAAGATGAGTGAGATGGTTTACCTTTCATTTCCCCCTTAGGATTGACAATGACACCGGCATTATCTGCTAACAGATAAATAACCCCAAATTACGTTTAGAAACAAAGATAAATCAATGCTACTAACACAATGAAAAATATGAACAACAGCATCATGCTGTTTAAAACTAGCAAGTTATCATTGTTTTATGCGTCCCATTAAGAGTAACCAACAATCAAAATCAGCTACACCATTATCGAAAAACGCAAAAAAGACAAATCAAATATAAGAGCAGTAAAAGAAATGAATTGTTTGGACCTTCGAAGTACATGTAGACGCCGTCCTTTCTACACCAAGACTTGCGTTGTCGGACGATGACAGCTGGCAACACCTTCTTCCTCAAATCGGGCTTTCCTTTCTTGACGGTGGCCATGACCATGTCGCCGACGCAAGCCGATGGAAGCCTGTTGAGATGCCCTTTGATTCCTTTCACCGAAATGATGTACAGGTTCTTGGCTCCCGTGTTGTCCGCGCAGTTCACTGTCGCCGCCACGGGTAACCCAGGGACATCCTGAACTTGTTCCCCGCACTACCTCCCCTTCCTATTGCAAATTATAAGAAAGCAAATTAATGCAACGAACAGTGGTTTCTGTTTAGCGAGCTCGAAAATTGGATTGGAAAATGAAGGGAAATTGTTTACCTCGCTTCGACAACTTGGATCGGATCTGGTCCGCTCTGCTCCTCCGTTTATCAACTCCTCTGATTACCAACGCCTCTCGAGAATTTTGAACTTTTTTTAACCAGAACGCAGCGTTTTATTCAAGAGCAAAGCGTATGATACGATTTTACCATTTTATCCTTTCCTCTTTCACCAAAAGATAATTTGAGAAAAACAGAGATAATCAGTTTGCAAAGCATAAAAGACAGAGCAATGCAATGCATTTTACTCCCCAGTTCTCACCTCCCGTTGCACGCGCCTCCCAAAACTTCCTTCAAATTGGCATGCCACGTCAGCCCTACAATGTCCCTTAACGACGACAGCAGCAGCAGTGGCCGCGGAGGTGGCGGCGGCAATGGTTTCAATCTAATCAACAACATCTCCAAGCTCCTCTGGGGTCCCTCCCTCCCTCCGGGGCTCCTAATCTCCACCGTCCGTACAGCATGGACTTCCTCGTGGCAGCTCATGATGTCTCAACTGGCGCCCTCCGACCCCTCCGGCGGTTACACCAGGCCTCCCTCAAAGTTCCGCCTCTCCCGCCAAAACCCCAGTACCAAACTACACCTTTACGTGGGCTTACCCTGCCCATGGGCCCACCGGACCCTAATCGTCCTGGCACTCAAAGGCCTCGAAGAAGCCGTCCCCGTCTCCATTGCAGCTCCCGGCCTCGACGGCTCTTGGGAATTCAAAGATATCCCCGACAGGGATAAAAGTAGGGACAAAGATATCCTTGTTCCAAGCAGGGATAAGATTAACGGGTGCCGGAATCTGAAAGAGGTTTATCAGCTGAGAAAAGGCGGGTATAATGGGCGGGCCACGGTGCCAATGCTCTGGGATGTGGACAAGAAAGAGGTAATCTGCAATGAGAGTTATGATATTATTGAGTTCTTCAATTCGGGTCTAAACGCGTTGGCCCAGAACCGAGGTTTGGATCTCTCGCCTGTGGAGCTGAAAGGGGAGATTGAAGAATGGAATCGGCTGATTTACCCCAATGTTAATAATGGGGTTTACAGGTAAATACCGAAACTTTGGTTGAGAAACTTACTTCCAAACTTTAATGGTTACTTAGTTGAAAACTATGTTGCTTCGACACATATGAGCTTTCAAATACATAGTACAACTTTGAAAAAATTAAATATATTTGTATGAAACAATGCTAATATCCTAGTCCAACTAACATAGGTAGAAAAGAAGAGCCTCCAATTTTTTTTTTTTTTAAATTACCTCAGTATGTTATTGATAGTAAGCAATTTTTTAATGGCGTAATTGAGATGATCTTTAATACATTGTAGATGTGGATTTGCTCAAAGTCAAGAAGCATATGATGTTGCAGTGAATGGTTTGTTTAATACATTGGATAGGATCGATGATCACTTGGGTGGTTCAAGGTTCCTGTGTGGAGACAGACTGACTCTTGCCGATATTTGTCTGTTTACTACATTGATTAGGTTTGATCTTGTCTACAATGTTTTGTTCAAATGCACGAAGAAAAAGCTGCTCGAGTTTTCTAATCTTCATGGTTACATGCGCGACATTTATCAGGTACCGATTGTTAACTTAAGTGTTTGTTATAATTTGTTTAGATAATTGCTGTAGATTGGAATTTAGGAACACTAACCTTATATCTCAACTCTCAAGTCTAGAAGTTTTTATAACAATTATGCTACGTTACCTAAACTCTTCGACATATATTAAGACAAGGGTTTAAAGTATGATTTTTCAAATATATGAAAAACCATTAAAAACAATGTTTATACCCATATTAGATACATAGTCGTATCCGATACTTACCTTCAAAACTACATTATGTAACCTTTGCATTTACCTAGGAGTGGTTAGATTTTGATAAGGCAATTGGGAGAAGTTTTTGGTTGATTGCTTTCTGTGTCTATTGCAATTTTTGGCTGCAAGACGACTAAAGCTTAATTATAGGATCTCCACCCAAATCTCACTACACATTATCTACTTAAAATAAGCCCAAGTAGCCTGCCAATGTAAAAGAATTAGCTGATTTTAGGTTGCCTGGCAGCTTAATTTTGCCTGAAGGCCTTGCTAACTCTGTACTTGCCTTTCTGCATATTTGGGCAATGAATTAGTTGGTAAAGCTTTTAATAGAGCATCTTGTATTACCTTTCGAATGCAGCAGTTGTATATTCTTTACCTTTGTTGCTTTGACACCCTTGTCTGAAACATATCCAAATATGGATATGTAAATATAACCTTCCAAGAGCTTTTTAAAGACGTGAAAAAAATTAAAAAATATTAAACAAATTTAGGTTTAATATATACTCATATTTAACACTCAGTCTAAGTCCACGTAACATAATTCATTACTCAGGCTAGTCTGGTTTTAGGAGTGATTCAAGTGAAGAATAGCCTTGATTACGTTTCCTGTTTCTGTTAAAATTTTTGCGACTTAAAACCTTCAGCATGTAAAAATCGTAATGTTTTGTTTCAAATCAGATTCCAAAGGTTGCAGCCACTTGCAATTTTCCGGCCATTATGGACGGTTATTACCAGATACTTTTTCCATTAAATCCTGGCAGCATTCGACCTGTTGTGCCCTCCGACTGTGAGCATGA
>JBBYHM010000026.1:13978986-13989658 GCA_038381775.1 Adansonia rubrostipa
ATAATTTTTTATTAAATATACTCAATTAAAATATTATCTTCCTGATTTTAAGTGTAAAACCTTTTAATAATATAATGCAAAAAGCATCTTACGTGTTGTATAATACAAATTAAAATATAATCTTACTTATTATTTTTTTTTAATTTGGTGAAATGTTCAAATGTAGGTTTAATATCCGAATAACAAATACTCAAATGGGTGTAATATGAATAGCAAGGCACTTTCATGTTTACTGAAGAAAAAAATTTAAATCTATATAAGTCCACTCTTCAAAAAATGATAACTACATATCTTTCAATAGAATTTATCTTATACCATAAAACAAATAAAAATATGTAGATAAAGACCAAAAAAAATTCTAGAAAACAAATACCTATATTTATCAGTAATTTTAGACATGTCAAAACAATTATAAAACTGATACATTAAACTATCTTTGATACTTTATTTGAATAAAAGGTGGGATTGAACCTTCCAAATGAAGTATCATTAGTTAAAAAGATTTGACATTAATGGAAAAAAAAAAAAAAACTTGGTAGGTCCCCAACCAAATGGAAAAAGAAAATGTCAATAATTATATCTACGCTATCGTGTCCTTACATTTAACTTTAAAATTAATCAATATAAAATTTAAAAATAATTATATTAAAATTTAAAGTTTCGATGACTTAAATAGAGATAGATCTGTTTAAGATTCGAATTATTCATTTAAATATAAAAGTTTAATAAATATTTGAGGAAGTATAAACAAAAATATCAAATTTAAATAATTTATTTTATAAAAAAAATATATATATAATATTAGTGTAAATATTAAAAAGTTGCCGGGGTGGTGTCGTACTTCGTTCCCCAAAAATGACCTTGACAAACTGCACAGTTCGCAACAGCATGTAATAACTCCGAAATATTCAACCCAGCCGACCATTATTTGCCGCTATTCCATTTCGATTTTGCAAGAACCAAAACACGCTCCCTTTTGCCTTTGGTGCGAGACCTGTTCAACCGATCTTGCTTTTATTAAGTTGGATTTAGAATTTTATTTTATAATTTAAATTGATTTAGGTTGAATTAATTCACTTAATAAAAAAATTTAAATTAAATTATAAAAATATATAAATATTATTATATTATTTTAATATTTTAAGAATAATTTAAATATGTAAATTAAAACAAATAGGTTAAATTGGAAACTAAACAATAAATTAAAAAAAAAAAAAAATTCGACCGCAGAAACATTCCTAATATGAACTCTAGTTTCGTAATTATATTTCCATATCTAAGGCTTTTTGCGAAATCCACTCTCCACACTCAACGGTTCAAATTTTCTTAACTACACCCTTTTAGTAAAAAAATTAATATTTAATATAGCGATTAACAAGCTTAAAAGAGTCGAGATTTATTAAGACCAGCGCTAAGACGAGGGAAGCGGAAGAAGAGAAAAGAGTTAGAAAAACGTAGAAAAGAAAACTAAAACTAAAACTAAAAGCAAAAACAAAAACAAAAGGCTGCTTTCATAGGCGAAACAGCGGGAGGCTTAATCTCTTCTTCAATACAATTTTAATTAAAAAATCATTGTTGAAAGGACTAAGCTTCTCATTTTTTGATTCTTTCCTTTTTTTTTTTGAATTCTTTCATAGTGTTAATCGATTATTATTGGTATTATTGTGCTTATTATTTAGAATAGATCAGTTCAAATAGTTTTATTTGTTAATTGTCGGATTGAGTTACCGTTGTTCAACGCCTTGGGAGTAGATCAAGAAGTAACAAAAGTTTCTGATCCGATCAGTCTTTGTAAAAAAAAATAATGGTAATGTATCGATGATATCTTAGGCTTCTTTTTTTTTTTTTTCCTTGCATTTCATTATTGTATTATTATTGCTGATTTCTGGCATTGAACGGTCTTGATTTAATTTTATGTGATTTATAGAAATTGTTTGTTAATTTTTTTAGAGTTGTTGTTGACTGATCTGAATTTGAGTTGAAGCTGGCTGTTATTCTGTTTTGATCCGTTAATCTTTGTGATTCTTCGTATCCATATTTTATGTTTTTAACTGTTTTGGTTTGCTATTTTAGTTGAAAATAGTTGGCGATAAGTTGTCAGTTAAAAACCATATTGCTATTGACTAGAACTTGAAGTGGTACATTTTGTTCTAATTTGAAGTACGATACGACTTCGAGCATGGTTTTATGAGTTTGTGCCGATATTTGGTCAGTAAGGCTTCAATGTTGGGGGGTGTGATTGGTCTGGTGATTTATCTGTTGTTGTAACTAACTTTGGAGCATGAAAACTAGGATGTCTTTTTTGTTTATATGATATTGGAGCCATGAAATTCGAATTTACAGCACTTAAGCCAACCTTTTGCTTTGCATACTTTCCAATTTAGGACTTTAGTAGTATTTAATAGACTCCATAGTCCATATCTCTAATGAAGCCCAAATGCTAACATGCACTTGATAAATTCATCTCTCAAAAAATTTCAAGTTTGAAGGGCTTTAAAAGACGGTTTGAAGGGTTTTAGATGGGTCATGTAACCGTCCAAAGTCCTTTCATCTCTGTTGAAATGTTTTCCAAAGAAGAAATAGAGTACCTGTCCTCTCTATTTAAAACCGACCTTTTACCTTTATTATTAAATCTGTAATGAAGCTAGAATGGTGAATGTCTAAAACCCTTATTTTGCCAGCGAACAACTTTACTTGTTTTATTCGCTATTCTTTAATACCTTTTCAAAGTCATTTGAGATTGAAAAACAAGGAGACCTTATCTACATGGTTTTGCTTTAATGCTTGAATATTGACTGAGAACTGAGAATTGTCTATAAGGACTAATTCAATTGAATTGGTGAATCCTGGGCCCTCATGGCTTTTGCAGGCTGCCACGACCAGTCTTGCAGTTGGATCTCTTGTCTGGGTGGATGATTCTGACGTTGCTTGGATAGATGGTGAAGTCGTGCAGGTTAATGGTGAAGATATTAAAGTTCTGTGCACTTCAGGGAAGACGGTGAGTTGCTTTATAAAATATAAATGGATTATTTTATGTGCATATGACTCTTGAGTTCTATTTTGGTGAATGCTAATTGATAAATTGCTATTGCTACAATGATGTTTATGTGGCTTTAAATTTTCTTCCCTTACCCCTTTTACGTGTCATGCAAGTCCAATACGGTACTATAGGAATTCATCAACATGGAATGCTTGGATGAGCTAGTTGCTTAATCTGACTTGCTATTTCACAACTTTTGCAAAAGGTTGTTGTTAAGGCTTCAAATGTCTATCCTAAAGATGCTGAGGCCCCATCATGTGGAGTTGATGATATGACAAAGCTACCTTACTTGCATGAACCGGGAGTCCTTCAAAATTTAAGATCAAGATATTGTATATTTGTATGATCTCGAACAAATGTTCACCTTCCTCTTTCAATGCATGAGTGTTATTTCTGTCTTTGCTTTATATATCTTTGCCAAAATGGATTTATGTTTTAATTTCTTTGTGGTATATTGCATTGATGAATGCTGGTGAGATCTTTATGTTTCATCATGTTTTCAAAATTTACTGATACATGAAGGCAATTGCCACAAATGGTGCTTCCAGACATATACAGGAAATATACTGATTGCTGTAAACCCAGTCAGAAAACTACCTCATCTTTACGATGGCCATATGATGGCACAATATGAAGGGGCAGCCTTTGGTGAGTTGAGTCCACATCCCTTTGCTGTAGCAGATGCTGCATACAGGTACCCTGTTGTACTGACCAGAAGTTCATTTGTTTGATTACTTCTTTTTGAAGATGAAACCATTTCTATTAATGCAGACTAATGATTAATGAGGGAATAAGTCAGTCGATTTTGGTTAGTGGTGAAAGTGTGGCTTGTCAAACAGAAAGCACAAAATTGCTTATGCGGTATCTTGCTTACATGGGAGGGAGAGCTGCTGCTGAGGGAAGAACAGTTGAGCAGCAAGTTCTGGAGGTAAACATGGCTATGAATTTTGATATGTGTGACAATAAAATTAATGTTATAATCCAGATAACATAGTTTAACAATATATATTTTGTTTTCGGCTAATATGCAGTCCAACCCTGTTTTAGAAGCATTTGGTAATGCAAAGACCGTTAGGAACAATAACTAAAGGTAAGGGTATTTAATGTTAACAAGTTTTGTACCCGCATGTATAATAGATTCTATGTCATGTCCACTTCTTTTAATCTTTAAGTGCATGTTTTCAATAATGTAGTCGTTTTGGCAAGTTTGTGGAGATTCAATTTGACCAGAGGGGAAGGATTTCAGGAGCTGCAATCAGAACTTATTTGCTAGAAAGATCTCGTGTTTGTCAAGTGTCTGATCCAGAGAGGAATTATCACTGTTTCTACAGGCTTTGTGCTGCACCCCCAGAAGTAAGTAGTTTTTGATTGCTTAATCAAGTTGCTTATAAAATGTTTGATACAACGTGTTCCTGTATATTCTTTCCCTCAGCATTTTCCTCATTTAGTTTTAAAAATCTCTAGATTATCATAGTACCAAAATGTATTGTACGGAGAAGGATTTGTCTTGGGAACTTAAATTGTGAGAATGATCTTTTCTGTATTTCTAACTTCAGATATCAATCTATTTGTGTATGGTTTTTACTTTTAATGCTTGAAGGCTGTGAATTGGGTCTAGCTATGATCATTTTATTCTCTCTCATTACTCACTCTGTCGTCCTTTCTGTTTGTTTCTCCATTTCCCTCTTATATTTTATTTCTTTGTTGATGTCATTCTTTTAGCCCATACAGGAACAACTTACAAGTTGAAGAGTTTAACTTTAACATTCACTTTGCCAAATTGATCATTATTGAGCTAGGACCTTTTATGTGATCCATTGATTTTGGGCACATTTTCAGTTGCGGGATCATACGATAAACAGATTGGGTAGTTTAGAATCTACTATTGACATTGTTTACTATAGGTGAATGGAGGTACCATGGAGGCCTTGAGAGAGCAATATTATGAGATTTTGTGATGGCATCCTTTTGATGTGATCGCTGACATAAGTCTTATAAATAATTATTTAATCTTTACTTTTGCAAGTACAAAGTGTGGCTCCTAGTTCACCTTTTTTTTTTTATTATTATTATTAATTTATTATTCTAAACAATACTTTGGATTTGAAAGCTGTGTTGATGCATCATATCTAATTATTTTCCAAGTTTGGCGTTTAATGATTCTGTATTGGATTTCTAAGCACCTCAATGGTCTCAAGAGACGTTCGTAGCTTGTTATAGTTTTGGTATACAAAATCAAATATGAGGCAGTTCTTGTTTCTCAAAAACCCCTTTTTAGTATTCTGTTCAACTTTTCTATAATGAAAGAGTAGGAAAATTTTCCTGGCCTCTATCTTTGTTCAGTTATGGATATGCAGTTTGTTGTTCACATTTCTATGTCTTTGGACAAATGAGAGCGTATTTATTATATGCGAGATTTTAATGTTTCAGATCATCAGTTCTCATACTTTTTGATGTTTGTCTTCCCCTGTCCCGCTTTTTGTTCTCTTTTTTACTTTTCAAGATATTCAGCGGTACAAATTGGGAAATCCAAGAACATTTCACTATTTGAACCAATCTAATTGCTACGAATTGGATGGAGTTGATGATGCTAAGGAATATATTGCAACGAGGAGGGCAATGGATGTTGTTGGAATAAGTTCTGAGGAGCAGGTATGTTAATGAAACATTAACTTGTTAGAGGATCCTTAGGCATAATGTTTTCTAAAATAGCTTTGCATCTTTTTGGTTGTTGCATTTGGCTCTTGTTAGGATGCAATATTCTGCATTGTGGCTGCAATTCTCCATCTTGGGAACATTAAATTTGCTAGAGGGAAGGAAATAGACTCATCGGTGCCCAAAGATGAAAAATCATGGTTCCATCTAAGAACCGCTGCTGAGCTTCTCATGTAAGTGGACAATTTCGCAGACATGCACTTGCATACACTGGAAAAACATATGTCTTTTATATTTGTTCACTTTACGCTTTGTAAGAGAAGAAAGGGATCATTTTTAATCCTCAGCTTTGTTTAGGTGTGATGAGAAGTTACTAGAAGATTCACTGTGCAAGCGAATAATTGTAACTCGCGATGAAACCATCACAAAGTGGCTGGATCCAGAATTTGCTGCTCTTAATAGAGATGCTTTGGCTAAAATTGTGTACTCGAGGTTGTTTGATTGGTATGGTTCACTCTTGCTGTCTGCGTATGACATTTCAGTGTTGACTGCGCTTATTATTATTTTTTTTGTTCAGTTGTGGACATTCTTTTTGAGACGGTGGGTTCCTTTTCTAATTTTCACAGGATCGTGGATAGGATCAATAGTTCAATTGGTCAAGATCCTGAATCGAAGTGCTTAATTGGAGTGCTGGATATTTATGGATTTGAGAGTTTCAAGACAAACAGGTGCTTAACTGGTATGCTTGTTGTTTTATTGACTGAAGTTGGTTTTCTGAAACCAATGGATAGAAATCAAAGTTGTCTTAAAGAGGCGCATCTAATACTTATGGCAGTTGTATTATTTGATACTGAAAGAAGCTCTGATTTGAGGAGGCCTATTCTTTCACCATATTACCTGTTAAGGCATGGCAAAGGTGTTGCACCTGGATGTTTTGCAATTTAGGATTCTTCTTTTCTGGTTTTAGTTAGACTTGGAGCTACCTTATCTGTGTTCACTCTTAGTACAACTCCCAGTGAACAAATCTAACAATGAAATGTGAGAGAAATATTTATTTTTTGGGGAAATTGAATAGGCAAGAAATGAAAGTATTTCTGTTGATTGATCATTGATCTGATGGTTGTTTGAAAATGGTGTATAATTTTTTTTTGTTGTACAAATCAAATAATTTTATCTGGAGCTTTAGGATAGGGGCATTTTTGTCTTAAAGAGTAGGTGTGCAGTTTATTTTCTGTTTGTAATTAAGTTTTAACTATATGCTCCTGTTACCCTTTGATTTAAAAATCCAATTTCCCAGCACGAAAATAATTCTCCTCCAGATGCAATTATTTTTGTTTCTCAAGTATAAAATAAGTTTAGAAAGAAGTAATTGTATTTAGCATATCATTTTTCCCATGGTTCCTAGTTTCGGGAGCACTTGCTGTATTGCTGATTGGTTTGGAAGTGCATCATTGGATGTGAACATCTAAATTTAAATCAAATTGGCATTTTGTGGTCAGTGTGTTTGTTGCTTTTTTTTTTTGAGGCATATGCAGGACTGTGAGATATACGTGTTTAATTTATTTTTTTGGTGCTGTGGTATTTGCAAGTGCCTATATTTTTATTTTTGGCTTCTGATGTATCCCTGTGTCGATATTCCACTTGCTTTGCAGTTTTGAGCAATTCCGCATTAACTTGACAAATGAGAAACTGCAGCAGCATTTCAACCAGGTTTGTTTCTGAAAACCTGCTAAAATCATGCTTAACATATCTCAGTTTCTGTTTCATGGTTTGTGATGCATAAATTTGTGGCTCCTCAGCATGTCTTCAAGATGGAGCAAGAAGAGTATACAAAAGAAGAAATTAATTGGAGCTACATTGAGTTTGTTGATAATCAGGATGTTCTGGACCTCATTGAAAAGGTGTGTTGGATCTAACTTCATATTTATTTGCCTGGTCTTTTACACACTGTTTTAGTATTGTATCATCTGTACCTCCAATATTCACTCCCATTGAAGTGAATCTCTGTGTATGCATAGCTCCAGAGTTGGTTCTGTGTTTTATCCCCATTAAAAGAAATTTGTCATAAAGCACGCTTACTCATACTATACAACCTTGCTTGTGAATATTTGATATTGTTTCCTTATATTTTGTCTAGTGATTCCACTTCTAGTTGCATCCATGTTTGGCATTTTCTGTTTTCATGGAACGCATGCCGGATGGATGTGATAAATGAACAGTCTATGTAATGTTGTGGTCACATCTCCTTCCAAGATCTTTTGGTCATCTCCTTGACAAATGAAATTGCCTTATTTTTTGATAAGCCAAAGTGCCGAGCTCTTCTTTCTACTTCATGTTAGATGTTGCATTAACTATGCATTGTCATTTCATGCCATATACAAGATAAAGTGGCTGTTGCATCTATGATGCTTTAATCTCATGGAAAAATTTAAAACATGGGAGAAAACCTGATTGATGAGGATCATGTTGTAAAATGCTCAGCTTGAAAGCAGGAGAAGAAATGGGAAAAGAGAAATCTAAAGAGAGAAGAAGATGGATCAATATATGTTAATAGTTGTAAATAACCCACCAGCTATAGTCTAGTATAATATGAAGCAGTCCAAAAACTATTGCCTGCTTCAATCAAACTGCTGCATAAGAGTGATGATTCAATCAACAGCTACTTCAATCAAATTTTATTTTTAATTCTTTGCGAAAATAAATTCTTTTGTAAAATTTAACCGAGTTTTAAATCTTGTATTAGTATCATTCATGTTGGATTGTCAGTAATGATTTATTAATTATCATTGGACCCACTTTGGGAATTTCTGGTGTGAACTTCTTGAGTAATGTTTTGCCTGTGATTCTTCTTATCGCTGTGCTCAAGAAACTAAGTTTCTTCTTCTATTGAGATGACCGCTTTCATTCATTCCTGTGTGCCATATTTTTGTCTTTGGTCACAAAGAAAATGTTTTCTTGGACTTAAAAAGTTTTTATTTGATTTATTGAACATTTTTACCAGTCATAGTCCTGGATAGGGGTGGACTTTGAGTAAACAAATCAACAAATTAAATATGTGTACTTGTGTAGTGGTTATTTTATTTATTATGTGTTTTCCTTTTTTATTTTTCCTGCTCTTGATTTCCAGAAACCAGG
The DNA here is from genome assembly GCA_038381775.1 of Adansonia rubrostipa. Classification (NCBI taxonomy): domain Eukaryota; kingdom Viridiplantae; phylum Streptophyta; class Magnoliopsida; order Malvales; family Malvaceae; genus Adansonia; species Adansonia rubrostipa. The sequence continues at coordinate 13,987,817 of JBBYHM010000026.1, forward strand.
TGGCATAATTGCTCTTCTAGATGAGGCTTGGTAAGATGCAGTAAGCATTTAGTTGTTTTTGACATTTCAAAATTTCACTAATATTTCTTCCAGTTTACTGTATGTTTAATAATTATATCTGACCATACTTGTGGTGATGTTGCTGAGATTTTTTTTCCTCTCTGCTTTGTTCCTCTTTTAAATTTTTAAAATCATGTTTCCAAGATCAACACATGAAACATTTGCTCAGAAGCTGCACCAGCCATTTAAAAACCATAAGCGCTTCAGCAAACCCAAATTGTCCCCTAGTGACTTCACAATTTGCCATTATGCTGGTGATGTATGTTTTCTCTGTTTAGTAAATTCATTTTGGAGAACGCAACTAAGAAGTGAATGAATTTCTATTTATGTACTGAAACAGAAAATTCTTGTTCTTTGGCAGGTCACTTATCAAACTCGATTATTCCTGGACAAGAACAAAGATTATGTTGTTGCTGAACATCAGGCCCTTCTGACTGCTTCCCAGTGTTCCTTTGTTTCTGGTTTATTTCCACCATTAGCTCAGGAATCGTCCAACTCCTCAAAATTCTCATCAATAGGTTCTCGATTTAAGGTGTTCCAGTATTTCTGTTTCTTACAGGCAGATTATTACCTCTTTTTGTTGTTGTTGTTGTTGTTTTCCTGTCTAATGGGTTAGAAAATGGTGTTCTGTGTTGTATTATACAGCAACAATTACAAGCGTTACTTGACACTCTGAGTTCCACCGAGCCACATTACATACGTTGTGTAAAGCCCAATAATCTTCTTAAGCCATCAATGTTTGAGAATAAAAATGTTCTACAACAACTACAGTGTGGGGTAAGAATGATGACATTCTATGTGGTTGAGCTGAAATGTATATGGGTATTTAATTAAAACTGCTTGCCTAGTTTATCCACATTGTTTATTTCATTTCAGGGAGTTATGGAGGCAATCAGGATTAGTTGTGCCGGATATCCTACTAGAAAACCATTTGACGAATTTCTATATAGATTTGGCCTCCTTGCACCTGATGTTTGGATGGAAGGTAATAGTTAATAATTTCTTGGCTCTCGAGAGGTTTTTTCCAACCTTTACTCTGACTTTTTTACTATACATGTTAGTTCTGATGAGGTCGCTGCTTGCAAGAAACTTCTAGAGAAGGTGGAACTTCAAGGCTATCAGGTAAATGTCTGATGGACATTCGAACAATCTCCTCTTGGTCAAGTTTCCTTGCCATTAGTACTAGATTTCATCTTGAATCATCCGGATATATCTTATGCAAAAATCCCTGTCATCAAGATGCCAATAAGAATTAGCATACAGACATGCAACAGGCTAATATTTATGTTTGGCTTTTGGCTTATGCCCACTGGCAATAACACTGAGGAGATTCCACTCTACACTTGTCTGTTATTTCGTCTATTGGGTTAGGAAACAACACTAGAAACTGGCCCTCAAGACTTACAGAATCTAAGTTGTATTCACGCCACAAACTTGATGACATAAGTGCTGTATATTGGCTAATGTTATTAGCTTTACTGTTTCTTGCTTAAGGATATCGGAGTACACATGGAAATGATCCACAGGCATCTTCCAAATCGGAGTTCATTCCTTGCAATTGAACATATTGTATCTGCATCCACTGTTTCTTGATTTTTTACTCACATGTTCTACCTATCTTTGTTCTGGTTTGATTTTGGGAAAGATCATACTGATGCCAATTTACTTTTGGCAGATTGGTAAGACAAAGGTTTTTCTCAGGGCTGGTCAGATGGCTGAACTAGATACCCGTAGGAGTGAAGTCTTAGGAAGATCTGCTAGCATTATCCAGAGGAAAATCCG
>JBBYHM010000026.1:14018896-14039232 GCA_038381775.1 Adansonia rubrostipa
TGTTACATTTTTAAGAGAAAAACAATATATTTTCATTATCTATACTTTCGCTTTGTTACATTTAACTCTATGCTATATACCATCAGTATTTTCTAAAGGTAGATTTCAAGAGGATCTGAGTACCTTCATAAACCAAGACCTGACCCATCTCATTGTCAACTTGATTGCGCAGAGCAAAGATCCCTGTTTCCTTTGCTTCAAAAGGACCACGACTTCATAGCTAGTTTATTAATATGATGGCGAAATGAGTTTGGTTGATTTTGAATTTTTGGAATAAATAATAAATAAGTTTGTAGTACTGTCGAATTATGCATTTCCGAGTTTTCTCTACTTGTTCTGTCCCATTAATTTTATTATATAATAAGTGAACAATAAGCATTTATTTTCATTCATTTGAATCTTCAAATATCTGTATTCATTTAATTAAATTTTCGATTAAGCGAAATTTGATGATAACTTTTAATCAATTTTTGCCATGCTCAGTTGAATGAAAATAGACATTTAAAGATTTGATTGATTGAAAAAAAAGAAATTGAAAATCTTGATTATTTAGTTTTGATTTTAAAAATTTTTTATTTAACTAAAAATTAAAAACATGAGAGTTGAACAAAATTTCTCTCATTAATTCCCACACGAGCTATATGTTCTAGGGATATTTATAAGTTGGGTCAGGTCGCGATTCGAAAAAAAAATTAAAGTTTTTGTCTAAGCCTTTTTTTGGAATTTGAAATTATGCTTATTTCACTATTCCTCCGATTAAAAATTATTTTTATTAATATTTATATATTTTATAATTAAATTTAAATAAAAATATATTATTTTTATATATTATTCTAAAATAAAAATATTGTTTCGGGCCAAGTCGGGTTGACCTGAAACATGAAAATGAGAGCTCGAACCCATACTCGACCGGGCCTACCAGGTTGTGTGGGTTGATCGGCCCATTGACAGGTCTAATCTATTCCTAATTTGTCATTTAAGGTGTATAATTGGCTTCTATTTGTTAATTTTAGATATGATATGGTTATGAGATAAAAATAACATAAATATTTGAATGTATCAAAATTTATATAATATAAATTATAATATATCAAAATTTATATAAATATATAAAATTTTAAAATAAATTATTATATTTAAAAATATACGAATATAAATATACGAAAAGTAATGTAAGGTACATAATGCCTAAATGCCTTGTTATTAATAATTGAGTCTTATCCAACATCCTCCAAATGGGCCAACCTGTAAAGAGCTTTAACTATAATAATAAAACATTATCCATACTCAAATTGATTAATCCGTAAATTATTACGGGGTGGATCCAAAACATGATAACGTGAAAATGGAAGCACAATATATATATATATATATATTCTTTATATCCAAAAGGGGTTGTTGTTGGGTTGGCCTTGTCAAGAAGTTAAGCTTTTCTTATTTATTATATTATATAAATAATTATTTTTATATATTAACAGTAAAATATAAAAAATTTATAAATAAATAAATTTTGTGACACATATCATATTATATATTTTATTTATTTTTTAAAAACGTGTATTGCATTATTAACATTGTGCATGAAAATTTTACATTCTATCGTATTGATAAAATAATTATTTTTATTTTATATATATATGTGCACATATTGCCAATCAAATCATCGCCTAATTCTTGTCAACAGCTCCCGTTAAGTATGATTAGTATGATGTGATTGGAATGGAATGACCCGTGAACAAACAATTTGTTATTAATTTCCGGTCTAACTTATCATTCATTCGGGTGTTTAATTTCAAAAGCTATTTGCATCATAGTTATCTATTGCAGGGTTAACCTAGTAAGTAGCAATTGTCTGCTTTTTACTTCTCGGCCTCACAAACGGCTTCAGACTGGTTCACAAGAGGACGCAGCGCTCCAAACCCTAAGTAGTTTTTTCTTTCTTCGCTTTCTATTTGAGGCTTTCCAAAATTAAATTAGAAATTCAATATTCTACCGTAAAGTTAGAGGTATTTATAATTGAATTAATTTGATTAAATTTTAATAAAAATATTATTTATTTAAGGTTTGATTAGATTTATCGAGTTTAAAAAATTTATTTTATTATAAAAATATAAAAATATAATTTATATTATTATTATATAATTTTATAATTAAATCTAGATAAAAAATAAAATTTTATTAATTAAATAGTAAATTGGACCGGAACAAGTTGAATTAAACAAAAAATTCCATCCCAAGTCCACCAAACTCGAACCGGATAAATAGTTTGATTTTTTGATAGATTTTAATGAAACCATATAATCTTAATAAAACTATAGATTAAAAGAAAATTTTAATTAACGCAAAAGAAAAAATAAAGATTAAGCAAATACATAATCAGAACATGTTCATCATTAAGCTTTGTTAACTCAAATAATAAAGATTAAAATATTAAAAAAAAGTACTTGAACTATTTTATTTTTAAATTTAGTTCACATACCATTATTGCATCTAAATAAGCTATTTTTTTTTATATGAACTCAAATAAACTTATTTCAAACAAAAATATTGATTTACGTTAGGGGTTTATTTAAGTATAAAATAAATATTAAGAGTTTATTTGAAAGTAAATTAAAGATTAAGAGCCTATTTGAATATAAATTAAATTTTAAAGGGTTATTTTTGTTATAATAAAAATTTAAGGATTTATCAACATAAAATGATAAAGTTAACAGTTTTTTTTTTTAATTATTATTTTACCCAATAATAAATGAATTGAACTTTAGTTCAAATCTTGCATAACAAGTCCTAAGCTTTGTTTTGTCCAAAACAGAAGTCATAAGCCTAATTAATGTTTTTTTTTTTTTTGTTTGAAATTAGACTATCTTTATTGTTTGATTAGGTAAGTTTCTAAAGACTATTAATAGAATTATAGGTCATGTAATGCTTTCAGTTGAAGCAAATGAAGATTCTTAGCATTTTCCAAACGACTGGATTTCATGAACATGCTAGCAAAATAACCATAATTAATATTAATATCAGTGGATAATACATAGAAACATACGTACACTAAAAGGGAGACCAAAATTAGGCATGAAGTATATGTAAAACAAATCAATTTTACATTATTATTATTTTTTCTTGACATATGAATGATATTAAAAAATCATCATTTTCAGATAAATTTATTTTTTTATATATTAATAATTAAATGTATTTTTTTATCATAATTCCTTTGATTAATTTTACTTATATTTTTTAAGCTTTTATGTAAATTAATTAATCTAAACTTTGAGTTTATATATATAAATATTAATAACAATGTTGAGTTACTAATCTCCAAAAGTAATTGTGGATCGATGTTAATAAAAAAGAATTATAATTGTTCCTGTAAGTTTCTTTTTTTAATGTAAAATAAAGTATGAAAAGACTTGATGTTAATATTTTATCGGGGATAGTATGCCATCAAAGTTTAGAAATTAAGGGTTTTTTGTGGGTCACGTAATTAATTGGTTTTATACACAAATTTTACAGGGAAAATCAGTATAAGTTGTGCATAACTCTTCCTCATTTCTCAGAGTACACTACTTTTGACGGTGATTAGTTTCCTTAGTTTTTGCTTTACACCTTTAGTTTTGGTTTAATTATTTCTTAGATTATTATTAAACATCACTAGCCTTATGTATTTATTATTTGAGAGAAATAATAAATAATTAAATAATATATAAAAATAATTAATCGTGAAAAATTTTAAAAAAATTGTAAATTGCAAATTTTATAAGTTATAATTTTTTTTTAAAGTGAAAAAAAGGAGTATCAAAGAAATACAATGTTATTTAAAAAAAAAGTTATATATATGATTTATTTTATAATTTGATTCTTTTTATTATTTTAATAATTAAATTAGTGTCTGGATAACTTATAATATTAACTCATGAACTTCTTTTATTAATAGTATAAATTATCTAATAAAATTTTTAAATAATAATTATCACATAAACTGTCAATAATAATTATTTTATTCACGATAATAATATAAAATTAAAATTAGAATTTTTTTTTTAGAATAATGTTGGATTTGTAAATGATGGACATAAATTTTAAGGCTCGAGATCTAAACTTTTCACCCTTAACTTAGTGTTTCTAATTTATTTCTTACTTTTAATATTATGTATCCGATACCTGTACTATTAATAATTTTTTAATTGTATTTAAAATTATGAGTAAAATAATATTAATTTAATTAAAGAAAATACATAAAGATTAATTCTATAAAACAAATCAAATTTATATTTTTAAAATTATATCAATGATTTCTTTTTAAAAAATAACATTATATTTTTTTAAATTGTAATAATTATTTTAAAAATTCTATACTACTCTTTATTTTTTTTCTGGCCTTTATTGTTTCACTTTTTTATATATTATTTAATTATTTATTTACTTCACCGGAGTGTGTGTAGACTGGTCATTGTGAATACAAGTGTATAAAGCAAAAGAGTGCCGTCTCACACCAAAAAGAACAAAAAAAAAAAAAAAAAAAAACCCACAAGAGTGGCAAAAATCGTAAATTAACCCAACTCGAGTGGTTAACGTCCATAACAACTCTAACCACACACTTTCACCATCTTCTTCTCCGTCGATCTCAGTCGCTTTACTTTCTCTCTTTTTCTGTCTGTCTCTTCTCCTTTCCTCCGCAAACGAAGAAAATAAAGAGGCGGGTCTCTGCTAAATCTCTCTTCTTCATAGCAACCATTTTCCTTCTCTTTCATTTAATCCCTACCCTTTCTCGCCAAACACATTTCTACATTTTCATTTATTTATTTATTTTTAATTTCGAATTATTGGAATTGGTCGAGGAATTGATTAGATCTGAGTACAGTCGCACCGGATCTGGATACAGATGGAGGAGGCACTGGAGCAGGCACGTGTCAAAGACACCAAGGAGCGAATGGCGGCGGTGGAGCGGCTCTACCAACTTCTTGAAAGTTCTAGAAAGAGTCTCACTTCTTCGGAAGTTACTTCGCTTGTCGACTGCTGCTTGGATCTCCTCAAGGACAACAACTTCAGAGTCTCCCAGGGCGCTCTTCAGGCCCTTGCTTCCGCCGCCGTCCTATCCGGTGATCACTTGAAGTTGCACTTCAACGCGCTGGTTCCTGCGGTTGTTGAACGGTTAGGTGACGCCAAACAACCCGTTAGAAATGCCGCTAGACGGCTACTGCTCACTCTTATGGAGGTAAAGTAATTTATTTACTTATTTTTATGTTATTGGATGTATTATTTACTTTTTTTTTGTTATTGAATGTCTATGCTCTTATAATTCCTTTTATTTCTTAAAACAAGCTGAAAGCACCCTTCCTAAAAATGTGTTTCAGCGCTGATTTTTGTTGATTTTGAATGGCAAAGAAGTGATGTGCCACCGATTTAGGGTTTTATGTATAGGGAAATCAAAGAAATTGTCAGTGCAGTATAGTTGGATAAATTTGATTGCCCTTAAGGGTTAGTAATTTGCCGATAAATCTAATTTGTTAGAACGAGATTGTTCTTGGAAAGTTACCTTTAAGACTTTAGTCAGTGTATTTTGTGGAAGTTATTGTTTCAAATCGTTTTATTGATCATGGAGATAGGAATACGGTGTTTCCTAGCTTCGGATGAGTCAAGGGTTTCCTAATTGTTTTTTTCGAATAATTCAGTATCATTTATTGTTACTGATATTTCTTGGAAAATGAAATCCTAAGTCTTTCCTTATTTATTGCCTTTTAGAGTTATGTGAGTTTTGTAGAAGATGGTCCTGAAAAGTGGTACTCAAGAATGGTTACTAGTTAATGCTTTTGAGCAATTGATTAATTACCATACTTCATTATCTCTTAGAGGCTTTCAAATTTCTCGTGGAACCAGTCATTCATTTAGTATTTCTTTAATATTGAACAAGAAAGCAAGTTCATGAACTGTGGTTCCTCATGCAATCACTTTGTGCCTTCTATGGACCCCATATGTTCCAGATAAGCTGATACATGATGCTCTCCTACTTCCAAAGTCTTGGTTTTAATTTTTGGTGTGGTTCAAAATGTCTGCTGTTAAAAACTGAAGATTAGCGTTTAAGATGCTCTTTTCTATGTCACTCTAAAGCAAGTCATAAGTACCCTCATTCTGCATAATGTTGATGACCTATGGGCAATTTAGGAAGAAAACATGGAATGTATTAGTTTCTGAAAAGCATTTATTGACTTTTCTTGGATCCCATTTCGTTTCTGTTTTTGTTATTTGCTTTTTGCTTCCTAGAAGGTTGCTATAAAGCAATAATAAATGGTAGAAACAAAATCATGATGGATAAAAAATGTACGAAATGACTGAAATCCATCTTCGATTTAAATTTAATATTCTATATAAAAATAAAACCATGTAGTATTTTGTCCTTGAAAACAGTTACATTTTTAACTTTTTAAAGTATTCATCATAAATGTTGTTTGCTTTTGTATTTGAGTGGTCATTTTGTTTTGCTTTTGGTTGAAAAAAGTAACAACCGGATGGTACCCTTATCAACGTGCCTTTGCTGTAAGACAACCATAGGAAAAGTGAACTGGTTATTATTTTGCAATTATTTTTTGGATTTAACATGAGTGCCTTGCTGAGTTTTTGGAATGCTTTACTATTAAACAGTAAATGGTGAAGAATTAGTTGATCTGTAAAATGTACTAATTTTTTCCTTTTTGTGTTTCAGGTTTCTTCTCCAACGATTATTGTTGAAAGAGCTGGCTCTTTTGCCTGGAGACATAGAAGTTGGAGAGTTCGGGAGGAATTTGCCCGCACAGTTACATCAGCAATCAGTCTTTTCGCATCCACTGAACTTCCACTTCAACGAGCTATTCTTCCACCTGTATGCTCGTTAAGATTTCCAAAATGGATTTTTATTGTCTTATTATTGAAGGTGACAGATAAGTTGACAATTATAAATTTATCAGATTTTGCAGATGTTAAATGACTCAAATCCTGGTGTTCGTGAAGCTGCTATATTGTGCATTGAGGTCGATGAAACTTCTCTTTCTAGTGTTTGGAAGAGCTTAACAACTTTTTGAACTTATGTCTAGGAAGAATTTGATAATCTTCTAATTCTTCTTTTGGTCATATTCAAAATTCTACCTCATCTTTTCAAGTAACATTCACTTATGAGTATATACAGCTGATATCCTGATGGATGGGCCAACAACAGGGGCAGCTCTACTGCTTCTCAGTTCTTGAAGAACATGTTGATCTCCTCACAATAAGCTAACATGCCTTTCGAGGAAAGAGAAAATACAATTAGGAAATAAATAGGCACAAAAACTGGGGACCTGAACGTGTTTAGTACCCATGAAAACATAAAAAAAATTTTCGTTGGTCAAGATTACCTTTTGTCGGAAGGAGAAAACTAGAAATAATTTTCTTGACAGCTTGCTGTGGCCTAGGATTTTAATATGTCTAAAACATGTTTATGTCATTTGATGTCAGTAGCTTGTGCGCACAACATTCCCTGCTTTCTGGTAGATATATTTATCATTCAAATGAAGAAAATGATATCAATTTAGATTGCTTGTGGCTCAAATTTTAGATTTTTTTTTTTAAAAGCTCTGCCATAACTTTATTGTTCATGAATTCAGAAGGTTGTTTCGACATGTGTTATCTGCTCCTTGGGTTAGTATTAATGTAAATTGTTTATGAAAAGTTTTGTGTTTCTTTTGATGAAGGTCCCTTTATAGTTTTGATCTCTTGTGGAAGAGCCATTCAGTATTCATTGGGTTATTTATTTATTTTTTTTGTTCTTTAGTGTTTCTGCTTTGGATGCTTTAATGAGTGTTGCAGTGAGAGCAGTAATTCTTTTCTAATAGGTCCACTTGTGCCGTTCTTCTTCCTAAGAAATTGCTCTTGGAGATTTCATGGGTCACATTAAGATTTGTAATATCTGTTGCAAAATTCTGATCAAATCACTTCCTTTCCAGGAAATGTATACGCAGGCTGGAACTCAATTTCGTGATGAACTTCATCGCCATCAGCTTCCTGCATCAATGGTGAATATTTAATTCTATAGTAATATCTTCCATTTTCTAGCTTTGTGTTGAATATTTTTGTAGCTGCAGATGAATGATATTCTTTTTTCTTTTGTCCCGACTTTGATTGACATTTGACTTCCTCTGCTTCCTCCCCCATCTTCTTCATGTTAAGTCTAATTAATTTAACATGTATTATTATAAGTAATAACATTAGTTTGGATCATTTAATGTTGATAAAATTTCCTTATAGAAGAAAGTTATTGGTGTTATTGCTCTTTTATTTTTACAACATAGCATATAAATGCAGATGAGAGATATTAATGCCAGACTAGAAAAAATTGAGCCACTAGTTCGAAGTTCAGATGGAGTTTTAGGTGGTTTTGCTGCTGGAGAGATAAAGCCTGCAATCCTTAACCCCAAGAAAAGCAGTCCAAAAGCCAAGAGTTCTTCGAGGGAGACATCTCTATTCGGAGGTTTGGATCTGTGTATTTCAAAATTTTTTGTAGGAATTTAGGATAGTTTTCATGATATGCTGATAACCTATTTCCAATATTGGCTACTTTTCTTTTGATATTGATGGTTAAAAGACGTTGATGTTTTCTACGTTTTATATTTCTCAAATATATTGATTGAATTTAAATCATGGTTCAAAGACCTAATTGTTACCGTAGTGATTGGTATTTTATTTTTTTATAGGTGAAACTGATATCACAGAAAAACCCATTGATCCAATCAAAGTTTACTCGGATAAGGAGCTGATAAGGGAATTTGAGAAAATTTCTTCTACTCTTGTGCCAGAAAAAGATTGGTCCGTACGCATTACTGCCATGCAGAGAGTTGAAGGCCTTGTTTTGGGAGGTTTTTATCCTCATTCTCATTCCTTCACCAATCTTGCTCTTTCTTATGTGTCTATGCTGTTAAAGAATTATACAGTGACTATTGTTAGTTGAACACTTATGAAATGATTCTGCCTTTTCTCTTGAAAGAAAATTCTTAGTCTTAAGGAACTGGCCAATGTCAACTGAGCCAGATATAAATTCGTAGATGTACAAAGGGATGTCAATAACCTCGTATATCATTTCCCGGGGCTATCCCTTTTTTTAAAGTTATTTCCCCTTGGTTTTTGCATCTCCAAAGCGGGTCCTGTTATTTACCCTCTTTGCTATCAAAAATCCAATTTTGTACGGCATGGTATTCTTCATTTTTCCTAAAGTACCCGTGTCCGACATGTGTTTGGAGATGGGTTTGGGGTATGTTCCTCTAAATATATGGAAAGAACAGAAAAAAAAAAGCATACTTGTGTCGGACAAGTATTCCTATCTGACACTCTTCTTGAGTCCGGGTAACATAGATTTCATATTACACCTCTACAGTTTTGAGAGTTGGGGGGTTTTAACTATTAAGACTAATGTGAATAAACAGGTGCTGTTGATTATCCAAGTTTCCGGGGACTCTTAAAGCAGCTTGTTGGCCCACTAAGTACACAATTATCTGATAGAAGGTCAAGCATTGTGAAGCAGGTGTGTATTATTTTTATTGTGTCTCCTGGTGCTGAGTTGTTTTTTTCACTTTCTTATAATATTTTAAGAGATTTGTTCCTTGTGCTTATGGTTTATTGATGGGATTCTGAACTAATAGCGCTTATTCTAGTATTGAGAATAATTTTTCCTTTTTCTTGTTTTTCTGTCCAATAATTTTTTTGTTATTTTTCTAAACACTAACTTTTACTGCTGAAATTTGTTTAGAATGGTTTAATGAATTTTTAGAATTATTCAATCCCTGGAAATTTGGTTCATTTTTGCTTTGAGTTTGCTTGTGTTTTTATTTGTTAGAACATATCCATATATATATGTATGTATTAAAAAAATGCTTAAGGTTCATGATAGGAACATGTTATGAACCCATCATCCTACCTGTCCTTTCCATATTGACTTCCTTGAAACTTCCAAGTATGGTGTTTCGTCTAGTCCACCTGGTAGAGGATGATCTGAACTGAAATATTACAAGGTTTGAGTGTTGGTAGACTATAAAAATTGCAGTTTTTTGCATCATGTTAGTTGCTATAATTATTATATTCCTCTGGCTTTGTTAGTTAAACTACTCTTAACTTCTACTATGAAGCTTTTGTCTCTCTTCTTCCTCTGATGTGGTTTTTATATTCTTTTGCTGGACCGAGCCAAGGTGGTGAAATTGCAAGTTTGTGCATAGTGTTTTTGCTTCTTGTCTCTTAACACTTGTGAATGAAATTTTATACGCAGTTAGAACTCTTGAGAGTCAGAATATTTGTGGTGGTTGAGTTGAGACAATTGTTTATTTTCCTATCCCATAAGTGCTTTTCTGGCTTTGGATGTGCAGCTGTTTCTGAGTTTGTTTCCATTTTTCAGGCTTGCCATTTATTGTCCTTCTTATCAAAGGAGCTCTTGGGTGATTTTGAGGCATGTGCTGAGATATTCATCCCAGTAAGTTCCAACTTTCTGTGTAGTATGACAACATTTTTATTCTCATATGCACTTGGTAATTTCATGTTATGATAATCAGGTTCTGTTCAAGTTGGTTGTGATTACTGTGCTTGTAATTGCAGAATCCTCGGATAACTGCATAAAAACGGTAATATTTTCGTTATCTCTCAACTTTTTTTCTCCCTTTTCCTTTTTATTTTTCTGTTTTTGATGTTATCTTTTCTAATTTGCAGATGTTGCGTAACTGCAAAGTTGCTCGTGTGCTTCCCCGCATAGCTGATTGTGCAAAGAATGACCGTAGTGCTGTACTCCGTGCCAGGTATTCCCATGTTTCTGCTATTTTATGATGAAATCTTTTATTTGTTATTTATCTACTCAAGTTTTACCTCCTTACTGCAGGTGCTGTGAATATGCATTGTTGATACTTGAACATTGGCCAGATGCACCAGAAATACAGCGATCGGCTGATTTATATGAGGAACTTATTAGGTGTTGTGTTGCTGATGCAATGAGTGAGGTATCTATGTTGGAATTACTTCTATTCTTTGACCATTGGTGTATGGTCCTCCATTCAGTCCTTCTTGCGAAGGTCTGAGTTGATCATTTTGATTGGTTTCTGTCCTGGAAACATGATTGGTTCATGGCTGATGCTTCACTTAATGCACTTGTATTTTTTTCATAAATAGGGTAGTCTGAAAGGATGACCTTATGTGGTGATATCAATTTTGAAACTTAATGTTATTTGCCTTTTACTTAAACCTGCTTGAGCCTATGCTATGATATGGTAACTAGTGAACTGGGAATTGAACAGGTACGATCAACTGCTAGAATGTGCTATAGAATGTTCTCCAAAACTTGGCCAGATCGTTCTCGTCGTTTGTTCTCCTCCTTTGATCCTGCCATTCAGAGGGTATATATAGCTTCTCTATTTGATAGATGGTTTGGGATAATTCCGTTTCCTAGATTGTGGTTTTCAAAGTCTTTCTTTTTGCTAGATAATTAATGAAGAAGATGGAGGGATGCATCGACGGCATGCTTCTCCTTCTCTCCGTGACAGAAATGCACAGATGTCATTTACCTCTCAAACTTCGGCTGCTTCAAATATAACTGGATATGGAACATCTGCTATAGTTGCAATGGACAGAACTTCAAGTTTATCCTCAGGGATGTCTCTTTCTTCTGGGATGAATCTATCCCAATCGAAGCCCCTTGGTAAAGGTGCTGAACGTACTCTGGAGAGTGTGTTGCATGCAAGCAAACAGAAAGTCAGTGCCATTGAAAGTATGCTTAGAGGCCTGGACTTATCCGAAAAACAGAGGTCAACAAGTTTGGATCTAGGTATTGAATGGATTTTCCATTTACTTAATTTAAGACAGAAGGTTTTGTGCATGAAGTTGTTAATGATGCAGTCATGGTTTCCTGAAATGATTTGAAAATTTATCAAAATTGTGAGCGGCTAAATTTCTCTTTTATTGCCCACTAGTGCAGGAGTTGACCCTCCATCATCTCGTGATCCACCATTCCCTGCTGTTGTTCCAGCTTCTAACAGTCTCACAAGCTCTTTAGGACTAGATTCAACTACCACTAGTGTTGGTAAAGGCAGTAACCGCAATGGTGGTCTGATTATGTCTGACATCATTACTCAAATTCAAGCTTCCAAAGATTCAGGCAAGTTATCATATAGAAGTAGTGTGGCAACTGAGTCTCTGCCAGCTTTCTCATCATACTCTGCCAAGCGGGCATCTGAAAGACAAGAACGAGGTTCCATTGAAGAGAACAGTGACATTAGGGAGGCCAGACGGTTTATAAATCCAAATATTGAAAAGCAGTATTTAGACATGTCTTACAGAGATGTAAACTCTCGGGATTCACAGAGTAACTATGTTCCAAACTTCCAGAGGCCTCTTTTAAGAAAGCATGTAGCTGGGCGGATGTCTGCTGGAAGGAGAAAGAGTTTTGATGATAGCCAACTGTCACTTGGAGAGATGTCAAATTATGTTGAAGGTCCAGCTTCTCTCAGTGATGCCCTAAGTGAGGGACTCAGTCCAAGTTCTGATTGGCGTGCTAGGGTTGCTGCTTTTACTTATCTCCGGTCTTTGTTGCAGCAGGGCCCAAAAGGTATTCAGGAAGTGGTTCAAAATTTCGAGAAGGTAATGAAACTGTTTTTCCAGCACTTGGATGATCCCCACCATAAAGTTGCACAGGCTGCCCTTTCAACACTCGCAGATATTATTCCATCATGCCGAAAGCCCTTTGAGAGTTATATGGAAAGGATCTTACCCCATGTTTTCTCGCGCTTAATTGATCCAAAGGAGTTAGTTAGGCAACCTTGCTCAACGACATTGGAAATTGTTGGCAAAACTTATAGCATAGATTCTCTCCTACCAGCTTTGCTGCGTTCACTTGATGAACAGCGGTCACCAAAGGCAAAATTGGCTGTTATTGAGTTTGCCATTAGTTCATTCAACAAGCATGCTATGAATTCTGAAGGTTCTGGTAATATTGGCATCCTAAAGTTATGGCTGGCTAAATTGACGCCATTGGTCCATGATAAAAATACTAAGCTCAAGGATGCAGCTATTACTTGCATTATCTCTGTATACTTACATTTTGATCCGACTGCTGTTCTGAATTTTATTCTTAGTTTATCAGTTGAAGAACAAAATTCCTTGAGACGGGCACTTAAACAGTACACTCCTCGTATTGAGGTGGATCTAATAAACTTTTTGCAGAACAAGAAAGAGAGACAGCGTTCTAAGACATCCTATGATCCATCTGATGTTGTTGGAACATCGTCTGAAGAAGGATATATTGGTGTGCCCAAAAAGAGTCTTTTACTTGGGAGGTATTCTGCTGGTTCCATTGACAGTGAAGGTGGTAGGAAATGGGGTTCCACCCAGGAGTCAACCTTGTTCACTGGCAGTATTGGCCAGGCAACATCTGGTGAAACTCAGGAGAACTTACGTCAGAACTTTGAGACCAGTCCCAACGGAGATATTCTTCCTCCCAAAACCAAAGATTTGTCTTATATGGTTAATTCTATGGGTCAGAACTTGGGATCTCAAGCTGGCTGGGTAGGAAACTTGGAAGGTCTATCTACTGCACAACTGGAAATTAATGGTCTGAGTAGATCTGACTCATTGGGGGCCATTGAAGGGGTTGCTCATAATAATGTGACTTCATCAGTGTTGGATCTTAATCACCTTAAACCTGCAGCTATAAAGATCAGCTCCATGCCAGACGCAGGGCCCAGCATTCCTCAAATTCTTCACATAGTGAGTTTAGCATTATCCTGGTTTTTTATGGTGATGATAATTGTTTTGTCAATCGAGTTTACTTGCAGAAAATATATTGTTAGGACTTCTCATGGTGCTTATAGTGTTTCAAGAACTTCTCACTTGATAAATGCTTCCTTGTGTGTTTCCTAGATCTGCAATGGAAATGATGAGAGCTCTACTGCCAATAAGCGCAGTTCACTTGAGCAATTAATTGAAATTTCTGTGGCTAATGATCTCTCAATTTGGACCAAGGTATACTTATTTTCGTATAAGTTCTATGTAAGTTTGATTTTAATTTGATTTCCTCCTGTTGAAAGTTTCTTAACCTTTTGATATTGTTACAAAAGAGTGTCCTCCAGCCTTTATGTTAAATATGCTATGCTATACTTGATGCACAATGAATTGTAATATTCAATTGTATTTATGCAGTACTTCAATCAGATTTTGACAGCTGTACTTGAAGTTTTAGATGATTCTGATTCCGCAATCCGAGAACTTACCCTGTCATTGATAGTTGAAATGCTTAAAAACCAGGTTTGCTCATATTTTTCAGCATATAATTTTCTTTATATGGGTTTCCCTTTCTCTAACTGGCAACTGTGTTTGTTTCCTCTTTTTTTGGCTTGTCATACTTCCAGAAAAATGCTATGGAAGATTCTGTTGATATAGTAATTGAGAAGCTGCTTCATGTAACGAAGGATATTGTTCCAAAAGTAATTTTATTCCCTCAAACTTATCCTTTAAGAATATTCTTGCTCCTATTCCCCATGTAATTTGTCTGCTCCATGTTCAGGTTTCAAATGAAGCTGAACACTGCTTGAACACTGTGTTGTCTCAGTATGATCCATTCAGTTGTTTAAGTGTATGTGGTTCTCTCTCATATCCCTGACTTGTTTGCACTACTAGAGGAGTGTTTCGGCTTTTTCCCTTCTGGTTTCAGGTTATTATAAGTACTGATGTTCTCAAATACTGGGGTTGCAGGTTATTGTACCTTTATTAGTTACTGAAGATGAGAAGACTCTAGTTATTTGCATAAACTGTTTAACAAAGGTATTAATTCTGAATCTCAAATGGAGTTAAAATGGTTAAATTTAATTTTCTCCCTATAGTTTCTAGCTGAGATTCTTCATGCAAGGACGTATGCAGATAGATTTTTTTGAGTGGGTGTATGATACTCTGGGCATGAGAATGGTATAGCATTTTGTATCCTGGCTCTAAACTGTTCATGCTACTGCACTTTGAGGGCATGAATATTGGGGTCTAAAACTAATGTGTGAAACATGGGTAAGGTCACTAGTGTCTACTGACAAGTTGCTTGAACTTTGGTGCGAATGTCAACATTAGAAGGGAAAGAGTGGTGAAGGAGGGATGTAAAGGGAGACATCTATTTGGTGAAGTTCAAGGAGGATTGTCCTGTAGTTAAGTGGTGTTATCCCACGTTTATTGAGGTTTTGATATCCTGTGGTCTTATATTGTAGTTAGGCTAGGGCCCCTTTATTTATTGTCAATTGGTTTTAGGTTGGATGCTTAACATGGTATCAGAGCCTAGGTATCTTGTTGTTACTGCTTCACCCCATGTGAGGTTGACAATTCTTGGTGAGGTTGTCCTCATGTAGGCCCTTGTTGAGCTACACGTGAGGGGGAGTGTTAAGTGGTATTATCTCATATCTATTAAGTCTTGGATTTCATGTGCTCTTATGCTAAAGTTGTATCCTTCCACCACCTATTGGCAATTAATTTTAGGCTGGATGCTTAATACTTGTAAAAATGTAATGGTACTATTATGACCATTGTTGTCCTGTTTATTAGACTAAGTGGCGTGCATCTTTGAAAATGGACTCTTGCATTATTTGTTTATTAATCAGGACAAATGCCCAGCTTGTGGAAATTGTCATGCTTTCCTGTCTATTTGGATTAGACTTTTGTTTACTTCCTTGGCTGTTTCACTGTTCCTACAAATAAATTGTGCCTGCTAATTTTAAGTTTTGACTATATATTTCTAAGCTCATTGCATTTATGTTCAGCTTGTGGGCCGGCTATCACAGGAGGAACTAATGGCTCAATTGCCCTCATTTTTGCCTGCTCTTTTTGAAGCTTTTGGAAACCAGAGTGCGGATGTCCGGAAGGTAATACTTGTGTTTTTGCGTGTTTGTCTTTCTTGCTTTATAAATATGTTGTTTATTGCTATGCCTCAAATTTAGGCTTTTATTGGTTGAAGAAAGTAGAAAGCAAAAGAGAGGGGTTACTGGTGGATGGGGTGAGGGTGTGGCCAGTTGAGAGAGGAGAGAATTTTATCATCTTGTGGAGGAAAATAATTCCTTTCCCTTTTCATTACCATTTATGTCATCTATCTGCTTGATCCTTTATAAGTGATATGGTTGCTGTCAGAGATGTTGCCTACGAAAATCTGTAATAAAGATTGAATTTTATCTTAAAAGACACGTCTTTGACTATTAAGGTGTAGGGTGCTTTACGTGTTGATGTTTGGGAATACTTAGGGCACTTTTAGGTTCCGTTCACGTTGTATGGATGCTTTTATCTTATTTCTTCTTTTTTGGTCTGTGACTTGAGCTATACAAAAGGAGGTAGCTCTTTCCTTTATCAAAAACACTTCCCTTTCCAAGATTAGAACCTAAGACTTCCAACTTGAAAGTTCAAGTTTTAATTGTTGGGATGTCTCCTTGGAAACGCAGACTAGGGATGATGAAATTAGGCCGAGCAATTCACTAGCTGTTTGGCTTGGCTTGTTAATAATTTTGTTCAGCATTTAGCTTTAGTTCTCGTTAGCTAAGCCCTTAATTTATAAAAATTACTATTTTTTCCATTATTAATTTTACAATTTTAAGTTTTTCATGCCACTAAGTTGTTTGAGTTGCAATTGGCTCGTATTCTGTGAGCAGAGTCAAGCTGAGTTTGGGCTTCAAAAATTCTATTCAATCTGAAGTTTTGAGATGAGCTCGACTTGAACGTAAATTATATGTTGAACAAGGCTCTGGCTGATTGAATTTTTGCTTGGCTTGGCTCTGCTCATTTTTACATGTAGTTCTGTACTCTACTTTTATATTTGATTATAATCCTTGGCAAAATGATATTTTCTTAAATTTTCTATTTGTGGTCCTATAAATATATAAAATTTTAATTGGTTTCTCTAGGATTCGTTTTCAAAACTTAAAATGTGCTTCCGGGAATTATTCTGTAAGCTCCTAAGAGAATATACCCGAAATATCTCGCCAATGATATTGGTTTTGTTAGCATTGTCTAAAAAAGGAGTAATCTGTGGTCAATTGCAACTGTAATGTTCTGACTTCTGTATAATGGTCCATGACATGTTACGTTTCAATGAATTGTGTCACAAGTTAGCTCCATCTTATAGCATGCATATTATTGAAGGGGTGCCAAACTCTCACTTCATCGGCTCATATTCCGTTTTGTTGGAGTATGGCCAGTGCATGATCTCTATGGCCTCAACCAAAGCCGCCTATAATAATATTCACTTTAGAACTCAAAACGAGAGAGCAGGATTCTGCCCTAACATGGTACACTGTTGAGAGCACGGCAGCTTAGTGCAGCACTTCCTTCTCTAATATGCTTGTTTTCATCTCTGCTAGAACCAAATGAACTTCGTATTTCCGCATGTTTTCAATTCATCCCAGTATATTGTCTTTTTGTCTTTGCTCTCACTAAATCTTGTCGAGTTCTAATGTCTTGTTGCATCATTATTGTTTGATTGTGCAGACCGTCGTCTTCTGTTTGGTGGATATTTATATAATGCTTGGGAAAGCGTTTTTGCCACACTTGGAGGGGCTTAACAGCACTCAGTTGCGGTTGGTTACAATTTATGCTAATCGGATCTCACAGGCCAGGACTGGCGCCCCTATAGATGCTGACCATGATTAGCTGGTTCATTTGGACTGGGAGCTTGGGGTTTTGGAAACTTTTACATAATTCGTTGTTGTTTATTTTGTATATTGTGTGAATGCATTTCAATGATGATTTCTTGTTTTCTTTCTTTTTCTTTTTAAATATATCTAACTTCTCTGTCCTTTGATTTGCTGGGTTTGGAGAAAGAGTGCTTTTGGTTAGGCATCAACTAGGGAGTTGCACTATTGTGCCCAATTTGTAATCACCATTTTCTTAACATTGTTGTTATATTGATAAAGAAATATGGTTTTGGAGAAATTTCTGTACTTGTATAGAGGTGTCGGATATGTGTTGGGAAAGTTTAATTTTTGTTTGTCCTAGTTTAAAAAGCCTGTTTTACTATTTAAAAGTAATAAAAAATTTGGGTCAAGTTGACCTAGATTGAGGTTTGGTTCATTTTGAGTCGAACTTGTTGGATCCGTCCATTTTGAGTTAGGTTTGTTGGGTCAAGCAGATAGTCCGGCTTGTTTACAGATTATTGAATTGTATCCCAATATTTTTCGTCATCTTAATGAATATCGCTAGATTTTTTTAAAATAAAGGAATTGACGTCTATGGAGTTTAGTTTGATTTTAATTGATCAATGCCGTTGATGTTGTCCTAACTCTACAGTTCATATCAATCGGGGCAAACGTCAGGTATCAATCTTGTTTATACTAAAGGAAATTCGCTCATAAAAAGCGTGTTATATTTGTTATTTGAACTTTGAGCAAATAAATAACACCGGCCAAAAGAAAAAAAAAAAAGAAAGGAATGAAATTGGTCGAAATCACTGTAATTGGTTCAGTTTCATGAAACAGTCTGCCTTTATCGGAAGTGAGCTCATTTGCTATGGCGATCTAGTTTAAAATTTATGTGATAATCATGCACAAAATGAGGAAGGTAAAACTAAAGACCTAGGATGCTCATCAACTGAAATAGACTGCTCTCTTTCGTTACATTATATTACATTGAATTAACAAAGTTGATGGGTCTATAAACATAGATGGGATGATCTATTGTATTCAAAGAATCATGAAATTTACAATGAATGATGGGTCCATCATTTTGGGTCTTTGCTCTTATTCTTCCTGATTCTTTTTTGCCTCTCTTACATTGTAGAACGGTGTGTAAATAACACTTCCTTGAACGACCTGTTTATCAATAAATTTCACTGCCTAATTCCATCACTCACACCCTCTTTTTAAGTTTTGGTGCATGCAGGGTTTCCAGTTGCACAAACCAATGGCACCACCAGCCGTAGCTTCCGGCAATCCAGCTCTCCAGGCAGGGCCAATAATGATGGAGAAGAAAAAGGGGAATGCATTTAATGAGGTGATCATGAAGAATAAGTTGATTGCCCTTGTGGTTGATGGTGACAGGTTTTGTCGGATGGTCGAGCAGGGACTTACTTCATGCTTATGGAGTTTTTGAAACCCAAGCTGTGCACAAATGGCAGGTGGGCTGTGGTCGACCTCAATGTCATTGACAATGCTTCTTCCTGTTCTGAATGGCCTTGAGGTACGTAGCAAAACATCCACTTAATATGATTAAGACAAATCTCATTGATCCTGTCATTATTATTATTATTACCGAAATGTATACTGTTTGATCAGCTCTTTTACCTTCAATGTTTTCATGGCAGACTACAAAGCAGATTCGTGCCATGGCCATGGATTTGTGAGTTACAAGATGCTGGGCGTTACTGCTTATTCCTACGACATAGAGAGAGAGAGAGAGAGAGAGGCAGGCATTTCTGATTTCTGACTTCCGGAGTTGATGATTTCCATTGAGAAACCCCCTCAGTCAGTCCTGACATTTTTGGTTCCTATCTCCTGACAAAGGAATTCTACAGAATCGGAGGACTTCTCATCTAGTTGTTGGAGCTTGGCATTGGCTACCCAATAAAATCTCACCCATGCTTTGATCTTTTTTGTTCTTGTCTGTTTTTCTTAACCTTGAACGTTCTTCAGCGTCGTAAGTTTTATGTTGTCTAGTGTTTTTAATAGCTGTCGGCTATCCCTATGGTAATGAATGACATGATTAAGATTGTCCTCAGACAATGCCTCAGATTTAGCCATATAATTTTCTTGTTTTCTATGCTTGTCTTTATCTAACTACAAGTTTTCGCTTATTTAATCAACCACTTTAATAACTAAACAAAATTGTAATTCTTAACTTCGTACCTTTTTTTGAAATATCATCAAATGATAACTCAACGGCGTTACTACGAATTTAATTTGTAGGCATTACGTTTGCGAGGTATTACTTGTTTAAACATAATCAATATATAAAAAACAAAACTTAAATAATAAGAGATAAATAACAAAATATAATTCATATATAAATATTATATTAAATTTATAATTTAATTTAATTAATTTATATAATTATCTTTAAAATATAATATTAAATAAATTTAAAATTCAATTCCCGAAATTCACAAAACTTTTCTTGTTCCAACAATATCTCTTTTGCCTTTCCTTTGATCTTTTATCTTAAGCAACACCAATTTGTTACATCATTCTAACATGTGTCATTGAATATTTTAGAATAATTATGAGACAAAATTCCACACCGGAAAAAAAAAAAGAAATGATGTTGTTTATATATAGAAAAATAAATGTCCTTGAAAAGGAAAATCTGAAATAATGCTCTTTATTACGAAGAAGTAAATGTCTTTAGTAGTTAGA
>JBBYHM010000026.1:14057759-14100837 GCA_038381775.1 Adansonia rubrostipa
TGAGATTAGATGTAAGCTATTATCTCATCTTCTCTAGTCCATTCTCCTTTGTTGGTGTGACCTTTCTCACAACAACGGGACCTGCCCATTTACTCCAGTACTACAACTTTGCACCATTATTTGACGACAAGGTTTTTATATCTTCGTGTTGGCGGTGAGGCTTTGGCGAAGAGCGTGGATTGCTATTGTTATTGCTAGATTGTAATTGTTAAAGAGAGGAAATAATCACATCAACAGAGAAGTCTCAATCTCAGGTTGGGAAATTGTGAAGATGTACGTAAAGATTCAAATTCATAAGGGGCATTTTTGTTCAAATTCAAATTCACAAGGAGCCAATGGAACTACCGGCCTTTATAAAGAAAATTAAACTCATAAACAAACAACTGTAAAAAGAACTCTGGTGAATGAAGTTTACTAACTTTGGTTCTTGTTTTAATTTTTATTGAATCAGAATTTGCATTTTAATTTCGGAATTTGTGAAATATTTGTGGCTTGTATGGTTTTAGGTAGAACAAAGCCTCGGGTTCTAGTATTTGTTGTTTCTGGAAGAAAACGCCTCCCGAATATAAATTGTAACTTGTGCAGCAGAGCACTATTCAAAAAAAATTTTTTTTACCAATATTCCTTAATTAAATTAAATTGTTAAAAATTGATTGGAAGCTGAACATTTATGGAGTATGTTCCTAGTTTTTATGTCTGTTTTTTTCTTTCAAAATGTCCCCAACAATGTTAAGAATTTGAAAGGTAAAATAAAAAAAAATACTTCAAAATTTAATTTAATTAATTTATATAATTATTTTTAAAATATAATATCTAATAAATTTAAGATTTATGAATTTCGGTCGTGATGAAACACAACAGTTATGGCATTTTCATATGTTAATTCCTCTTTCTCTTTGACTTAAAGGAATTAAACATACCACGCGTGTGTATATATATACATATATATATATATATATTCAAGTAAATATTGTTAACTTATTATAATATTCACATGCGAAAGCATGTTTAACATAAACTAGTGTCTCTAAAACATAACATGGATGTAACTTTTAAGGAGAAGGGCACTAGCCTCTGGCCGGCAAGTTTCCGTTAGAATTATCTTTACAGCAATTCTATTTGTCTGAAGTTCTATTCATTTTCTGTCCCTGCAATATGAAAACTAATGATCATTTAACTTTAAAACCAGTGAATGGGATGGAAATTCAGCTAAATGTTTGGAACAACCATGCCTTATGTCCTCTGCATTTTCGAATCTGATAGCTTCAACCCTCTATTTAAAGAACTATTTAGAAGCCATTGATGGAGCTACGTGGAGTACCAGCGCCGGAGGTATAGAAATAATGCAGTTGAAGCAGCCACAACATATGGAAACACAGTCCAAATTCCCTGTATGATTTTATACATTAGATATAGCTCTATTTACAAAATCAAAATTTTCATTAAGCATAAGAAGAAGCTCTTCAGTCTTTACCACTACTGTGGCAACAGTTGCAAGGGCAAATACTGGGCGTTTCCTCATGAAAAATCCGATTCCGAGCTGGACTCCGGACAAAAGAAAAAAGAAGAGAATCTAGTGTTAGTTCTTAGGAATAGCAGGTTGAAATATGTGGCTCATGCAAGAATACGTGAACGTGCAAAATAGCAATGGTTGGAGGATAAAAACGACTAACCTGAATTGGAAGAGTGACCAAGCCACCACAACAAACTCCAGCAAAGAAGAATTCAGGAGATATTCCCTTCATTATTTGGAAAAAAGCATATCATCACCTCAATTATCAACATGATTGACAGCCAGCCATGCGATAAAGTATGGTACATAGGAAATGAAAGGCCATTTAAGCAAAAGCACAGATATGAAACAATTGCATCATTTTAATTGTTAGATGATACTTTATCTATCGCCTTCTCGATTGCAAATTATGACTACGATACATTTTTTTCCCTCGCCAGTGTATGACGGATCGATCTTTATATGACAAACTATAACACACGCTCATGCCACTCACTTATCAGTTCATGTCACACTTCAGTGTAGGACCAAACACATACTTTCTTACGTCTCTAATCAGTCTTATCCTCTTTTAAGCGTTGCAATGGCCATGTTTTGCGAACTAACAACAATTTAAACCTCAGTAATTAAGCCACCAGCATTGCCATAAAACCATCAGCAACATATCCTCCACAGTAAGATGGCCCTTAATGTTTATCGATCATTAATTCGTGTCCGTGTCTTAATGCACTTGGTTGGTGAAGTAATCATATGCTAAGATACCATAATGATGGATCGTGTTTAATGAATAGCCATTATTACCATGCAGAGAGAAATAGAAGTAGTCACTAACCAGGAACCCTGCTATGAAAGCTGTGGGATTTCTTACTCCTAGGGAAAATCGCTCGACTGCATATCGGAATACAAGACCAATAGAAAGTGTAAATTAATTTCCACAAACAAGCGCATTGAAAGCTCAATCATAATTCATCGATATTATTAATTGAAGAAATTTGTCTAACATAATTACAAATGTTCCAAAATGTTAAAAAACAAAACTAGAATATGAACATTATGCAATTCTCTTGTAAACTACATACATGTCAGGTTAATCATAATAATAAAATTGAACAACATAAGCTAACACTATAACTCCGGTTTGAGAAAGCAAGATGTTCTAGTTTCAGGATGATGCAAGGTAAGATGATTGTAAATGAATATCCATGGTTGAGGTATTCTAAATTTGTTCTATGGAAGTTGGATGACAAGATATTACCATTGATTTCAGCAGTACCGAATCCTCGTCTAAAAAATCAGAACCATAAAAGTAAACAAGTCTATCAATATGCATATTTAAGAGAACTCTCCATTGATCATTACCCGAATTTTGATATCATTAGTAATCATTTACATTGAAGTTTAATCGATCATGCATTTGGTATAAAGGTCAAAGAAATTTGCAAAAGCTTTATGAATGTATAAAGATCGTCATACATTCGAATTGACTTCTACTCATGGCGTCAGTGATGATCACTGCATCAAATTACAGTTTTCCACATTAATCATGCAAAATAGAATGTAATGAAGGTCTCGCAACTCACTGAAGCCCATGAGATTGCCATATTTTTGAACGACACGCGTGATATGCAACATCTTCTCTTCGCCGATCCCCAACTGTAGTAGTCATCATCAATATTAACAAAAGAAACAAATCAAAACCTTGCAAATGCAGAAGATGTACATGTTCCAACTAGAATGAGCCAAAATCATAAGCAAGCAATTATTTTGAACCATAAACAAATGCATGCATAGAAAATCCTTAAGACCGCAAGGAACAAAGCAAACCTTTGAACAAACATCATCAGATGCTCCACTTTGTCTGAACAGCTTTCCGATGTAAAATGGTATCATATCACTGATGCAAACTCCCCTACAATTTCAAGTTGCCATACATCAATGAATAAGAAAAATATTTAAGAATCATATAAGCTTTAACGTCGCAGAAAAGGACTATAAAGCAAGTCATAACCAGTTTCATAGTTAAGGGACTCCTTATTATGTCAGGCACACATTTGGACTCAAGTTGATTTTAAAGTGGTTAAAGGTGGATTATCCCCAAGAGCTCTGTGCCTTGGATTACTTAAAGCCTCAATTTCCTTGAGATTCTAGCTCAAGGCTTTTCTTTTCATCCTTAGGACTTGTTTAGTCCAGCTCTTTTCCCTGTTTTGGGCGACTAAAAAGCAATTATGAAGCTCTTATGAAAAATAAGAGCTTTTAAAAGTTAAGCTAGAGTTGTTAGATAATTTTATTTTTATAAGCTCTTTTTTTATGAATATTTTTACCTTCATTGTGTAAGCCTTATAAACTAAAAGTCTTAGGGTTGAAATCTATGTTACTAGGACTCAGGTGTTAGTTCCATGTTTTACACGTGTATGTTCAATTTTTTCTAAGTCTTTCAATACCTTTGGAGGGTTATATCCTCATATTCATGTCAAAAAATGTATCGGACACTAATAGCTCAAGAAAAATGAAGAGTTGAAGCAACATTTTACAATTAGGAAAATACCATATTCACCACGTTTTACAGTTATCTTTCAAAGAATGCCTGCTAATCTGAGTTAATAATCATATTACAATAAAGCACCAATGAAAAATATGGAGTAAGATGAAACAGCTGCTAACCAGTATACCCAGAGTACAGTGGATATTAAGTATGGGGCATTTCTTGAGAGAGATTCAACAAAGGAATGCCATGTTCCATCCAATGACAGCATCCGTGCCAAAGTTATGCCAACCTACATTTTTCAAACTTCAAATCTTTTCAAAAAAAAAAAAAAAATTGAAAGGGTGTGCATAGTTTAAAACTAAAGACCTAACAAAAGCGAAGAAAGGCAGCAAATTTTTGAGTCAGCGGACAAAGGACAGACCCAGATGTTTAAAGCCTCTTCACTAACGAAAAGTCCACAGCCAGCAGCCATGAGCAACCAAAAGTACAGCCATCTGAAACATGGCATTTTGGTTAAAACTTCAGAACCGTTTTGGGCGGAACAAATACTGTTCAGCTTTGGCTTTATTGAGTCTTCGTTTGCTAAGAAGGATGGACAGAGTAAGGAAAGAAAAATTTTTAATCTAATGGTTTAATTTTCATAACCTATCTTATCCAAATTTAATTTTCCTTAAAGCATTTTTGTTTCTTAACATGAAAAAATTAAAAAAAATTAAACATATCATATCGAACACATATCAATATCTGACACTTATCTTGAATTCTGATAACATTGTTCATAACCATTTTCACGCTTTCTAGCTTAACTATTGGATAAAGCACTTTTCTATCCTTATTGCTGTCAAATCTCCTAAGGACTAAAGATTGGAAAAGCTCCTACCTACAGATTCCATCCCCCACTATCATTTTTCCTCGATATCCTTTCCATTCCATGTCTATCCTCCCACTTTTCTCTCCTTTAAGACTAAGGCATGTTTAACAATGCAAACTGTAGAAAAGGGAAAATTTTAGAATTGCAGTTTGTTCTAATAAAATGTGTTAAAAAAGCTGGAAAGACTATGATGATGAGGGATACCCTGGTGCATATTCTGGTAGTATAAATCTGTACCCAAAAGCTTTGAAAGTGAAACCAGCAGAGGGATCCATAATTGAAGAGGCCGCTGAACCTTCAGCCAGGCGTTGAACTTCTAGCAATGATCCAAAACTGGCTCCCTTGAGGCCAAACGATATGACAGTCAGAGCTGCAGCGACACCTAATGCTATTACTAATTTTGCCAGAAATGAACTTCCTGTACCAGAAGTAGTCCCATTGTTTTGATTTTCAAGCACCTCATCGGCAGCTCCATTTGCTTTCTCTAGCTTATCTTTAGATTCAGCTGCCTTTGCCCCAATGTTTTCACTATCCCCATGCTGAAAACTTCTAACCCTGTTTGTACTAATATGAAATGCATCATTTGTCATCCACCAGATTCACGGATTAATTAGTATAAAAATGAATTGACATGAGTAACAATGTGGCCTTGGGGGGGAAACCCTGAAATTAGGGCATGTCAAGTGATTGTGGAGATGGAAAAGTATTGCATATATAAATCTATAATGTCTAGGGAAAGAGGTCAGTGGTATCCAATTTAAACTGTATCATAATAATTCATACTTCGGCTGGTGCTTTATATTAATCGGATTCAAGTGTGAGTGAGTATAGATATAGGTATATTCAATTTCCCTAAAATTTTATGTATTTCGAGAACCTTTGAAGGATCATATCTCCGTATAGCTATGTTTGAATATATTTCAGATATGGGTACTCCAAAAAAAATAAGAGTCGGAACAACATAATTGATACTTAGGTTGCCCTACAAATTCACCATTCAACCACTGTATCCAAGAATTATCAACCTCCATAAAAACAATTACTCTTGCTAAGACAAACTTGCATCATTTGAGGCACTAACGCAGCATTTAAAGTTCAGCTACTGCTGACCACAGCTTAACCCTTAACCAAATATAGTCAGTATAATGATCAGCAATTGGCTAACTGACTGATTTTTTAGTAATGGCTCTAAAATTAAGAAACTCTTAAAACTTCGCCCAAATGGTATGATAATTAATTCCCAAACTCAAGTTTTAAACTTCGTCTACAGGGTTTATGGCTTTGCCATAACAAACTCTTAAAACCCAACAATAATAACCACTGAAAACAGAAGAAAACTAACAAAAATGCAAAATAAATGAAAGTTACCTGAAAGTTGGCTGTCTAAAGAACTGGAAAGCTGATAAATCCCTGGCTCTGGCATTATTATCAGAGAAAACTATGAAAGGAGCTGGAACACTGAAGCAGCCAGGCCGCTTCGGAGGAAGTCGTCGATGGCATGAGCTGGGAACTGGTTTTGAAGGGTGCAAGGAGTAGCCATTGGAGAAGAAAACTGCAATGAGTGACATTCTTGGGAAGCCTTGAAAACAGCTTGATGACAAGGCGAGGCAAGGAAGTGTAATGGACATTTTATGAGGTGAAAAGGTCGGGGTTCAAGGAGGAATGAGGGGTGCATGTGGCTTAGTTTGATTGGTGGCGTTCATTTGCTAATTAGAGCCACTAATGTATGAATAGCAAACGATGATGATATCTTGTTCGATGGTATTATAACCGAGTACCGAACGAAGTCAAAGACACAAGCGGTTGACTTTGTAGCTGTAACTTTTGTTCGGACGTAAGGCAAAAATCGTCAACCCAAGTGAAAGATTCGGTGAGTTCCCACTTTACGAGGGTAATTTTATGAATAACAAAAAATAATGGTTATTTAAAATGTTTATTTAAAAATATAATAAGTAATAATTATTGTTTAACAAATTTTACATATTTATATTTTGAATTAAATATTTTTTTAGCTTTTAAATTTAACTTGACTTTTAATATAATAGGTAAAAAAAAAATTTATCAACTTAATACCTCAAATTTGATTTCATCAAATATATTAATTTTTTGAATTAATATCGTTAATCAAAAATTGGTGCTATACTCAACAACTTATAAGAGCGTTAGATTCGATAAAATATTATTTCATCATAAGAAATTTAAAAATTAAAAAAATTAAATTTTTTTTAAAAAAAATTATATTAACGTAAATATTAATAATATAATATTTTTATAACATATCAAACTCTCTTTAATTATTAATTATTATGTCAACCTTTAATTAATGATATTAATTTAAAGATTCAATATATTGACGGAATAGTTTTTTTAAGTTTTAAATTTAAAATCGGGTTAAAGCACCGCTTTTATATATATATACTATAAATAAAAATAATAAATAATAAAACAGTTTTTTATTGGCTTGTTGCTATAGGGTGACGGTGGACTCCACCGCACACAACAATCTTTGATCCCCGCCCTGTATTAAAATAACGGCGATTGGCGTCGAAACTCGCTCCCTCTTCTAAAAATAAATACATAAATAAGGCCTGCCAAAGCAAGAAGCAACGAACAAAAAGCGTTTAAGTCTTTGGCGGAGCCACCGCGACTTTAGTAGCTGATGCGGCGGTTTCACGCTGCTGCGTTTCCATTTCGCTCTCCGGAAACGATTTTTTTTTGCTTTAAAAAAAAAAAAACGCCTTTTGACAACGACACGCCTCAGCTACTTTGGTCAGCTATCTGACGCCAAAAGAGGTTTTTTGTTTAAAAAGAAAAAAGCCTTTCGTTATTTTATTATACTCTAGAAAAAATAGAGAGAGAAATTTAAATTTCATATTAATCTAAATTTTCGTGAATATAATCTCGCTCAATTCGTCTGAAATGAATGCGGTTTTTTCCGAGGTATATTAGGTTACGTTTTTTTTTTCGTAAAATTTTTTTTTGTTGTTTATTGATGAATTAATAATGCCATCGGAAGCAATTTTTATCTTTAATTTTGTTTGGTTTAATTCTTTTTTTGATCTGACGCGATTTAATTCCGGTTCTTTTTCTTTTTTTTTTCTATTGTATTTCGGACTAGTAATAATCTTTTTCTGTCTATGCCGATTCATGTCCTTTTTTTGTCCATTTCTGTTTGAATTTCTGGTCAACTTCGTCGTTTTTAATAGCAACGATCTTTAACAGAGAATCGTACAGATCCGGAAGATTTGCTATAATATATAAAAGTAACACCATCTGAATAGTTCTCAGATTTTCAGTGTTTGCTTGGCTGCAGATTCAACTCTGATCACGATCTCGGATACAAATTACAATGCCCGGTAAGTTATGCCTAATTGTACTGAATTTTGATCGAAATCGAAATCAAAACGGTGATTAATGGATTTACTTTATGTTTTTCTTTTTAAATTTTCTTGTTCTTAATAATGTCAGGAGAGATAATTGCATTTCAAGAAAATGAGATGTCTAGAAAGGAAGGACATTTGGATTTCGAGACGTCCGAGGAGGAGAAAAGAAGAAAAACGGGAAGGGGATCTTTAAAGAAAAAAGCTATCTCTGCTTCCACAAAGCTAACACACGGTCTGAGGAAGCGTGGCAAACGAGTGGCTGATTGCGAATTCGCAATTGAGGATGTAAGGGACGCGGAGGAGGAAAAGGCGGTCAGAACTTTTCGCCAGGCATTGCTCGCAAAGGATCAGCTTCCCGCACGTCATGATGATTACCACACTTTGTTAAGGTAATTTAACCGACCAGTAGACTTTTATTGCAGTTTTCAGCTGAAAGTTGTGCTATCCATTTGCGTGTCTAGTTAAACTTAAACAATGTTGATAAGATAATGAGATCATGCCAGTGAAGCAAAGCTGTGCTGTTTTAGGTTTTAGCGATAGCTTGAATAATGACGTCATTAATAATGCGACCCACCTCAAGCTTTGAATTGTTTACATATGATTTTAGGAAGAATTTATATATGTTTATTTCTGAAAACAAGATTTCCCATTTGATCTCAAAATTTCAAAACCTTCTGGTCCTTTCGTAGAACTTTGTAATTATTTTATAAACCGTAATCATTTAAGCATGGCGTGTATACGATGTGTGTGTTTTCTAGCAAAAAAAAAGTCCGTTGAAATTTTAAAAGAAAATATCAGAATTGTCTCTTGATTACTTAATTGTTGGTTTATTGATTACAAAGAGTAGATGCCTGAACTGAACCGAACTGAATTGATTACAAAGAAATCATATTCAGTTTACTTATTTCATTAACTGAACTGCCCCATTTTTTTGAATTTTGGCCATTTTACTAGTTTTCATTGTCAAATCTTTAGTGGCAAGAATTTGACAAGTATATCTCTATATAAAATTATTTAAAATGCTACTGTCTAGCTCAATTGATTTATGATTGGCCTCTTATTCTAATAGAACTGAGATTTGTAACCTGCACCTTGATAGACACAATGCAATTTCTCTGCTGGAACGGTGGTGAAGCATTGGATACTGAGTTTTCTTTTGACTAGTATTTGATGTAAAAGCATCTTCTTAAGAGTGGTAATAATTTCTATCTCTTAATACCAAACATGTGAGTTAGTGTTCATCTTATAACATTGGGTTTTGAAGGTTCCTAAAGTGTGGCGCTTTATTAAAAATCTTCCCCAACCAAACCGTACTAATTGAGTCTTTTCCGGATTCCCTTAGTATTCGGATTTGATTTTTCCATCAGGAGTTCTTGAGCTAGACTTAACCACTGATTTTACTCTGGGCTAGACTTTCAGAACCAGTAGACGTGGAAGTGGAAACTACTTTAAAGTATATTTTTGAAAGACATTCTTATGCCAGCTTATCCCAAAAGCAAAAAAAAACTACATTCCTCGTCTTCCCAAACCCCCCTTAAAAAAAAAAAAAAGAAAAAGATAAACAAACCTCCATTCAACTATATTCATCCATTTCGAAAATCTGGAATTTGTTTTTGCAGATTTTTGAAAGCAAGGAAATTTGACCTTGATAAAACTATCCAGATGTGGGAAGATATGCTGAACTGGAGGAAAGAGAATGGAGTAGATACTATTATACAGGTAAAAGTTCCCCTCCTATTATCTTTAAACTTGGATTATTGAAATTTCATCTGCACTACTTATTATTATACGATGGAGATTAACAACTTTGTTATATGCTGTTCATGAAAAATGTGCTGTCCTTTCTGTTGTTAATAGTTTAATATTTCATAGTTTTAAAAAATGCTATTATACATATGCAGGATTTTGTGTATGATGAATATGAAGAAGTTCAGCATTGTTACCCCCACAGTTACCATGGCATAGATAAACACGGTCACCCTGTATATATTGAAAGAATTGGTAAAGTTGACCCTGCCAAGCTAATGAAGGTTACCACAGTGGAAAGATTTTTAAAATATCATGTGCAGAGCTTTGAGAAGGCTTTCATGGAGAAGTTTCCTGCCTGCTCTATTGCTGCCAGGAGGCATATAGATCGTACAACGACAATATTAGATGTGCAGGGGTTGGTCAGTGTTCATAAAGTACGGAACATATGCATTTCGTGCCATATCGTGTTTCTCATTATTTCCTCCTTGATGCAGAACTGGATGAGCTTTGGCAAGGTTGCACATGATCTTGTAATGCGCATGCAGAAAATTGATGGTGACAACTATCCTGAGGTGGCTTAATTGTTTCATTAGGCTGAATGAAAATATATATTTCTGAATAATTCATGAATAAATTCCTTAACAATTACTAACATCAGCATTCTCTCCACAGACTTTGCATCAAATGTACATAGTTAATGCCGGAAGGGGATTCAAACTACTATGGAACACAGCAAAAGGCTTTCTTGATCCAAAGACTACTGCAAAGATTCATGTACAAGAATATTGAAACGTGTGATCATATATATACATTGATACATGCTTTGTTCGACTTTCAAGGTTTGGTTTCAACTAATCAACAATTATTCTTTGATCATACAGGTTCTTGGGAACAAATTCCATAATAAATTATTGGAGATTATCGATTCAAGGTTGTCAATTCTTCTGTATTATTAAAGAAATGTCTTACTGCCTGCTTGTTTTGGACTTCCAACTAAACTTGTTTGTGGAAAATCTCCCAAGCAGCCAATTGCCACAGTTTCTTGGTGGAACTTGCTCATGCCCTAATGATGGCGGTTGTCTTAGATCTGACAAGGGACCCTGGAGTA
This sequence comes from Adansonia rubrostipa, assembly GCA_038381775.1. Lineage (NCBI taxonomy): Eukaryota > Viridiplantae > Streptophyta > Magnoliopsida > Malvales > Malvaceae > Adansonia > Adansonia rubrostipa. The sequence continues at coordinate 14,068,869 of JBBYHM010000026.1, forward strand.
ACCCTGAAATAATGAAGGTAGTATCCTAGTCAGTATTCAGAAGGAAAATGGATAACTAATTGTAGCCTTTAGTAGCACGACTCTTTCCTGATGTGTGAGAAATGCCCTGCTTATTATTTTATGCCCTAAACTAAAAGTCATCGCCTGTATTCTTTATTCAGTTGATACACTCTGGAGATGCATTGTACTTGAGGAAAACAGAAAGTTCTTCCGAGAATGATAATTTGGAAGTTAAAGTTTTTTCTAATAAGGTTCTTCCCACTCTTTTTTTATTAGCCAAGTTCCCTTTGTCTGCTGTCAATTTATCATTATTTAGTTATGCTTCATGTTCAATGTTAATTGGTTCTTTTGGCAGGTTGCAAGAAGTGAAATATCTTATGCTTCTGATGTGAGGCCAGATATTTCAGACTTCATCCAGTTAGTATCACTTTCAGACGATGTAATTTGCTCTGCGCCACCTTTTGGGTTTCTTTTTCAACTTTCGTTATTAACTTATTCCTTTCAAGATTGTAGTCGTTAGACTTTATAACACTTGTTTCTTTTATGCGACTTTGCAAAAATATTATTTAATAATTATTGATCCTTGTGTCAGGGAAGGATGAGTGGTCCTAATTCTATGCATGGCCTTACTGAACCAGAAAATGTTGCAAGAATTGAAGAAGCGAGTTCAACAAGTGAGTGGTCACTCAGTAATCCTAATTGATCATCATATTTGTGTTTATACTGTTGATTTAAATCAGATAATTAATCCCTTATCAATCCATGTTGTGGTAGTTTTCTAGCATGTCCTTGTGAGATAGTTGTTCCAAGTATATCATAGTAAAAAACCATCATTTTGACCAATAAGGGGTGCACTAAAAGGCTTTAAAGCATACCAAGTAGCAATAATCAATCTCTGGAAGGTACAGGACAAACTGTGTCCAATCATCCGCGCTATTTAGATACGGAAGTTGGTAATTGCATGTAGTTTCTTTGGCCATTTTGGATTTGAACTTGTTTCTGCAATCAAATTTTGAAGTGTGACTCTTAAAACGTTTACAGATATGGTTGCTATGATAATAAATATCTGTAGTATAGACCAATAAAGGCGGCATAAGGCAAAACTAGGAGCCCTACTATCTGCTTCCATGTGTCAGATAAGCTTTCTCAATCAGCCATGCTTGATTAAGTTATGGAAGCTTGTAGAAATCTATCTGATTTCACTGGTCATCCAGGGTTTGAACTTGTATAGTTTTATTCTCAATCAAAGTTTCAAGTTTTGACTCTTAGACTTTTAATGAAGCCTGAGTCGTCATTATTGCGTAAGAACATTATCTCCTCTTTCTCAGCACTAGAACTTCTTATTGCCTATGCTATTTTTTCTCCTGTAAGCTAGGTCTTGCATCTTAATTTGGTGCTGTTGACAGATGATGTAACTAGTGATATTACTCCAAGAAATCCAGGAAGGAAATTCATTCAGCGTGTAATACACTTTGTGGTTCACTTCGTACTCAAATTGTTGGCATGTATGATTGTCATAGCCCCTGGACTGGGAAGATTTTTGGAAGTACCATATTCAAAACAACAAACAGAAAACCAATTGAATCACCAGATGGCAGGTTCAGGTTGTCTAGAAAATGGTATTTCAACAGAAGCAGAAGATGAGTCACTCCGTCCATGTTGGCAGAGGCTACAAAATTTAGAGACCTTGCTAACTGAGCTTTGTAACAAACCAACAAAAATTCCGCCTGAAAAGGAAAAGATGCTTCTTGAGTCATTGAATCGTATTAAATCTATGGAACAAGATTTACAGAGAACAAAGAAAGTAAGACATCTTTCCCCAATTAGTTTTTGAGCCTTCGTACATCCTATTTACTGAATGCTGACTGTTTTTTGTAGGCATTGGTTGTAACTGCATCAAAACAAGTGGAGCTTGCTGAGTCATTGGAACATTTAAGAGAGAGCAACTTGGCTGTAAGTTCCTGTTTTCTTGGGGTAGAAAATATAAACCAGTATTGATTCATTAGGAAGATAAGAACTATGTTACTCAGACTCTTCATCTTCATTAAAGTAATTGTGTCTAACACCTGTGTTCGACATATATTTGAATAGGGTATGAAGTATGATCTTTCAAATATATGTAATTACTTAAAAAGAATTGAGTATATCCATCTCGGACAGATACCCCTATTCAATAATAACTCCCGAGTCTGGTAACATAGGATAAGAATGAGTTTTAAATGTTTAGTTTAGGAAAGTATTTAGGTGACACTAGTCTGTATTCTAATTATTTGCCTGTTGTTGTCAGATTATCTAGATGGCCATGTATAACCCACGTGATGGACATTTGAACCAATTTGTATTAAGAAAAAAAAGAAATGAAAAAAACTAGGTGGGAAGTTAAGCTTCACCATGCTATTCAGATTATGATCAGAGTCATGTATGTCATTAATAGATACAGCATATGCCTGAATAGTTGGAATTCTTGATTTATCATTTCGTATAGCCGAAGCCCAAAAGAAATATGGGATATAAGCATAGATGCTTCACTACAACAAAAGCTGTTACAATCTAGTCTTAAAGCTATTACCATAGCTATGTAATCTGTCGGTAGAGTGCTCGACTCTTGGCTCTAATGACCTGGGATTAAACCATAGCAACCTCAAATATTAAAAAGGGAAAATTTCAATTTCTCTTTCTTCGAACTTTAGTGATGTGATTGGCCTGGTTCACAGTCCAAAATGTATTCATCTGCTTTGTGTTAAATAGAAAACTGAGCCTGCTTATTGGACTCTCCTCAAAAACCGCCTTCTCCATGTTCATGATTTTCTTCCAAGTTTGCAGAAATTTAAGGTGCAATTATTTTTGTATGGGAAATGTTAGCCGATACCTGCTGATATTGATAAAGTTGATATTTAAGTAAAGACGGATTATATTGTTCAAATGCTTTGTATTTTTTTGTTTTTTTTTGCATCTTTACTTTCAAATATGGACTCGAGTATATAACTGAGGGCTTTAGGATATGTTAAATTAAGGCGCACATTCTGATGTTATTGTGTATGGGCATATTACCAGGGGAGATATTCATGTTGGCGAAGAAACTACAAGCCATGAAGATTAATTTACCCGCTTGCTTAAATGTGCCAAGGTAGCCAATATGCATCTTCTGTTTGTCCTTCTCAACTATGCTAAAACACTTAGAAATCTCTTTAGCCTCTGATTCAATCAGGTTAGTTAACTCTTTGCATCGCTCTCACTTTTTATCTTATTCTAAATATTCAATCTTATTTCTTTTTTTTCCTTTTTTGTTTTTTTATATATGTTTTGGCATCAAGGTTGATGCAAGACAGTTTATGAGATGAATGGAGAGCTACCGCCTACTAGACCATGGAAATAAGTTTTTTATAACAAGCATAGTAGGTGAATAAAGTTTTCGAGTTTTTGTACCTACACAGTAGGTCAAATTGTGCATTTGGTCTCTATGCCTTAGTGGGAGTTTTGGATTTGGCCTCTTTACAATAATTTTGCAAAATCGAATACCTGTACTTTTATTAATCTGTAAATTGAATCAAATTTATAACGGGTTAATGTGGTGACATGGCTTTTGAGTATAATAATGTGGCATGATTTGAAATGGAAAAAAGTGAGTCAAAGTTTTTATATTTAATCCATGTACTACAAAAAATACGAATTTAATATTTATATAATTGTTCGTATGAATTGAGTCCTTGTACTTTTTAAAATTTTTTTATTTCAATTATTGATAATGTTAATGTTTTTTCATTAACTTGTTGATATAGGCATTGACGTCGTTGATGTATTTTTTTTACAAAAATGATGTGATATTTTCACATAATTAAATGGTATTCTTTCGGCACACAAAGCATTCAAAATAATTTAAAATTAAAACTAAATCATCAGTTAAAACTAAAAGGTATATATATATATATATATATATAAAAGCACTTGAATAATAATTCAAAAATCAAGTGGATATTATTTATTTTGTAATGAGTCAAGACTTCAAACTTTTATTTCTTACCAACTAAGTCTTCTCGTTGACAGAAATTGTAATTGCCATTGCAAATCATAACGGTTGGAAAAAAAATAGACCATTATGATTCTCGTTAAAAAAAAAAAAAACTTAAATGACGAGAAATAAAAATTTGAAAGCTTGATTAATTGCAAAAACAGATAAAAGTTCACTTGATTTTTGAATTATCGTTCAAGAATTGTTTTATAAACCAAAGTAAAAGCACTACGAAAAACTTTTAAACCGAAAGTAAAATTTGAATAATTTTTGTTTTTAAATGGAGAAAGAAACATATCTCTTACTTACTTTTGGAAGTTACACTGCTAAAAAAAATGTGCCACATCTTTCTTTAGACATATGCGTATCTCTTCACTGATTTGAGGAAATATTTATGATTGTCTGGTTCCACCCCCTTTGTTACAGTTCTTCTAGTCTGATACAACCACTTTTCTTTTTCCCTTTTTAGATTTGCCCTCTTCTTCTGCTGATTTTTCTTGTAAATGAAGCTCCTGATCCTGATCCAACTTTGACAACTTTTTTTCTATTGCATCAATTTTGTAGTCTTTGATCTTGAAATGCCTTGGTTTATGTAACTTATTTATTATTTATTACTCTTCTAGTGTTGAATGTAACGAATCTAATGGTTGGTTCTAACTAGTTCACTCTTTTCAAGTGTAAGAAGCCTGTTTCTTCTATTCTTGGCATTTGATTCATATGCATAATGGCATAATTTGGTCCTCTCTACCGCAAGCACCACAATTTTTTTTTTACCAAAATTTTCTGACCTCCGGGTTTTTACAATTTTATTCATGTTTTTATGTTTTACACGCCTTAGTATTTCACCTATAGCAGGTTATGTATGGACAAACCCTATTAAATTTTCCGTATGTCGCCTAATACGTTGTTTGGGTTTAGAAGAAAAAGGATTAAGCATTTTTTAATTGGAATCTCAACGGAAAACTAATACATTAGAAATTTGAGAACGAATCAAGCCCTAAATCGTACAAATAAGTTTGTGTGTATGTATGGTTATATGTAGTTGCACTTGCACATTTGAATGATATTGTATGTTAGGGAGGAAGACATGAATAACAGTATATTGTTAGTGAACATCATTTAACTTTACAGCCAAACCCACCTCCCAAGTTTTTCATTGTTGCATTGGTTTTGTAGCTTTAAGCCCCCTGTGCACAAATACGCTGGAAGTTGCGACTTGGCTACTTGACATTCTGCAACGTGGGAGTCAATTTGAAGGAATATATATTCGTATTCGCTGCTTGCTAGTCGTGGTTTCCCACCCAAGCCTTAGACTTTGCTCCACAAGTTAAAATCAATGGACAACACCACCTAGAAGGTAGGTCAAGGGCAACAAACTTTTGTGTCTCATACAATCCCATCTAAAATTTCATATAATATATGTATATAAAGCATGTATTTTAACACATGCTGATGTATTACAAAATCCAGGCAAATAGATTGTTAAAGCATTACTTGTATTTGAAGCAAATTAATTTTATGCATATAAAACATTTGCCATACACAATTTCAAATAACATTTATATCAATATCAATCAAGAATATAATTCCACATATATATATATATATTAAAAAATTTTTGCATTAAGCAAATAATTAACAATTTTTTATCTACTCAAGTTTATGCTCATGTCTCTATGAATAAAACACAAAATACACATTCGAATATAAACATAAATGGCATTCAAATTATAGAAACATGTAAAACTAAATTTTATATTGAAGTGAGTAGATTTCTTATATATACACGTGCGTGTGTATATACAAGCAAAAACATGTAAATAAAATAGAAAATACCATCCTAATAACCCGAGGCTTTTCACTTCATTGGTTCAGTTCAGTCCAGTTAAACGGAGAAACCAAAGACAAAAACAGCAAGTGCCATGCAAGGAAAGCACTAGAACGAGGGAAGCCGATGCAATACAGCTTTTCAGGAGTCCCCATGACGATTGGCTTCTTCCCAATTTGAAACAAATCAAAGATTATATTAAGATCCTGAGCGCATGTCAGATGCACCGAAATTTTGGATGTTATACCTTCACAACAGGTTAGGAACAAAATTCGAAGGGCTGCTACATTGGGAGCCCATGGCAACCACAGATGCTGACCTTTTTTTTTTCTTTCTCTTTTTTCTTTTTTGGTACAAAAGGGATAAGGAATAACAGATACTGGAATTCGAACTCCAGATCTGTTAAATGCTCAATTTAAAAGTTACTGCATGAATCAACTTAAGCTAAACTCTAGATTTAGATGCGAATCCTTCAATGTCACTGACAAGTGTGTATACCAGAAAGTCAGAAACCTTATATTTACAAAATTTTCAAAGGCTTTTGCCCGTAAAAATGATTGCTGCCGACTTGATCTGAAATGATAATAATACATGAACTAATCTAGACCTGGTGTGGCAAAAAGAAATAGGCCCCCTTCTACACGAGGAGGGAGTCCATGGAAAAGGAGGAAAAGAAATTAAAAGGGAGATGTGACCTATGTACAAATGCCTGTATATCCGTCTACATCTTCTCAATACTCTAAAGCAGCCTTATACATAATCCCCCAAAATCCAAAAAGAAAGTAGAAACAAAAAAGTCCATTTTCTTCAGTGAATTTCTAACCTGCAAATAGCAATGATCTATTTCCACAATGCAATGCCTTAAAGGAATAACCAGCTTCATCTGCATAAAAACCACAACTTGATTAGTATCCACTCTCCATTCAAGTTAAAGAAACAGAGAATGCTGACAGCTTTAGACAATCCAAATAATTAAATGGCCAAGCATCCATAGACAGCTAGCTGAAAAAAAGTAGTTATCCATACAAAATTTGAGATTTGGGCCGTCGATCAAGAGAGAATCATTTATCATCATTGTTATATTACAACAGTATAATAATTCAGCATACACCAACCTGTAATATAGTAACACTATATCACACCTGCACAAATTTGTAAATTGTTATTACCTGTACACTGCTGTTGCAAGGGCATGCAAACCCAATCCTTGCACGATCCATCGCTGTTGGAACTGCTCCATCAACTAGACTGCTTCATTCTAGCTTAGAATTAGAAGGCCTGTGATACAAGCTGGCCTGTACTGCTTGCAGATGTGCAGTTTGCTGTTGTGACTGTGGCTGTAATGGCAGCTGTTGTGGGGGAGAATCATGCTGGTCTTGTGTCTGGTAGTGTTGTTGAGATGGTGGTGTCGTCAGAGATTTTTTTAGCTGTGGCTGTTGCAACCACTGTGCCCCAGCATTATCTCCATGAGCGGGTAAGCTACCTGATAACTGCCTCTGCCCTAGCCCTTGGCTGACAGAAGGTACAGAATCACTATTAGCCGAATTTGTAAGAGGAGGGCTTCCTATGGATCCTACTTGAGTGGCCACATTTGGCAAACCAGGATCATACACTGGTTCCGGTGACTTCCACTGAGAACCAACAGAAGGAGAAACAACTGATAACATGTTAACTGAATCAGTGCCGGCCTGAGGCATTGCCATGGTTATGGTTGTACCCATCTGTGAAGCATTATTCATGGGCAGTTGGTCAGGTTGAGCAGGCTCAGCCTGAGATTTGCTGGGAGGATCAGAGTTTACTTGTTGATTCTGTTGAAGCATCCTTTGAATGTTATGTTGATTTTGATTATCCTGCTTTTGGTGTGCCTGTGATCGCAGCTGCAAAAGCTGGTGGTTTGGACTCATAGCTGCTGGTACGGATTGATGCACAGCTGATAATGCATGACCAGAAGGCACTGTGGAAACCTGACCCTCAGAATTATTATCGGAATGGGAAGCCATCTGCTGGAGTTGCTTTGTGGGTGCTGCTGCCCCAGAAATTAGCTTTTGCAGCGGCTGGGAATGATTCAAAGATTGAGAAGAAACTAGAGGTTTAGATGTTTGGACTGGGCTCATACCGGAACCAGGATACAAGCCTTGACCTTGCATCAAGTGCATCTTATGCTCTCCTTTCTCAGCAGCTTTGTTGCCAGGGGCCATGTTAATGCCATTCAGATGTGCAAGATCAACAGAAAGGTTCTGATGCACCTGCATGTTCCCTCTTCCCACTCCCTTCAAAAGTTTAGCTTGCTGTTGAGACTGCGTTTGTTGCCGTTGCTGAGGATGGTGCCTGCTAGTCTGTTGAAACTGCTGCTGCTGCAGGGGCTGCCGCTGTCGTTGCTTGCCTATCTGATTGTTCGACCCACTAGAACCAGGTTGGGGATTCCTACCAAGCCCGTGAGGGGACTGCTGCATTGACATAGGAGTCATCGGTGAAGACGGTGTTAGGGGGAGTGATAGTGGATGATTTGAAGCTTGAGACTGAAGCTGGGAACTATTTGGATGAGAAGAGATGGGAAGTTGGGTCTGAGGCTGAACGTGTGGCATCAAAGTGCTAGATGTAGGAAACTGTTGCTGTTGCTGTGGTTGTTGTTGCTGATGCATATGAAGCTGCTGTTGCATTCGCCTTTCTTTAGCGAGGCGCATGGCATACACTTGCTGCTGTGACCCAGTAGCATGATTGGAGCCCTGAAGATGAGTGTGATGAGATTTACTCGGCATATGAGACTGCTGTGGATGCATTTGCTGCTGCTGCTGCTGCTGCTGAGGATGACCCAGATACGACTGAACAGGTGGTGCAGTTGATTGATTAGGGTACGCAGAACTCAACCCATTGAAAGCAGGAATTCCCTGGCTGTTACTTTGAGCCTGCATTTGGAGTTCAGGTACCATTAATTGCCGTTGATGCTCTGGATTGTGGCCAGGCTATCATAAAAAAAAAATGGAATGTCATCTTAGTATAACAGCAAGCACATAAATGCCAAATCAACCGCGTTTTTATAGCCAGAGGAATACTTTATAGCTTAAGAGTTGAGAATTATAGTAAAACAAAATCATGCCATAGAAAGGTTTAGTCATATATTGATTGCAGAATGGATATTGCTTATCAGTCAGCAATTACTTCGATGAGATTTTTTGCAGCTAGCAATCCTCAGTCATTGAAAGTTCCAGTTATCTTAAACTATCACAAAGCATTTGATGAACATTTACTATTTTACACTTCCAATAGAATTCTCCATTATTAACAATGAAAAGCCATAAGATTAAAACATATAGGATTGAAGTCCCCATGTTCTAGAACTGGCATTCACTGATAATATACGGTAATTGTTGGGAGAAATAGATTATTTGTATATAACAATCAAAAATTTATATGGAATAAAAGAAACCCAACCCGCACTAGCATGCTGAAGCATAGACTTGATCATGCTGCTCTCTGGAAAGTCAATAACTTACTTGCATCATTTGTATAGTGTCCTGGGGTCTCAACATCGAGTTTCCTTGACCAGAACCTGGCCCAGAATGCATATTGACAGGACTTGGCATTCCCACCACATTGGAGGAGAGCATGCTGCCAGAGTTCAGCATGGCTGATGATGCCATTCCTTGGAAGCCTGGCCCTGACGTTGGCATGTTTCTATTTATCCCGCACATCATGCCAACACCATTTGGACCAGGTGCCATACGAACCCCACGATCTGATCCAGAAATAGACCCGGGGAGAGCCAAGTTGGACTGCTGAATATTCCTGCCAGATAAAATTTGCTTATATTGTTGGATTCTATGCTGCTCATCAGCTGGCAAAGATGTTCTTGGAACACCGTATCTACCATCCCTGAGAACAAATATGACCCAAAATTTGTGCAATTAGTATGCAAAAGTATGCATGCACAAAGAATGCAAGCTGCACAAAAGCTTCATACCTCAGAGGTGCATTGAGTGGCACAGAAAATGGTGATAAATTACTTCCAAGAACCACGCCAGAAGATCCCTGCAATGAGGAATTTCCTCCACAAGTAGGAAGCATGGATCCCGCAGCTCCTTGATTCAACATTGCTAAACCACTGACATGAGAAGCCTGATATCCAAGGGGTAGAACATCTTGGCTTGATGCAGTGGCATCACAAAGATCTAGAGGCCTTTATCCAGATGAAAAATAAAAATGAAATTGCAGCGCATTACAATAAAAGCAACAAGATGATGACAAGAACAATGAAAAAATCATAAACACGAATGAATTAACAAGCTAAAGCATTAATTAAAACAGCAAAACTTACGTTAGAATCCCTCCATTTAAGTTATTTGGGCAGACTTGTGAAAGAGCAATAACATGAGAATTATGGACTGGCACTATCTGCTTCGGATCCTGATTATTATGCTTTACAAAACACAAGAAGATAGAAAGACCAAATCAGGAAGTTTGGAAGAATCAAGGTGAACTAAAAAAAAAAAAAATTTAGGATGCTTTCAACTTCAGGTTTTATTCAATTCCAGAGATTTTGCCACACCACCGAATGCCAACAAAATAGTAAAAAATAAAAATAAAAATAAAAGGTGAAAATCCTCTGACAATGGAATAAAGTTGGTTGAAATTTAATTTGAAAATTCTTTAAGAGCACAATCTAACGTCAAATAAAAGGGCATCATAGAGTGGGGCACAACAGCTCAAGCCCAAGGACAGCTGATCTACTGTCTTCAGAGTAAATCAAAAATTTCAAAATCTCCTTCGATTGTGCAACTCAACTAGTATACTATTTATTAATGATTTATACTACTACTCAAGTGCTACATGAATTGCTCAGACTAACTGAAGCCAAAATGCAAAGGATACTATAGGTTCAGAGCAAGCCTCTACTCTATATATGACTAGGAGCAGAGAAAAGGTCACCTTCAACCAACAGAACACTTCCTTTATTGCTCTTACTGCTTATCCAAGAAGCATTAATTAAACCCTTTTAAGAAATTGCAGCTGGAGGACAATGGGACTACTGGTCTGCTTTTGACCTTATCATTTTTCATTTTTCATCTCACGAATAGTTTACTGAAAGTTTAGTATTTTCATTTCAGTCTCGGAGCACTAACATCCACAACTAGGAGATGTGAAACATCATCCATATATTTCTCTATTTAAAAAGAAGGAAGATGGCACAATGGTTTTGACAAAGTGGCATCTGTGCAAAACAAATAGAATCCTAAATAGTGCATGCCAGTTTGCCTATTTCCTTGAAGCATAGATCCAAATGTTTCAAAATTACAGCTCGGAAAATCCAGTATATTTTAACCAGTCCCTACCACTTTCAGAAAGCAAATTAACAATGCAAAAAAGAACTTAAAATGCCCATGTAGTCTGAATTTGATTATAGTTCAAACTGATATAAAAAACCTACAAAACTGAAATTACTGAAGATGCCAAAAAAGACTACCTCCAACTAGTTGATTAAATCAGACTGACTTGTTCTTAAAACTACCAAATCACCAGGATCTCTGGAGATAAAATATATGTACTCTAAAATTTACATAGGTACCTGACTACGCCGGTAGTGCTGTTTCTTGCCAATAAGGATGATTTTCTCAAAATGAGACTTAAGAGTATCCTCTTCCATTGGCCCTTGCAAACGTTGAAACAACTGTCTGGCACTTCCCTGCATGAAATACAGTAGAAGCCAATCGCAGAAGATAAAATTAGATTCATGGAATATGTCCTCCAAACATGAATAAAAATATGAATCTACTAGCTTTAGGGAGAGAGAAGACCTTTGGAATGCCAGGCAATGTCGACGGATATGACTGCGAAGACCCTGAATCATCAGCACTGTCAGCTCCATCTCCACTCCTATCCATTAAAATCTTGTGGCGTTCCTTACATTCTTTAGACTTTCGGAATATGCACTGGAGGCATTAAGAAGTCAATGAGATTAGTGCCCCATGAAGAAAGGTGACAAGTGGAAGGGAGAAACAAGGTTAGGGCAAAAAGAGAAAAATAAAACTAGTAAGGCTGCTGTAAATATGGAAAGAAATTATAGACAAATGAAAGAACAAGTAGTACTTTTAGAGCAATAGACACATCAGTGGTGGCAATTTAGAATTATTTCAGACACATTAGAAGGAAGCCCTAGATAACACGATATGCTTGTACAGACATTTTGCTCAAGCACTAACCTTAAATTGAAGGGTACCGTTGATGGCATCACTTACAAGCTCCCAGTATGGACCCAAATCGTGTACAAGGACAACAAGAGCCTGAACATAAATCCAGCAACATCTCAAGTCTTTGTTGTAATGCAACAGCAACTGAAGAATAATTTCAAGACAAGATAACAAAAGTTAACCTGATCTTCAAATAGTGACCATGGACTACCAGAAGCAGGCTGACCAGCAGAAATCTGGAAAAGTTTAGATGGCTCTAATAAGTACACCAGAGCTAAGTCAACTATGAAGCAGATGATCAACCAGACTACAAGCAAACAAGTAAAGGAAAATTACCTTAGGTGTTTTGCCTTTTTTACCCCTGTCACTACCATGAATTAATCTAATGATTTTGTTGGGGTTGGACATATTACTCATTTGGGACCCTACTGGTGAAGGGATGGATCCACTTGGAGTGATGTCAAAAGCATTATCCGACTGTTGCTTCATTATCTTTGACTTCTTGGCATTATACTGCCCATATAAACCTAAGAAAAAGACAAGTGAAAATGTGAAGGGTGTAAGGAAATGACACCAGATAGGTATATCCAACCAAGTAACCAAACATCAAATCAAATACGAGAAAAAAGAGCTTTACCACTGGTTCCATTAGAATCAAAATGATGACTCTCTGCTCTCTTTTTGGAATAATCCCTCTGCCAAAAAAAAAAAAAAACACCATCAATTATGAGATTATCAATTAGAAAAGAGTACATAAAACAAAAATTTGGCAAACAAATGGGAAGAACAGAAGATCATGCAGACAAGGTTCAATGCTGCATAATAAGACTTATGAGTTATGACACCCTCATATCTATCATGGAAAGCAGGATCCAACTTGGTCTGATTTTAAATTGAAAATAATGAAATGACCTTAAAGCTTTGAAAATGGAAAGTTTCCTTAATCAAGAAAATGGAACAAATCCAACTGAAAATATATTTGCAATCAACTTAAAAATCGGCAATGACTTTGAAAAATGAATCTCAAGGTGGGTGAAATTACACTTTTAAAATACCATACACAACCACCTAAAAAAGGCAATCATCCAAGCAGAAAAAAGAATTAAAATCTTAATGATAAAATAACTATACTAATTATTTAATATAGAAAGAAACTATGAAGCAAAAAGAAATTATTTATGTCAAGATAAACAACTTGGAATGATAAAGATAAAAAAAATATCACCTGTTCATTGTGAACAGGAGATTCCAGCTGCCAACCCTGATTGTATGCAGAACCCTACCAGAAACACAATTCAGGCACCTTTAGAAACCATGAAGGCAAATAAAGAAACTATCCAGACCATTCCAGGGGGTTAAAGAAACCCCAGTGTCACATAAAACAGAAAAAATCCTACATACGAGATTCTTGGCCTTTTTCTTCTTTTTAGGTTTTGTTGATGTTCCAGCAGAATCATATGGTAGCTGCCTTTCATAGTCCCCAATTGATTCAACCTCCATGCTTTTTTGGATCTGGAATCCTCCATGCAAAGTACTCTGATCATCCTGAAAAGAATTAGTATCTCCACTAGAAGCATCTGTTTGTGTCGGAGCCTGTAAACCCCCAGCAGCAGCTGCACTACTAAAAGGACTTAAAACCCTCTGCCTGGAGCCAGTGCGCACACGTTTTGTTGGAATTGGACTGCCATGTAGACTATTGGCTGGCCTTTTTCCTATCAACATGGACTGTTGAGCACAGTCTCCATATGGCAAATCAGCACCCACTTTATATGGTCTTCCAGGATATGATTTCATTGAGTTCTTTTGCTTCTTCTGGTTTAATTTTGATGATTTGCTACCCTCAAAGGCTTCAGGCAAATAATAAGTACTTGTTTCTCCTTCATCCTCATCATACATAAAGTCACCATATCCAAACTCTGAATTTGAAGAAGCAGTTAGGAACAGAAGACCATTCAATAACTAAGAAACTCAAAACAAAAAAGTCATGATTACCTGCTCCATCATAAACAGATGTTTCAACCTCCTCTTGCACACTACTGCCAGTTTTCTAGGGGAAAAAAACTTCAATAATAAGCAAGATTGAGTAGAAAAGTTCCAACAGCAACACTCAGATAAATTGGGCATAAAAAGGGAAATGTATATATGTTCTCCATTATAACCATGACTGATGTATTTTCAGATGAATTATATCAGCCCAGTACAATGTTCTTCATAATTTTATAAAAATACTCTCCCTACTTAAATATAGGGGAAGCAAAAGAAAAAGGGCATCTATAGACTCATTAAATGAATTATTTTTACCTCAGTCTGTACCAAATAAGATTCAATAGATCTTCGGTAGGTTTCCATAGCTCCAGAATGAACAGCATAGAAGAGGCTTTCCTGAAAATAAAGTACGTAGGAAATTTGAGCAAAGAATGTAAACATAAATAAAATAATTTCAAAACATATGAACTCCAGAACAAAGCATGCAGAGTTGAACAGATACAACCTATTAAAAGAGATAGCTCAAAAGCTACATCCAAAAGCCAACAATAATGTGTAAATAAACCAGAAAAGCTAAGAAAAAATTAAGCTATTACTTCTGTTAGGTGTTCATCCCAAGAAATGTCCATAATGCCTGAGTCAGATATCCTGTCAGGAGTTGCAGGTGCTTCAGCTAGAAGTGATGGAACAGAGGAGCTATTATATTTCAAATATCTAAGAGCATATGCCCGAATAGCAAATGCATTGTTCTTTCCAGCGTGCCGCTGCTCCTTTGCATCCTGCTCCATAACACGTTTCATAAAAAGGATAAGACAGAAAGAACGATATTTCAAGGTCTGATACAATCTTGAACATGAAAATGAGGGAGCCATCTAGCAGTTTTCTCAAGAGAAAGGAACTGAAAGCAAGGATATAACTCAAACAGCTCTAGAGCTATAACTCAATTCCAAATATTTAAGTGCATATTCCAGAATTTAGTTCTGGAATTCAAAGGCTTCAAGGCATTTTCAATTGAATGTTAACTTGTCATCCAGAGCCTAGAACTCAAACATCAAATAATCCAACCAAGCCCAGCAAGCCAACACACTTAAAATAACCATGGAGAGCAAAATAACTAGAAATCACAATTAGCATCCAAAAAGGTTATGATTAAAACAAGACTACAATCCACATAATTACCCAAGTTCCCAGTAGCCTCTACTCTACATTTCTAAAATAAATCACTTCCTCACCAGATCAAGTAAAAGGTACCTTGTATTGAAGAACAGAACTTATATGCAGCTAACCATCATAAATAATCATAAAAAACCAGCAATTCAATGTGAAGAATACAGAAGCAATTAGCACCAATCTCTAATAAGAAAATTAAACATAAAAATTATCATCATGATGGTTATTATAAAGAAAGACATGCATAAATTGATTAGGAATAAAGACCGATAAATGTCCAACAATATAACTAGTACCATATCAAATTCCGCAGTCTTGTTCTCAGTAACTTCTTTGGCCCTTGAGCCCACCAAATCATGGACACAGTTCTTTGGACCGAGACTTGCATCCTTACTATTTAGAAGTACCTCTGCCGAATGCCAAAAGTCCATGACAGCATTAGCAAGGGTTAAAGCTAATTTTTTGAGTTTACAATACTGATTTTGTTCTTCAAATTTCAATCGTGAAGTAAAAGCAACACGTCGACATATTTGAGCGGCAGCAGTCATCTTCCAAAGACGCTCCTGTAAGCAAATAAAGAACAGAAAAGGGAACTTTATAGGCACATTTGGTCAATTATGTTCTCCAGTCAACTTCATACACAGATAACCTAATTAAGTAAAGCTAATAAATAGAAAAAGCCCTCAATAGGAAGGATAAAAGAACAAGAAGAATGCATAAGTGAATTTAATATATATTCTATAATACCTGAGCAAAATCATTTGCCAACCATTCCATTTCCTCAAGGACAAAGTCCCAGTGAGATTTTCGGCGATTCTCCAAAGGTAAGGTAACAACAGATAGTTCTACAATCCTTTGCCGCTTAGCCTGTTTACCATGATGCCAGACCTTTTAAGCTTTTTAAAGACAAAAGAAAATACATCTAAACTTAAGAAATGAAAGGCATACATCAATTAAAAAGATAAACAAACCACCTCTATAATCCGGGCCTCTTCCAAAATGGAATCTTCATGTGCCTTGTCCACTACTTTCACATTATTATCCAAACTAATTGGAGTATCAGCATTAGCAATAGAGGTTCTTCCTGACAAAGTCATCTCAGGAATCTCAAAAATAGAGTTATTCATTGTGCCTTGGGGCCTACTAGCAGAAACTTTTTCCTTGTTGGGGTCAGAATTATCACCCTGCACGGTACTAACATTCCTATCAGCTTCTGATACAGCACGACAGCTTTGTTGCGCCTCATTGTTGGAAGGACAACTTACCTCATTTTGCAATTCAAATCTAATTTCTTCCTCCACTTTGACAGTAGAATCATTAAGAGAGTGATTTTGATCCATGGAAGTACAAGCATCATGAACAACAGCAGCATTATAAACAGCCTTGATCTCATTCTTTTCTTTTGCCAATTCATCAACAGCTAAACTTAGTAACTCTTGTTTTTCTGACGTTTGTTCCAATGGCTTTCCATTAGAATCAACATTTTTTGGATTAATATACACATCATTATCATTATTTACATCTAAGCTTAAGCAATTTTCAGTGCAAGATGACCCCGAATCCAATCCCTTCATCCCTATTGCCACACTGCTATTTTGCCCTTCATTTGGTATGTTTTTCCTATCTCTTTTGGCATCACCAAACCCATTTAGCTGATTAGAACTAGTATCATTTTCAGTTTTTGTTGCACCTGTACCAAGTGGACATTCAAGACCAGTTGAAACCACCTGATCATTCCCTCCAACAAGATCAGGCTCCTCAAAGGCCAAATTAACTGGAGATTTATGAGCCTCCACTTGCACAGGTTCATTAGGCAGGTCATCTATCAAGCTTTGGGAAATTGTAAAATCAACCTTGCTTTCACATGGATCACCTCTTGACTGGTCAGTCGTTTCTTCCACAACCTGCCTACCATCCAACTCCATATTCAGCCGATTATCAGAAGTTATCACTTTTGATGCCAAATCACCATTAGAAGTTGCAGATTTTGTGGTATTAACACACGGTATGTTATTTTCCTTTAGGTTATTTGTTTCAGATTTCAAAGCCTTCACATCATTTGTTGCTCCATGACTAGGTAAAGAAGAGCCATGACCACCTCGACCCTGAACCATATCTGTTGAACTTGATCGAGCTCCATCTCGATTAATTTTGGACCTGTACCTTCGAGCATATGGACGAAAAATAGTAGAATCTTCTGACTCCTTAGTATTTTGAGCCCCATCCATTTGAGAAGATTGCTCTGATGGTACAACAGTACTCCTCTTACGAAGATGCATAGACATCCTTTCACCTTCAGGCAACTCATTATCACCATCAAAAAGTAAGAGATTATCAGCACTATTGGGTTCACAAGCTGCAGGGACCGCTGGTCTACCACTACTATCTACAGAATCACCATAAGGTGAGGCAGTCAGTGCAAAACTACCTTTCGCTTCACTGTAATAATAATGGATAGGGAAACCGTCAGCTAGGTTACTCCAATATAATTTAGAACCATAGATCTGTAACACATAAAAGTGAAAAGAATAGACCTGGTAACCAAATGTTGTGCTTGCTGATCAGTGAGAGAAGTAGATTGGACACTAACTGAAGCTGCATTGCCAAATTTAAAATCCAAGGGATTTCCACCCTGACAGCAATGTTTTTTATGATGAATATTGATCTATAAGAAATCAGAAGAAGCAAGAGGAGATAAAAAAAAAGTAAAAAAAAAAAAAAATACTTTCTCAAGAAATTCTAGTTCCCTTCTCCTTCCCTCGCGAACATCATACTCCTGCCTGTTACAAATAAGAGTAAAAAATGAAAGAAAATAAGTTGCCTGTACTTAAAAATGAGAACCAACCGCATTTTTCTGGAAAATTAAGAGGGTATGAATAAGCAAAAGCGGAACGTAAGTATCACCTCAGCTCTGCTTGAGCCTTCTCAATGGCTGATCTGCGTGGAGAAGTTTTCACACCAATCCCAACTCCACCATCAACAACCCCTCCCATGAAATCAACCTCAGCATTCACTAAGAGAGCGGATCCTGAGTTGCATCCATGCATCCCTACCTAGATATCTAGAGGCTGGTCCCCTCCCATCGATGCAAAAAGGAAGATATCGGCGAACACCTACAAAAGATGTTTGAAAAAAAATGGAAAAGAAAAAATCAGAATTACAACTAGAGTAAATAGAAACCAAGTCAAATAATGAATAGAAAAGAAGCAGCAAACAACAATTAACAAATATTTCCCCACCAGTGAGTTGCAATGCAGACACTCCAATAACCACAGTAAAGATAATGTGCTTCATTCAATAAAGATTTAAGTTTGTAAGAATTCACAACTGTACAGACAGATATCATCAAACTCGCTCAAGATAATCAATATATATGAAGTTTTCCAGAAGCTTGGATATGGATAGAAACCAACGCTAAAAACAAGGTTGAAACTCCCAACAAATAGAAAAAAAATTACATGACAGAGAATAATTATGCATGCAGTGTATACATTGTTTACCATAAGAAGGATCACTTTAGAAAGACTTCCTAGAAATAGACAAAATGAATGCACAAAATTATTTGAACTAGATTAATAAGAAGCAATATTACTCGAAGTGAGTAATTCCCTGGCAAATAATCGTGATTCCTACCTTATATCTATTGAAAAAAGTAGAAAACAAAATTAAATGCTTGAAGAGAGGTTACCACCATATTTTGAACAGAGTTCAATGAAGGAAATGCATAGGCCATCATTAATCCAAATACCAAAAGCAATATAAAAAATTCTACCACTACCACCCAATAAGCATACTTCATATCATATACATGCATACAAATAGAAGCAAACGACAGCATCTAAAGGGCTTGGCACCTGCAATTCCCTTCAAATGCCAGGAAAATAACCACTAGAAGTCGAAAATCAGTAGCTAAACAACGGAACATAGAGCCTAATGAGTTTTAACAGCATTTAACTTCTAATTAATGTAAATAAACACATAAGAAGACCACCTAACGCGTAAATCCACAAGCATTCAATCGAAATGCATATAGAAGACCACAATAGAAACAAATGGAAACCCTAAACGCATTGAATCACGGAAATTAAGCCCTAATTTGAAAAATAACTCAAATTCTAGGGTTTCTAAAACAAATATTAAAAGCCAAAATAACCTGAATTGGGATACAGAGCCGAAATTGGGAGCTAGTGCAAAGCAACGAGGATCACCCGAAAAATTCCCGCTCTTTTCAACACTCTCGTTTCCTCTCTATCTATCTCCTATGGTTTTGAAGCTTCGAACCTTCCCCAACGTCGTGCCCTCAATCAAAACAACATGAATTAACCATAAAATACGACACCTCCATGCAAATGCAAGCCATGAGCGCGTTGTACATTCCCTCTCTCTTTAAAGTCCTTTCTGCAATATTTCTTTTTTCGTTTTCGCTCCCAAAAATATTGCCCTTTTTTTTAGGTTTTTTTTTTTTTTCTCCTCCCTGCAGGATTTGCTCGGCTCGACTGCTTTGCGGGGTTACTATGCGACACCTCTCAGTGAGTAGTGGGCTTGGGTTTTAACCAAGGAAGACGACGAGACAAACGGGCTTTATGCTAGGTTTTTTTTCGGCGGAAAGGCTATTTTTTAGTCATTAATTTCTTGCCCAAAAGAAGCTTTTATCTTTTAATTTATTGTCTACACGAATTTGATTTGATATATTGCAACCAGTTATTATTATGTTTATTGATTCTCAGTAAACAAAAATTTACGTGGCATCTCAAGCTCTGGGCCTTGAACCACTTGCTCATGCACCAAGCGCTCTTGCGTAGATCTATGCATTCGAAAATTTACATGGCATCGTGATTGCTTCGATCTCTCTTGTGCAGTCTATTCATTAGACAGGCCCGATTCAAGATCGAGTTTTGATAAAAAAATTTTAAAGTTTGAGTTAATCTAAATTGAATAAAATAATTTTAAAAATTTTGAATTGTAAATCAATTTTATTTCTAAATAAATTTACTTTTATATAATTATTGTGATCAATAATTTTAGTGACTTACGAGTTACTCAGGTTGTTCGATAAGAACGAATAATATCAATTCTCGTCAGAAAATTAACTATAAAAAAAATTCATCTATTGCAAGTAATGGTCATTCTTAGTTTAATGTGTTTTGAAGTGTTTGTTATTAAAATATACTAATGTTTGAATCCTCGTATTGTATTTGTATTATTTGTTTTATTATAATCATATTAAATCTATTACATATATAAATTATTAATTAGAATTATATATATTTTATGCATTCATGCATTTTTATTTTTTAGGGGTTTTTTTGTATTGTATTTAATTTTTATTAATTTTTTATATCGTGTTTGTGCCATATCTAAAATTATCATATCTAATTAATATTGTTTAAATAATTATAATTTTGTATATCATTTATTTTATATAAATTCTAACAAGGTTATGTATTCTTATTGTGGTAATATTATTTTTTAAAATTATATCATATTTTAATTATTTTTACACATTTTGATGTGACATTATTCAAAAAAATTTTAATTTTGTGTCGCTTATTATATAATGATTAATTTTTTTAATACATGTTTATGTATCAGCTGCAGGTTCAATGATTTTAGAAATGAGCAATATTAATATTATTTGATATTGGAATGATGGACTACAAATTAGATGAGTTAAGGCTAACCCAGTTAATAATGTTTAATATTAGTAATAGCGGTCAGATTTATATTTTATTTTTTTAATATAAATATAAATATTTAATTAATATAATTTAAATAAATTAAATTTTAATATTTATTTTTTTATATATATATAATTTATCTATAATAAATTTGAGTGATGTATTCCTATTATAATATTTTAAAAGTTATCATCGTATTGCTATTATTGCTTTTGTGAGCAACGCGATAATTTAAACATCGTCTGCAATTCGAAGATAATGTATCTACAATAGAAAGAAAATAATTAAAACTTCGCTTATTTGCCGTCTCAAAGATTGAACAGGAACACCAGCTATAAACGGACAAAGGAGAAGAGAGGAAACTGGGAAAGAAGAGCAATCGTTTACACAATTTCTCCGCAATCAGAGATGGGAGACGATTTTAACTTTGCCTAACAATTACAAAATTTGGAAATAAGAAGAAGCAGGAACCGGATTAAAATGAAAAATCAGAAGATATCGAGAATTTCCAAGATGAAGCCATTGCAGATTGGGCAGTTCCCTCGCTGAACCGAAAGCTCCCTTGAACAAAGCCGACAAAACGTATGCCCGCAGGGAATGAACGCCGATCCTTTATGCTTGACCATGCACACACAACAAGTGTATTCGATTCCGCCGCTCGCTTCCACAACTTCTTCCTCTTCCTCCTCCTCCTCTTCTTCGTCGTAGTACTCGTCGTCGTCGTCACCCATCGTGTAACTCGATCCTGTTTCACCCAGTAAATCCATCAATGACATCTTCACCGGCTCCTCAGCAGCTGACGCAGCGTTCTTTTCTGCCGCTGCTTTTTCCGCGGCTGCAGCCGCTTCCGCTGCTTCCTGTGCAGCCACTGCTTCTCTCGCGGATAATGTCCTCTCCTCCCCCATTCCCGCTCCCAGTTGGCGCGATCCATCACGCCCCACAGGAGAGTCATCGTCTTCGCTGCTGTCCCCGTCGTTCCCCGTGGTGTTCGAGACAGGAAAACCAGTCGAATGGTGGCGAATACTTTGTGGCCTGAAGCTTCTCGCCGGTGGAGCATCGCTTGGCATGCTGGCATCCACCGAATCGTAGTGATCGGTCGCAAACCGAACGGAACTCCTCCGAGCCAATTGCAATCTAGAGTTCACAACCGGCGGATCAGAACCCAAGGCACGTTCACCTCCATCCTCAACATAGGTCGAGTCAGCCGATTTAGAATGAAACGAAACGCGCCGCGAGCCCTGGGATCTGTTACCATGAACATTAACATCGGATGTTGGGATAGGTATCGAGGAGGTCCAAGCAGAGCCCGCTCGCTTGAGCCGGAGCTTATCCCGAAAAGTTTTCCAACTCTTCTTGTCCTTGTTAGACCCATCATCTCTTACAATATCCAGAAGCGTACGGTTCTGAGTCGGCGATGGCTCAGACCGTTTGCCATTTCCCAATACGTCGTCAAGAGTTAAACCGGCCAGACGGTTCCGGCCGTTGTCAACCGCTGACATCTGCTAAAAAAGCGTGAGCCTCCGGTTACCACTTTTCCATTGCATTTCAATTAAAAAAATTAAAAAAAAATGTAATTAAAAGTGAAAATAATAAACAGATTTAATAAATAAATAAATAAAAACACACCTTAAAATTGGCAGTTTGTTAAAGCGTATAAAAACAGAAACAACTCCGGTGAAATTCTTTCCACAGCTTTTAATTCTTCAACTGTAAAAAAAAAAAAATTACCAATAAATATATTTCTTTTCTTATTCTAAGAAAAAAGGAAATAAGGTTATTATATTATTATTTATTAAAATAGATATTATAGTGATAAAATTAAAACACAAAATGGGGGCACGCACGTACCCGAAAAGGAATTCCATTTAATCAAATAATCTTTCTCTCTTTTCGTACCCTGTCTCTGTTAGATTTCTGGGTTTTTTTTTCCCCTCCTTTTTGTTCTCTCAACGGAGGGGAAAAGAGCTTTGTGATAAAAGGAACGAGCGAGTTTTTTTTTTTTTTTGCTCGAGGAATGAGCGAGTCCTATGGGAAACATGCGGAGGGGCCTTTTACTCGAATTTTATTAGATTTAAAATTAGTAAAATGATATATACATTAAACATGCATATATTGGGTTTTTTATTTAAACTTATATGTATTTTTTACTTTCACAATCGGCACGGTTTGAAATTTATTTTTTAAAATTTTTTAATTTTTTTAATAAAAGAAACTGCCTAGGGTTGAAATAAAAGGAAGCTGCCCTTATTTAAATTTTAAGGGAAAAACAGTCGTACATTAGAATTTAATTATTTTATCTTTTATATAATTATATAATTAAATTTTAAAAAAAGTTTAGTAATTTAATTTTTATAATTAAAAAAATTAAATATAATTTTATATTTTTACTTTGAGATGTTTGTGGGTCAAGTCGGATCAATTCGTAATTAGAAAAAATTTTAGATTTTTTGTTTTTGTCCAAATATGGCTTAATCCAACTCGACTTGAAAGCCCAAATTAATATTTAAATATTAATAAAAAAATTTTAAAATATTTTTATTATTAAATTTAAATAAAACATAATTAAAAAATTACTAGATTAATCCATAAGCGAAAAAATTTTAGATTTTTATCTAAGCCTGAATAAGATTATGCTCAACTTGAAAAGCTTGAATTATTATTTAAATATAAATAAAAAATTTTAAAAATATTTTTATATGAATATTTTATATCTCAATAATTAAATTTAAATAAAAATATTTATTATTAATAATAATACTGATTCTGCTTACTTGATCCAAATTAAGAAAAGCTTATGTCCAAGGTTGGGGCTTATTAAAAAAATCGATGTCCAAGGCCTTATTGAATATAAGTTTTTTTAATTTGGACCAACTCGAAACAGTTCGTATTTATTATTTAATAATAATTTTATTTAAATTTAATAATAAAAATATTTTAAATTTTTTATTAATATTTAAAATAATAATTCGAGCTTACGAGAAGAGTCAGAGCAAGCCTTACTCTAGTACAAAGATCAAATCTAAATATTTTTTGAATTACGAATCGATCCGAACTGATCAATAAACACCAATATTTGAAAAATATAAAATTATATGATAATTTTTTAATTATAAAAAATCAAATTATAAATTTTTAACTAAATTATTAAACTTTGCCCTTTTAGTTATATAATTATAAAATAATTAAAATAAATTTAAATATTTAAAAAATGGAATTAATAAAATATTTTGAAAGGAAGCCG
This sequence comes from Adansonia rubrostipa, assembly GCA_038381775.1. NCBI lineage: Eukaryota > Viridiplantae > Streptophyta > Magnoliopsida > Malvales > Malvaceae > Adansonia > Adansonia rubrostipa. Next base: position 14,092,966 of record JBBYHM010000026.1, read on the forward strand.
CCTGGGATGAAGGCGGCTTCCTTCATGTTTTAACCAAAAAAAAAAACTTTTTAGGTAAACTGCCCGCACCCCCCCGGATTTAAAATCGAAATATTTTGAAAAATAATTTATAATCCATAAAGCTTACAAAAAATAAAAAATAAAATATAATAGCCTGTTTTGGTGTATTCTAAAATGGCTTGGCTTAAAAGAAACGGCCCAATTCCAAAAATTCAACATCAAGAACAAGCGGTCAGAAAGGTCTCCTTAAAATCGGACGGTAATTTAAACGTGGAATCCATTTTTGAAAAAAATCCAAGGGCTGGAAATTGGCATCCAACAAATCATTAATTACATAAAACTATAAAGAATGAATTAATTAATCACAACACTAATCTCATTAATTAATTGATTATGATTGGTATCAGAAATGCGGCTTCTCGATTCTTCCACAGATCCATTTGATTAACAAGTTCCGCGTTCTTTTTTCAGTCATCTCCCTCGCTTCCTTGGCAAAGTCCCCTGCTCCTTTTGATCTTCACGAAAAATTCATAGTCACTTCTTCCTCTTTTGACTCGATCAAGGGCATTTTTCTTTCTAATTCTCTTAATTATTTTCACTTTTTCCCTTGACTTGTTATTGTTTAACTGATTTATTTCATCATGAGAATTTTTCAGGGCTTAATAGTCGGTGTTCGTTACTTGATTTCCGAGAATCCAACAATCAATAATGACTCATATCCTTTTATTTTGTTTGATTGTTGAATCGTAAATTTTGAGGGCTTAATTTGTAATTGTTAATTCTTTAACTCGAGCTAACGCGGTAACGAGAGAGAGAGAGATCGAGAAAGGGCTCAAGCTAGAGCAGCCAAAAAAGGCAAGAATCACAAGGACGATGGTTAAACCCTGAACAACGCCGTGAAAGGTTTCCTCCTTTTGCGCTCTCTCTCTCTCTCTCTCTCTCTCTGTGTTTCCCTTTTTAATTTTCATTATTTTGTTTCCTTCTGATTTTGGGAATTGTGTCCCCCTCCCCCTAATGTGCAGAGATGCAAAGGCCTTGCAAGAAAAGGCAGCAAGCAAGGCGGCGCAGGCAGCGGCTGGTGGGAACAATTCGGGCGGTGGTGCTGGAAGTAAAAAACAAGAAATGATGATGATGATGATGATGGGTGGATGGTGAAATGATTTAGGTTGGAGTGTAAAGAACTAAAGATAGTATGTTCATATGCTTGATTGGGCGACGGGGGAAATCAGATCTTTGGATTTTCAGAGTCGTCAATGTCTGTGTCGTTTTAAAGGGTTTTAACAAACACTTTGGGCTACATTTGTCTTTTAAGTGACATTCATGTTGACTTAAATTCATGTTGACTTAAATATTATTATCTGATTTGCAATGGAATTGATTTCCTCTATAACATTATGCAACTGATGCCTCTTTTTTTTTTTTTTAACTTATTGATTATGTTAAGCCTTCTTATTACTATTACATTCACCGAAGACAAGTGTCTTAAATAGCGCGAGCAACGGGTAGACCCGGCTCTCGGGTCCCGACCAACCTGATAACTTTGAGTTAAAGGTTGTTTTTTCATTTTTATATCGATTTAAAATAATATTTTAAAAATAAAATAATATATTTATTTAAATTTAATTATAAAATATTAATATAAAAATAAATTTTTAATATTTTTAATAGATAAAGAATAAATTTGAGTATATAAATTTGATAGGGTCAGATAAAGATTTTTTTTATTAAAATAATATTAAAAATATTTTTATTTATAATTTTAAGTCATTTAAAAATTATTTATCGAAATAGATTAATTTAAAAAATTTATTTAGAAATTGATATTAAAAATGTTAATTTTTTAACACGAAATAAAAATTATAAAATTCAGAACATCTGATTTCTCAAATGTGTAACTTTTTTTTTTGAATTGTTTAAAAAAATAAATTAATAATTATTAAAAAATAGCAAAACAAAAAAAAATTATAAAAAAGAAAATACAATAATTAAAATTATTAATAAAAATTATAATTATTTTTTTAATTCTAATTTATTATTTTTTTTACTGTTGCTTTTCTCATTCTTAATCGAACCGACCCTTCTCATATATATAAAAATATATATAAATTATATATATAAATATATAAATTATATATATTAAAAAGAATTTACAAACAATAAAATATTAAAAATTATTTTTATTAATCTTGAGTTAATGTTTAAAAATTAATAAAAAATAAAAATATTTTATATTAAATCTCTATTTATCATTTACAAATAATAAAAAAATAAAAATCTTGAATTATATTTTATATTAAATCTTGAATTACCATTTAAAAATAATTTAATAGAAAAAATAATTTATATATATGGGAAGAGTCGATTTTATTAAAAACCTACATAAGAGCAACAAAGAAAATAATAAAATTAAGAGTAAAAAGATGATTAAAAATTTTATTAAAAATTTTAATAATTATGATTTTTATCTTTATATTTTTTTTGTTTTGCGCTTTTTTAATAATTATTAGTTTATTTTTTTTTTTTGAAATTCTTCCAAAATTTATATCACTATATGTATATATATATATATATGTGATGTGTGTTGGGAAATCGGACAAATTAAAAAATTATCATGTGATTGGACGATTTCTTATGTTAAAAAATTATCATTTCATATGACGATTTCCTAATTTATTTATCGATTTTGTAATTGGTTGAGAAATCATAATTTTATTTGTCGATTTCTTTTTTCACCTAGACGTTGAAAGATCACCGTTCAATTTGACGATTTCTCAATTGAATTTTATAATTTTTATTCGTGTTGAGAAATAGATTTTCAAAATTAACCTATTTCAGTAAATAACCTTCAAACGACCTAAAATCATAAATAAAAAATTTTTTAATATTATTTTAATAAAAAAACCTCAGGTCAATATGAATTTAAAATTTAAAAATTTTTAAATAATATCACCTTTAGTAACGAATCAAAATTACTTGGATCGATCGATAAATTTTGATCAGTTTTAAGATGCTTGTTTGATTTTCATTTTTTTTTTCTGAGAAATTAATCATTTACAATTTGAAGACCGGTTTTTGCAAATGGTTTATTATTTACTTATCTAAAGCAAAGCTTGAGATTTTACATTTTAATTTTTTATATTTAAATATTAAAAAATTTTAATTATATGATTGCAATTTTTATTTAGAATATTGAAATATTATTATTTTGACTGATTAATTTTTTTTAAAAAAGTTAATATTTAGAGTTAGATTCTAAACCGCATTAGATCATAGAGGGGATTCTAAAATCAGTTTTAAAAGATAATTAATCAATCAATGATTCTAATTCTGGAAGCAAAATAAAAAATCTGTCTCTATTTCATTTCTCACTAACAATTTCTTCTCCCCCCCCCTCCCACCCCTCTCTTCTTTCAAAGCAGAACCATGGACAATATCTTTCAAAGCAGAACCATGGACAGATTTGTGTAGTACGGTATTGAGACGAGAATTTTTTTTTCTTTTTTTGGAATATTAGGACAAGGAGCATGAATTTGGTTAAAGATGCAATCATCAAGATTTCAAGAGAAAATAAGCATATAAATCAAAGCTTGGAAACAGTTAAGGCCACAAACTTCAAAGCATTCCGATGTCCACGTCTAAATACACTTTGCTTATGCTTCCAATACATGTAAAATGCATCATCTAGATGTACCATGTTAACACACGAGTTCTGCTTAGTGAAAGCGTTAATTAGTTAAATAGGCCGATCTCAGACATCGTGACTTCCATTTATGGCCTAAAAAAATAAAGTCACCATGTATGAAAACACAACTATTATGCACCTAGAGATTACTACTTGGAAACAAAAACACTTTGATGTGCATCATGATTACCAATACATACACCAATAAAAAAAAAATCAGAATCAGTTTCTAAACTAGTCAGAGCCCAGAATCATAAAACGCTGCTCGAAAGCCGTATCTAAACACGAGGGAGATCAATGGGCCACCAAAACCAAAGAAAAAAAATGGTTAAGAACACTTATCTACTCATCCTTTGGTTCTCATAATTGTGATGCTGCCTTTTCCTCCTTCGGTACGAATTTTAGTTTTGCCAACAACAGGCTTCCCGGAAAAAGCAGAAGTTGGGAAAGCAGCAGCGAGATCTTCATTGCTTTGTTTTGATTTTGATGGCGGTGGTGCTCGGATTCGCTGGTTTATATCCTTCAGGGTAACATCCCCATGGAAACCACAGGGTTTAATGAAAGCAAATGGGTAGGCAACAGATGATGCTAGCTGAGGGGAAGTGCGTATGAAAGATTTCCTACCTAAATGAGCAAAATACAATCGGGGCAGTCAGTCTTACTAAGGTTAGTTAAATTTTAATTTAAAATGATTGTAGGCCATTGTAATCCTATTCCTATTTAAAGGGCGTGGTAATTGAAATCGACACACACAATTCATTTAGGCTCGTACTTTTACTTTATACAACAGCAGGGGAAGAGAATGTTCTTATGAGTTGATACCGGAGATAAAACAGGCCAAAACATAACAAAAAGAAGGAAAACCAAATTCAACGGATATAAACAAGAAAGAGAGAACCGGGAATAGATAGGTTACCTTTGAAAACAACATTTTGAGGAGTTCGAGTTTCCTGCTTTTGAACAGCATCAACCGCAGACTCGAGTTGGGCATTGCATAACTCTTTGAACAGAGAATCAAGTTCATCATGAAGTAAAGATAATGTCCAACTTAGAGAGAGAGAGAGAGAGAGAGAGAGAGAGAGAGAGAGAGAGAGAGAGAGAGAGAGATGGCATGCAAAATGTTTTGAAAATCAAAGATGAAGATAACAATAAGACAGAAAATTTCTTCAGAAGAAAAGGAGTCATATACCCGAAATATCAATTTGAACATCAGATGGCCCGGTAAGATTCCTGAATATCTCACATTATACGGCAATTAGAATATATTAATATCATAATCAAACAAAAATGATGAAAGTCCATAGAAGCATACATATCGTCAAAGCTAAGAACCTTCTCCCCGTCATTAAAATATTCAGCAAGCCACCCTTCACACAGCTGATCCAGGCCCTCATAACCGGAAGCTGATGCATCTTCTGCAATATTTTGTTATGATTAAAAACCCAAGTATGCATTTGATTCGAGTTGATTATTATTTGTATGAAAATGGACTTGCGAGAGAAACCTGAAAACACACCAACCCACTGGGATGCATCAGGTAAAACCTCTTCAGCCAAAGCATCCCTCTCCTAAGCATGACAAGAAGAAACAAATAAACAAAAACATCGGTAATAACTATAGTACATGTTTAGCCAATATTTTAATCACATCTCATGAGAAAATAACTCGACACGGATCCAACATGAATATTTTTCAAAGGCCACCAGATAGACAGAACTCCAGTACTTGTTATAAATAATGAATGGAAAACAGAAAAGATAAAATTTTGAAAATATCAGAAAACTCCAGCCAGTAGATATATGAAACAAGGTTGTCCAGTGCCAAAAGTTGCAGATAGACGCAAAAAATGTTGTGGATGATAGAATTTTCCTGCTTGGCAGTATAAAACAACTTACAATTAGCTGATATGTTTCCTAACATCCGGTTCCAGAAGTAGCATAACAGTCCATGTCAAAAATTTTCAAAAAAATGTTGAAAGGTAGCAGATTGGAAAACATGGCATGCTTCCTTCATTTTCTCAGGAATAAGAGTGTTATCTAGTACTCACTCTTGATTTCAGGAATGCAGACGGCATCTCCTCACAGACAAGGGAAGAATCTACTGCATGAGTGTCAAATTGAAGCATCCTACGCCTTTTAACTTGAGAAAAGGTCTCCCTCTTATCCTCTAGTTCCTTGCTGATATTATCTGAAGTTCACGACCTTATTAATTTTAAAGGAAAGAGAAGAACAGCTATTATAAAGACAAGAAAGTTTCAACGAAAATGAAGGAAAAAAGTTTACCGTTATGAGTAACATGGTATGGCAGATCCCCGCATTCTTTAACAGGGGTTGTTTCATCAAACATGTAGGAAAGGTCTTCCTCATTCAAGGTCACTTCAGTCCATACACCTCGGGAGGCATCTGCTCAGATATTATTCAGCCATCACTTGGTTCTTTAAATATATTGACTTGAAATAATCAGAATCTGAGGTAATAACTTACCAGAATTGGAGTTCTTTTCAACACCATAATTCTCCCCATGCCAATTGCAAGGTTCTCTGCCACCAATCAAACAATAAATATATATATATATATATATTTATACAGCTAAATAATATACAGGCCAAAGCAGAGAGTCAATGCAGATAGACTTCACAATGAATTTACCTAAAAGTGGAATCCATGTTACAGCTTACCAGCATTAAGCAAAATCTTATAGGGGGTTGCAATAAATAAGTTAGGAATTAAGTCAGCAAGATAATCTATAAAATTACAGTAAATTATCGACATGAACAACAGCAAACAGTAAACGTTTCCACCTCACAAGTAAACCAAAAAAAAAAAAAAAAGGATAAAAGTAAAATCGAAGCATTGGATTCAATAATAGTGACCCAAACAAACATCTCATGTAGCATAATTAAAAGGAGAATTGTACCATTTGGATCTAGCAACAAGGAAAGGGGGATCATAATCTGTATGTTTTTCAGCATTGATGCGTAAGCTAATAAAAAAGCAGAAAAAAAGGTGAAAAAATTTTAAAACACAGTGTCCCACCATTTTATTCAGAGCCCACACCTTCACTTCACTCTCTCAATTTGCCATTTCAGTTACAGTACACAGCACAAATCCAACATATCCCCGCTTCAGAAATTAAAAGGGAAAAAGATCCAAGTAAACCCATGTCCCAAACTTAGCATTTAATCCATAAAAAATAAAATAAAATCAAGCAGAAACCCATTTGAGAAAAACCAGCATTCATCCCAAAAGAAATGCACACAAATTATTATTAAAAAAAAAAACAAAAAGGAAAATCCAGAAACAATCATCAGAAAAACATGCATTTTAAAATCCATAATATAGCAAAGAGAAAAAGGGAATTTACTGATCATTTTTGCAATCCATTTCTTCGGCTTCCCTTCAAAACTGAACCAAATCACGACCCTTTTTTTTTTTTTTTCTCTTCTCAGTCTTCACTTCTGCAACAACAACACTAAAGTAGCCGTTACACAGAGATCGATAATTGTTTTTTCCTTTCTTCCTTTCACAATTTATCAAAGCAAACCCAACAACACAAAATTCTTTTACTTTGTGTTCTTTTGCCGGACGTGACTCACGGGATATTCGTCTTGTAAAAAGGGCTTGAAACAGGCGCGTGGGGTGTGGGATTCGACAAAAGCAGCACTTTACATAGAACGTGAGAAACATGGATGTAAGTAAAGATGAGGCCGTGCTGTTGGTTGGGAGATATTAAGATGAGTTCTATAATCTTATTCTATTTTACAGTTTTCTTTTGGATTAATTACACAAATAATTATGTATTATATTATTTTTTTAAAATAAATATATAAAAAAATTAGTTCAAATTAATATTTATATTATGTTTTTATCAAATATATACATACGATAAAAATATTATATTAATATTATTTAATGATATTAATACGAAATGCTTATCCATAAATATTGAGCCAAAATTTATTTACTTAATTGAGAAAGTAATACAATACAGGGTCATTTCTATAAGTAACTTGCACTTCTTTTTGTATATTTGGATGAATTCTTTAGTTAGTTAGTTATTTATATTCTATATTAATTTGAGGTTGATTTTTTCAACCTACTTTTACTTAAAAAAAATGAGACTTTATTTTTATGTTATAAAAAAATTATTTATTCTTAATTCAATTAATTGTATCTGTACTAAGATTAAAA
>JBBYHM010000026.1:14112915-14126380 GCA_038381775.1 Adansonia rubrostipa
CACAGATGTTTTATGTTTTGTATTCGCTCTAAAGTTAGTAGGCTGTTGTTGCTCGAAGAATTGGTTGGTTTTTTGCTGTTATTTTGTTGAACATATTGAATGAATTTGGCGAAATTTCCAGTGGGACTAAAGCTTTTCAGGATAATAACATATGATTTCTTCAAAGTGCACATTTCCATTTTGGTCATTTATCTACGTTCGTAACTCTTACGTTTGCTGCTCTTGGTGGATGGTGCATGCATGATTGGTTAATGCATCGATTCATGTAATAAAATTTTAGGTATATAATTGTCACAATGTGTTTTATTTCAGACACAATTATACGTTGCACAATTTAAAGGATTTCAACATCTTAAAACGAAAAGCGAGAGTAAATCAGACAACACAAAAGAAAAAAAAAAGCAAAACAAAATCAAACATATAGGATGACGTTATGCTGGAAAGGAAATTAAAAAGAATTTACAAATGAATTATTATTCTAAATTTTACTAATGGTATTATTATGTAATGTATTTACAATAAAAACTAAAACTTTTTTGTATGGATTTGCATAGAACCAACCAATCAAAGATTGAAGATTGAAAAGTAGTAATTAACAACAGACCCATAATTAAACAATGTAAAACTACTTAATAATGATTTCAAATTATTTTATTAATACATTATTTGAATTATATTGATATCCTTTGGTTATTTTCAATAATTTCATTATAAGTTTCTTACTATCCATTGTGGAAATTTAAATCGATGAACTCATAAAAATTTTTAATTATAAAATTATAAGCAATTTTATTAGAAACTTTATTTAATAAATTAAAAATAATTAACTTATAACATCGCTGCAAGTGCAACTACTCAAATTAAAAATAGTAAAAATATCATAAGGAAAACCTTTTTTTTACCACTAACCGGGTAGGAATGGATCCGAAAAGGTTGGTACTGGGTCGAAGATAACAGGCTTGTTTGTTCTCCATTCATTTTCGAGGGTGTTTAGCATGTGCTTAACAATTAAACAAGACGAATTTAGGGTTTCTCACTTTCTCAAGAAAAAAATAGTAAAAAGGAATAAAATATTTTCACTCTCAACTCAAACCTTCAGAGACTCCTTTCCTTTGAATTCTTCATCTTTCCTCTCCTTTTCAACCCACAATTTGTGATTCAATTTTTTTTCGAGATTTACATTTGCAAGTACTGCCTAACTCTTTTCACTTCCTTTTAAGTTATTCATGGGAAATTCACGAATTCGACCAACAAGTTAGTATCTTTCTTCTCATTTTCAATGTGGGTTTTTGCATTTAGACGATTATGAGTAATGGGTTTTCTTTAGTTTTAGTGCTCATGTTCAATCCTCGGAGTTACAGTTTTCAGCACTTTGATTGGTTTCTTTGCTGTTATGCATACGAGGAAAGACTTTTTATTTTTATCAGTTCCTTGTTTTTCTTACATTTTATGTGAACACAATTGTTCATTTCTATGCATGGTTATGCACAACAATCTTTGAGTACTTTAGGGCCTTAAATCTATTTGAAAGCTGAGGTTATAACTTTTTGTTGATTAGCTTGCTGTTGCTCCTTGTGAGTTTCCATTTAGCATTTTGCATTAATAATTTCATGTCATTGGCTGGAAAGGTGTGGTAATAGCATAACTTGATCAACTCTAGTCCTCGTAAAAGACTATGTTAGTTGTGTGTGTTTGTGAGAGCGCTGGCTTTTGATTATGTCGTACTGAATTGCTTCCTGTTGTATGACAGAGAACAAGTGAAGAATGCTCCAAAAAGAATGCCATATGATTGGTGCCAAAGCTTAATTTGCTCATAAAGTGAGGCACTTTAATGAAAAGAGTACTGAAGGCTGGATTAGTATGGATGTCCATGTGATTGATTCAGAAGAGGGCATGAGCCATCGTGGAATGTCAGATGATGGGGATGCTGAGCCCAGCGAAGGTGGAGAAGCAAATCATGTAGAGACTTCCTTAACTCATGATGAAAATGGGATTTCTGAACCATATGTGGGTATGGAATTTAATTCCGAAGATGCTGCTAGAACTTTCTATGATGAATATGCTAGAAGTAGGGGATTTAGCTCCAAAGCTGGTCATTTTTCTTCACAGTATAAAACTGATGGGACAATAGTTGCTAGGGAGTTTGTCTGCGGAAGAGAGGGTTTGAAAAGAAGGTCTGCTGACAGCTGCAATGCAATGATTCGGATAGAGTTAAGGGGAGAAAAGTGGGTTGTTATAAAGTTTGTGAAGGAGCATAGCCATTCAGTGACGAGTCCTGGCAAAGTGCATTACCTTCCTCTGCGCAGGCACTTTGCCGGTGCTGCAAAGACCATGTCCGATGGTTACCAAGGAGTTGGAGTTGTACCAAGTGGTGTGATGTATGTTTCTATGGATGGAAACCGTGTCTCCATGGACGCAAATAATCGTGGTGTTGGGAAATCTCCTCCTGCAGAAGCAAATTGTTCAGGTAAGAACATTGGGACACTGAATTTTGCACTTAGGCCAGTTAACAGAAGGAGAACATTGGGGAGGGATGCTCAAAATCTGCTTGATTATTTCAAGAAAATGCAGGCTGAGAACCCTGGTTTCTTTTATGCAATACAGCTGGATGATGATAATTGCATGACTAATGTGCTTTGGGCTGATGCAAGGTCAAGGACAGCCTACATGCATTTCGGTGATGCTGTGAAACTGGATACAAGTTACAGAATAAATCAGCATAGGGTGCCATTTGTTCCATTTTCAGGGTTGAACCATCATGGTCAGACAATTTTGTTTGGTTGTGCATTACTGCTCGATGATTCTCAGGCTTCTTTCATTTGGCTTTTCAAGACATTTCTTACAGCAATGAACGATCGTCAACCTGTCTCTTTAATCACTGATCAAGACAGAGCCATACAGACTGCAGTGTCTCAGGTGTTTCCAGGTGTTCGGCACTGTATTAATAAGTGGCATGTTTTAAGAGAAGGCCCAGGGAAGTTGGCACATATTTTTCATGTGCACCCTAATTTTCAAGTGGAATTGTATAATTGCATAAATTTGACTGAAACCATTGAGGAGTTTGAATTATCTTGGAGTTCCATTATTGAAAAGTATAATCTTGGGGTACATGATTGGCTTCATTCATTATATAATGCTCGAGCTCAATGGGTCCCTGTCTATTTCAGAGATTCCTTTTTTGCTGCAATAGCTCCAAATCAAGGATTTGATGGCTCTTTTTTTGATGGTTATGTGAATCAACAGACCACATTACCTATGTTCTTTAGACAGTACGAACTAGCAATTGAGAACTGGTTTGAAAGGGAGATTGAGGCTGATTTTGACACAGTATGCACCACACCCGTCCTGCGGACACCATCACCTATGGAGAAACAAGCAGCAAATCTGTATACTAGGAAAATCTTCACAAAATTTCAAGAAGAACTAGTTGAAACTTTTGTTTACACTGCTAATAGAATTGAAGATGATGGGGCTCTTAGCACATTCAGAGTTGCAAAGTATGAGGATGACAACAAAGTGTACATAGTTACATTAAACTACCCTGAAATAAGAGCTAATTGCAGTTGTCAGATGTTTGAGTATTCTGGCATCCTTTGTAGACATGTTTTAACGGTCTTCACTGTGACAAACATACTTACATTACCACCGCATTACATCCTGAAACGATGGACAAGAAATGCAAAGTCTGGGGTCGGAACAGATGACCATGATGGTGAGTTGCATGGTCAAGAGTCCCTGATAGCACGGTATAATAGTTTATGTCGGGAAGCAATCATATATGCAGAAGATGGGGCAATAACTCCGGAGACTTATAATGTTGCAATGGGTGCCCTTAAGGAAGGTGGGAAGAAGGTTTCTGTTGTAAAGAAAAATGTGTCAAAAGTTGCACCTCCTGGCTCAGTGGCCAGTGGTTCTGCCTGTGATGAAAAGAAGAGCTCAACATCAGCTCCAGATGCAGCCCCTTTGCTGTGGCCACAGCAAGATGAAATTACCCAGCAATTCAATCTTAATGACAGCGGAACTCCAGCTCAATCTGTCTCAGATTTGAATCTGCCACGTATGGCACCTGTTTCCCTTCATCGGGATGATAGTCATCCTGATAACATGGTACAATAAGTAATTATTTGGTTTTTTTTTTTTATGTCATTTCATTTATCCTTCGGTTTTGAATTGAAGAACAGGATATTTGCTTGATAAATTTTTATGGGTTTTTTCCTTTATTGTAGCCGGTTCTTCCTTGTTTGAAGTCAATGACTTGGGTAATGGAGAATAAGAATTCAACACCTGGAAATAGGTTGGCAGTCATTAATTTAAAGGTATGGGTAATTTTAAAGTTTTTAATAGCCTGTGAGTTTTGCGTACATAAAATCCAGAGTTGCAACTTAGTTGCATCAACCTTTAAAATAACCTCCAAATTAATTGCTGGAAGTACACGGAACCCTTTAAAAACTGTTAGGCTTTTGTCTGCCATTATGGTGTTCATAGCTATATTAGTCATTACTCTTTTATCGCTTGCATTCAATTTATGTCAAGCCTTTTTCTTATGCATATGTGATATATAATTGATACAGTTGCAAGATTATAGCAAGAGTCCATCAGCTGACATGGAGGTTAAGTTTCAGCTTTCAAGGGTTACTTTAGAACCCATCTTGAGGTCAATGGCTTATATTAGTGAACAGTTTTCTACCCCAGCTAACAGGGTTGCCGTCATCAATTTGAAGGTACGTTAATTCACAATTAGGCCATACTCTTCCAAAACGAGTATGATATTTGAGCAAATATATCTTTTTTCCCCCCCAAGTATTCAAAAACTCAAGTGGATAAAATGCTTCAGTATTGACGCTGACCAATTGTTATTCAATAATTCATTTTCATTTGTTCTGTATTGTGCACTAATCTGCTTGTAAGGTTGGATTTCAAATGGAATTATGTCGTTGAATCTAAATTTGTGATTTACATGAACATACAATTTGACTCTTGCTTTCACATTTGTGTTCATGATGTAGTGGCAGTCAACTTAGCTCAAAGATTTGTTGCTTTGTTGCTTCTAATACATCAATTCTTTGTCCATTTGACAACAGAGCATGGCTTGTGCTGTTTTATTGATACCCTTCGAACACCTCACTATCTGTCCTTTGCTTATTAGTTTTTTGTTTCTTTTTCCATTCCAGCTTCAAGACACCAAGACTACTGCAGGAGATTCGGAGGTTAAATTCCAGGTGTCCAGGGATACATTAGGAGCAATGTTGAGATCGATGGCGTACATTCGGGAGCAGCTTTCAAATGTTGTAAGCATCCTCTTCCCTAATTGCAGTTAAATCTATAATTTCATGTGTAAAAAAGTTTAGCGCGATCCTCAATTCCACTCTAATCCAAATTCCAATCCTCCTGTCTCCAACCATTTCCTTGTAGGATCTCAACTTTATAATGTACTTCCACTTATGAATCTTGATGTATCTATAGTATAATGTTAATTGCTTTTTGCCTTAAATTTTGCTTATTCTCAGATTGGTTGTCATGGAATTTTACTTTTTGCAGTGTGAACCACAAGCAGAGCCTTTATCAAAAAAGCATAGGAAATAGAAGGCATTGAAGTTGAGTGACTGGTCTAATCTGTATGGATGGCATACGGCATGCCGTTGATTTTCATCGGTCACAGATAGCGGCAAGATGATGGTGATGCGGATGCGGATGCTTGTGGCCTGTGTATCGAATCTGACTTTTTTTCTCTCTGTAATTTGTTCATCTGCTTTGTGTAAGCATATCGTGTAACATATGCATACATGTAAAAAAGTGTATTCAATCCTAATAATGTTTAGTAGCTTTACATATTTCGTTTACTGAATTTCAACCATTCCTGTAATGATTTGGTTGAGATTTTAACAATTTTTTTCATTATTTTTTTTAATACATTAATCATTAGTATTCATTTATTTATGAATTATGAAAATCATATTTATGAATAGTTATTAAACTAATAAGTAATAGAAGAGAACTGAACCCGTAATATTTTGCCGCTCATTCCTTGCGGATATGCATCAGTTTGCTTAAATTGAAAATCATGATTATGCGTCCATTCGGGTTTTAAATTTCATAAACAGTAAAATTTAACGGCTAAATCAATCTTGAAGACTATTACGCGAAGTAATTAGTAGAGAGATGCAAGGAACTAAATGGCTGAAATTTAGCGATTCCATTATCAATAGTAAGACCCAAATCTAGTTAGACTCATCAATCGAGTAGTAGCTCAAACTGAGCATTTAACTCAAAAGATACGTCTGCTTAAATAGATTATTAAAAGTTGCGAGTTCAAAAAGACAGAAACCTATAATGCTTTCCTAGGGTAACTTCAGTAGAAAGGGTTTGGATGGTTCTAAGGGTTGCAGGTTCAAAAGATGCTTAAAAGACGTAATGTCAGAGCTTGATAGATTGAGTGTGAGAGAACAGGGGAGAATCTACTGCAAGCAAATTAAATTTATATTATGCAAACAAAACCAGCAAAAAATAAAAAACAATTAGCGGCACCATGCCTATCCGGTCAGTTTCTCGTGGAGATCATTAAATATAAGCAAAAGATGAATAGAAATGAAGTTGCCTAAGATCCTAACCTAACCGTTGCCAGTCGAAGAATATCAACAAAGGCAGGAATAGCAAAACCATTTTACTATCAAGTATTAAATGCTCAGCTCTTTTTAACACCAAGGAAGATCAAATCAAATCAAAACAAGACAAAATAAACCAAATAAGCGGCTATCTGAAACCTATCCACTAAAAAGAGTCCATTTTACAGCAAATACAAATTTGCTAAACCGTCTATGCACACACCCCATGTTTCCTAAAATATTTTTTTTCAAGTCTGGCTAAGGGGGGCAAAAAATATAGAAAGACGGTTCAGTTCGCAGCAATTACACACTTCTTAGTGAAATCACAGCAAATAGAAGCAGCTATAGTATGGACCGGCAAGATTCAAGAAATTTTCATGTTTAAACAAAATGGTACAACGTCAATGATTCTCGGTTTCAGACAATCGTAAAATAAAAGGCATTTAACCTTGGACTGTTCGATGAATAGCCTTCTACCTCCGTTGGACACATTTTAGGTCCCTCCATTGCTTAATACCTACAAGCTCCTGTAGTCTATAACCGTGACTTCGTCCTCAGGTGCATCTAGGTCTTGATAACTGCATGAAATAAAACAGGGTAAGGCTTACTAACCTGACTCTAAATAAAATAACATAGGCAACCGTCATCTAACAAATAATAAATTGTTAGAAACACAAAGTGGTAACCTCAGAGTTCAGACTCATATATTATTATCTGAGAAGAGGCAAAGTCAATACAAAACCAAATAAAGAACATAGTAACTTGACTCCCTTCCCAAACTATAAGAAAAATGGGAGACTGCTCTAGTTGCGTTTATCAGTATAGGCAATCGAATTTTACAAGGCAAAAGAGCAAATAAACCATGAGTCAAAGGGGCAAAGGGGGGCAGGGAGGCATGTGAGCATATTGCGATGTGAATATGGATTTAAGAAGGCAAGGAATTGTTGATATTCCATTAGTTACATGGAACACTAGCGCCACCTCATGATTTAGAAGTAGCAAGTTTCCCACCTAATTTTGAAAAAATCCATTAGGGGAACAGCATACATCCCAATGCTATATACAATTAAAATAAATTTTGAATTTGTCAAATCGTAAAGTTTCATTAAGGTTACGCTCTGCAAGTAAAATAGCCGCAACACATCTCAATGGTTTGGGAACAGTCTCAAGCAAACTTACCTTCGTAAACGCCGAGGATCTTGTCTGAAGCCAGGAGGCAAAAGAAAGGGGGCTGGTCCACTTAAATTAGGCCCAGGACGTCCACTTCTACTATTGCCTTCAAAAGGAGGACCACCCCGCTCTCTAAAAACCTGCATTGCGAGTTCAGGTGGAGCTGGAACGAAGGGCCCCAATGGACTGCAATCACACACATATAAGCTCTCAGGAAAATAATAAGTTAACTACCACTACTTGTAGAACGGCATAAGACCTACCCAGCACCAGGAACAGGCATCAATACTGGCGGAGGTGCAATATCTGAAGAAAATGGAGCTGCAATATGCATCCCTTGCCCGCCAAAAGCATCAAACATTGGATCATCACGATTCCCCCCATCAGGACCATCATTGTTGGATGGAAAATCACTTGATTGAGGGTTCTCAGATCTATCATATCTGTCACTACCATTTGCTCGATTATCACGTTCTCTACGTGAGCCACGTTCATCTTTCAAGCGATTTTCCATTATTTTACGTCTCTGAGGCTTGTCCTTCTGCAAGAAGAAAAAAAATTTTTGAAAAAGGGGAAAAAATGAGGTTATAAAAGCAGTAAGAGCAATCAGAACATCAAAACAACACCAGTCATAGCATACCAGTATGGGTTGCTGCATAACAGGTGTTCCACCAGGCGCATCTGGATCACTGTGAATGCCAACAATGTATATCTTATAGAAGTATTATTCAAATAGAAATATAAACAACAATCTGCTGCATGTAAGATCTCACTTACTTCATGTAGTTCTGGAAATAAAGCTCTTCACGCACTTTAGATGTTAGCTCCATCACAAGTTCTGGATGTTTGAGTTTAAGATGCTTGTGCACAAATTCTGCAGCATGAAAGAGCTTTGTGCAACCCTTAGCACCACAACCATACTTCCAACCATACTTCTCATCCCTAATCTTCCGGACAAAAGGATCCAAAGCTTCAACAGCGGCAGCATCTATTTTGTCCTTGGCAGTCATTAATTCCAAAGGATCTTGACCCCTCAATCTCTCCTGCCAGTGTGAGTCAAGTTTCTTTTCCCACTCAGATCCATTACTAGTCACATCAGAACTCTTTCCCTCTGCTCTCACATGCCTAAGACCCTTAGCTTCACTTGTTTCAATCATTCCATAATAATCCAAGCCATGTACCCGCCATAAGTAAGTTATAAGAGTATCAAGAAGTTCGACACCTTCCAGACCTTTTACAGAAGTCAAGCCACGTACAATAATCACCGGGCCCGTCAAACCACCATGAGATTTATCTCTATTTATTTTGTCATTGTCCGACCCACGTAAAATATTTTCCTCGATACCCTTTTCAGAGTCCAGTTTACGTACAAGGCCCTGTGCTTGTCCAATGTCAATCTGAATTCTTCTGGGATCAGAACTGACCGGATGCGCCTTCGGAGCCACAGAAAGAAGATCAGTTTCTTTAGGAGGTCCCCTACCATGCCGCCTTCTTTTACCACCAATGTCTGCTTCATCTTCAGAATTAGGTTCACTGGTCTGTCCTGATTTATTTGTTGACAAGGCATTGACCCCAGGACTTCTGCATCACAAATATATGTTATTGGAAGCACAATAAAATATGCAGGGAGCAACCAAGTTGAATATCCATGTAAAAGAAGGAGGCACGGGATGCCGATCTTACAAGTCCAGTGTTCCACTCTGCAGGTCAAGCAAGAAGTCCTTTGCAACTTTCTGTGCATGCTCGTTCCTCCTAAAAAATGCCAAAAACAAAACAAAATTGAAGAAAGAATTCAATGATAGCATGGCAAAATGACACCAAATCCATCAATAACGCCATGCTATAAAACGCAGGCCATAGGTCCATCAGCTTTGTAACAAATTCATGAACTGAAACATTATGAAATATGCAAGTACAACAAACCTTTCAATAACAGTGACCAAGTTTGTTGGATGATATTTGTCTCTCAACCTACATACATAAGCAAGTGCAATTAGAGAAAAAATATGGTGAGCACAAAGGCAGGAATTCACTAAACAATGGGAAGTACCATTCCTCATCTTTGTGAGCATCAAAAAATGCTCGTTTCTGGGTAGATATATACTCCGACTTGTACTCTTGGTACCTATACAGTAAAAAGCCACAGTTACTAACATTCCATTTGTTAAAGCCGCAAATCTCAAACAAGAAAAAACCAAATAGAAAAAATTATTCATCATTTGCACCTGCGCTCAGCTTCAGCTGGTAGTATATCATCCTCAAGCTCTTGAATGAATTGCTTGTATGACATCAATCCTTCTCTGAAAAATTTACTTATCATGTCATATTATTGAATGAGATATATAAAAATCCAACAACCAGATGATGAGAAGAACAACAATGAAATTTGCCCCGATTAAAAGAGAACTTGAATGATGCCAACAATGCAATGAAATGAAAAGTAATTCAAACATTATTTAAAAAAAGAGCCCAAAACAAGATGGAAAGCTAACCTTTGAGTACTCCCTGAATTGGAAACATCACCATAACTACCACGGCCAGAATCCCAATCTACATAAGCAATATTATTTGGCAAATAAAATAAAACATCATAAATAGAAAAGTTGGATAAAAAAGTTTGTTGCTGCTGCATTACACAAATAATGCACCATCACTCTATGGAATTTTAGGAGGAATACACCCACTCATCAAAGTTTCATAATTATGCATCATCTCATAGAAGCCCAAAGTTACTTTGATCATGTTCATCTCATCTATTTTCCAAATCACACTAACTATCTAAAAAAAGATGAAAACAGAAAACTAACTGCAAGAGACCACTTTTTGAGTTTTGACCTAATGTTAATCTCCAATTATCATAATTCATTGCATGAAAGATGAGCTAGTCCTAACCAGAAGGAATTTACAGGCTTCAAAAACGAATTTATTGGCAAAAGAGAATTCTTTATATAATTAACATTAAACATAATAATTCAAGATTTTATATTAACAACTAAAATTTAAAATTCACTGCAAGAAATGTGCGTCTATAAAACTAATGTAACCTTTTAAATTATATTAAGAATAAGTGGCAAAAGGAATGCAAATAGAAAGGGCAAAATAAAAGTGCTTCAAGATTATTCAAAGTGCAATAATTGAAGTTAAGAGGAAATTTGAAAGTATTTAAGCAGTTTCTAGAAAGCACCACCTTGATACCCACCAGAAGAGCGACCAAAGTACCGGCCATGAGGTCTTTCTTCAGGGTAACCGGGCCTGCCCATCATCTCACGATCATATCCACCACCATAATCATACCCAAACCTGCACCATCAACAGTGTTTTACAGCATAAGCAAATCTGAATATATCCAAAACTGTAAAGTGAAAATAACAAATCATATATGAAAGTATCATAATACATAACATATGAGGAAAACAAGAACATAAACAGAACTCCAGTCTCCAGAGTCAAAATAATGAATCAACAGTCTATACAGCAGATGCAGAGGAAAATGAGAAAATAGAATGAATGATCCATCGCACAGGTAACGTTATACGAGTATAGAAAACAAAAAGTCAGTGTCAGATATTCACACGCAGGCCAGTATTTTACGAAAACAATTCAGTTTTCAATAATAAGAAAACGAGAGTCCCTTGTTCGCTTGAAAAACAAGGCTCCTTATAATATGTGTGCACAATCAATCAAGACTTGAATAAATAAACAAAACTCTCAAGAAACCAGCACAAACCCTTACACATCCTTTATTGACCATAAAATTGTTACCCCACGGAAAAAAAAAAAATCTTGCAGAAATACTTACCCCATGAGTCAAATTTTGTCTCCCATATATAAGGTTCCTTTGCAGCGTAAGCGGGTTGCCATTAGGATTCCTTAGCAATGTTTAGCATTCAAAATAGCCACAGCATGGCCCAACAGCGTATATTTTACAAAACTCTACAGACCTGTACCTAAACTAATGATTATTTTCCATCTTAACATAACCCGTGTCCTAAATTTTTCAGTTAATGAACTTCCAAGTTTTAATTTAAACATTCAGGCAAAATACAAAGTTTAACAAATCATAATGAGTTAACGACATTAAGCACGCCAAAGCACCAGTTCAAATACATAAAGCTAAATAAAGCTGCATCAATACATTTTAATTGTAATTACAAAAATGAATCTAACGAAGAAAATATTACCTTCTATCTCCAGGTCCAAATCCGCCTCTAGGGCTCCCCCTCCTCCCTTCATAACCTCCATCCTCGCGCCTAGACCTCTTATAAGGCGGCGACCTCCGCGGCGGAGGCGAGTGTCTCCTATCCCTATAATTCAACGGCGGTGGTAGAGGGCTAATGCTACTACGCCGCTTGTAATCTCTCTCTCTGGGAGGTGGAGGTGGAGGAGAGCGGTTGCGATCGTAGTAGTCGCGGTCCCGTCGCTCACGCGAATCTCGATCGCGGCGTCGAGGAGGAGGCGGCGCTGGGGGAGATGAGTTGGGATCGTCAGATGACGGAAGCTGTCTGTTGTTGTTGTTGTTGTTGTTGTTATTGTTGTTATTATTGTTATCTTTACGCTCGCCGCCCCTGCGGCGATCGAGAGAATCCACCGGCATGTTTATGACTTCGGCCATGGGGGGGCGGTGAAACGGAACCCTAGAAGGATAAAATAGACAGAAGAAAACTGAAAAAAAGAGCCTTTTTTTCTCGCGACTGAAGATCGAGAGCAAAAACAAAGAGTAGCCAAGCTGGTCCAGAAAATAAATAAAATAAACAAAAATCAAAATACTACCCCCACCACAACTTCCTTTTGCCCCTTTTAAAGCAATAATTTCGTTTTTTATATTTTTATATTTTTATATTACTGGTAATTGGTAGTAGTGATTAATTGTTTTGATATTGATCCTTAAATAATAAATAGCACTAAATCTCCAATTAAGATAAATTTTTGTATTTTTGAAAACCTCAATCTACAAAATCTATGACATGACCATAAATCGGGTGGTTGGATTAAATCGATTAAAATTGAATATTTTGTAAAATATATAATACTCCTAAACAAAATATTACAAGTGATAATTTTTCTTTTCATGTTTTTTACATAAATCACGCTCACCCAATTTTTTTCCTTTTACAAGTTACAACCAATTCTACTTCTCTTATCGTTATTACTATTTTTAACCTTTTTTTACCTATCCTTTGTATTTTTTTTTTCACTTTTCTATTTTATTAAACAAAATTTATTAATTAAAAATAAAAACCCACAATTAGTATGGATCTCTTAAGCATTTGGATTCACTATAATAATAATAATAATAATAATAATAAATGAATGGTGAAGTAAACAAATTTGAGGAAAATAGCAAAAAACTTATTTGTAAAATATTTCTCTAACAATTTTAAACGTAAAGAAAAAAACACAATGTTGTACAAAAAATAATATAAAAATTTTAATTAAAATATTATATTTTATATAAAAATATAAAAATAATATGAAAATAATAATAATATCAGAATTTTTCATGTATACAAATTGGAATTGGTCATGGTCTGTGAAGCCTTTTAAATTGTACCCTTCCAAGACAAATTGGGCCATAAAATACAATTCGGGCTGGATTGAGGCAATAAAGTCATTATATTTAGCCCAAAATCCAACCCTAAAAACCCTAGACTCAGAGTCGATATATTGGCCAGATCTTAGGGTTTCTTCCGCTT
>JBBYHM010000026.1:14145536-14160340 GCA_038381775.1 Adansonia rubrostipa
TGCCCTGAGGTCGGCTCTATCAGTCTGCCGCTATTCGAGAGGTGTCAGTCCTGAAGTCATACTGCTTCGAGGTCACATTATTGTCTGCTGTTGTTTTGGCGGTCGTCTAGTTGCACAATCGCTCAAATGGTGAAAGCTGACTAGTAGCCTGATCGCCTAATCTGATCGCTCAAATAGTAAAAGTCGATTTTGGCAGTCGCCAGATCGTACAAATGGTAAAATTGACTGGTAGCCATTTTGAGCTGCAAGCCATTTTAGGCTGATAGGTGCTAGCCATTTTGGGCTGATAGCCCCGATCGCCTAAGTTGGCGATAGCCATTTTGAGCGATCAGATTACCCAAATGATATAACAAAATTAAATTACTTAAATTTAAATAAAAATAATATATTTTTTTATTATTTTTTAAAATAATACGAATGACTCTACATTTTAAACTATTTAATTATAAATTTAAAAAAATAAAATTAAATAAAATTAAATTATAAAATTAAATAAAAATATAATATTCATATCATTTTTTAAAATCGGCTTAAATACCTAAACCTTGCCGAAGAAGATTTCTAGTTCTAACCATTCATCCTAGTACAAGGAAATTGCAAAATCTATATTTTAATAGAGAGAGAAATGGGGACCAGAGTCCGCAAAGTGACATTAGGTACAGATATAGATGGGCCTTTGTTCTCCAAATGTGGCTTTGCATGTAACCGGCCATTGTATTTGTATTCTTCTTTACGCCAAAAGCTCAAACTTCCGTCAGATTCGTCCTTTCCTTTTCTCTCTCTCTCTCTCATGACTCTGATTTGATGACTCATCTTTCTCTCAGTGTCTCTCTTGAAAGCTTAAACCTTTTCTTCTTCATTTGTTTAGTGAGAGAAACTCGTAGTCTTGCTTCGATCACTTTTCTTTCCACTTTTTTTCTTTGATCGTCTCTTCTTCTACCTGAATACAACTCTGCTCTGAAACCCAAGCTTTTTTCTTTTTCTATTCTGTCTCTTTGATTGACAGTTATAAAGGTTCACCATCAGTCGTTTATATTCCCTATTTTTTTTCCTATCGAATTTGCTGCTTTGTTCTTTTAAGGTAACTGCTTTTGCCAGCAGTTACTCGATTTGGGCCTGATTGAATATATATTGTCTTTCTTTTTAATCTTTGAAAGATGAGTTTTTTTTTATATATTGTTTTTCTTATCTGGGCTTTGTCTTTCCTTAATTTGTAAGCTTTTGTTATTGTTTAATGATTGATTTTTTTTTCATGATTTTTTCTGCTAACTGTTGTTTTTTTCATTTTGTTGCCCTTTTTTTTACCTTTCTTTTCTTTTCAGGGTGAAGCTAATCTTATCACGGTGTTCTGGGTTTTGAATTCGGTTCTCTTTTGCTGCAATTTTGAATCACCCATACTGAGCTTTCTTCTCTCCAAGGTATTTTCATCTTTCCTTCTCTTTTGTGGGGTTGTGTTTTTATTTAATATTTCATAGCTTTGATCAACAAAGTTGGATTTTTTGGGATATGGAAATGACTCTTTGGGAATCGTTTTGGGTTGAAGAGATGCTAATCATGTTAGGACTTAGGATTATATTGTTTGATAACTATAGTTGATATAATTATACTGATTTTGTCTTGAAAGAAGTACACGTGAATATCCACATAGACTCTCTACCAACCACCTTTTGGGTTTTCTTTTCTGCCTTCAAATTTTTGAACTTTGGGGCTTTTTGTTTGTTATTTTCCCTCTGCTTCATGTTGCTTTCTGGTGACAAATTATAGATTATACTTCAATTTTTTTTTTCAAATCCAATGTTTTCAAGTTTAGTTCCCAGTTTAAGTTTAAGCATGGTTTGAGCTTAAGTTTGCTCATTCGCTTGCTTTATCTTGCTTTATAGGCTCAAATTGTGAACTGGTATTCTCTTTTCTTATTGTTAGTGGCACTGTTTTGACCCATGTTTTTCTAGCATTTTCTATTGCCTTAACTTCCCGTCTTCCCCTTACACCCCAAATTTGATTGGTTAAGTAATCTATGGTTATAGTTTTTAATCATCACTTTTGGCATTAAGCTCCTCATGGTTTGATTTGTTAAATCCACTGGATACTGCATATCTGAAAATTTAAATCTGCAATTTTAGAATTGGACAGTTTTTTATTATATATTGGATATACACTTATTGGATATTCACATGTGAAAATCCAAGATGCTCGGCTAGATGGCAAATCCATATTTGACTTTGAAATTTTAATTTTGAGTTCATTTCATCTTTCTTGAGATTGTTTAAATTTTTCTTTAGCATGCACTTCAATAAAGAAAGCTTTGATTTTGGATGAGTTTAGCTTAGTATTTTATTTTAGGTTTTGAAAATTCAATATTGATTCTGGAGAACTTTCTTCCAGACTATTGCAACATATTTTTAGATGTTTATTTAATGTGTGGACACTTGATTTATTTCCAGGGGAATCCTTATGTCCTGATTGCTTGGTAAGAGGAGTATCAATTATTAGAGGGTGGAAATATGGGGGCCTCTAGCTCTAAAATAGAAGAGGATAAGGCCCTGCGGTTATGTCGTGAAAGGAAGAAATATGTCCGTCAGGCACTTGATGGTAGATGTTCGCTGGCTTCTGCTCATGTTGCATATATCGAGACTCTAAAAAGTACAGGGACTGCTCTTAGGAAGTTTATTGAGCTTGATGCTCCAGTTGAATCTTCCCTTTATACTTCAACTAATGCTACGCCAGAGCCCCTAGCTTTAATTGAGAAGTCTCATTCCCAGTTTTCATATTCTTCTCCATCTTTCTCACAACATGTAGATGCAACTGAAACCTTTTCAGCGTCACCTTCTCCTCCCACTTCCAGTCATTTTCAGGTGAACCATATGAAATTTGGGGCTATTTCTTCAAAAAAAGTTGAAGAGAAACCCCCCCTTTCTGATATCAGATCGGTGACCTCATCAAGTACTCCACAGAATACCACACCTTGTTTCACTGACAAACCACCATTTGAAGCTTCTTCTTTGCCGCCAGGAACTCCACAATGGGATTTCTTTGGTCCTTGGCATCCTATTGACCATCAATTTTCATTTCAAGACAGGAAGGAATCGAACCAAGGTTCAGAGACTTTTGATGATTTAAAACATAAGGAAGAGGAGGGTCTTCCTGAGCTGGAAGGTGAAGAAGGGGCTTCTTTCCATGAAAGAGAAGAAACTCAGGGTTCAGAAGATGAATTCGATGATGAGCCTCCTGCTGATACTTTAGTTCGAAGTTTTGAAAATCTGACTCGAGCAAATGACAATAAAATACCCAATGCAGCATCAGCTATCCCCTCTGCAGGTAGCGCAGCTTCAGAATCTGACTTTGTCAGTGGGCAAAAAATCAATTCTCCTGATTTGTCACCATTAGGAGGTACACCCTCCAGTGTTTCTATTCCAACTGAAATAAAGAAGACACCTGTCAAAGAAGATGGTTCTGAAAACAAGGTTGTCATTAAAGACTTCCTTTCTGTCATGAAAGATATTGAGTTCCTCTTTATAAAAGCTTCTGACTCTGGGAAAGAAGTTCCTAGGATGCTTGAAGCTAATAAGTTGCATTTCCGTCCTATTTTTCCTGGAAAAGAAGGTAAGATCCAGACTCTTTCTCTTTCTCACTCTCATGTGTATGTTTGGTGTCTCATAAGGTTTGGAAGCTGTGCTCAATCAATTACGTGGTTTATTTAGTGAGGAGGGGAATGGTGGTGTTTTCAAATTTTTATACTGTTTATCATTTATCAACATGATGTCAATAAAAGAATGACCTTGATTGAATGTGTTTGGATGCATTGAAGCCTTGACATGTAAAAAAAAAAATTGGTAAAATAATATTGAATTATTGGAGATTTAGGGAGAAATTTCCGTTTTATTTATTCTCATTGAAGGATCATAGGAAATAGTTGAGCTTTCTTAAATTGATCTAAGTTGGTGAAAGCTATCGTTAACCGAACTTTCTACCATTTCAGGTAGATTGTCGAAATCCACAATCTTCAATGCCTGTTTCTCTTGTGGAGAAGATCCAAGCCAAGTTAAAGAAGGTAACATTCCATTGCCTATTATAGTTTAGACATATGTCATGAGCATGTGGAAACATTTTGAGCTCGTTAAAGTGTAGTGCATGCAAATGAAATACATATTTTGGTAGCGACTGGCTATTCTATGCACCAATAGCATATACTTGGCAGACCAAGCTATGAGCAAAGGTAACAAATGGGATATATCATTGTATCTAGAAATTATACAGATATAGTCTAAGGTGGCAACAGTGATTGACTAATATTAATTGCCTGAACAAAATCATTAATGTGGAAGGATGATAAAATGAGTCAAAAAATTATGTTATTGCCTTGAAATCCTTTATTTTGCATGATGAAACTTTAGCGGTTGGGAGTTATATTGATGGATACAGCAGGAAATTTCACATATTTAAGGCATTAGTGTTATCAAATCTTTCCATGGGGGAATATAATCAATATGGAATTATAGGTGCTTAATTTAAAAGTCCTTTTATCTAGTATCTCTTTCGTAAACAATGAATGACAAATAATAATATACTGGTGGCAACTATAGTGTGGTAGCATCTTAATATCAGCAGACTTATTCAATTTAGAATGTATGTAGTGAGATCTAATGCAAGTGTTTGTGATAAGCATCTTCTTCTTAATGATTTTAGTTTATCTTTTTGATCTTGATTCCTATGCTAATCCTTTCTTATCTTGACTTAGAGCCTCCTCAAACTGCTGTAAAGTACTTGACTTGGCATAGGACGACATCGTCTCGATCATCATCATCCGGGAATTTTCCGGGATCAAATATAAAGGATGATGTTGAGGAGCTTAGCAACAATCTTTTCTATAATACCTGCATGATTTCAGGCAGTCATGCCTCAACCTTGGATAGACTATATGCTTGGGAGAGGAAGCTTTATGATGAAGTAAAGGTATTTTTTTTTTCCTGTTGCTTTTCCTTTCCCTTCAAGATTTTACTAAGTCTAGTCAATCGATGATTGTTTGGAGGCATTAAAATTTACGACTGTTGAAAGTTATTTATTTTTTAATTTCTCATAACTTCAGGCCAGTGAGTTAATCCGAAGTGAGTATGACTTGAAGTGTAAAAGCTTAAGACATCTAGAGTCAACGGCAGAGAGTTCAAGCAAAATCGACAAGACTCGAGCCGTTGTCAAGGATCTGCACTCAAGAATTAGAGTTGCAATCCAAAGAATTGACTCAATATCAAAAAGGATTGAGGATTTACGAGACAATGAGCTGCAACCACAACTTGAGGAGTTGATTGAAGGGTAAGTTTATGTTTGTGCTTTCCTTCCAACAATTACAACCCCATCATATAAGTATAGTAAGGAACCAGGCGTCATATGCGATTTTTTATTTCCTTCATCCCTTCCCTTCCTTAAAATAGTTTAACTTGTGCTCATATCTGAAATATTCTTCTTTTAGATCATATGTTTCACTTATTATGCCAACGCAGGTTGAGTCGAATGTGGGAAGTAATGTCGGTATGTCACAGTCGTCAGTTTCAAATTATCTCTTTAGCGTACAAGACTGGCAGCATGAAAATCTCAGTACCATCTGAATCACATCGGCAGATCACCGCATATCTTGAAGCTGAACTAAGCTTGCTCTTTTCGTGTTTTACAAAGTGGATTGGTGCCCAGAAAGCTTATCTGAAAGCCATAAACAGTTGGCTCGAGAAATGTGTTTCTATTCCACAGAGGAGATCTAGCAGAAAAAACATTGAAACCCGAATTTTTAGAAAATTTGGCCCTCCAATATATGTAACATGTGGTGTTTGGTACGACAAGCTTCAGGGGTTGGAGGGGCAGTCTGTAAAGGAAGTCTTGGACTCTATTAAACGTTTGGCAGCTGATACATCTGGCTTTTTACCGCACCAAGAAAAGAATGAGGGGAAGAATGCCAATCATCCATATTCAGCATCTGGGAAGGATGAGAACGGTGATTCTGTAAATAATATGTCGACAGATGATGCTATGAAAGAGCGGATGTCAGCATCCAGGAAAGATAACGAGATAAGTGATTCTGCATATAACATGTTCAGAGATGATGCTTTGAAGGATTCTTTTGCGACAAGCTTAGTTTGCTTTCTTGGTCAATTGAAGATTTTTGCGAAAGCATCTGTTGGGATGTATACAGAACTTAATAAGGAAATTCAAGATGCCAAGCAATATTATGATATGTCTGTCCGAGGAGCTGAGATTGGCAATAATGACAAAAGCAATGTCCGGAGCAATGATCAAAGCAATATACAGAGCACTGATCAAAGCAGCAATCGATCAAAGGATCAACCGAAGTCATAAATGTAAGATTGTTCAATCTGGAAAATGAGTTGGGCTGGAGAAGACAGACATAAATTTGTGAAAACAACGATGGAGTTGTGTTTAAGCAAAATCCGACACATGAAGCATTTCACACGGGATGCAGCATCTTATATAGAGATCGGAATAAAAGGATCTTTGGTAGATATGCTTCTGTTACATTCAGTAAGTCGATAAAGAAGCTTGGGTGTTTTAAACTGGATGCCATAAATGGGGGTGACGTCAGAGCCAAAAGCTGTAACTAGAGGTATGAAACAATACTTGTATAGTCTCTTTTCTTACATTTTACCACAACTGTGAACATAGAACTTAGATAAATTTTCACCCTTTATATTCTCATTTTAGTTACTATGGTGGATTAAATTGCCATTGAATGTATTCACTATCCAATAAGGAAGTCATGTTAAGGCAGTCAGCACTAGCCACTTCTGCTTTCTGAAATCTGAAAATTTGTCCGACAATCTTCTGGATACAAGTCCGAAGCCCTCAAAATTAGAACCCACTTTCTCAGTTCCTTCTTGGTTCAAGTTCGATTCAAATTATCCAAGGGAGATTCGAATCTCATTTTTGAGTAGAGGATGCATGCATTTATCACTGAGTTAAATAGTTGGGGGCAAAAAGAAAACTGCCATTTTCTTTGGAATCTCCCTTCTATTTCTTGCTCTCGGCTATTAATCCATAATTTCAATGGAAATTTATTCCCCGACCATGATTTGTTACCGATAAAGGCAATCAATATTGCAGTAAGTCATGGAGTACATTATACTGCATCGTTTGAACTGGTCCAAGTCGTGACATGCATGGCCAATTCTTGAGCTTACAAAAACCCAAATTCTTTTTTTTTTTTTTTTCAAATTTCCAAAAACATTTCACTTTCTTGGAATGATTCTTCTAAACTTAGGATATAGAATTCCTTAAAAGCATTTTAAACCAGGCACATGATTTCCAATCCTTGAACTAAATCTATGTCATGAATAATTTATTGCCATCCATCACTTTGATAAAACTAAATAAAGGTGATAATATAATCTTCAAATTTTAAGTTGTTTATATTATTATTATTATTGTTATGTTTGATTCAGTTTGACGTAATTTTGGGTTTAACTCGGTTCATGTAATAAATATGAGATTTCATTTACATATTCTCAAGTTATGACTTTTTTTTTTAAGAAAATAACAATTATTAAAAAAATTAAAAATAAAACAACTAAATTATTAAAATAGATGCATATGCTACTTAAAAAAATTATCCAATTTTTTTTTTTATATATTTTTTCACTCTTTGAATTTGCACCAAATTAGAAGTTTTCATTGAATGAGAATCAAATTTGTGCATAGCTATAACTTAAGATGAATAAATATTCCAATCAAACAAGTTTATGAAAAAGAACTAACTTTAACAAAATAATGTAATATCATGCGATGTTAATTACAAATCTCCATCACGTATACCACAACTATGATTATTTAATATAATGACAAAAAATAAAATTCCAAGAAAAAATGAACTTTATCTCCGCAACCAAACACCCCATGTGTGCTCCTAGCACTACCAAAGATTTACTCCATAATCACAGTCCTTTGACACAATCTTGGACGCCGCCGTTACCTTGTCGACCGTTATCTCACACATCACTTTAACTGTAATTTCCCACGTCTTAATGGACCCCACTTTAATCTTAACTGGCGCTCTCAGATTCAATGTAAAGGGCACTGTCCCTTTTCTTTGTCCATCGGAAATAGCCCTAAGCGCAGCGTTCGTTAGTTCGATACCGGAGCCCTTTAATGCCGTTTTAAACAACGTCACGTTATTAGTCGACTGGTAAAAAGCCGGCAATGCACCGTTACAGAGGTTGACGTCTTCGTAGTAAACTTCAACTGAGCTGCCTTTCTCGTAGTAAATACCGATTTTATCGTTAGGGTTGTGTGCCCGAACAGTGACATCGAATTCTGGCGAGAGCGACGAAGATGATGTCAGGTTGAATCCCTTGATAGCCACACTCTCCACGGAGTAGTTGGGAGACTCAGGCTTGAAAACGAAGTAGACAACGGCCGCGGCAATGGCGGCGACGAGGAGGAGAGCGAGGATGGTGGTCAACAAGCAGCAACAGCAGCGGCAACAGGTGCTCCGATTCGCCTTACCTTTGGACAATTGAGCGTAACGGCGGGCGTTCTCCGGCGGAGGGACTCGGTAGATTTGGTCCTTAGGGATTTGGATAACGTAAGTTCCAGGTTGTGGACTAGGTTTCTCAGCCGAAGGAGGTTCTGGTTTTTGCATCGGATGTTCGCCGGAGGAGGGTGGAGAGTTGCTCGGGTGGACTCGTTCGGCCATCGTGCTGTTCAACTCAGTAGCTCTCACTGCAAAAACAAGGAAAAAAAAAAAAACACGAAACAGCGGCGTTTAAGTAAAGTGTCTTGAGACGAAAGCCTTTGATATATACTCATATACGCATCTGGTCAACGAGGTTTGGGGCAAACTAGGGATTTCAAAACAGGCCATAGATGCCAATCACAAATTGCCATGTCATCAATCTGGACCCGACTGATGTGGCAAATATCGCGGACGGAATTTTAGGGGTTCAATTTGATTAATGTGAGATATCAGTGGAGAAAATCAGATATTGACTTGTCTTAATTAATTGATGAATTGACTGTAAACGTTTGGCCACGTTGATTTTTTTTTTTTTTTTAAAGACAGCCTTAAATCAGGACGTGATTGCAAATAATTAACGCACGTTAATTAAGTCAAAGATTTTGGAATATATAATTGGAAAATAATATTAATTTAAATTCCATTTAATTGTTACTTTTTTTTTATTTTTTTAATAAAAATGTAAATAACGTGTATTTGAGATTGATGGTTTAGGATAACCTCGAATTTTCCTATGGTTCATTTTCTCTAATGCCGATAATAAAAGAGGAATAAATTAAATATATCACATATTAACTATATATATATTGCCACTAATTACTACATTTTTTATGAATTTAGATAATGTAACCAATGGAGCATTTACTGAAATAGAATAAATTAAATATAATATTTATTAACAATATATATTGCTACTAATTACTACATTTTTTTATGAATTTAGATAATGTAATCAATGGGGTATTTACTTTAATAGTATATATGTTAATAAATTCTTATAAATTACAGATCTGGATGGATTTAGGTAGACGGGATTCATAATGAGCATGATACGAACAATAAATAGTGCATCACCCTTGATTTATTTAACTATATTATGTATTAAAATTCATCAACATTAATGATAAATATACTATTAATAAAAGAAAAACAAATAAATAATAAAACATTTCCGAGTAATGGATTGCACTTTTACATTAAAAAAAAAAAACCTTAAACAATTCCTAAATCTTTTTCTTTTTTCTTTTCACATAAGCATTTGGTTAATTATTCTCTCCTGTAGTTTTTTTTTTCTTTTCCTGTAGCTACCCATGTTACTAAAATCATATTGGCCATTAATTTTCTTTTTTAATCAAAAGTGATGTGATCTTTCTTACTTCTTATCATCCTCAGTCGTCAGAATTCAACTAATTATACTCTAAAAACGAAAGGAAGTATAGCAAAAAGAAAGAAAGAAAGAAAGAAACAAGAAAAAATAAGGTAGAAAACCAGATTTTGATGGGATTAAGGAACATAAAGCAAAACAGATAAAAGAAAAGAAAAGCTATATATATATATATATATCCATATATATATATATATGAGAATGGAAGAACATAAATACCTGAAAAAGATTTCTTCAAGAATGAAAGAGAAATGAAAAGAATCTTTTCTTTGTTTTTGTTTTTGCGTTTCTGAATGCTGTTGCTGGCTATTATTGTGTATGTGGGGGAGAAGAAAAGAAGAATGAGTCTGATCTCTGAAGAGTTTCACAAATAGAACGGCTAATATATATAATGCAAGGTGTTTATCACATAAATATATATAAAAGGGTGGGGCAAGGTAAGAGAAGGATCAAGTAACGAGTAAAAAATTGGAGTACAGTTCAGAGTTTGATGTCAAGAAAGCAGAACCGAATTAGGAGCTGAAAAGCATTTTTTTTAAGAAAATAAAGCGAAAGAGTCCAGAAACTGCCTCACATCCTCTCGGACTCACAGCGTGTTTCTTCACTCGTTTTTATCTTGCTTTTCCATTTTTATTTTCGTGTGGGAAACTTGAATGTAATAAGCCAGTTGGCATTCGGCCCTTATTGTCGTGTTAGACGACAAAATTCTTTGTCTGTTTGTTGTACGTGATTCAATTATACGATGTTATATAAAAATAATAAAAATTATATTAATATAATATAAAATATCAGTATATTAAAATTTATATAATATAAATTATTAAAATAATAATATTTTTATAAATATATAATATTTTAAATATAATTATGAAATAAAAAATAATCCATACAAATTCATAAATTGCCAATTCTCAAAAAAAGAAAAAAAAAGTTCTTAGCCAAATTGCAAAATGATATTGAAATTAATATTTCATCAACACATAATATTTCACTTTTTTTTTAAGGGAAAAAAAAGCTATTTTGATTGACCCTTTTTGTTTAACAAATGAAATGGTAGATTTTGGCATGACATTAATATTAAAGGTTGGCTTGGCACTTAGAAAACCCTAATTTGTTTCTTAGTAGTAATTTACAAATATTTTTAAATTAGTTGGGATATTTTAATTCAATTAATTTATATATTATTATTTATTTGTAAAATTATGTTTAATAATTTTAAATTTTAAATATTAATGTATACATATTTTTTTTATACTAGATCACATGTGTATTAAAAAAAACTTCAAAGAACCGCGTTGGCACTCTATCCCTCGGCAAGTCTAGCCTATAGCTCACCACCGCATGCATTTGTAGCATTGTAGGCACCTCTTTCTGACTGTTCCTCTTTGTCTTCGTTCCACACATGTCGAAGTCTTTGTTGAAACACAATAAGGTCATGGACACTGATATAAAACTATTTTAATGCAAAATTTATTCATGGGCTTTACATTTGTACCTTCCTTTGATTGCTTTTATTCTCCGGGCACCCCGGCTGGCTGCAGGCTAACAATTCTTTGATGATTAGATTTTGCTTTTAAAACAGATGAAAAAGAACATTTCAAAACACCATGGCCCCCACAAACCCAAAAGGCACTCAAGCATTATCAAGCCTGGTAGCCTGTCCTGAAACAACGATGTTCTTCATCAGGATTCCCTAGTCTCATTGCTGCCACCTGCCATTTCCGTAGAACCCTATGTGAACCTACCGTCATTTTTGACCCAATTAATATGGCTTTGGGAAGCTAAAAGAGAGGGCGTGGATGGAGGAGATGGAGAAGCCTTTCAAATTGTCTAGGACTAAAAAAATTTCCATTTCCATTTCCATCCACATGGTGCCAATTGTTAATTATCTCATTCAAGTTCTAAACGAGGAAGCATGTCCGAATTCCATGTCTAATATGAATCTGTTGAATTTTGTGATTAACTTTTTCTTTATTTTTGTTCATTTCAAATGTTTGATTTTATTTCAATATGAAAATTAGGAAAAATTATGAGATGAAATGTAAAGAAACGTAGGCTTATGTGTGAAAGATTGTCAATCAATCTGAACTTAAATTTACATCCAGACACAAGGGTTTAACAAGAATGTTAAACCAACCATCTACAATGAACTTTATTCCTTTCTTCCCTACAAATCCTATAAAACTGATATTTACGATTAATATATATAGTGACAATTTCGAACCGGTGTTAGAACTTAGATAACTAGACAAAACAATTTGAGACACGAAATGCAACTGATGAAAGTAAAGAACAAATAAATGGAGGTTAGTGTTAAACTAAAAGTTAGAACCCCTTTTGTTTACTTTCCTATATCCACTACTGCTGAGAGACCTTCATAAATTCATTTTATGTCGAGTCTCTCTTGCGCGGGTAGGATGCATCTGAGAGCCATCTGTAGCATGGCATCAAGCGTTCTACGTGTGTGCTCCCCGTTAACCCTTTCCAATATCATCAGATCAAAGCAGTCACCAGCGCGGTTTTCTGCTGCTAACAAACTCACCCAGTCGTTTATACATGTTGAGCTTCTTTAGAGTTGTTGAGGTTATACTTCCCACTGGCCCGGCAATGGATGTGAAAGTTTTCATACTGAAAAACAAAAATTGTAAAAATAGTGTTTGAAAATACAATAACATAAATTGAATGTTAAAGTATGATACCAATATTTTCAGACACAATCTTTTTTTTAAATCTTTTGAACATATATATAACTATGTTGAATGCCATGGCCACAATTTACATAGACAGACACAATTGCTCACTAAATTATGAAAGTAAATGAACATGACATAGAAGTTACATTAGGCTGTTAAAAGGGGAAATACCTTCAAGTTGATTAAGGCTAAGATCCAGCTCTGACAAGATCATTGAGCTTTCTTGCAAAAGAGCTTCTCATAGTGATCCAGACAAGCGGTTGTTTCTAAACCGAAGAATCCTCAAAGAGACTATAAAATTGAAGGTATAGTTCCCACCAACTGATTATTACTAGCATCAAAAACTTCTAAACTGTCAAAATATGGCATCCATCATGAGCAAAGAGCTCTCCCACCAACAAATTTCGGCTTATATTTAAATACTGAGTCGAAGAAACAAAACCAGAGCTTCCAAGCCCCAAGTCCATTGAACCAGATAACTGACTGCCGCTCAGGTCCACATGCACCACCCTTTCCAATTGGGACATAAGATTCATGATATCTCCAGAAAAGCCATTAGATCGCAAATCTAAATATTTCAACATCTTAAGATTGCTAAAACCAGCGGGAAATGTGCCTTCAAAATCATTTGAAGAAAGATTGAGAAATACCAAATTTTTTAAGTTGATGATGCCTGATGGTATAACACCATGAAAGGCATTACTTGAGAAGTCCAAAAACTCAAGAGACAAGATAGAGCCAACGTTAGTGATGGTCCCTGTCCACTGGTTCCCTGAAATAGATAAATTGCGAAGCATTTTGAGACCAAGAATGACAGGGAAACTGAAGTCTCCAACCAGACCTAACTCTCACATGACCATCATTACAGTTGACTCCAAACCAATGCTTAGGACACTCATCTGATGTCAAGGACTTGTGGTCCCATGAAGCAAGGACTTACCAGAAGGATCCTTCTCGATGCCTTTCTTGAGCACCGAAAGTGCTTCAAAATCGGGTTGTCCCAATGCAGTTAACACCAGAAACAATAAAATTACCAAATTGAATATCTGCATTCCTTCAATCAAACTCCCCAACCCCTACAAATCTCAGTGAATATATCAGAATTGGACAAACAAGAACTCAATTACGGAGAACTCGTTCAAAAATTGCAACGCTTGAATGAGGTAGAAGAATAAACATGAATATAGCGTCCCAAGTTTGCTTCCTGATTCAACAGTAGGAGAGAATTCAACTAATTTATTTTCAAGCAATAGTATACTTATAAAGCACATCGAACGAAGCAGTGAAAGATGCTTCCTTCGAACCAATCTAAGCAGCTAATGAACTTCAAAACCCATGTCTATTGAGATAAAATAGAATCCAAAAGTGAAACAAGATCAAATGCACCACAAAATATCATGAAAAAGACTCTGCGTTTTCCAGACCAAGGAGCCGAGACTGAGAAAGGGGCATATAATAATGGTTAGCAACAAGTAAAGAAGAAACAACAAACCAGGAAAACGGCAGAATCCTGAACCATTTTGGACTTGGGAAGTCGCAATCAGAGCACAACCGAGAGCTCAAAATTTGTAACATGGGTTAAGTTTTATGAAGGAAAGAGAAGGTCAAAGATGCAGAGAAAGACTCAGAGAGAGAAGAAGAAAAGCAAGCGAAAAGAGTTAAAGAGTGTGGATCAGAGTGTTTGTTTTCAATGTGCTAATAATTTACAGTCACGTAAAATGAAGACGAACGCTAGAAGTAGAAGAGAACAACATTAAAAATACAGTAGTAGTTGGCTGAATAGGCGCCAAGTTGTTTCTTTGACCTTCGAAACTTTTTGTTTGATCCCAACTCAGCACTGTTATTTTCAGGGCTCGCTCAATTGCTTGCTAATAGGAATGGATTACGAATTATTTAATTATTAATTTTAAAATAAAATTTATATTTAATGTATTATTTTTATTAAGTTAAAAAATATAATTTATTAATTGTATATACATATATATATATTTTTCCTTTTAATTTATCCAATATCATAAACATTGAATAGTTTTTTTGGTGCAAGTGAAATTCTTTTTAGTACTTTGAAATTTTTGTTGCTTTTTCTGATTGCTAATTACTAAGTAGTAAAGTAAGTGGCTTTTATTTATTTTTTTAGAGGACCTGTTAATTGTTATTTATAATTATCGATTAAAAATTATTTAATTATTTTTAAATATTTTTTAAATTTAATATA
>JBBYHM010000026.1:14171047-14181696 GCA_038381775.1 Adansonia rubrostipa
AAATGAAACCAAGGTCAAACATTGTATTATACCTTAACAAAACTTGAACTCAAACTTATAAATAAAACAAACAATCACGAATCGATTTATATAGATTTAAGCTTGATTTATTTATGGTGTTAACTGTTTTTGCCATTAAAAAACAAACATGACTTCAATTTGTTTAAAAAGTTCATATAATCTTATGAATATTTATTACTTGTTTTATAATTTTTTTTTACATATTTTTCTAATAAAAATAAAATTATTTGATTCGTAATATCAAATTAATATTATGAATAGCATGAATAATCTATTTAATTCCTTCCACCGATGTATAGCACACGTATCACTTATATTTTTAACCTACAAACCTTGGAACTAAAACGAATATAACTTAAACTATTATTATTATTATTATTATTATTATTATTATTATTATTATTATTATATTACAAAACTTTAAAAAATTTTAAATCACGAATGTCTGAGAAAACTTTTTTGATATAATTTTTAATTTTATTGTTATATTTAAAAAATAATGACCAAACTTGATTTCAAAAGTTGATAAAAGAACAAACAAATTGGAATAACTCCCCCGGAGGAGCAGCATCCATGTCTACCAAAAACTTCGATAACTATATATATATATATATATGTGTGTGTGTGTGTGTGTCAAACTTCCCCTATTAAGGGAAAAAAAAAGGTACTTATAAGTATAACCACTTTTATAATTGTATATGATAAGATAACCACAAAATTGTTTACCAATAAAATAATAATTTATCAATATTTCTATAGCTATTAAAAAGAATTACAATAGTTTTTTAGTGTAGAATCATATCGGTAAAAACTCTCTAAAGTTTTACTTTTAAAAATAAAATTATAAAAATAAAATTTGCTAACAATCGTACTTACTACAATTAATATATGTATTAATTATTTATAATAATAATTTTATATTAAATTTTCTTCTGTATAATTTATTAAAAAAGGAATTATATCTAATAATATAATATCTTTACTGTTACAAAAAGAATGATTTTATATCTAATAATATAATATTTTACTATTACAAAATTAATAATTGGGTTTGGTGCTGGTTGTTGAATTTATTCAAAAATTAAATTCATTATATCAAATAATAAAATAAAGATAC
Source organism: Adansonia rubrostipa (assembly GCA_038381775.1). Taxonomy (NCBI): domain Eukaryota; kingdom Viridiplantae; phylum Streptophyta; class Magnoliopsida; order Malvales; family Malvaceae; genus Adansonia; species Adansonia rubrostipa. The sequence continues at coordinate 14,172,186 of JBBYHM010000026.1, forward strand.
AAATGTAATTTAATATCTTAATTATAATATTTATTAAAAAATTAATAACTTCTTGAAAATCTATCCATTTATTTTTGTTAAAAAAAAACTATATGTAATTTGTTTTTTCTTCCACCCACATGATGGGTTTCCATATTTCTAGTACTAAAAAAATGTGGTTGATTTAAATTAATATCACAAATTAAATGATATTAAATTTAATTAAAAAATAAAAAATAAATTTAACTTATAATAAAAATTAGAATGAGGGGAATTTAAATTTTTTACTTTTAAAAATAATTGCTCAATAAAAAAATTATTATGCATAATGTGACTATGTTTCAAGATCCTAAACTCTAAAAACAAAATTTAAATTATACAATAACAAAGAAAATTAATTTTTTAATTTTAAATTTGGAATGTGATAAAGTTTATAATATATTTAAAAGCTTAGATAGCGCACAATCGAAGCTATCGTATCAGATAATTACTCCATAGATAATTACGGAAATCGTACAATTATCTATTATCTAGTAAATAGATAAAATATTAATCTCACCCACACGTGTCATCGGAGTATCGTCACAGCCCCTTCTCCATTTTCACTGTCGCAGATTTAAAATTTTTTAAACCCCACACCATAACTACGTGGCCCTCCCACTGCTTTATTGTTTTGCTCTTTTTTTTGTTTATTTTCCAAATTACCCTTCAACACCAAACCCCATCATCATTCACTATACACCGCCATTTAATGGGGCTAAATCCGCTATTTTGGAATTTCAACGGACTAGAACCGTCAAATTGAAAAATTAAGTAAAATTAATATCCATTGATAAAAACCGGATCTCCATAACCGAGGTAGTGATATAACCGTTGTCATCACAAATGCGTGCGCTTCGGTCACTGAGCTATGTAGTATACTGGAGAGAGTTTATCGTACGCTATCTCACTCCCCATCTTGATCAAATCAAAGCTGTCCAATCTTCGATCAAAGGACGTAAACTTAAGTCTACCGCACTCGATACACTCAACCTCTTTGATTGCACTCAAATCAAAATTCAACAATGATTAAAGGAAAGAGGTTTAATGTAATTAATGATTTTTTAAATTTATTAAAAATAATATATTAAATAATTTTTAAATAATATTATTAATTATACTATAATCAAAGTATTATTTTCTTTTATTTTTTACATTTAACTCATTATTTTTATAGAATCTACAAGAGAATAATGTATTAATTAAAAATGTCTGTCAATAAATACTTGAAAACCAATATCACTAAAAATAATGCTATTTTATCTCAATATTATTTACTTTCCTTTGATATATAATGAATAATTTAAGAATGAAATCTATTGATTTGGTCATATTATTTCATAAATGCAATATTCAAAGTTAAATCAATAAATTTTTATCAATTAAATCAAAAAAATCTTACCCAAAGTAACTTTTAATTTTTATCAAATTAAAATTATTATATGATATAAATTATAAAATTTAATGTATTAAAAATTATTAAATTGAATATCTTTAAATAAATCAAAAAAAAAATCTCAATCATTCACAAAAATTTCCATGCACATTATAAATAAATAGTAAATCATTAATAAACTTGAAATTATATATAAAAAAAAAATTATGTTTTCTAAAAATTGAGATGGACGGTGGAGATGTGGTAAAGATACGGTAATCGTGTAAGCCGCGATGCAGAGGAGAATATCGAGGTGCCGGAACATAGTACTTAACGGAGCGACAAACGAAAGAGCGGTCCTTAAAAGTTTTTTCTTTCAGTCTCTCTCTTGTTTTTAGTTTTCCGAGTGAGGGGAGCGTTGAACTTGACAACCTGTTTTAATTTTTAGGGTTTTGATCTTTGTTTTCTTACCAAATTTCAGGTATTTTTCTTCCGAAACCTCTTTAGTTTCAGTTTTCTGGACTTGGGTTTTTTTTCTGTTTAAGGCTTTTTTTTAATGGTTTTTGAGGTATTTTTGAATTTTTTGTGATTTTTTGATATTTTCCGTGCAATGCTGCTTCTTTTGCTGGGTTTTTTCAAGGGTTTTTCTTATTTTTAAGTATGATCTGGGTATTTTTGTCCCATTTTTTTGTTTCTAGTTTATACTTTTTTTTTCTTTAGTAAAATGTTTTCAATCCATTTTTAAAAATATTAATAGACTGGAGTTTTTCGTCAGTATAGGGCACTTTTTGTCACTTGAGTAGGCTTTTCGAAACCTTGTTATTTTATCATTCTTTTTATCTTTGAATTTTTTTGGTCATCTTTATGAGTTGTGTGCAAGCCACTTAAAATGCTGTAACATTTTTTGCTGCATTTGCCACTTAATGTTAACATTTTTTCTGGGTTCAAGCTTATGTTCTTATATGATCCTTATTTTATACTATGAAGGGTATTTTTGTTCTTTCATTTCACCATTTATTCTCATTTCACTATTTTTGCTTATTCTTGTCCCAGGATTCTTCAAGATACACTTTGTTTTGCTGCAGATCGTCTGATTTTTTAGGTAATATTTTTATTCTTTGTGAACATGTCTTTCCTGTGCTTGCATGTTGGTTTTTTAAGTATATTGTTAGACTAATTTTCATTCTTAAATAGCATAGATTTTTGGTGACTTTGTTTCTGTTTTTTCGTGTGTTTGAATGTCTATGTTCTTTTCATGTATTCCACTCTGCAAGGTAGTAAGATCTTTAAGCAATTATTCAGTTCACTGAGCTCCCTGAATGCATATGTCTATGTTTCTCTTAAAATAATTTGGATATAAGTTTGTTGATTTCTCATACTATATTTGAAGCACCCAAAAAAAAAAAAAAACCTTATCAAGGAAAACAGTATAGATAACCACTTTATATTTTAAGTGAAACAAATTCTATATGATATAGATGGCTGAGTTTTAAGATTGTGATACGTCAAGTGTCTCTCTTTTGTTAATATATGAGCTTAAAAGGAGGAATTATCATTTTCTGCATGAAATGATTACATGGTACTATTACGTATGCACTTTTAAGGGCTTTTATTGTAGCTATCTTAGATGCTTGCTAGTATTTTTTTTCCTTCATGTAATACATATTTTTCTTCTTGGTTAGGATATGGACTTGTTTGAGCAAGATGGCAATGGGGCAGGGCCGGACTCTCTGCCTCCGCCGCCGCCTCTGCATCCTGATGTGGTACCAATCAAAGCAGAATCTGAACCTGCAAAGAAGAAGGTTGTGCGAGTCCCGATGGCCAGGCGTGGTCTTGCATCTAAAGGGCAGAAGATAATTCTTCTTACCAATCACTTCAAAGTGAATGTTGGAAATGTTGATGGACACTTCTTCCATTACAGTGTATGCCATTTGATTCCTTTGCATGCACTTTGCTTTTCCTTTTTCTTTTCTCTTTTGACACTCAGTAAATGGTAATTCTTGTCTCTTTTGCATTTGGTTCAATAGGTTGCTCTTTCTTATGAAGATGGCCGTCCAGTTGATGGCAAGGGTGTTGGAAGAAAAGTGATTGATAGAGTGAAAGACACCTACAGCAGTGAGTTGGCTGGAAAGGACTTTGCTTATGATGGGGAGAAGAGTTTATTTACTGTCGGTCCTCTTCCAAGTAACAAGCTTGAGTTTACTGTTGTACTTGAGGATGTTACATCTAACAGGTAGACATGCACTTTAGAGTGAATATTTGTATTTATGCTTCTCCAGCTTATTGTTATTTAATCTCTAAATGCGGATCTTATTTATGTATAGAAACAACGGAAATGCTAGCCCTGATGGTCGTGACAGCCCAAGCGGGCATGATAGGAAGAGATTAAAGCGGCCTTATCAATCAAAAACATTTAGAGTGGAGATTAGCTTTGCTGCTAAGATTCCCATGCAAGCCATTCAAAATGCTCTTCGTGGACAGGAATCGGAAAACTTCCAAGAAGCCGTCAGGGTGCTGGATATCATTTTACGGCAGCATGCTGCAAAACAGTGAGTTAAAATATTAGGCAGCATATTTTTAACTCCCCTTTTTGGTTTTTATCTTGGTTGTTTTGTTTTTTTCTGACATTAACTTGAATTTTATAGGGGATGCCTACTTGTTCGCCAATCTTTCTTTCACAATAATCCGGACAATTTTACAGACATTGGAGGTGGTGTCCTAGGCTGCAGGGGTTTCCATTCAAGTTTCAGAACCTCTCAAGGAGGCCTTTCACTGAATATTGGTTGGAATCTTGTCTCTCAGCTCTTGTGCGTTTGTGTGCTTTCTATTGTTTGTTGAATTACTCCCTTTTTATTTCAGATGTGTCAACTACCATGATAGTCCGACCTGGTCCAGTAGTGGATTTTTTACTGGCCAATCAGAATGCCAGAGATCCTTACTCCCTTGACTGGACCAAGGTAACCAATAACTAGTTTCTGTTGCCAAGTGAATTTGATTTCCCTTGCATCAATTAAGAAACCACTATTGCTTGGTTCCCTGTATAGGCTAAACGGATGCTTAAGAATCTGAGGATAACAGTCAGTCCATCCAATCAGGAGTACAAGATTACTGGATTGAGCGATCAGTTATGCAAAGATCAGTTGTATGGATTCATGATTTCAGATTTTCTTTGATTTTTTATAATCATCTATTATTTTTGTGAGCCTGCTAGCATTTTGTCTTATGCTTCAGTTTCAAGTAACTACTCTTTTTTTGGTTGTGTATTTATGTCCTTAATGTAGGTTTTCATTGAAGCAGAAAAGTATGAAGAATGAGAATGGCGAAGCCGAGAATCTAGAGATTACTGTTTACGAGTATTTTGTCAACCATCGCAACATACAGTTGCGTTATTCTGGAGACATGCCATGTATTAATGTTGGCAAGCCAAAACGGCCAACCTATATCCCTTTGGAGGTGAATTGATGCATTATGCTTTTGTTTATTTATAGGATATATGTTTAGCAACTAATTCTTGTCTATGATTTGTTATGCACCTTTTGCAATGCCATAGCTCTGCTCTCTGGTGTCCTTGCAACGTTACACGAAAGCATTAACAACTTTCCAAAGAGCTTCACTGGTCGAAAAATCAAGGCAGAAGCCTCAAGAAAGAATGAGTGTCTTGTCTAATGTAGGTTTTTTCTCTAAGCTTTTGATCCATTTCATTTCCATTGTGCTGCAACGAATGTATCATGAGCGTTGCGAATTTTTGTGCAGGCTTTACAGAGGAGTAATTATGGTGCTGAGCCAATGCTGCGTTCATGTGGTATTTCTATCAGCAATAATTTCACCCAAGTGGAAGGCCGTGTTCTGCAAGCTCCAAGGGTAGAATCATATTTGGCTTAATGAATTTTCGTTTGTTCCCTTGATATGTCGAGCAGTTATGTTAGTTTTGAGGGTTATCCTAATGATCTTTTGTTTAGATCTACTTTCTAACAAGTTATCTTTTGATGACAGTTAAAAGTGGGGAATGGTGAAGATTTCTTTCCACGGAATGGGCGATGGAATTTTAACAACAAGGTCTTTGCTCAGTTTGCTTTTTTTAGCATTCTACCTTATATATGTTGCATCTCTTGTTTCTCAACAATTCAGTGAATGCTTTTATAGAAATTAGTGGAGCCAACTAGGATTGAACGATGGGCTGTTGTTAACTTCTCGGCACGTTGTGATACAAATAACCTTGTGCGGGATCTGATTAGATGTGGAGAAATGAAAGGAATTGTAAGTTTGGCATACAATTTTTGTCATGGTAGTAAGGTTTTTGTTAGTTAGCGTATGCAAAGTTATAAATTCAACTTGTTGGCTTAAGTTCTTTTCCATGCGTCTTTTTTAGCGTATAGATCCTCCATTTGATGTGTTTCAAGAGATGAATCAGAACAGACGCTGCTCTCCTGTTGTTAGAGTGGAGAAAATGTTTGAGGAGATCCAATCAAAACTTCCTGGAGCTCCACAATTCCTTCTTTGTCTTTTGCCTGATAGGAAAAATTGTGATCTTTATGGTTAGCAAAATCTCATCTTTCATGCATTGGTTATACTTGTTTTTCTTGAGGTCTTTCCTTACATACAAGGTTCATTGACTTTTCGAAGGTCCATGGAAGCGAAAGAATCTTTCTGAGTTTGGCATAGTCACTCAGTGCATGGCTCCAACTAGGGTCAATGATCAATATCTTACAAATTTGCTGCTCAAGATCAATGCAAAGGTCAGCTACTATTGAATGTGTTCCTTTGTTTTTTTTTTTTCAACATTAAGCTGTTCCTTTCATTTCAGTTTTAATCTTCCCTTGATGAATCAGTAGGGATACTGTAGTCTTTGTAGTTAAAACTGCTAATATCTCTAGAACAATCTACTTACAGCTTGGAGGACTAAATTCGATCTTAGCAATTGAGCACACACCCTCAATCCCTGTTGTTTCAAAGGTTCCAACTATGATCGTTGGCATGGATGTGTCTCATGGCTCTCCTGGGCAGTCTGATGTCCCGTCAATTGCTGCGGTATGGATGATCTTATTCATCATCATTGGGTTTCATGAGTTTTCATCTCTCCCAAGCTGTTTGTAATGGAAGTTATGGAGATGCGATTTGGTAGTCTGTTCTGTTAAATAATTATTGCCTGTAACAAATTATCTTGAGCTGTACTTATTGCAAGAGGTTTTTTTTTTTTTTTTTTTTTTTGTGTTGAATTTTTAGGTGGTCAGCTCCAGACAATGGCCTTTGATTTCCCGCTACAGGGCATCTGTGCGTACGCAGTCACCTAAGCTTGAAATGATAGATTCTTTATTCAAACGAGTGTCTGACAGGGAAGATGAAGGTATCATGAGGTGTGTTTCAATCATAAGGTTATATGACTAAACAACATACAAGTGTTGGCCGAAAAAAGAAAAATGAACGACAAGGGTTTTTTTCATTGAAAATTTAATATTTATATCCTTTTGTTTTTCTCTCTTTTTTATTTGGGGTGCCAATTGGTTTGGGTATGGTGCTGCCTTTAATAATAAATTTGTGTGATGTTATTTTGTCGTTATCATTATGTCTATAGTACTTTTAACTTTTTGGGTTTATTAATTTTCATGGTTTTGTGCCTAATTTTATTCTTTTAATCTTAGGGAGGTTCTTTTGGACTTTTATACAAGTTCAGGAAAGAGAAAGCCTGATCAAATCATCATATTCAGGTTTCTTTTTTTTTTTTTTTACTTTTGCCTGTTTCTCGTGTTCAATCTTTATGGTAATATGAAGGTGTTATAATCTTACATGGAAGAATACATTCTCAGGGAACTCGGGAATACAAAATTTGGTTTTCCTATTTCTTAATTGGGATGGCTTCCTCCCTGCAATGCAAACTTTTTTTGCATTGACTTCTAAGCAATGATGTATTTATTCTATCAAATGATCTTTAACTTGTGAAATGTGTAATTTGAGAATATTGTATTGATGTTTAAGCATCTTCTATCTGCATAGTGTCTTCATGCTGCTTACAGATTGTACATGTTGAAGTCCTTTAAAACTTTTAATCAACCTAGAATGTTTCTCTTTGCCTGCTACTTGAAATGCTTCAGATCTTGTCTTTCTTTAGCCTCTGCTATTTTTCTAGTTTTCTGTTTTCGCTGTGTGACTTTGGCTGTTGTAATAATCTCTAACATATCTTGTTTCTGACAGTTTTTACTGCAACTTTTGTTTTATCTTATGATTAATTATGTCTCTTGTGCATATTTCTTGTAAGCTAGTTTGTGGTTAATTGGTTATATCGGGCTGATGTTTCTGTTTCATTTTATTGCGATGCTTATGCATTATTGCTTTCTTGCTCATTTTTCTTGGTTCAACTCAGGGACGGAGTTAGTGAGTCACAGTTCAATCAAGTTCTGAATATTGAACTGGATCAAGTTATTGAGGTATGCAGCAGCCATAGTGTATTTCTTTCATGGGAACTGAAAATTGTATATTTCTTTTTCAATTATTCATGCAAAATAAATAAGACAACATTGCTAGTGATAAAACATTGTCTTAAGGTGATAGTGTTCGGATAAAAAATTACTTTTTTAACAATTCTACTCTATAGGCTTGCAAGTTTCTTGATGACAGTTGGAACCCCAAGTTTGTGGTCATTGTAGCACAGAAAAACCATCATACAAAGTTTTTCCAGCAGGGATCTCCTGACAATGTCCCACCTGGTGAGGCGCAGTCATTTATCTGATGCATGTCATTTGGTACTTTTGTTATGTTTCTCAAATTCAATCCTTTTTTTTATTATTATGCAGGAACTGTTATAGACAATAAAATCTGTCATCCAAGGAACTATGATTTCTATCTTTGTGCTCATGCTGGAATGATCGTAAGTGTTTACAGAATTTTGTTTCATTGATTAATGGTTGTTGATTTTGGAGATTTATCTCTCTTGCTTGGCTTAGGACTGCTTGACTGTTATATATTTGTTGAATTCCCAGCAGTTTTTAATTTTTTCTGCATCTGTGGTGAATCTGTTGTATTAATGATTTATATTTTTACTCGTTCTTTTTTTCTTTTGTAAACATCTATTAACATATGCCAGTCATATTGAATCATGCATCGGAATCTTTTTTCTTTATTTATTTGATTGGCTGATTTTATTTCTAAATGTTCTAATTATCATTGGTAAGTCATGACAAAAAAAAATTGCGTATGATTTTTGATGTTTTTCTAAATCTTGATAGCCGTCAATTTCCTTATAATTTGTGTTTACTATCCAGGGAACCACAAGGCCTACCCATTATCATGTTCTCTTGGATCAGATTGGGTTTTCAGCTGATGATCTGCAGGAACTGGTTCATTCTCTGTCATATGTGTAAGTGTATAAATCATGTATTGTAATTGCTTTCAAATTGTTTTAAGCAGCATTCACTGTCGTATTCCTTATAATCCCATCTGTTGTAGGTATCAAAGGAGCACCACTGCCATATCCGTAGGTAAGTATTCTTTTTCGAGCTTTTTGCCCCTTAGTTCTTGACTTTTATATTTCATATAACATTTTGTCGGCTACTTGATTTTGCAATTCCATTTCTTATGACGGATTGCGAATGTGACAATGTCCTTTTTGGTGTGTAGTTGCTCCTATTTGCTATGCACATTTGGCGGCTTCACAGGTGGGGACATTCATGAAGTTCGAAGAAGCCTCAGAGACGTCCTCAAGCCATGGTGGGGTTACTGCTCCTGGAGCTGCACCTGTCTCGCAGCTGCCTAGGTTGAAGGAGAACGTCTGCAACTCCATGTTCTTCTGTTGAGTGACCACCTGTGAGCTCTATGTTTTGTATAGGCAAAAACCAAAACAACTGAAACTTTTGAGATCATATATTAAAGTTAAAAAAGGTAGAGCCCTATCCCAGACCTTTTCTGATGATGTGCTGCTGTTCTCTGAATCATCGTCTATATTTTGATTAAGAAACTTTTTGGGTGTTTGGCACTACTTTATATCTAGGTTATGAATGTATGACTAGCTAATGGCTTTTGCCTGTTTAATATTTTTATCCTTTGTCCTGTTTGGTGAAAAATGAAAGTATAGACTCAGTTATCTATGACTTACAGTTTGCATGCTGCGGATGATCCTGGCAAATC
>JBBYHM010000026.1:14225953-14267701 GCA_038381775.1 Adansonia rubrostipa
AATATAAAAAATATGTAAATATAAGTATACAAATCATAGATCATATTGGCGATTGTGCATGAGATTTCCAGCAGGGTGGTCTGACTCTGACCCGGGGCATCATCATCATTGTATAAAAAGAATGCACAATTATATTATATATGGTGTGGTGGAGGCGAGGCCACCACCTTTTCATATTTCAACATGGGAAAAAAACCACACCCGCTAATGCTTTGAACTTTGATTCATTGGGTAACGTGATCACCCCATTATTTACACTATTAATATCCCACTATTATTTAATAATAATCTAACTTTATATTAATTTCTATGATTGTAAAAAAATTTAGATTATTGGATGAAAGATAACTTTTATTTTATTTTGACGTATTTATTAGATGGATCATTTTTGTTAATTTTTGATAAATTTTGTTCGAATTCCAGTTTGATTTATCGAATTTAAATAGATTTATTTCTTAAAAAATAAAATATATGAATATTTTAATAATTTAAATATATTTAAAATTAAATAAATATTATTTCGGATTGAGATAAGTTATAAAAATTTTAAATTTATTTCGGACCATGATAGATTATTACATATTAAACCTATGAATAAATATATTTTAAGATTAATCTAATCGGCAAAGATTGGAGCTTCTTTTTTTTTTTTTTTAAATAAATACGGATTGCAAAAAGCAGTTCAAAAATAAAATTTTAATTGCATGGGACAATACGAAGAGTTAAACAAAATTTGAAAAACCCCCTGACCATATAAAAAAATATATAGTTTCGCATTTAAAAAATAACGATGAGCCACGAAGTAATAATAAATAAATAAAAATTCATTGCTAAATTGACTTGAAGTAGGGGTGAGGATATGGGAATATACATTCCCAAGTACCAAAAATTAAAAAAAAAATGGTAGTAGTTTGACACTGCAACTTTCAAAGTCCACTAATATTCTTTAAAAAAGATATAGTACTTTTTTTCTTTTTGTAATGTTAAAGTTTATTTTATTTTTTGAAAAGAAATTAATAACTTGATCTTATAATCTTTGATAGGAAGGTGGGTTTGTAATTATAACTACATATCTCAATTATTATTATTATTATTATTATTTTAAGTACTTAAATTTATCATCCACTTTATTAATTAAAAATATATTAAATTAAAAATATATAAGTAATTTGTTTAAAAAATAGTTACTTTTTAAAAAAGTGAAAATATTAATAAATAGTGAGTAGTTTTTTAATGGATAATTTTTTTTAAAAAAAATAAAATTCTTATATATTTCTAGTCTCATTTCATTACATTAATTTTAATTTTAATTTTAATTTTTATATAAATTTTTAATTAAATTTATATCATATCACTAGTAACTACAATTCAATTAAAAGTTTTATAATTAATATAAATATATTTTGGCAAAGAAATTTAAATCGGAAGAATACCACTAAAAAAAAAGCCTTGGAGCGTTCCAAGCTATGTACCATAAAGATTGTTTTGGGATTAGATATTTAAAAGTGATTTACGACATAAAAAATTTTAGGTTATTGTTTAATTTTTAAAAGTTTTACCTATGATTTCACCTTCACAATTTTTCAAAAATTGCTTTATGATGGAATCTTTTACAAGTGTAGGGCATGCTCTCCCTTATGCCTAATGTATTTAAAATTAATTAATTAGATTGAAGCGAATTAGGATTTAAAACAAATTTTAACTTTAAGTTCAAGTCTATTTTTAGCTCAACTCGATTCGTTTATTAAACTTAAATTATTATTCATAAATAATAAAATTTTTTATAATTAAATTTAAATAAAAATATATTATTTTATTTAAAATTATTATTATAAATTAAATTATATTAATTTAAAATATAAAAATTTAAACCCGAACTAATCAATCAAGTCAGGCCAAGCCGGGCTGCCGTGCTCGCCCATCAACGTCTCTAACTTTATGGCACCACTAATGAATTATGACATAATTAGTACCCACCAACAATTTGCCTTTCACACACACCCACTCCTCATTCAAATCCCATCACACAATTTAAAATAATAATGTTCCTACAAAATTGTGAACATCATAAAAACACAATAAATGATTTTTTTTTTCATGGGTTTTGTCTACCAGTGATTTAAACACTTTCTAAGATTATCTATATGAAAAACATTAACAAGTGTTAATAGATTTTAGTTAAAGAAATATTTAAATAAACCAAAATATTATTAATGAATTTCTTCTATTTCAATAAAAGCAATATATTTTAAAATAGTAATTAAATGATTATTAATAGATGCTTATATTGTATGTGTTTGTTAATGAATTTTTTTAAATTAGTTATTATTTCAGTAAAAAATAATTTCATAATAATAACATTATATTAAATATAAAAGTTTATAATTTTATTCATCATTTTTAATATATTAAATAAAAATACTATCATATATAATAACAATCTATAATATATTAAATACTATTTTTAATGTATTAAAATTCCTGAAATTAATATTAACTATTACATTTAATACAAATGTAAACCTTAATAAATGTAGCAAAATCCTTTTTTATTTGTGAAGGAAGCCATTTTTTTAAATTCTTTTCGGTTACTCTTAATTTCCATTTTGACACAAAGTCTAGCTGAATATAGTAGCAATAATAATAATAATAATAATAATAATAATAATGTCCTACAGTCATTAATTGGGGTTTGGACTGTCGAGTCAGACCTAGTATAGCAGGGTTTAAATAGCCTCAATGCTAGTTTTGATTGCCTTTAATTTTGAGCTGTGATTTTCACACATTCAATTCTAGTCATCACATCCTTGGAATCATCTCCCATAAATTTTATTTCTCTAATTATTTTATATTTAAACTAAGGGTGGAGTTATTTATCTAATTAAAGATTTAAATAAAAATATTTTGTTCAAAATATAAATTTGATTGCCTTCATCACTAATAAAAAAAATTTGGAAATACTAGTTACTATTGGTGGTAGTAGCAGTGGTGGTAAATTTACCTTTTTTTTAATTTTTAATTTAATTTTATATAATTTATTTAAATTTAAATCTAAATTCAAAATTATTTAAAATTTTTTTAAAAATTAAAATCTAAAATAATTATAACCGAAAACATCTAATATAATTTAACTCAATCTCACATCTGAAATTAAGTACAAAAAAAATTAGTAATTAAATAAATTAATTAATTCTACTCATTAAATTAATAAAAATGAAAAAGATTCATGAAGAAGGGAAAAAAAAGGGAAAATGGTCTAGAAAATATAGGGGAAAAAAGCTCATATCCATGCATGCAATGCAGCTTAGTGCTCAGTTGACCCCAGCAATGTAAAAAAATAACAATTTAATATATAAATAAATAAAATACTCCCATTAAAATAAAAATACACTCTCCCAACTCCGCTCCCTTTCTGATTTCACAAAGTAATCCACTTTTTTTTTTTTTTTCTTTCTTTCTCTTCATCTTTTTGTTTTTTTTCCTCCAATGCAAAAACCCTAAAAACCTTGATCTTCACAGACCCATTTCCTATCTTAACCGACCCGATCTGGGTCCAATCCCATTTCTTCTTCCTCTTCAACCGGAAAAGAAAGACCCAGATAAAGTATTCAAAAAAAATTAAAAAGAACAAAAAAGAGTGAAAAAAAAAAGGAGATTTTTTTTTTCTTTTGAGGGAGGTAAAGAGAGGGGAGAAATGTACAAGAACCAGCTTCAAGAGCTGGCGCAGAGGAGCTGCTTTAATCTTCCTTCCTACACGTGCATTAGGGAAGGTCCAGACCACGCGCCGAGGTTCAAAGCCACCGTTAACTTTAATGGCGAAAACTTTGAGAGCCCTCACTATTGTTCTACTCTCCGTCAAGCGGAACACTCCGCCGCCGAGGTCGCCCTCCAATCCCTCTCAAGTCGTGGACCTTCTCACTCTTTAGCCGCCAAAATCCTAGTAAGTTTTTTTTTCAAAGCGTTTTGCTAATGTGCGCGTCTTAGTTTAAGGCTCAGATTTGTTTTCTTTTGGTTTGCTAAGTTAAGCTATGCGGAATGATCGGGGTTAAACCGTGATCACCGGAGTTTCTGCTCAGGCGGTTTGGGGGGAGTGGGCGGGGAAGGGGAGTGGAAATTACTAGAAGGTCCTTCAGGGATTAATGAATTAACAGAAGGCAGTGGGGTTTTCTTGACTTTTTAGGTGTTGAAAGCGAAATTTTAATTAATTTGTAAGGAAAAAAGCAATGGGAACTGGGGAAGTTTCCGTGTTGTGATATTGAATGTCTTAATTAATTCTGTATTTTTTTAAAAAAAAATTCTAATATTTTGCGAAACAGCTGTACTTTGATGATCTGGGTTTTGTTGATGTAATTAATGGCTTAAGCAGGGGTATTTCGGTCATAAAAAAATTTTTCTTTCAGGCGGTCTCAGTTGACTGTGCGAGGAAAAAACAGTGGAGAATGCAAATATTATATTCCCCCCCCCCCCAAAAAAAAAAAAGAATTGATTACGTGCAGACTTTAATTAGTTCAATTAAGTGTAGGCGCATTTGTCGGTGCAACCAAACAAAAATAATAATAATGAACCCCACAAAATAAATATAAATGTGAGATGCAAGTGTTTTGTTGATTTTTATGTCTAATTTTCGTAACTGGAAAAAAAAATTTCGGCTTTAGGTTCGAACAGGGAAGAACAAGAAAGGGCGGGTTCGGGTGTGGGTTGTCAAGGTTTCCTTGTATCGAAGTTATCTGCTTGTCAACTGAGAGAAACAGTTAGTTTTTGCTTTAGCAAATGAGTAATTTGAATCTGCCTAAAACTAAAGATGTCACCTTGAAGTGATTATTTAGAGGCTTAATCAAGCAAATATTGATATGGGATTAAGAAACTATAATTTTCAAAGTTACTATTTCCACCTTGTATTAGTACAATCAGGCACAAGCCTTCTTGAGACTTGGGGTTTTAGTGCATTTATAATATCGTAGTTGAACAGAAGTGACAAGTATATAGATATGATCAAGCTGATTAAAATGGGGGCTCGGACTTCCGTCTAGTTATGTAGAACTACAAATTTGAGAGACATTTTAGATAATCATCTCATACGACATTTGTGATGGTGGTCGATTCTTATGTTTATTGGCGGCTAACTTTTTGATCATCTTAATATCTCACATTTGTACGCTTAAGATTGTGTTCATCTTGCACATTCACTCTGTCTAATCCGTGGACAAACCTTGTGCATGTTAGTACAGGAAAAGAAGTAAAATTTTTGTCATCTCATCCGGTTCATCGATGTTAATAACTATTTATAATAAACTTTCAAATTCAAAATAATGGTAGATTATGGAGATTTTCCGTACTTATATCCGAAACTTCTCTCGAGCTTTGTTGGGGTTGATATCGATCATGCTTCATTTTGATAGGATGAGACGGGGGTTTATAAGAACCTCTTACAGGAAATTGCGCAAAGAGTTGGAGCTCCGTTGCCACAGTATACAACTTTTAGATCAGGCCTTGGGCACCTACCTGTTTTTACGGGAACAGTTGAATTGGCTGGAATCACATTCACAGGGGAATCTGCTAAGAACAAGAAACAAGCAGAAAAGAATGCTGCCATGGCAGCTTGGACATCTCTGAAACAATGTGAGTCCATGTTTCAGTTTTCTTGTGGATAAATGTTGGAATGTGAAATAGGTAACTTGCAGTTTCTGCTTGTTTATTGCAACTTTCCAGAAACTTTTCATCTACATTAGAATCTTCATCCTAAACCAAATAATATCTTTTTTTTTTTTTTTCCAGTGGTGAAAGAAACTGCAAGTTCTTCTTTGGAGCCTGAGAACAATGATGAGCTTGAACAGATCACAATAGCTCGAGCATTGTTGAATTACATAAAGGAAAAGATGGCTATGGCAAACTCCTCCAGTGCCCCAATACCATTTACAAAGAAGTTTCCTGTTCAGAATCGAAGACCAACAAGTCCACAGCCTTCTGCTACCACCTCAAAAATCCTTCCCTTTATCTGCCGGAAGGTGGTTCCTCGAAACAGATCTATGTCATCAACAGCAAGTGACAAGCCCATATTGCCATCACTGCAAGCACCTGCACCTGAAAGCTGTGGGGCTCGTCTGCAGAAATTCCCTGCAGCTGGAGCAGCTCCTTATGTTCCCATCCAACAATTTAGGACACATTGCCATGGCATTGCTCCGCCAGTGACAGTAAGAACTGCTGTGCCTGTTTTCTCTGCGCCTCCGCGTCCGGCACCGTCTGCGGTATCCCCTCAGCCACCAGCATCTGCGGTTCCTACTCAGCAAGTGCAGTCTTCTCTTCCCGCTCAGCCACCACAATCTGCAGTTTCCTCTCAGCAATCACCATCTACACTCCCCACCCAAGTGCTGCGATTTCCTTCCATGCGCATTGCTCCACCTGTCACAATTAGGCAAGCGATTCCAGTATTCGCCTCTCCATCAGCACGGAAAGAAGATACCCCATCTGTTACGAATGAAGATAACGCGACTGCTACTGCTTCTGCCCTGCCCTCTAAATCACATGCTCAAGTAGAGGAAGCTGCAAGTACAACAGCAAAGAACCTGCAAGAATGTGAGACAGTACAGAGTTTGGAACAACTCAAAATCTGATGGTAGTGAAGGAGTGAATTTGAGGCATTAGGACAGGAGCCATGGTTTTGTGTTGGTATCAAGTCTGTTTTGTTACTGTCATCTCATCATATGAGTGTTTTTATCTTAATTCTTTTTTTTTTTTTTTACTATCTTTTTTGTTTTCTTAGAAGCTAAAGTTTCTGCAGGTTAAGTTAGTATATCAGCAGTCCCAAGTCACAGTTTAATATTACTTTAAAACCTTGGGTATTTAGTAGCTTTTCCTTATCAGATGACTAATTGGTAATAACAATCCGATGAATTTGAGTTTAATTCAATTGATCTATGCTTCTATTTTTAAGAATCAGCATTTAACGGATTAATGAGAACTCAAGTTATGCAAACAATCCATTACTTGAAGAAAGCTGCTGCATTCTGTTACATCTCAGTGGCTGCCCTTTGATAAGTTGTCAGCTTCAGTTTTTGCTGAGTTTACAAAGTTGACATATTAAGTTGAAAATAATGGTATGACTATGATTCAATCGTTAACACACTGGCGATTTTTTAGGTACAATTAACTTTGAACAGCAAAAATATTGTAGATGATATGATCCCAATGGGACCTAGAATTCTCTTAATTCCCAGAAAAAGGGGCCCCTTGGGAGAGGACAAGATGTAACTCAATCCAATAAAAAGGGTGCCTCAGGTTGTTAAAGCATTGCACACACAGGGGCTTCACTCCAAGCACTGTTCTCTAAGATTGACAGCACCACATTTTAGAATTTGCCTAACCAAACAAAATAGGTTGTTTTCAATCGTCTTAAAAACAGAGAAAAAAAAAAAAGAATCTTTATGTTAGAAATAAAAAAAAAAGGACCCGACATCTTTATTCACCCAAATACAACGTCTGTTTCACTGGTCTTGACTATTAGACCTAACTGGCTGATGCGAAAATTGATGTGATGGCTTTTTTTAGGCCTCTTTGTTACTTTAGACCAAAAGCAGAGCAAGTCATAAAGCCAAACAAACAAGATAATGTTGTCCGACAAGAGTATATGTATCTTAAAATAATTTAAAATACTCGTATCAGACACGTAAAACTTACCAAGCTTAAGGAAATTATCTTGTAAAAGTCAAATTTTGCTGTGAAATAATGCTCATTTCAGCAGGAGCTAGACAGGAGTATGAGTTTACACAAGAGGCAATGGAGAGGGTGGGGCATATGAATGAGCGCACTATCCATTAGTGGGTAATTAATCAAATCCAGTGAAAAACTGTAAAACATAAAGGAAAGTGGGGTAGCTTAGCTAGCTTGATTCCTTGCACTAAACCAGCATCTTTTGATTTCTTACAAACATCTTGGGACCAAGTTTCTCCCACCGTTTCTGTCTGAAGACATTTTAAAAGGCTACAGTTCTGCTGTTATCTCCCAAACAAACAAATACTTGTATCCAAGTTACATGGATTATGCGTTGAATAAAGATACTTAAAGAAAAATGAATAATTGAAACAAACATAGTATCCATAGTATATTAAGCTTATGCCTTTCTGACCTCAACTGCAATCTATAGGCTGTCTTCTGGGTAACTTGAAAAGTTATAAATCTCTGTCAACAAACACCTAACTTTCAAACGTTGAGCAGTTTTTGATGAGTTTATTTGACTTAATGGTAAAAACTGAATCTAAAATTTTGGATTCTTGGCGTTCTACTTCAATTCAAGATATGTTCCAAGCCCATATTCAATTCATCTTTTCAAATCCAATTATAAACCCATTTTTTGTCTCTCAAAAAAAAAAAACATTTTTTGAATAGGAATGAGCATAAATCAGTTCAAACCGATTTAACCGACTTAACCGATGAAATTTAATTAATTCGGTTCGGTTAAGTTGGTACGATGGTTATGTCGGTTTTTTATGTTGGTTATTCGGTTAATTCGGTCAGTTATTGGTTTGTAAAATTATTAACCGAATTAACCGAACTTTTAATCTTTAATATTTAATAATTATATATTTATATATATTAATAGCCCAATTAAACCCATTCCCAACCCAAATTTATAACCATTAGCTCAAGACCCAATAAACCGATTTGACCGAACTAACCGACCAAACTGACTGAAATTTAGTCGGTTCGGTTAATTCAGTTATAGTTAAAAATATCGGTCGGTTCGTTCGGTTCCTCTAGCTAAGTCAGTTAATTCGATTTGAAATTTTTTTGACCAAACCGACCGAACCGATCGAATGCTCACCCCTATTGAATTCTCAATTTATCTTCCATCTGCATGATATTCTACAAGTGTTTGACTACTCATATTTTCGCCTGTGTAGCATGATTAGAGGACCTTGCAAGTAGTGATGGAAAGGGAAAGATCTCTTAATAACCAAGAATTTGATTTTAATTTATAAGTAAATGTCTAATTTCTTCGATCAAGATGGCTTTTTTTTTTTTCTTTCAAAAGAATAAAATTATGAGGGCAAATCTTAAAGGGATAATATCACATAGTTGAAACAATACTTGCATATTACAAATTTGACAATGCATTAAAATTTGGAGGCATTGGGCCCCTTGCGATGAAGCCTTTGATCATTTTAACAAATTATGAGAAGAATACAAGCAATTATACAAAAGACTTACTTAACTACCCATTTCAACCATTAATGATTTAGTCTAAACTTAGGAACCTTTTGTTTTTATTGTTTATTTGGTAGCCTAACAAAAGACTTTTTAAATTAGAAAAAAAAAAAGGATTTTATGTCATTCAATTATAAGTTTCAAAATAGGTATAATTTAAATTTATTGGCTTATTTCAACTATGTTTTCTTAGTGTACCCGTTAATTGACCCATAATATCTCATTTTGGTATTCATTCATAAACATTATCATAATGTTTCTTGTCATTATCAAAATAATTTAGCACTTAGAAATTCTTTTTATTAAATTTCAGGATATTGTAGGTGAAGTTTCATGTCAAATGATGTGAGGTATATATGGGGATTATTTCAAACTTTGATTCGATGTATATTTACAGGTTGAATCATGATTTAAACTTAAAAATAAAATTATTTAAATTTAATGTAATTTATATACTTATTTTATTATTTTAAAATATTATTATATTATTTTAAATTTTATAGTTAAATTTAAATAAAAATTACTTTTATTGAATGAATAATAAGTCGAAACAAATCAAATAGATTATTTGACTTTTGAAAAAAGTATAAATAGAAGCAAAAAAGATTCACGAGAAAAGGGGAGAGGATTAGAAAACATATATATATATATATATATATATATATATATATATAAATAAAAGGCAGCCAGCCTATACATTTATGGGGCAACAAATGTAATTGGATTGATCGAAAGTCTAGTGCATCTTTTTGGCCACTAGGTCTTAAGGGGTGCATAATATTTAATGTTGGTTTTGGGGTCCTCCACTTTCTAATCTTTTCTTATAATTTCATGTGAATTTACCAATAGCTTGGCAATGACCCTTTCCATTTTTATATATGAAAATATTTTGCTTAATATATCAAACAAGCCCTCAAAGTATTCTACTGTATTTAAACAAGCCTTCGTATTTTTATTTTTATTAAATTAGCCCTTATCTTTTGATTCATACTCATTAAAGCCCTTAATTTATACTAATTTTTTTTTATCTTTTTTATTTTACTTTGACACATGTCCTAATCCTATCTTATAAAGATTTAATCTTGATCTCTAACTAAACCATCAATTGTATCTAATCAAAAATTATTTTTAATTGTTAAAATTTTATAGTGAAATATTAAATAAAAAATGACAAAAATTACCCAAGGAATTCAATCTGATTTGCCCAAAATTAGGGATTTGATCTTAGAGGAGATCAATGCAAAAAAAAAAAAAATGTTGTCAATAAAGCATGCTACACATTGGAAAATTTTTCTTTGCTTTTAGTTTGGATTTCTATTCAATCCCCCCAAACTGTTAAGATTGATTACAAGAAAAATTAAACCCCTAATTTTGGGCAAATCAGATTGAAAAAAATGACTTACCTTCGATAATTTTATAATTTCATATTTTACTTTAAAATTTTAATAGATCAAAATAATTTTTGGTTAGATACACTCGATTCTTTAGTTAAAGATTAAGATTAAATTTTTATAATCAATAAGATTATGACATATGTCAAAGTAAAATAAAAAAAGGTAAAAAAATTAGTATAAATTAAGGGCTTTTATGAATATTAATCAAAGGATAAAGGCTGATTTAATAACAACAGAAGTATGAAGGCTTGTTTAAATACACTAGAGTACTTTGAGGGCTTGTTTGATAGATTAGCCAAATATTTTTCTCAATCTAAAATCTAAAAATTTAGGTGTTTTTCCTCTTTGAAATTCTTGAGTTCAAGTATTTTATAAATATTGTAAAAGATTGTCTAACAAATGAACCTTTTTAAATTTTACAAGTTGAAATAGAATAACGATACATATTTTTTAAATATATTTAAAAAGATTGACACATGTAATAATTTTTTGAGTCTCATTTTTTAAAATTAAAAAAATATATTATCGATGTTATAAAAAAAACTCATTGATTGCATTATCTGAAATTATTTAATTTTATGCTAGATAAAATAACAAAAATTAATATGGAAAAAAGAAAGAAAAAAACAAAATTAACATGAAAATGAAAATGAAGGGTGAATAAATCAAAGTCAACAAAACCATAAGTGATGGTGTTTGATTTGAATAACTCAAGTGAAAAGCTCATGAAATGGAACTTTTTACACCAAAGTGGTTAACAAATAAATAGAACTTTAACAAATCAAATTATCAGTACTATTAGGAAAAAAAAAAAAGAAGGGGGGGTATCACTACTATTAGAAGAAAAAAAAAGATTTGGGGGGGGGGGGGTTGTATGTCACAATCATACTATAGTTAACCAACTTATTTTATATATAGGGCAAGATAGGTGGAGGTGACCCCCCCTTCTCCTTCCCCATCAACTATTTTTTTCGTGAAAATACCTCATGTTTAAAAAGAATCAGATACAAAGTCAAACTTATAATTATTATAAGTTCGATTAATTAAATTAATTAAATAAATTAAAAATTTTAATATTAAATGTAATATTTAATAATATAATATAATATAATATTTTTATATAAATTTAAATTTTAAAATATTAAGTTAAAATTTTATATTATATATAATATTTTTTAAAAAATTTAAAATTATTTTTTTGAGTTTTTACCAATATAAAAAATTTTTAATTTTATAATATATATTAAATTATTTAAATTATTTAATTCAATTAATTTAATTTATTATCAATTTTTTTAACACTAATACTCCTAACCATCAAAAAACCCAACGATGGCATCTTTATCTATTTGGGGGTTAAAAGGAAAAAGTACTAAAAAAATTAATAATAAAAGGTTTGCCAAACAGGCGAAGCAAGGAAAGGGAGAGACAGAGTGATAAAGATTTTGACAGGGTGACAAAAGTGGCAGGGCTCTGCCTTTGGGTGGGACCAAGTTTCCACTTCAACGACAACAACAACCCTTCCAGTGCAATGCCACGTCAGCATTTTTTTGGGATGGGTTTCCCCCCCTTTTTTTTTGTGGTGGCGTTAATGGAGCTGGATCGTAACGATTGGGCCCACATGATTGGACTGAAAATGGGCCCAAATGGGGTTAAGGAAGCGCTGGCACTGGCACTGTCATTATTTATTTATTTATTTTATTCCTTTTCTATTTATAAAAGCAGTGGCCCATGGGGCATGACAAAAAGGAAACAGGAACCCTCCACTTTATACCACACATGTTTAAAAATAGGACAGTTCATCAGTCAGATTTAAATATTATTATTTAAATTAAATTTGTCTGATAAAATTATTAATAAAAAATAATTTTATATTTTAAAAATTTTTAGATAATAAAATAAACATATAATTTTAGGTTAAAAATAAAAATTTTAAAAAAATTTAAATCAAATATTCAACTCAATTCATAAACAATATTATCTTGAGGGCCAGGAAGAAGGCAAATCAAAATAAACAAAAGTGCAAGAAACCAAGAAAACAAAAATTGTGGGAAGATGGGGACAAAGTGGAAGAATGTTTGTTCATCCCATCACTTAAAGTTTACAAACAGATAAAAGAAAAAAAAAAAAACCCATTTGACTTTGTTATATCCCATCATATGCCATTGATTGTGTGCAACACAATATTTGTGGGGGGAAATTCGTAAGATTTGTCCACATGGTTCTAAGTTTTGACCCAATTGGCATATGCTTTCATGTTGGCCCCTGTCCATAGTCAAGAGTCTAATTGAATTGCTGTCCAAAATTTTTTTATTTAATTATTATTTTAAATTTTTATTTATTTTTAATATATTATTTTTATTAAATTAAAAAATAATTTATAAATTACAAGTTTTCTTAATATCACCTTAACAAATCATCATTGTATCAAAAAGATTAATATTATTTTTTATTCTTTCCATTTGTTGCTTGTGAATTGTGATAAAATTAAATTAGCTTCCTTGGCCTTTTGCCTCTTTATTATTCATAAAATGTATACATAGACATAGTATGTCTTTCTTCAAATGTTATTAATAAATGAATTAATATTAATATAATATTGTATATACTAAGGTTTTTGACAGCATGCGGATTCGTAGGTACCACGTGATGCTAAGTTGGTAACTTTTCTCGCATGCCAAAAGCATATGAGACTCTAAAAATCATATGAGACTCTAACTACTATGAAGAGTTTGTTTACACCGTTGACCACCAAACTCTGACCAAGAGACAACATATGGTGCCATTGTTCAAGCAGGTAGAAATAACCCTTATTAGAATTGATCAATGATATATACTCTAAACACTTTACCCTCAAATTTTCTTAACTTTTTGTCTTTACGGGATTTCAAACTAATAAAGCAACATCTCACCTTCAATGGACATCAACATTATCTATAAACCAGTTAACTATATATATATATATATATTATTTGTTTGAAGGGTGGCTTTGAATTTATGCATGGACAGGCTTAGACGGTTAGACTTCTTAAAATAAGTTAGAATTTAGCTAAGTGGAGTGTTATTATTATTTTTAAATTAAAAGCCAAAAGAGGATTAAAGGGTTGAATGAACAACAATTATTGAACTCAAGAAATATGTTAAAAAATAGAAAGTTAAAAGGGAGAAAAAAAAGGAAAAAAGAAAAAGATAATTAGATAAAGAAAAACAAAGATATTCAACTAATCCCCTATTTTTGTAATCAGATGACAAATTCATATAATGTTAAAACCAAAATTTGGTTGTATTTTGTGTCTAAATCAAGACAAACATGCACAAAAAATTGATATTGGTTTAATATTTTTATAGAGATATTTGCTAATCATTTTTTGTTACAATATTAAATTTTTTTAATTTAAATGATCAAAATTTAAGTTAATTAATTCAAATAAATACGTAATAAATGCTGAATCAAGTATTTATTAAGAACTTTTTATCAATGCTGTATTAATATTTTTAATGTTAATGCGAAATTTTGTTCATTGTTAGGGATAGAACGTCATTGAGTAGGATGGATGTTAAATTGAATGAAATTTAAATTTTACTCAAACACAATTAAATTTTATTTTATAATTTAAATTTAGTTTAAAATAAAAATTAAATTATTAAAATTTATACATTTAATTTTTATTTTTATATTTAAATTTTATATTTTTAATTTGATCTCGAATTCTACTCAACAACAACTATACTAAATGCGGATTTTGGAAGTGAAGAAGGGGTGAGAGGGGGTATTTCGCTTACACCGATTTAGGGATAACATGTCATTTCAAATAGACAATGGGGACAATAAGGTAAATGAGGTAAGCCGGTGAAATGTAAAGCAAAATGTAATCAATCTTTGATATGTTTGTCGGTTTGCGTGCAACTGAACTATCTCTCTCTCTCTCTCTCTCTTTTATTCCCCCGCTGTGTCAAGGCTCAGACTTTTTTTTCTTCAGTTCTCTTGAGACATAATTTTTATTATATTTTGTTGTTGTTGGTTTTTTTTTTTTTTTAAATCTTTTTTGTAACTAAAACACTTTGAGGGTTCAAATCTATTTTTTGTTTTTTGAGACTCCTTCTTCTTCTTTAAAATGGTTAAGATATCAGTTTCTCTTCGCATTTGCGTGGTTGGTTCTTGCAAAACACCAGCTTTTTTGTGATGCTACTATTTCTGGGCTCTCTTTCTTGAGAGAGCCTTTCAAAGCTATCTCTTTTGTTATGGTTTTTTTTTTTTTTTTGTTTCTCTTTCTTTCATTGATACTGGGTCTGACTAGTTGAGTAGTAACCAGTTGAAGCTCGTTTGAGCAACCTCTTTCAGTGATATCGAGCACGCTTTGTAGCATTGTTTCTTTGATTGATTTTGGGATCAAAGAGGGGTTGTGCTTTTAAAAAAAATGTGTTTTTGAAAGTTTGGATCTTTAGTTCAGATTTTGAGAGCCTTTCTTTCCTTTCATTTCACCAGCTTGGTGCTTGGTCAATGATCATCATCAGCTAGAAAAATAAAAGACAAAAATATAACAACCCCATCCCCCCCTCTTTGGCTTTTATTTGAGGTTGTCTCAAATCAAAACTCCTCATTTTAGCTTCTTTCTCTTTCACAAACTTTACTAAGAAACAAAAGAATCTTGGTTCTGAAGCCAAATCATCCAAAACAAGCAGCTCTTTTATCACTCATCTCACTACTTAAGCTTCTTTCTTTCACTTTCTCTGTATCTTTTTTTTCCTGATCATTTCTTCATATATAAGAGAGATTGGGTTTTGCAGTCTTGGTTTTAGCAAGAAATGGCTATGGCGGTGGCCCAACACAGGGAGAGCAGCGGTGGCAGTGGCATCAACAAACATCTTGATAATGGCAAGTATGTTAGGTACACAGCTGAGCAAGTTGAAGCTTTGGAGCGAGTCTATGCTGAGTGCCCCAAGCCAAGTTCTTTGCGTAGGCAACAGCTGATGAGGGAGTGCCCCATTCTTTCTAACATTGAACCTAAACAGATCAAAGTTTGGTTTCAAAATCGCCGGTAGGACTTGGTTATATCTTTGATTATAGTTGTCATAAACAGTATAAATTTTTTTTTTCTTTTTGGATGAGCGGTTACTTTTTCTTTTTGGAGTTAGAACATTTTAGTTATGGGGCTGTACTGGGGTTTGCAGGTGTAGAGATAAGCAAAAAACGGAGGCTTCAAGGCTGCAAACTGTGAATAGAAAATTAACAGCGATGAACAAGCTGTTGATGGAGGAGAATGACCGGTTGCAAAAACAAGTGTCTCAGCTGGTTTGCGAGAATGGGTATATGAGGCAACAACTGCATACTGTAAATGTATCTTCTTTTAGTCTCTTGCCCGTTGATCTTGTCCAAATTGCACCAATGAACTGTGTCACATTGTAATTAATGTGAAAATTTATGTCCTTTATTTGCATTTTTTCAGTTGAATCTTATCACTGCATACACTAACTTTGTTTGTTTTATGCTTCTTTTAGTGTTGGCATTAGATAGATCTTTCTGGTGTTACTGATTTTTGAGAATTGAGTTGTCATAACTTGCTTTCATGGTTATATGTGAATTTTGTGCTTTATGCGTCCCATCTGATGTTTGCCTCAAATTGTGCCTCTTTGTATTTTTGTTCTTGATCCTTTCTATATATGCACAATTCCACTCTTATTCCTTTTTTTTTTGCTATTATACCTTTTCCTTCTTATTTTGTCTTAAAAGGATTATTTGGGCCAATTGCTATAAACAAAGATTATGCATTTTTTGTCTGTTCCCTTTGTAGGTGTTTTGACATTATTGGTGTTTGTTTTTGGATTGCTTTGCAGGCATCAGCAACTGATGCAAGCTCTGACTCTGCAGTTACCACTCCGCAGCATTCACTGAGAGATGCCAATAACCCTGCTGGGTAAGTTCAGTTATTAACTACAATGAACCACCACCAACTCTCTCTCTCTCTCTCTCTCTCTCTCTCTCTATTTGATAAATGTTTTGGTTTCTTTATGCTCTTGGCAGACTCCTCTCCATTGCAGAGGAGACCTTGGCAGAGTTCCTTTCGAAGGCTACGGGAACTGCTGTCGATTGGGTCCAGATGCCTGGGATGAAGGTTTGTGTATGCGTACGATGATATTATTTTTTTCTCGCGTCACAACTCAGAAGCATATCTAAGCCTATTTGTTTAAATCTGTTATCAGCCTGGTCCGGATTCGGTTGGGATATTTGCCATCTCCCAAAGTTGTAGTGGAGTGGCAGCTCGAGCCTGCGGTCTTGTAAGTTTAGAACCTACAAAGGTATGAATTCTAATATCACTTTAAACATTTAATAATAATAATTATTATTCATGAGCTATATGATTTGAACAAAACCCTTGAATCATTGTTAATAGATTGCAGAGTTTCTTAAAGATCGTCCATCTTGGTTCCGGGACTGCCGGAACCTTGAAGTTTTCACCATGTTTCCAGCCGGTAATGGTGGAACAATTGAGCTTGTATACACACAGGTGAAAAAAGATTCCTCGATTTATATATTCTTTTATTTGTAGATGAGTGAATGTTTACCCTTCGTCATGGGGAATGACAAATAAGAATTGTTTTAGATGTTTGCTCCAACTACGCTGGCTTCTGCAAGGGACTTTTGGACTTTAAGATACACTACAACTTTAGAGAATGGCAGTCTCGTGGTATGCATGTCTTGCACTTGTTGTGTATTAAATATTATAAATAAGTATAAATGAGTGTTATGTATGGGTAACTAAGAAAGTCAAGGTTGAAATCTTGTATCATGTGGTATTTCCTGAGTGATTCCATTGCTTATTTGATGTCCTATGATGATTTGAGGAGCTATGCTCTTTCTTTATTTTCTCCCTTGAAGGTCCGTGTAATTTGATATGCATGCTTTTAGAGAGTAACAGGATTGGAGGTGCTGACAGGCTTTTCTTTCTTTCTTTTTTTTTTTTTGTTTTTTCCTCTCTTTTCTAAGGTCTGTGAGAGGTCACTTTCCGGTTCTGGTGCTGGCCCAAGTGCGGCTGCTGCCGCTCAATTTGTGAGAGCTGAAATGCTTCCTAGTGGCTATTTGATCAGAACTTGTGAGGGTGGAGGGTCAATCATCCATATTGTTGACCACTTAAATCTTGAGGTAGGACTTTTGATAAGTAGGTGCTTTCAATCTTCGACAGATGTCTCTTTTGTGGAAAGGCTAAATTTCTTAACACTGTATTCCAGGCATGGAATGTGCCGGAGGTGCTGCGCCCACTTTATGAATCATCAAAAGTACTTGCACAGAAAATGACAATTGCGGTAAGTAGATTCCTTAGTGTAAGGTGATAATAATTTAATGCAACTCTCTAGCATGGACTGTTTAAACGACAGGATCACATAGATTTGATTAACCAAGTTATAATTTTGGAATATAAAATTTTGCCTGTTAAATCTTTCATTGTGCTTTGATTGTTGCAGGCCTTGAAATGTGTACCGCAAAAATTTCTTTGACAAATGCAGATTAATGTTTTGCAAATTCTATTTTATGATGTTGGTTCTTATTCACTTTGTGGCATGTAGACTATTGGGTTTGGTTGTCCCCTAAACAGACACACGCACACACACACACACACACACACACACAAAACACGAATATAAAGCAATGTTTCTTTGGTTTTCCTTTTTATTGCCGCAAAAGGGATTTTCTAAAGGTACTGATTAATTGATTTCTGCGTAGGCACTACGCTATGTTAGGCAAATTTCTCAGGAGACAAGTGGTGAGGTGGTTTACGGTCTGGGAAGGCAGCCAGCTGTCCTGAGAACTTTTAGCCAAAGATTAAGCCGGTAACTGAAGATTATATTAAATATTAAATCCTTGTCTCTGTTTAAATTATGAGTTTGAGTATTTGACTGTGCAAAAGAAATTTGCATGTGTATGTCCACAGCCTGTTTCCTTCATTGAGGAATTTGTTATTTTTTGTAGTTTCATTGAAATATTGTGTCTAACATTTACTTTTAGAGGGTTCAATGATGCGATAAATGGCTTCAATGATGATGGATGGTCAATAATGAATTGTGATGGTGCTGAGGATGTGATATTTGCGATTAATTCAAGCAAGAGCTTGAGCAGCAGTTCGAATCCCGCCAATGCTCTTCCATTCCTTGGGGGCGTTCTGTGTGCAAAGGCATCCATGCTTCTTCCAGTAAGTTCTAGGAAGCTGCTGAAAATGGAACCCATTTTCTTAATCTATAATGGTGACTATATTTTTATTATTATATTAATGAACTTGCATGTTTAGTAAGCAAGTTTTCTTATTTTATATTACCTACATCATCTCTTTTCTAATTTAAGTAACAGTTAGATATAAATTGTTAGTTGTAAAGTTGAAACTTGCGTGCTAAAGTTCACGCCTTTTCGACACCATGTCTTAGACTTTGCAACTGATGGGAGTATATACCTTGTTATTCTTTTTCAGAATGTTCCTCCTGCTGTGCTTGTTCGTTTCCTTAGGGAACATCGCTCGGAGTGGGCTGATTTCAATGTTGATGCTTATTCCGCTGCATCATTGAAGGCCGGAACGTATGCTTATCCTGGAATGAGACCGACAAGGTTTACTGGGAGTCAGATCATCATGCCACTTGGCCACACGATTGAACATGAAGAGGTATATCTTCTATGTGATCATACTAGATGGTTGATGTGTAAGCAAAGAGAGTTCTACAAATTTAAGATATGTTTCAATTATAACATAATTTATGTTTCTATGGGGTGTACTGGAGACCCCGGAAATGCCTGTTTCCCCTTAATCATTTACGTATAAGTTTTAAGCGCCTGGTAGCTCCTGATTGTAAATTGGTTGTTGCTTCTTTCAAATGATTAAATCCTTTGTCCTTTTTCCTCTCTTAAGAGTTTTCAAATGATAATTGGTATTTCTATATTGATCTCGCATCAGTTACTCGAAGTTGTAAGACTCGAAGGCCATTCTCTTGCGGAAGAAGATGCCTTCTTATCAAGGGACATTCATCTGTTGCAGGTACGCTTCTCACTATTCCCAGTTGAATGTCGATCTTTATTTACATAATTACATGTTAAATTGGAATATGGAACTTCACACTTTCTATCATTTTACCGGTTTTATAAAATGTTTAACATGAAATCAATATGCTATTATTACTTGAAACCATCTGCAACTGCATTTGCAGAAACCTCCTGATCTTTCATTTAATATGACTCTGCTCTATCCTAAATATATGTGTGTGTGTGTGTGTGTGTGTATATATGTTCACTTTGTATGCATTCGTCATCTTTGCAGATATGCAGTGGAATTGATGAAAATGCTGTGGGAGCCTGTTCAGAGCTTTTCTTTTCTCCAATTGATGAGATGTTTCCTGATGATGCTCCCCTGCTACCTTCCGGATTCCGTGTTATCCCATTGGATTCACAATTGGTTAGGTTTCATTGCACTTCACTTGAATTTTCCTGCCTTTTCTGTCATCAATTTTTATGACAATTGATGATCATGTGAAAAAGAAAAAAAAAGGGAACTGTCACCATAGAATCATATAAACAAAATAACTAATACTATGTTTTCGGCCAATGTTGTGAAAAGTCCTATAAAAATGCTAATGCCATTGAAATACGACATAATTAGTGCCATAATAGGACACAAATCTTATTTGAAGTGATACCGAGTATCAGTTATACAAGATGCTAATGGTGTTATTTACAGTCTGATACTCAGGATTCATTGACAAAAACTCGGACTTTGGATCTGACTTCTAGTCTTGAAGTGGAGCCTGTGACAAACCAAGCTGGAGGAGATGCTTCATCATATCAGAACATCCGATCAGTGTTGACAATTGCCTTCCAGTTTCCCTTTGATAGCAATCTTCAGGATAATGTGGCAATAATGGCACGACAGTATCTCCGTAGTGTCATTTCTTCTGTCCAGAGGATTGCCATGGCCATATCTCCATCAGGATCGAGTCCAGCTGGAGGACCAAAGCTATCTCCAGACTCTCCAGAAGCACTTACACTGGCTTACTGGATCTGCCAGAGCTACAGGCAAGTTGCCTCAATGTTTTAAATAATAGTGGTTTTTGTGAACATGCAATGCCGGAAGTTTTATGTTCTTTTGAATGTGTATTTTCTGCTATGCTTAATCGGCTCTTTCCATCATCGATTTTTCTTGTAGTGCTAAAGTATCTTTTTCATTTCTCTTTCCCCAGTTACCATTTAGGGGCGGAACTATTGAGATCCGAACTGCTTGTTGGTGACTCAGTATTGAAGAATCTCTGGCAACATCAGGATGCAATATTGTGTTGTTCATTGAAGGTACGGCAACAATTCCGTATAAAACTCGAGAATACTAGAAGCTTAGGTTCCACAGATGCATTTTCATTGCTTTTTCAAATCAAGTAAATCTTACATGAAGGTGTATATTTCTTAAAGTGATGTTTCTGTTTGGACTTTGCAGTCGCTACCGGTTTTGATCTTTGCAAACCAAACCGGACTTGATATGCTTGAGACAAGTCTAATAGCTCTACAAGACATAACACTGGATAAAATATTTGACGAGTCTGGACGCAAGGCATTGTGCTCCGATTTTGCCAAGTTGATGCAAGAGGTTAGACATTAAACAAAAAATATTCAACTTCCTACTGCTATTAAAATGGGAATTGTTTTATTTCGACAAGTAGATTCTAGTCCAACCCGAGTTTTCAATAAGTAAATATTGGCAGATGAAAGAAACAAAAGATCTTGCAATGCATAATTGGCTAAAAATTGTCAACTTTTCTTAGCAGGGATTTGCTTACTTACCGGCTGGAATCTGCATGTCAACAATGGGACGCCATGTCTCTTATGAACAAGCTGTTGCTTGGAAAGTCCTTGCAGCTGATGACAGCACTATCCACTGCTTGGCTTTCTCTTTTGTAAACTGGTCTTTTGTGTGAAAAGCATTTTACTATAATTTATGTCAGAAGCCCCAGATTTTCCCCCCATGGAAATATGATCGCAAAAAATCCAGTAGAGGGAAGAAATGTAAAAAAGAAATGATAAAAGAACAGAAAAATGGAAGTTTTGTACTTTGTAATATTCTACCACCCACCTCAGGTTTGCAATTTGTTAATTTAATTAAATTTTATATTTTTTTAGTACACCCAAATTTTGTTTAAACCATGTAAACCTTCTTCGGTGTGAAAGAACTTATTTGGGAAACAGAAAGTAATCTTCACATTGTATTACCGAGTCCATGATGGCATTTCCTGGCATTACCATTCCGTTAAAGCCTCCACTAGGAAATTCTTAAAAGGAAACAGGGCCTAACATTGGCTAAATTATGGATGGCAACTAAATTTTTATAATATTTGAATTTAAATTTTTAAAATTATTTTGAAATTTAAATTAACTTATGTTCATGTTAAATTTGTTTATTATTATTTAATTTAATTTAAATTAAATAATATTATTCATTGGATATTTAAATTCGTAAAAAAATTTAAATTTAATAGGTTAAGATTTGATTTTTTACATAGAACTTAAATTTTTAATATTTTACAAAAGCATATTTGAACAGCAGATTCGAATATTCAAATTCGTTATTCATATGTGTAATACGAATTTAGATAATGAATATATAAAAATTTATATATCTATTTGCTTTGAATCCGTAATAAATAATCATTATAATATTTGAATTTAAATATTATTTAAATTTTTAATATTTAAATTTATAAAAAATAAATTAAATAATTTCAAATATTCGAATTCACACTATTTTTTTTTTTACTTATGCTAAATGAAGGTTTCGAAAAGTGAAAAGAGACGCACACCGCTCCCTAGAGGCCTGCAAGTCATTCGGTTTCTGGCTATGTTGGCTTTATACTTTGCACGCAGGACACTGTACTTTCATTTTTACAGGCATTTATGATTCCTGTATGTATTTTAACGGACATTGGATCCTAAAAATAATAATGAGGAAAACATGTAATACTTTAAATTTTATAAAAATAATTAATTTTATGTAAATTTTTTTATAAAAAACTGAACGACCTAATAGAACCCATAAAAATACAGTAGGTTTTTGGTAGGGATACGGTTGATTGAATTTGGATGTAGTTACAGACCAGACCCAGTGGTTAATAGTAGTGCAGGCAGTCAGCAGCAGTAGCTGCAGAGATTTTGACACCAGGTGCTGGTGGCTGTGCCTGTGGTCCTGATTTTTATCACCGTTAAGTTTGAATAGGCCCTGGATTTGACTTATATTAACCCAATTTACTTTCCCCTGCCTGTATTATTCATTTATTATTGTAGTACATAGAATAATAATTTGATTTTCATTTTTTTTTCTTAGTTTGATGATCCCTTTAGTATATTTACTCCCTGCATATGTTGGAAAACAAACGGAAGCATTTGGTAAGATAGGGATTTTCCCCAGGTAAAATGAACCTTCCCCAAGCAATCTTAAGATAGCATTATCGTGCATTCAAGAAATGTTATCTCAAAATTTATTATTACTAGTTGATGAAGAAAGGATTGAACTAACCTTTTGTGTGTGGGCAGAGATTTTCACATATAACTTCCACTATCTTTTTTCTAGAAAGGGCTGGGCTAGTTGAGGCGAATGTCACAAACTGAGACTCAAGCTCTAAGCCTATGCAGCATTCGACTTTCGGGCTGTGACAGAAGGGCTAGTAAGAATCCAGCCCATACTAGCGGAATTATTTGAACAAGAGACTAAAGTCTCAGAATCCCGCAAACTAGAAGGAGAAGCTTGATAGTACATAAATTTGAGCCACAAACACACCTCTAGTACTAAAAATTACATGTTTACATAGATGTATTCCAATCATTCTATCTCAAAAAGCGTTTACTGAAGCAACGGGTATTCACAATGCCCAGATAGTTGTCTTGCAGCCTGATTTACAAAACAAACTGGATAACTTTAAAATCACACAACCAATGTTTTTGTTTTCGAAGCACCCGAGAATTGCTACAAGGAAAGATATTTGGCATAAGAAAATGCTTCAGATGGCATTCTAAAATGGCCTGATTACTCCTTAATCCTTGTACTTCAATTTTTCGGTGTTATCTTTTTATCGCGATGCCAGAGACCAAAAGTTCAAGAGAAATGAAGGTAATGCAGTAAACCAGCTAATGAAGGCCATTGCAGTAGCAGTTTCAAATTGTGTGCAATGGTTCTGCGCACAGATATTAAGATCGTTGTCGATAAGAACGGTTATGCCTGCAGAAGCACAAGCTGCAGCAAACGTCAGGGTGGATGTGATCTGCAAGGGTAAAAGCATATGATCAGAACAAACAAAGAGCAGACAGAAGAAATCAGAAATGTCATAAGCTATGTATTTAAACACTTGTAAGTACAAGACAATGGAGAGGTGGAAAAAAAAAACTAAAAACTGTTTGAGCTTTTAAATAATGCAAGTCTAGAACATGAAAGGTTCTAAATAATTCAATAATGCATTTCCAATCAGATTTACTTCACATAATTTGCCTGCAATGCATATGCAGAAACTATTGCAAAGTTCCATATCTAAGGGTAATTGGAAATTACTTCTAGTGGAGTGTTAGGAATAACTATACACATAGTGTGAGAAAATCATGGCAACCTTGAGGCTTCTTCAAACAAAGACAGGTATAAGACTCTAAGGTACGAACAAATTTTTCAGTTTTGAGTAAAATATATTAACAAAGTGCCAGCCAAAAATCAAATCCACTTCCAGCATAACTTTGAGTATTAGTGACTAATAGTCTTCTACTAGTTGTTGACCAATGCGAATATCAGTCTTATAGCAGCGAAAGATCAGAACTCATGGCAAGTCAATTAGTTTGATTGGAAAATCAAGTTGAAGACCGTTGATACAATTTTATCTCTTTAAAGCCAAATTTGTCAATGAGGAAACACAGTTGAAGAATACTGGAATGAGTAATAATTAAATGCATTTTTCAAAGAGAAAAGCTTTTCTCCAAAAGGAGTCACATGGTAGACCAAGCAGTTTTGAATGTCTCAAATACTACATCCTAGAAAACTACAGCCGTAGAAGATGTGCCAACTCTAGCAGCAGCGAAGATAGATATATAATAGGTTTCTGAGAAAGCCAGACATGCAAAATAAAGATTTTTATTTGTTTCAACAAAAACAAATAGGAAATCACATGTGTTTCAACCTCTTAGCTTCACTCGTAACTGCTAAAAGTAAATATCTTACCCCATCACCAATGGTAAACAAACTAACGACACAATAATTCTGCAACGAACGCCCAACTAAAAGGGCATAAATGTCAGTAATAGCTAGCGATATGCTCCACAAACACTGCAAGCCAGCGGCAGCAACAAGGTAGCTGATGTAGCAAATAACAAAAAATTCCATGTTAAATCAAATGCAGAGTTGCAGATTATAAAACAATAATAGCTGCTTCGCTCTCATAATAATATGAGACTCCCAAAAAAGCAGAGAGATTGCATAAAAAAGATGCCAAATACGGAAAAAGTTCAAATTGCAATGCATGCAGGAATGGAGCTGTTCATAAACATTCTTGTAAAGGATCTATTAAGAGAAATCAACTTGTGAGAGTCCAGATCTTACAATCTACTTTCAAATGAAAAAGAGGTCTAAACCAATTTAGGTTCTCCTCCTTGAAGAGTTAGCAGCATGAAAATCTATCTCAGACACACCCCTTGTTAAGATTTCCACAAGCCCAGAGAGTAGAGCACCCAGAAAGTGTGATAGAAGACATCCTACTATCGTCATTTTCCATTTTGCTAAAAACTCACGCTCTAGTTCTTTGACATCTCACAGAGAGACTGATCTAAGACAACACTTGGCATGTAAAACACGTCAAATTAGCAAATTACCCTAAGATTTTAACAACCAGTGGATTAGGCTTGAAACAAACCACAAACAGAAAGCATGTATTGAGGGAAAGATGCTAATCTCATATAAGCAACATATGTGAAATTGGTTTCTTTTCCTTTCTTATCCAAAAGGCTCACTTACATAGTAACTAAGCAATTAATTATTCAATTCCGATAGTTCGAAGTGGAGTTTTAACTTTTGACGTTTTATTCCATAAAATTCACCTTCCCTTCACTAAAGATTCTAGCTAATTACACTTTTACTTAATAGATAAACTAAGATATTGGTGATTTTACAAGACATACTAAGCCTGAACTAGATGTAAATTGACGAAAAACTAGAGATGCAACCAAAAGAAAAACCAGAATACTTAGATGGAATAATGGCAATGACTATAGCAAGTTAGCAACCACCTAAACAACCGCCTATGTTCAACTTCTTAAATTCTAAAAAGCCTATCCAGATAAGCACAAACAAGGTACAATCGAACAATTCAAACCTTGATCCTCATCATCACTAGCAAATCCAACCTAACATAAAGCATAGCACGAAAAACCCTTTTACAGTAATCAAAACTACTACCAAAAGGCAGTAACGGATGGGAAATCGCTTGTGGTTGCCATAATACAGAGTCCCACCACTGCAAAAACCAACTGACATATCCGCAATGCAAGCCCTCCTGGCGTACCAGGCATCCCCTGAAAATCCTTCATCCTCACTCTCGGCACCTCGTTGTTGCCGCCGCCTTCGCCTCCGTCCGTGGTCGGTGGATATTCCACTGGGTGAACAGCGGCATGGCTTACATTCATATCTGCCACTAAATCTCCGTCAATTCATACTCACAGCTCCCAAAACTTATCAAATAACCGAGTTTCTTTTTCTTTTCCACTAATTTTCACTGTAATCAAACGAAATTAATTTCTTAAAAAGTTCAAACAGCTAAGATATCACTATTAAACATCAGCTCATCTAACTTATCAACAAAAGAGTTAATTAAACTAATTTTCTTTATCATTTCCTAAAAGAAAACAAAATTGAACTCAAAATTGAATCTTTTCACAATTTCCTAATAAAAACAGAGATTCAACAAAAAAATTTAAAAAAAAAGGGAGAAAATTTAAATATGAAATCTGGGATTAAGAAAGTGATTATTTTGGTGATGTCTTCTTCAGGTTTAAGAAAGTAAGTTGGTGTGTTCGTTGAAAGAAGAGATGGTTGGCATCTCCCCTGACAGGGACGGGAACAGCCTTCGGGCAAACCTGAGAAAGTAAGTTAGCAATAAAAGGAAATGTGAAAATTAAAATGGAGAGACAGAGAGAATATAGAAGTGGTCTACTTGTTTTCAGTGCTAATTGGGTTACGTACTATGGTATTGGGAGGGTGGGAACTAGTTTGGGTTGGAGAAAGTGGTCTGTTTGGAAAACGGTTCAATGGAGCTCTAGTTCTCGAATTTTATAAAAAAACGATTGTTTGGATTATTAGACCGATTTGGTAAAATATTAGTGGAAGAATTATTTATTGAATAATTGTAAGAACAGTATTTTTCTTTGTCAACATTTGAATATTAGTATGCTTTTTTTTTAAATTCTTGGATATAAGTTTGAATTTGAATTTTGAGTTTAAGAAATAAAGTTAATTTTATATTATATAAATATAGAAATTTATAATAAAAAAATGACATAGTTAATGTAAAAAAATAATTTGAGTATAAAATTATCGGATAGAATTTAATTTGAGCAAGCACATAAGGATTCATATTATATTTTATTTAGTCCGATCTAAACCCAAACCTAATTCAAATTACAAACATATATTAATTTTTTTATTTTTTCACTTTCACTAAATATATTTTTAATTCAAGTAAATAAGATTCAAATGTATATAATTTCAAATATAAAAATAAATCATAAAAAAATCCAAGTTGAGAGAACAATATATATATATATATATATATATATATATATATAATCAATGTGAAGATAATAATCACAATGTTTGAGTCCTAAGGAATTTATTTAGGTATTTTAGATTCACGGGGTGACTGTGGGCAAGATCAGCATAACTATATATGATATTATCCTAGGCTGATCATATAAGATACCTTGGACTTGAACATAATGTAGAGGCAAACAATGGAACTCTATTTTTCCCAAGGGAAAAAGGCATTGGACCAAAGGCCATTGATGTGGGTGTTATCCCCAAATGGGAACATCATCGAGACATCGCCACCAAATCCCACATGGTTTTGTGGGTTATTATTATTATTCATCAGCTCCATGATCCATTGTTGCCTTATTGCATCCATGTTCGCCCCAGCACCGGCTGACCTCTCTGTAATCTGCACGTTGTGATGATCTCCACTCCTCGGCGTTGCTTCGGGTGTTACCATTGTCATCGTCGTCGTTGATGATGGGGCGCCCACAGTCATGGACGAGGACGACGACCCTTGGGAATGAGATGACGTTTTACTAATTGTTTCGACCCTCTTGTCGATATCCTTCAAGTTCTGATCGACCAACCACCCGAGATCATTCAAATCCATGATGTTCAAACCATGTAAGTCCCCTTTCCCGACCAGGTTTTGGAACATGACTTGGGTCATCTCTTTTTCCCGATTCTCCTTGCACTGTTTCTTGAGCTGTTCGTTGGCTTTTGCGATCCTTTGCCCAAGGAAACTCTCTTGGTTCACCATCTTCTTGCTTTGTTCCATCTCGGGAATCTTCTTGAACTTCGAGAGCACGCGTTGAACTCCCATGGGAGATGGCCAAACCTCAGGTTGAGAGTCATAAGGACTGTACATAATTGCACATGCTTCAATCCCACAAAGAGTACTGAGTTCAGTCACCTTCTTCATCAAACCCTTCTTCCTTTTCTTGAAAGTAGCTTTCCTTGCTGAATCATTGGTAATATAGGCAAGCTTCACCTTCTTTCTCGTCATGGCCTAGAAAGCAAAGGATTGGAATTGGTAGGTTTTTCTTTTCTATGTAATTCTTACCCAAACAGCTTTTGCTATATATAGAGATTAGGAAGGGATCGATCGATTGTTATCATTGCGAGATTTTATATATTAATGACTTAAAAAGGAAAGAAGAATTATGGAGCATTCAAATCCAATGTTTTTTCGACAAAATGCATGCATGGTGGAGGAAGTGAAAATCTGCTCAAATTAATATCAATAATAGCTCTAGTTTTAATGCAAGATACGCTGAGATATATCAAAGCTGTAATTTGATATAGAAAATTCAATTGGATGAGTTGGTTGTTTCAACTATTAAGGTTTTGTATGGATTTGTAAGGATGTACGGTGAAAGCATTTTATATCTACGGTGTCATTTAAATCTTTCTTATTGCACGTGATATCATTTAATGATATTATGCGCAATAAAAATACTTTCATTACGTAATATTCATTACGTAATATTATACGAAATAGGTAATATAATATTTAAGTGTACCCATTTTTTCTATATACATTCATTTGTACTTATTTGGTATTGTTTAATTATTATTAATATATTTGGTAATGACCAATAATAATTTATATATAAGTCTAGTGAAAAAAGATTTTGATATCGACCCAAAAATGTAAAAAAAGATGCTTTTCACACATACATTATACGCATATATATTATGGGAATGTTTAATTATTCCTTAAAGTTAGGATGGATTTTAGTAAAATATGATTATTAATTAAAAAAATTATGAAAATATGTATAATTTAGTTGTTCAAATTAAGAAAATATAACATAATTTTGAAATTAGAAAAAAAAATGGAATAGAAAAGAACATTGGAATAAATAAATGGTAGCATATATATAATTGCCATATTAGAATATTTACTACTTAATTAGTATTAATGCAATAAAGTGGTGTATTTTTTTTTTTTTGTTTATGAATGGTATTTAAGAGGATGGGAGTTTAAATTTTGTATAATCAAGACATATTATATATATACATATATATATATATATATTTATAAGCCTATTTTCTATACATATCCTTAAGATATACTTTAAAAATACAGAAAAAGTAAATAATAAATTTTTTAATTTCGCGAAGTTAAAAAAAAATACTTTATTAGTGTGTAAAACAAACATCTTTTATTATATTAATTTTTAATATTTTTATTATATTCTAGAAGAAATATATTAATCTATTAAATTTACTAATAAAATTTTTATACTTCAAATGGGGATGGATTTCAAGATAGGGGTCTGTCCGGGAGACAGCTTAATGGGAAAACAGTTATTATTTGGATAATTTGACGGATTTGGCAAAATATCAGTACTAGTCTATGAGAGCTGTTTCTATCTTTGGCTACGTGTTGCATTCCTTGGTTGTAAGACAAATATCAACATTACATATTTTTTATACTTAAAATCTTCAAATCAAAGTTTGAATTGAATTTTGAGTACTAAAGAAAAAAAAAAGCTTAATTGATATATAAAACTCTGAATAATCTATGTGGGAAAAAAATCATAACGTTAGATTTTGACAATAAAAAATTTGACTTAATAATCAATATAATAATTTATTGTTTGAAAATCTTAGTTGGAAATCCTTTATTATATCTTCATACTATGTAAAAAGAAAAACAGCTAAAGTTTGATTTTTTTTTTTCCTAACGGATATTAATTACTGTTTTTGGCATTTTGCTCGTGTTTTTACAAATTAATGACATGTTCCTAAACTTTTTGTTCATGTTCTTGTCTTTTTTGGGCTGATCATAAATGCACAAAATCTTCCTCCCATGAAAACTAGTTTAGAAAAAAACCAAACAAATCAAATGACTGATTGAATCTATTAAATTAATAATTAGTGTTTAATTCGGTTTGATATATGTTATAGAATAAAAAATTTAAAGAATTAATGAAAAATTGGTTAAAATAATAAAATTTTTTTAAAAATCAAGTTTGAACTTATTTTTAAAATTCAAACATATAAATCTATATTATATATAAAAAATGTGACTGAGTTGGTATTGTAAATTAACAAAAAAATTAATTCAGTAAATAAAATTACTTAAAAATCATAACAATATTAAAACATAAAGTAAATTTAAAAATATTTTAATATTTTAACTTTTTTTATAAAAATTTACTTTATTTAATTCTTACTTATTTTTATAAAAATTTAATTGAATCCTTCGAATCAATCAAATCAATTAAACTAAAAATTAAAAATCTCTCTAATTTAATATTTAATTCAATTTTTTTTAAACATAAATTATTATTCACGTTTCTTGTATCAGGTATTGTTTTATTTTACCGGCAAATTAGTGCCAATGAAAACCAACATCCTTGTCTAACCTACCAACGAAAATGACATGACATGACATGTCATGTCCTAACTCCAAATTACCAGGACTTGCTATTTATCCTTATTTTTACCAATGTATATTGTTCACCAACCCTCCCGGAAGATCCATCTCATAATGCGCACCTCCTTAGTCTTTCGGTTGTTCCTTCTACACTCTTTGTTTGGCTCTTTGTTATATATTTATATTTTAATATTTCTTTATAAAAATTTGTTTAAATGAAAATCAACTTCAATTCAATGAAAAATTAATCAATTTTTTATGAAAAATATCTTACGCTTTTAAAAAACAAAATAATATTTTTTTTAAAACTGAAACAAAATCAAAAAAAATTAATCTTTCAATATAAGGATCGATCTCTTCTTGAAATAAATTAAAAGAGATTGATCTCCAAGTATGGCGAACAATACCTTAATAATGAAAGTTATCTAAAAATTCGATCTCTTAAATATAAAGTTCGATCTTTTTTTTTAATGCAGATTTTTCAAAAATAGCAAGAAATTGCTCTCAAGTTTAAACGCAGTATTAACATCATATATTTTATTTCAGTTGAGTTGACCCAAAATATGAACCTTAAAATTTATTTAAGTTTATTCATATTTATTAATAAATAGTCCAAGATTATTTATATCCGCTCATATTATATTTTTCAATTCCTTTAAAAATATAATTTTTAATACTCAAATTATAATATTATTTATATTTATTCTATACATAATATATATTACATAATATATATATAAATATAATATATATTATATAGTTAAAAAAACATGTTAAGTTGAGTCAAGTTCAAGCTTTGAATATTAGAATTAAAAAAACAAGCGTTGTTTTTTTTGTCCCAAGCTATTTTTTAAGTATGATATTTTTATTTAAATCCTCTAAAATAAACATTTGAAATTCAACAAATACACCTACAAGTGTACCTATGTGCTAGTGTCATAAGACCATTATCTTCTTCTCAAAAGACCTGCTTAATGTGATGTGTAGCGTACCTGTTTATATGCTGACATTTTTCTTATCTAATCTCATGGCGCCTTTGTTACGAATTTCTTTATTATTTT
The DNA here is from genome assembly GCA_038381775.1 of Adansonia rubrostipa. NCBI lineage: Eukaryota > Viridiplantae > Streptophyta > Magnoliopsida > Malvales > Malvaceae > Adansonia > Adansonia rubrostipa. The sequence continues at coordinate 14,257,788 of JBBYHM010000026.1, forward strand.
TGCCTACCCTATCCCTAGGATATTTAGCATGGAGTCACAATTGGTCTAATCTATCTACTCCACCCGTTGAGACGTTTGACGTGAAATTGGATGATTAAGGATCGGCTCTTATACCACTTGTCACAGAGCCATTACCTTTTTCTCAAAAGACATATCTTATGGGATGTGCAACGCACCCGCTTATATGTCAAAATACTTTTCCTTTATTATCCGACGTGAGATTAATTCACATTACGTACTTTTTTAAAGTACTGGATGTGACACTAAAATATTAAATATATTTATAAGAATAAGATAAATATAAAATAATAAAAACATGAAACAATACTATAGAAATAAAATTTTAAAATTTATATAATATAAAAATTTAAAATTAAAATAAATATAAAATAATCAAATATATAATATATCTTATAAGGGTAGACTTTCTTCTAAAGCTCGTAGATCGGTTTCTCACAGGTCATCTTCTTGAGGCCGCGATCACCATCACATCTATCCATCCATCCATACATACATGGCTATAACCATTGAACATAAAAAATAATTTTGTCAAATTCGGAGTACTTCAATTTGCACCTTTTTCTATCGGAGGGAAAAAAAAAAGCTCTCAGCCCCTCCATTTTCTTCATTCCCTCGGTTACTACTACAATTCCTTTTGCAAGTATTTTCGATCTTTCTTTTCTTTTTTTTTTTTTAATCAACGGCAAAAATTAGGGTTTTTGTTTTTATATATTTTCCTTTTTCTGCTATTTACTGTGTTATCTCGCGCTATTTTTCATCATCTTTCGACAACTCCCTAGATTCACTGGTTATTTTGAAGGTTTTTACAGATCTATTCACCTTCTCTGCTTGTCTTTTCGCTCTTCTTCACCATGTTTTGGAAGCTTACAGCTCTATCCTCCTCTTCTCCCGTGAGTAATTTTTATAGTACTTTTATCATTTAGTTACTCCATTTCTTTTTAATATTAAATCTTGATTTTTCTTTAATCTCTGCTTGTTGCATTGATATTCTTTCTTCTTTTGGGAGTTATTTTTATTTGATGTAATGGTCTTGTTATTTTTCGTTAGATTTCTGTTTATTTTTTGGGGTTCTTGTAGGTTCAAATTCTTGCTTTTCTTTTTCAGCTTAGTTAATTTGAAATTTACTTTTGGATTCATCGATGCCGTAGCAAAATAGTTTCAGTGACTTAGATTTGTCTGCCTCTTTGGGAAATTTCATTGTTCAATTCGATGGGTAAACTTTGATTTGTAAGCTTTTTTTTTTTTTTTTGAGTTAGAAATGGCTGGAGTTCCGTTTATTTCAAGCTGAACTATCTTATTCAGTGTTAACTTCTTTTGCATGTAATTCACAAAATGCGTTAAGCTATATAGATATGGTTACCTGGATTTGCTTTTTAGAATCATGTTCTTTCACCATTTCCAACGATTTGTTCTAAGAGGTTTTGTTACCTTATTGATTTTGTGTTTAATGAGATTCTGGTTAGTTTCATTGACTTGATATTCTTTTGTAGGTGGAGTCGATATTAGACAAGGAAAACTTTACTTTGGAAGAGCTTCTGGACGAGGAAGAAATAATCCAAGAGTGCAAAGCTTTAAACAGTCGGCTCATCAACTTGTAATTTTTGCCACTACATAACATTGTGCTTTTTCTTATTTTTCATTATGTTTTTCTTTTCGGCATATTTTTTAGTCCATTAGAATGGTGAAGTCTCTGTAGAAACTGATAGAGGATTATACTACTTGATGCTTATGATGTACTCCATATCTTACTTGCAGTCTACGAGATAGAGCTCAAGTTGAGCAGTTATTGCGATTTGTTGTCGAAGAACCTCCAGAGGATGCTGACAGTAAACGGGCCTTCAAGTAAGTAACTTTCATTGAATGAAGAATCAGGAACTAGCATTCTTTCTAGCTCCTTGTCTTGTATTTTTTTCTTAATGATCGGTTCTTTTTGTTTTCTTTCTAGGTTCCCATTCATAGCCTGTGAGATATTTACATGTGAGATTGATGTTATTCTGAGGACTTTGGTGGAGGAGGAAGAGGCATGGTTTTCATTTTTGTTCTTGATTATGCATCTTTGGTTATGAAAATTGCTATGATTTGTTTCTTATGCTTATCTCGTTGTTGCAGTTGATGAACTTACTCTTCTCTTTCTTGGAACCAAAGCGTCCTCATAGTGCCTTGCTAGCTGGTTATTTCAGTAAGGTGCGTTTGTTCATATTCTGATTGCTGGTTCATATCATGTTTACCTTGACTACTGCATTGGTTATTATTACCACTTGATAGGTTTCATTTGGTGTGGTACTTTAGGTTGTTGTCTGCCTTATGCTACGGAAGACTGTTCCAGTTATGAACTACGTTCAAGTAAGTAAACCTATTGTGCTTACTATCACATTCCTAGACTCCTTGAAAATTTGTTTGTATGTTTCTTCTCTGTTGTTGGATGATACATTCAATAACCTGCAAATCTGGATGACTAGTGTAATTGAGACATGCATAAATCTGCACTGTCAGTTGGAACTCTACCTTGGGCCCCAGAACTTTGTACTGATTTATTTGATATGGATGTGCATGAAGGACCTATAAAATTTGTCTCCTGTAAGTTCACTTAGACATATTAAATTAGGGGTGTTGTAAACTGTTCCATGGACTATGAATCCTTTCCATCTGGTGAGTTGGTTTTCTGCGTTTGACACTAACAATGCTACGAGTATAGTGACTTGCATGACAAAATTGGGCTTCTTAGTGTTCTATGATCTCTGAACGACAAAGGATAAAATGTTTTTATTTATTTATATGGATTTACTGAGACAGAATATTAACAGGTACATCAAGATATTTTCCACCAACTGGTTGATTTGATAGGAATCACATCGATCATGGAGGTACCTGAGATTTTCTCTGTTCTTTTATTGCAATAGTGGATTTTATGCAGTTTGGCATTTAATTAGTCTGGGTTGAACATTGAGATGAGATGCTCCTTTTCACAGGTTTTGGTTCGGTTAGTAGGAGCTGATGATCATGTATATCCCAATTTTTCGGATGTAATGCAATGGTTAGCTGATATCGATTTGCTGGGAATGATTGTGGATAAATTGAGTCCATCAGTAAGTGAGAAATTTGTCATCTATTTTTTTCATGACGTAATATTGTTTTAATATTTTCAAGGCATGCCATACTGTTTGTAATGAGTATCTCACAACCTGTTGTTTACAATGTTTAGTGTCCTCCTGAAGTTCATGCTAATGCAGCAGAAACATTATGCGCAATAACACGGACTGCCCCTTCAGTTTTAGCCACTAAATTCTCTAGTCCAAGGTTTGTGAGATTTAGCTCCTTTTTATTCGCTCACTGTCTGCTTCGCCTTTTCAATTCTATACTTTGTTTATGTTTGTGACTTGGTCTCTTATTTTGGATGTGTTCATGTACAGCTTTGTGGCAAGGATATTTGGTCATGCGTTGGAAGATTCAAATTCAAAATCTGGCCTTGTATACTCACTCTCAGTTTGTATCTCATTGTTGGATCCAAAAAGATCAGCAATTGCTTCTCCTTTGATGCATTCTTTTCAAAATCAACATGTGTATGAGCCTCCAATCCCTGTGAATTCAGAGACGATAAATGCAATGCTGCCTAAGCTTGGTGAGTGGTTTCTTTAGGTGAAAGTTGTATGTAATAGTTTTTATATAACCCTAGGTGCATGTAACATGTTGGCTTTCATTTTAGTTACGGTTTTCAAGATTGTGTTTGCTTGTACAGGTAACTTACTCGTGCTTTTGAATGTGTCCTCTGATGAGAAAATTTTGCCTACCACATATGGAGAATTGAGGCCACCTCTCGGGAAGTATCGTCTGAAGGTTTATTTTGCTCATCATAAGTTTTATGTGCCAACCAACAAGGAATATTCAACCTGACAGCCCTTTTTTTTTAAATTTTTTATTTGGTGTTTGTGCACAATTTATATCAGACTTTGTAGGGGTTTGTGCGAAATGTTTTCTCTTGTTCCTGAATTATTTTGCTTTTTATTTCAGATTGTGGAGTTCATTGCTGTGCTGTTGAGAACTGGAAATGAAGCTGCAGAGAAGGAGTTGGTCAGCTCAGGAGTCATTCAACGAGTTCTTGATCTTTTCTTCGAGTAAGCTCTTGCTTATAACTGTCATCTTGAATGAACTGAAAAAGCTTATTGGAGTTTGAATCTTATAGAAAATGCTTGATGTCTTCTTGAGGATAGGCCTTATTGAGTGTCTCTTTATTTCAAATTGTGCAGGTATCCATACAACAATGCATTACATCAACATGTGGAGAGTATAATATTATCATGTCTGGAAAGCAAGAATGATACAATAGTTGATCATCTTCTTCAAGAATGTGATTTGATTGGGAAATTTCTTCAAACTGACAAAAATCCAATTATTTCTGGTGACAGTAATCAGGTACATGTTAGTCATATTGCTATTCATCCGTTTTGCTAACAGCCATTATAACTAACGTAATTAGAAGCTGTTATAAGTGCAACCTGATTATGCTGTAAGCTTAACCCTTCTTCTGTTGAACAGCCAACCCTACCTGCTGCTGGAAAACGTGCACCGCGGGCAGGAAACATTGGACATATTACACGCATATCAAATAAAATCTTACAGTTGGGAAGCAGCAACAGCCGCATTCAGGCATGTCTACAGGTGGGGTTGACTGCTTGTTAATGTTGTATGAGTGCTTCCACCAGGATCTTACGGGATGTAGGTGCATTTTTATTTTTAGCTAAAACTTTTGCTATAATTAAAGTTAGGGTAGAATCTTTTTATGTGGTATGGTAAATCTGAATTACATCCAACTTTTGTGTTATTTGGCACGTTGGTGGTATCTTTCATTGGCTGGAACTGCTAGGTTGAATTATTTGACTTATTCTTTTGTGATTTGCTGACACAACTTCATATTTTTCTTTACAGGAAAATAGCGAATGGAATGAGTGGCAAGCTAACGTTTTGCAAGAACGTAATGCAGTTGAAAATGTTTATCGATGGGCTTGTGGGTATGCACTTGCTTCTTTTCTGATATGCATTCTAGTCGGATTAGTTTGATAGTTGATTGAAGGTCAATTGTTGCTAGACTCTTTCCTTGATATGCAATTTGTGAGAGTGCATGCACTCATGGACTCTGTATGGTCTTGTAGCAGATTTGTAAGTTATAAATGACATATGAAATCTGTCTTATCGTTTTCTTGTTTATTTATGGCTTCTTCTGTCATATATTGTGAAGTTTCTGATGGTATTACCAATTTTTGAATCCATATCTTGTTATTAGTACATTATTGGCAGTTGCTGCAACAACATAGTTGTGAGCGCTAACGGAAAAATTATTTAAAGAGTCTCATATATATTTCCTTCTTGTATCCAGCCGCCCAACAGCATTCCAAGACAGAGCAAGGGATAGTGATGAAGATGATATTCATGATAGAGATTATGATGTTGCAGCTTTAGCGAATAACCTAAGCCAGGCTTTTAGTTACAAAATATATGGGAATGAGGATAATGAAGTATGTAGTTTGCTTCTTATGACAGTTTCTTGAATTCTACCTGTTTGCTATACTTATTAGTTTTGTTTAACTGCTTTCAGGACCATGGTGCTCTTGATCGAGATGATCAGGTCCCTATGATTTCTTTTAATTCATTTAACTCTTCCTCTATGGTTGTATATGAGGCCAAGAGATTGTTTTTCCAATGGTTTCTTTATTTGTCTATATAAAAGACATCAATGGTAACATAACCTAAAGCTATTTGTTAAGATCAGCATGAGTGATGGAGAAACCAAAAAAGTTTGGATTTTTTTTGATATTTTTTAATGTCAAATTTTGATGGTAAATTTATGTTTATATTTGCAGGATGTTTATTTTGACGATGAATCTGCTGAGGTTGTCATATCATCCTTGAGGCTCGGTGATGACCAAGGAAGGTGAGTTTTCTTGCTGTTACTCGTAGTAATAGAGTAATTTGGCTGATGAGGTCCATGACAGAAACTCCAGATGGGTGAATGTTGTTCAAGTAGCCTTAGCTTCATCGTAATTTTACACTTCAGATTCTTTTGTTAAAGTAGCTGTATTAGTGGAGATAATGACCCATGTTTTTTTTAATGCAGCAGTTTATTCACAAATTCCAACTGGTTTGCATTCCAAGATGACGGAATTGGTAATGCAACTTTGGCTACATCCTCCGCAGAGGTAATGGATGAGATTAACTTGAATGGCACTGCAAATGGTGGTAACGGCGGTAGTGATGATGAGGTGGTAGTTGGAGAGGAGGATGAGTTCAATGAAAGCAAGCAGTCAATGAACGGCAAATCTACTTCCAATGTGATGAATGGATTTAACAATTCCACGAGCGGCGGAGACTTAAATCCACAAGGGGAGAAAGCAAATGCTTCTAATGATATGGGATTCTTCAGGTTCAATACAACTGAAAATGAGGACATGTTTAGAGATAGGCCTTTACCTCAGTGGGTGGGATGGGGAGAATCTTCGGATTTACAAGTTGGTGGTTCAAGCAAGAATCCATTCCTTGATGATGACAGCTCAGATGTCAACCTACCCAAAAATACAGGGACGCTGGTCACTGAACCTGGACACCCCTCAAATGGGGAATCCCTACTTCCAAATTGTGTCTCGGACTCCATGAATTTGAGTGACGGGTCAGCGAGCAGTGATAAAAGCCAGAAATCTCCACCACCAGTGCCGTCTTTGTTTGAAGAGGATGTTGAATTCGTAGGTGTGGAATTAGAAGGTACAGAGAGAGCAATGGAACATGCTTTGAAAGAAGGAATAGTCGGAGAAGCAGGGCCACTGAAGAGGAGCATCATTCCTAAGGTACCAGAAAAGGAGAATTCCGAGAATGTTGGGGCTGGGATGAAGGAGTTTAACGATGCAAACTATTGGAGGGTTGATCAAGAGGTTTCTGTTTCAGAATAATACCGGCCAAACATGTGTGGTGGCTGAACATGGAAGTTGGATCTGAGAACAAAAGACGACAGTACGTTTGGACTGTGGGCAAGGGCTAAGGCAGCAAAATTCATATGTACAGTATAATTTTGTTTGCAGATGGTGGTGAAACGGTATGCTGTGCTATTAGGTTAATTACATGTTCATTAGTTATTGTTATTTACTATCCAAGGTTTTGTTTCTTCTTCTGACTGATCATGTCAAATCAATATTTTTAATCTTAATTTTAATGGCTGGAATACTCATCGGGTGTGTTTTTTTTTTCTTGAACTTTTTATCCCTTTATCCCACGTCCTAAACCATTTTTTTTTGTTGGGGGGGGGGGAGGGGTCATTGTTTTTGCAATTTGATTGGATCTGTAAATATGGAAATTTGAGATTCCTTAAGGTTTTGATATTTAGGACAAAATCGTTGCTTTCATCTTTCATAATTCATTGGCTTAACGCAATGTTGCATTACATTCTACACCAATTACCAAAGATATAGGACTTGAAAAACATGTTTATTGAATCGAATATCATGTATAATCATACCGAGCATGATAACTGAATTGTACCATCAGATTTTATTGGTTCAATTTATCAGTTTTTTTTTTTAATTTAAAAGTATAATTTTTATAATATTTTTAAAATTTTTTATTAATTTAAAAATAAAATATTTATTTTTATATTATAAAAAATAAAAATTAAACTGAACTAAACACACAAAGCGAATCGAAATCCAATCAAGCACGAGTATTTTCTAGGTTTTCTCGACTTTTCAGAAAAAAAAAATGTACCACTTTGCATGGCCACCGAATGATTGCCACGCGTAAGGCATTTTCGGAAAATGAGAATCTTTAAAAGTACTGAATTACCCCGGAGGAAATTTCCAGATTCCCGCTTTCCATGTTACTATATAAATAAGAGAAGGCCGCGCCGCTGGCAACAATTTAGTTTTTCTTTGAAGAAGAAGCAAAAGGACGAAGAAGAAGAAGAAGAAGATGATAGAGGTGGTGCTGAACGACAGGCTGGGGAAGAAGGTGCGGGTGAAGTGCAACGAGGACGACACCATCGGCGACCTCAAGAAGCTGGTTGCAGCCCAGACCGGAACCCGAGCCGACAAGATTCGAATCCAGAAGTGGTACACGATCTACAAGGATCACATCACCCTCAAAGACTACGAGATTCACGATGGCATGGGCCTCGAGCTCTACTACAACTAAACTAATCCTTCCATCCCCTTAATTCTGGTACTAATTATTTCAAAGTCTAATTGCATTCTCTTTAAATTATTCGATGTTGCATTCTCTTCAAATTATTCGATGTTCATTTGTAAAGCTAGGATTAGAGATCGACTGGTTTTAGCTTTTTCTTTTTGTTAAAGTATCATCCCATGGAATTAGCCGGTTAAAGTATCATCCCATGGAATTAGCTGGTTATTTTGCCTTCAGTTTATAATTATATTCAAATAATGAATCATGTATAAACCCAATAAACTAATACCAGAATATTTATCTCAATTAATTAGAATACATGACGTTTGAATCTTTAAATTTCGAGGGCAGTTCTTATTTTGACATATTTGTTATTTGGTGCACTGAAAGTTTTTGCTTGTATTATAGTTCATTCTTGTTATGTTATTCTCTCTGGCTAAACTAGTTAGGATAAGTTTAGGGTGGTTTAATTTATTAGTTGGATAAATTGCAATTTTACGTAGCTAATCTTATCTTGCAGAGTTTAGAGAGAGATGAGAGAAATAGGATACATTACAGATAGGGAGACTGCGGGATAAAGGAGGCTTAACTTTTCTGTTCTCGGGAATTTTTATGATTTGGCTAGATAGGAACAAGAAGGGAGCCGAGATGATTCTTCTTCCGTTTGAGTTTGGGGAAAAAGACGAGCTGTTAAGTATTAACAGCTAACTGTTTAATATAATGGCTTGCAATTTTCAAGGAAATGTGCTTGTAGATGTAGGCTATTTACCTCGATTCGGGTTTGAGTGTTAGATATGGGTATGTGTCTGACATGAGTATGTGTAATTTTTTTTAAGTTTTTCATGTATTTGGAGAGTTATATCTCTATATTCATATCTATATATGTATCGGACATCAGTGTCAAATGAAGAGTTGGATTAACATGTGTTGTAGGTTGCAAAGCCATTGTTTGCACTTGTCTATTACCTTTGATCTGGTGGAGTGCCTTAGTAGCAGGGCTAAAAATTTGACCATAGAGAAGTTTCAAACCCTTTACCTTTCCCTTGGCCTGCTTCTCTCTCTTTTTTTTGTTTTTGGTATGGGTAAATGAATGGCTAGGATCCTTTATAAAGAAGGGATAGAAAGAAGATCTCCCACCCCTTGATCTTCTCTTTCTCCTTGTTCAATTGTAGTGCTGGTTGATTGACCCTATTGTTTTTTTCACTGAAGTTTGTAAAGCTGCCTTTGCAATGTTATTCCAAAGTTGAAATTGCTCTCTGGAGATCAGTGATAATCTGTATTTCAGAGTTGCTGTCCCGTTTTCTTCTAGATTGCAGCTATTTTATCCAAAATTTATGAAGCTTATGAGTTGAGATCGTGGAATTTGATTATGTGTAGGTTTTAAACCTGTTTGATGTTTGTATGTGCTTGTGTGGCGCCCATAATTGGTTCCAACCATGTGTAATATTAAGCCATGGATCGTATGAGATGATCATGAAATTACTGAGCTTGAACATTGTAAAGCATTGCAGTTAAGTGACAACAATTTAGAAGTTACTTGATGATAGATTCTGAGATTTCTATTTTCCTTTTGCAGGTTTGATGTTCATATCAAATGATGAAAAATGCAATGGTGAGAGAAGATCTGCATGCCCCTTAGGAAAGTTTTGATATCTAGCTAATAATAATATTCGTAATCTGTTAATGAACCTAACTATTCAGCTATCCGAATACTCTTAATTTGCATAGCACCC
>JBBYHM010000026.1:14275755-14294072 GCA_038381775.1 Adansonia rubrostipa
GAACTGCAATATAATGGGGAATTCATTACAAGATATAGTATTTGTTCTTGCTTTAAGATAACTCTACTTTCAATTCTGAAAAGCTTTAATTGAAAGCTAAAGTTTTGGTTACGGCTTTGAAAATGAAACAGAACAAATTAATGGGGGAAATGTTTGTCAAGTTTTTCAAAAACAATTTTTTTTTTTGTCAATATTATAGCAAGAATAATTGTAAAGAGTTGGCAGAATCTCTAATCTTAATCAGACAAAAAAAGATTATAAATTTGCCATTGAAGGCCGTGCATTTCAAACAGATGAGAAAAGTGGAAAGCCCCCTGAAAAAGAATAAATTGAAAGCTGTTGGTGAAGAAACACCATCAAAACCGACAATGTGATTTGAATAATGTGAAGAGACCTTTATTCCTCCGAATTTTTATTTTTTTAAAATATTTATATTCAATATAAATTCAAATATAATTATAAAAATATATATTTTTTAATTAATTTTTAAATATATAAAAATAATTAAATATATTCATATTTAATATTTATATTTAAATTCGAGTAACTCCAAACTAGACAAACTGAGTGAATATGGAACTGTTAGAAAGCAAAAGGAGAACAATCAAAACATGTTCTGGAAAACGGTAGAAGGAAAACAATCAAAGAGTGGTTGAGTGAAGAATCGAAAGTTTGATTTAGCGACAGACGAGCGGGTGCAAATCAAATTAATTCAATGTGACCATACAAACAGCGTATAGGTTAACCTGTGTCTTATCTTTATGCTTAGACTCTACATCTTGGTCTAACTTCCCTAATTGGCTTTCCCATTGCCCACCTCAATTGCCCAATAGCCCAACCACCCTCTTTTCTTAGGGTCTCGAAAGTGAAGGTTCTTTCTCATCTCCTCATCCGTTTCTTGTTTCTCTTAGCTCCAAGACTTTATAGGTATGTTATTCCAAGCAAACGTTAAATTTGAATATATTAAATTTTTAAAATTTTTAAAATTTTTATAAATATTTTAAAAATTATATTTTTAGATTCATATTTTTTTGAAATAGGAAAGGTAATGATGACAAAAATTAGGGAGTTGTAGAAAGAAATGCAGTGGTCAAATCTGGGTCTCGTACTCTTAACATACTGCCCAGCTGCCAAAATCCGCAGCAGAGAGCATGAATGAAGATGCAATTTTCCATGGAGATGAACTAGGGGCTGCTTGGCAAAGAAAATTTTTTATGTTCTTTTTCTCTACACATTTGAGTGGAAAAGGGTTTGTCTTTTAACCAATTTGGCTTATTTGATCTTTTACATGATCATATGGAGATTTGTTCAATTTGTTTGTCTGGCTATGGTAAAACTCCAATGCAATAACACCCCCCCCCCCCCCCACAAAAAAAAAAAAAAGATATGGTAAGAGTTCAGTTTTACTTGCATTTTAGGGATGCAATGATTCAATCAACAGAACAAAAAGAGCATAAATTAAGGATAATATAAATTATTTGTAACGATGTAAAGCAATGAAATTCTTCCTTTTAACATTAAATAAAAAGAAAAAGGCATTATTCAAAGTTGGGTAAGTTTTCGCTTCCTTTTGCATTTTGGAACAAAATCACTAATCAAAATTGGGTAAAAAAACATGCCACTCTGGATCAATCAAATTTACGACGAAAAGTGTTGGGAAAGCCCTTTTAAGATTAAAAATTAAATAAATAAATCGCAAATATTGAAATTCGGATCTTACCTTGACTACAAAGTTTTGGCCCAATTGGCTGATTACGTTTCCCTACTCAAACAAAATTTAAGAAGTGAAAGAATAGAAGATTAAGTTGAGGAAGAGACACTAAAAATAATTGCATTTAATAAGAATAAATGAATAGCCTGAGAGCCAATAGAGTCAAACATATAAAGCAACTCTAAAAATGGCATAAGCATTCACTAAACCTAATTTGAAAATCCACCCTCCATTCTCTACTTCACTGAGATATTTTCTGCCTATTCCTGCCAAACATGTCAATCATCTAAAGTTCCTACTTACTCCACTAATGTACACAGAGAAACAAGGAAGAAGAAACCAAAGGGGAAAAAAAACAACTAATAAAAGAGATAGAACAAGGAAGCTCCCTACTTGAAGCTTTCTGAACTAATAAGTTGCTATCCGAATGATGGTTCTGGTTGGATTGAGAGCATCGACGGTGTTACAGTCATTGGCAGCTTGGCTTTTTTTCTCATCTCTACCACCTTCTTATGAGAGTTGGAGTGCATTGATGGAACAAATGTCGGACTTGCAGCAGGGCGATATTCTGGAAGGAGGCGGCCAGACCTGTAGCGAACCCCACATGCATTACAAAGGGTCTTTGGGCCCATCGGGCCTTCTCTCCATTGTGGAGTTTTTGTAACTTCACAGTGCAGGCATTTCCTAACAACAGCAGACTGTTGGGAGGGGGATTTTTTGTTCTCACTGGAACTCGAAAGCCATGTCAGGTTCTTTTTCTTCTGTCTCTTTTTGGAAGTTTTCTCTGTAAGATGGCTTTCTGATTCTGATTCAGAATCAACCAAATAAGTAGATCCTCTGGAGGTAAAGGAGGTGGTGGATATGAAAGGCAATGTGAACGGCAGGTTAAAGGTAGATGCTCGTCTGCGCTTGCTTCGGTCACGTTTCACCAGGAAAGTGAGCTTAGGATCCAAAGATGCAGGCTTTGATGCTGAGCAAGAGCTACTGCTTTCAAGTACAGATACTGGACTGGAGGTCTGGAATCGTGCTGAACCTTTGACATCAGCAGACTCGCTGTTTAGAGTAATGCTTCTGCTCGAGGATGATTTGCTAGTGCTTGACCACTGGTTTAGCTGTGAAGATCCATCACACTAGATAAAAAGGGAAGAATTCAGCAAAAAGTCAAAAATGAGGTTAAAGAAGAATTTAGTCCCCTCTCCTTCCATCAAAAAAATAATAATGGAAAAGATAGAAAGAAAAGGATTAATTATTCATTTTAATCGTTTTACTACGATTCAAATGAAAATGATATCAGAATAGCACCATCCATTTCAGAATAATTATCAGCTACAACAATTGTATAAATCTCTTATGCTAAAATTTATCATAGAACGAGCCACTCTGCCATTGAACATCATTACATCAATCACAGAGTCACAATCAACAGCACTATCAGGTGGGCCCATCCATTTATTGGCAAGGCCAACCAAGCACTGATTAGGCCTGCTTGCTTGCTAGGACCAAACAGCTGTACCACAGTGTAACAGCATGTGGTAAAAGAGTGCACATAGTATGACCTATGCTCTTATTATATCTGCACCAGAAAAAACAATGCAATCTTTTGGTTTTTGCCGAGAACAACATCAGATTATTGTCTCAATCTCTTGAACCATTTTTCATTATGGCTCTTTGCCACAGTAAAATAACCTGCTTTCACCAAAGTTCTTTGGTCAATAAAGATCGTAACGCGCAAGTACTCTCAGGAGGTTGAGAAACACTGCACATCTTAAAAAGAAAATTATTTCCATAACATTGCTTTCTAATTACGCATGAGTGAAAGACCACCATATTACCTATTAATGGTTGCTTTTCTGAAAAGAACAACCATGAAGTGCACGGGTAGTTACTCATTCAACAAAGTACTTAAGATGTGTTGGTGCACAAGGTAGATTTTTACACTCTAGCCCAAACCTAATCGACACCCTCAGACCACTAATCGGAGACACACTAAATTTTTCAGGATAAAAGCATAGTTAGGCAAATCACAGTTTTAGTCTCATGTCATGAATGATATGTATTGTGTCTCCAAGTAAATAAGCCCCCCAGCAAGTCCAATGGGTTTTTTTAATTCAACAGATAGAGACACAAAAAAGATCTTACATATGCAATTTCCAACCAATATTTTATACTTATGTTCTACATAAGACTAAATGGGCTACCACTTATGTTGACTCTAAAGAGTTACAACTCTAGAACACTACTTGGACCATGCGTAAAACAAATAAAATTAGCAATTACGCACACATCAAACTCACCCACTTCCAAAATAACTACTAAGTCCATTAATATTATATATACATATATGTACATACGTATATTAGTCATCACTAGCGTAAGGGAAAACAGAGGGAACTCACTGAAACTGTAAGGTTATCCACCAAACTATCACCGAAAAAGTCGCCACAAAAGCCGGAACACAAGCCGGCCAAAACATTAGCAGGCGGCGGCTCTAAGTTTTGAAAGTTACAATCCCACTCTTCACCACCACCGTTGTTGTCTTCAACGTCATCAAGAGGCAAATGAAAATCTTTTACAACACCTTCTCCGCTACTACCGTCGGCATCAGCCACATCTTCCAAAGGGAAATCCAATACGTCATCAAAGAAACCATCATTGACACCAACCCCATCGAAGCCTTTGTCAAACCAAGAATTATTCATGATTTATTTTCTGATTCTCGGCTCTTGAATTTTCCTGTTCACAAAATAAAAGACTAGAAAAAAAAAGTTAATTAATATTATACAATAATGATAAAACACGTTTAAAACGCGTTTAATTAAGCATTTATAACATCAAACCTAATAGGTAAAATTAAAATTAAAACGCGCATTAAAAGGGGTTAGCAATGAGTTATTATCCCATTTGGATATCGGCTTATCTAGCTAAAATTAATGGGTTTTTTGGTCCCTTAAACAAGGCAATAATATCTTGAGCAATAACTTCTTTATTTATTTAAAAAATCAAAATTTGAAGCAATTAAGGACTCTAAGTTAATTTTTTAGTCAAAACAATGAAGTTTACTATTTATGTGAATTTTATATATGGAAAAAAAAAAGGTCTCTTTCTAGGTTTGGAGAATAAGTTAAGTCGTCATTTCAGCATGAATATAACCAAACAAAATAATAACACTTGTAATAACAACCCAAAAATAATTTTTAAAAAATTACGAGAACTTTTTTTTTTTTTCAAGAGCTTGTTTGGATACATGGAAAAATAGAAATGTAGCAATATGAAAAGTTGTAAAAATTATAGACTAATTAGAAAGAGAAGAGTTTAGCGCCCTTTTCTTCCTTCATCTTTCTGAGTAATCAAACAGAAAGCAAAAGCTAACATTTGAATTTTTTTTTAACCCAAAAAAAAAAAGGGAAAAAAGAAAAATGCAAAGAGAGAGAGAGAGAGAGAGAGAGAGAGAGAGAGAGGACCTGGTTTTAAGGAGAAGATTGAAGTAGAGGCATTGTTTGGATCAGCGGAAAATGAGAGAAAATGAGAAAGGCAAATAAGGGAGGAAGATGGGAGATGAGATTACTGTGTCGGACATTGGGACTTTTAGGGATTTTGTTTGTGCGTGAGAGAAAGAGAGAGAGAGGGAGCAAAAGTTAAATGTGGGCATACGCACATGGAGGTGACTGTGCGGTTTCACTTTTAATCACCGCCCATCTACATTATCAAATCCTCCGATATTTATCATTATTATTATTACTAGTAAATTTTTTTAATAAAATACCATATCAGCAGCATTTTTTACTAAAATCGAAAGGAAAGGAAAAAAATTAGGGTTTGATTAAAAATTAAAAATAAGTATAAAATTTAAATGATTAAAAGGATTTTAATTCTTGTATCTATATTGTTTTTTATTTTTTATTTTTTATTTTTTATTAATCATATAAATATAAATATAAATATAAATATATTAAAATATTAAATATAAATATAATATGATATTAATCATATTTATTATATTATAGTATGTTCCGTGTTGCATTTTGTATCATATCTAATATTAATAAATTTAATTAAAATAACTTCTTTAAATTGTAAATATTAAGTGAAGTTAACTTAACGAGAGTTAAATTAATAATAAAAAACAAAATTCTTGTATCTATATCGTTTTTTATTTTTTATTTTTTATTTTTTATTAATCATATAAATATAAATATAAATATAAATATATTAAAATATTAAATATAAATATAATATGATATTAATCATATTTATTATATTATAGTATGTTCCGTGTTGCATTTTGTATCATATCTAATATTAATAAATTTAATTAAAATAACTTCTTTAAATTGTAAATATTAAGTGAAGTTAACTTAACGAGAGTTAAATTAATAATAAAAAACAAAATTTAGATAGATCTAAAAGGGTTTAAATTATGTTTAAAAAGATGGAAGAGATCACCGACGAGATGGTGTGAGTTGGAGGAGGATGAGGAGGAGGAGGAGGAGAAATCATTGTCTTTAGGGTATTGCAATTTGGGTCCCCAATTATTATTTAGTTGTTGCTTCCCATTCTCACATGCTGTCTGTGGTCCCCTCTTCTTATTTTTCGTTCTTTTTAATTTTAATTTTGATTTTGACTTTTCCTTTTTACCACGATGTTTTCTTTTTAAAGATTTTAGATATTGATTTTCTTACTGCTTTTCTTTCTTTTATTTTATTTTTTTCATCCATTTATGTAAGTTGTAGAAGATTTTGTGAATGTGTTCGATTGACTAGCAGAGTTTTAGGTTCTTGCCTTTTTGTTAGCTACATTGACCAAGAAAAGGGTCGGAAGGCAACCTTTGTATTTGTCTTGAAGAATTACATATATATATATATATATATATATATATATTTGTCAAGGGAAAATATGATATGTCCTTTAGAAAAGCCTAGCAATTTGGAATTTTGAGTTTTGAGTTTTGAGAAAGCTTAATATTATTGATTTTTTTTTTTTGAGTTATTGGTCCATTCTTAATCCCTCAATTCCTACTTAATTCATAAAAAAAATCACGTATACAAGTCTTTTTAAATTTAAATTTTCATAACAGATGAATTTTTTAATTAAAATACTCAATTAACATAAAATAAATTTAATCTTAAAATAGAAAAAATAGATTGTATGCATAATGTTATGTTTTGACGATGACTATATAAATCAACGAAATTATACCTTAAGATCATAAAAAAGTAATATATAATATTATTGAAATAAATCAACTTAGAATTGGAAATGAAATTTTTGTAAGGGATGTTATAGGTCTTGGGTTTACCCTGTTTATGCAGCTCAAAACAAATTAGGCCCCTTCTTCATAATTTACTAGTACTACTTAGTATTATTTGCAAAAGTTGAGGTCAATTGGGTTAGTTTAACAGCACTTTAAAACCAAAGTTGTTTTGGTCATAGTATAGATCTCTAAACCCCATCCAATCCGGAACCGATAACATGAGCAATTGCTGCCAACCATGTGGTGGGCTTCCATTCTTTGCAAGCCAAGATTTTGCTTTCAAGTTTCCTCAAGTCAGGTTTCACAAAACTTATATAGGTAAAACCAACATCACATTAGACCTTACCACAAACAAAGAGAACAACCCTTTCCATATTCTATATACCCCCGTCCTTTTCCACAAACTTAAAAAAGCTCAAAATTCTTTAAATTAAAATTTTCAAATTCTATTATCACATTAGAGCTTTTTAAGCAATTTTTTTTTAATACGTGTGATATTTTTAATTAGTTTTTTATAGAATAAAAAAGAATAAAGTATAATGTTTCCGTTTTTGATTGAAAAAAAAAAACACTATTAATCTTTCTTTTGAAGGAAATAAAAGAATGCTTTGACCTAAATCTTTAGCTTTTGGGTAGTAAACCCCACCAATAATAAGGAAACAAATTATAAAATAATATAAAATAAAATCTAAATGGGAAAATTGGAATACAGTAAATAACTGTGTCATCTATACAAAAAAGGTTGATTTTCCATACCAATGATATTATAAATGCCCATTACGTTTGATTTTGGCATTCATTCTTCATCATCATCCAAGCTTCTTAAGCTAGACTAGCAAGTAACAGATTAGAATCAGATTCAAGAATTTTCAATCATACTTTTACCGGAATAGATTTCGCTGCATCCAGATGGTTAAGCCGGCATGTCCCAAGAAGATACTCCGGCAGCTCCTCTTCTGTATTTGCCTGTATCCAACAACATCCAGCTTTCTGTTACGCTGAAACAAAGCTGTTTATGCCTATTTCCATAAGTAACCTTAAGAAGCTATTTTAGTAATCTCAGCTATTAACTTGGGCCAAATACTAACTTGAGTGTTGGAACGTGCTCCCTAAACCATCTTTGTTTTGTGGGTTTTCACATCAAAAGATATATGACACATTTGGACGTCAATGAAAGTTTAAGAACATAGACAAAGGCGAATGGTCGGTTTTAAAACTAAAACAACTAATTCCCTAGTGTTTCAAACTGACTTACGGATTGAATCAAATTTGCTTAGTGTCGTTTTTACCTGTATCAAAAATGCCATTTCAATAACCAGATTGTTGAGGTAACCAAGTACAAGACTGACCACGCCTCTTGCCACTGTTGATGACCCAATGTCAACCCCAAGCTGAAACAACAATTTCAAAATCTCAGAATGCCAAAGTTTCCCATGTTTTTTAACAATTAGTAAGTGATATGCCTCTCCCTTTTGCTCCACAACAGAAATTGTCACACTCACTTTTCATTTTTCTTTCCAAAGGCAGGGAGGCTTGAAGAAAAATGAAACTAAATAAAATTTTATGAGTTTTCAAATACATTCTCCGAGTTCATTACTATTATCATAACATAGTTAATTTCTCTTCCTATCCCTCGTGTACTATCCCAACAACTGCACCATACACCAATGTTACTTGGACCTGGTGTGAGTGTCGGATATGGGGATGTGTCCGACATAGATATGTTCAATTTTCTATAAGTTTTTCATGTATTTAAAAGATCTTTGAAGAGTCATAGCCCAGACCCATATCCGAATTGTATCGGACAGGTGTTAGACATGGGTACTTAAAGAAAAATGAAAAGTTGGACCAACATAACAATACACACTGATTGGTAAAACTAACTGCTCAAAAATGAGGAAATGTTTTACATATATGTGGTGCATGTGTGCATATGGACTCGCAGAACTATACAAACAGTTCATAAAATTTTACCTCCAAGTAGTTCTTCCCACGGAAATAATTAATTTCCAGAGCTTGGCCAATGAGACAAGCTTTCTTTCCAACACTCTGCTTGACAATCCACGACCCCTAACAAGACAAAGTCATCTGTTAGAACCCTTTCCTTTATAAGATGTGAAATAGAGTTTTACACAGCATGAATGCATGCAATTATTCATTTCTTCATAGTTCATAAGGCCTGTGCAGAACTCGGCACTGAAACCATAAGTTTAGGGATTTCCTACAAAGCAAATGTTTGAAGCAGTAATAAGTCATAAACTAAGTGATCTGACAAAGAGATGCCTAACCGAAGCAGGAAAAGTTCACTTTTCTATACAGAAAAGGCTTGTACAGAGAATTTGGAAAATGTAATTTTGTTGCAACTTTCTTTTCCTCTTCAGCTTAGATGGAGTTAAAAATAAGCTTGACCATTTATTTTTGCGTTTCTTATTTAACCCATTAGTGAGTTTACTAGAATAGCAAAGAATTCTCAATATCCACTGCAAAATGTGGCATGCACCAACCTTTGATATGTATGGAATGAGCTTAAACCGTGAATTTCTATAAGCATCATCTCCGTTGATGAAGTTGTATAGCAAAGGCGAATCTTCTACCGGAGTATTCATCATAAAATATAGTGCTAGGCTATAAGTTGTTGAACCTGGCACCTGCTTTGCAGTAAATAATTCAATTATTTTAAAGGCATAAGTATCGAAGAAAATGTAGATAGAAATATAGCTCGACAGAATTAAGTGCAAGCAAAAGATAAGATACTTGTATGTTCACAATGAAGAAAAACTCTGGCCCTCCCCGAGCAGCATATTTCTGCAGATAATCAATTTTGTGAAATTATTTTTAACATGTAGCAAATGCAGCAAGTATAGGGGGGCTTATAGGTGACTCACGAGCGATGACCTCAAAATCTCAATTTACAAAAAAAGTAATGACAGAGAAAAAACCTGAACAATGCTCCCAGAACGCCCTCCCAGATCATCTTCTCGTTTGTCAGATCTTAGCCAATCTGCAGCAACCATTTGCATCAACGTGCCCTTTGCCTTAAACTGAAAGAAAGAAAAAAAAATACATAATTTTAAACTCAAAGTTGAAGTTTAGTACAGGAAAACTAAAATTGGAGCTATACAAAAGCAAAGCCAAAGTGAATTCAATGAGGATATCCAGGACTACAAACTTCTAGATCACCATATGATATATACAAAAGTCTACAATTGATTGTATCCAAAACAGGCAATGCAAAACATGGAAGGACATGTATAATTAGAGATCATCAGAGACAAAATGCCAGTTCACTGCATGATCATGCAATCAGGCATACACTTCAGCTTTATCCTCGCTGAAACATTGTTCTTCATACCTTCTTACGGTCTTCTAGGTAATTCTCTCCACGAATTAAAAATGTGGAGGGTTCTGCAGCTGTCCAACTGCAAGGCAATGTACAAGTTGGATCCTTGGGAAGAGTGTTTCCATAGGAGCAACAGATACCATCTTCCCTCGTCATGTCTTGTAAGTCCATGTAGCCCCTTTTCTGGACTGCAACATAGAAGAAGTGTAAGTCATCAGCAATTTATCTTCCTACAACTTCCTTTGAAAAAGAAAGATCTTCGTTGCCGCAATTTTAGAAGCTAAGGTGAATACTGATCATCCAAAAAGGAACCACCTGCAAGATCATGTATCTTTTTCACAAAAACAGCAGCAGTTGATAACTTTGGATGGCGAATGTCCTGCAAATTTCTCAGTCACATAGAAGTCAAGTGAGAAAATCAGAGCAAAACAATACACACAGAACCTGTAATAGCCTCATTTAATGCTAGAGTAACAGTAATACAGCCACAAGAAATGAAATAGCAAAATTGGAGAAACTCCAAAGTGGGTCACATCCTTGATTAGATATGAAGCACCGTTAAGTGCAAATTCACTTGCATGTAAAAAACAATAATAACTACTTTGATGCGCACCTGAGAACAAAGTTCAGGACCAAAGTCAGAAGCCCACCCATCTTCGGATTGATCATAGTCTGTTGGCTCGGGAACATCAAAGAATTCATCGGCTGCATCATTAAGACCTACCAGACTCGAGTGTTCTGAAGGTGCCCTTTCCGTTCCTTCACTCATAGTTTCCTTAGTTTTCCCAGCCTCTATCTCTGTACATAAATCAACTATGCTGTTCTCTTCACTCTGGTGCAACCTAACATTTCGTATCAACTCTCCAGATGAAAGATCAGCAGAAGGATATTTTCCTTGTTTTGCTCTGAATAACTCTCTTAATGCTGCAAGTACATTATATAAATTCCTAGCAATTTAATGCCTCAAAGGATCACATAAAGTTATAACACGGATACACAACAAGCAAAAGATTATAGCAGCAGTTGGGGTTCAGGGTAAGAGATTCACAAAGTTAAAACACAATATATGATTACCAGCAACTCTCTCAAGCATCCGAATGGTAATAGATCGGGCTGCTGAAGTTCGAATATAAGATTTCCAGAATTTCCAATCAATTGCAAGCATGTGTTTTACAACTGATTGTTTTCCATCATTCAATGGAGAGATGACATATCCACCACCTGAAAGTAAGCACCAAAAATTAAACCCGTATATTAACTTTTGATTTTGCTGTTTTTAAATATAAATCTCCTTCACATTCCCTAAAAAAACTCAAGAGTGCATCATATGCCACAACCCACAAATTTCTATGCAGCATACAAGGACAATGGTAGATGATCAAATCAAAATAAAGCAATGGAATAAGTATTTGTCAGCATCATTCAAACTAGGAAGCCAAACGATGCTTCAATATTCAAAAACACACAAAAACCAAGTATATATGTATGTGCTCATGTGCACACGAGATACTACGAAAAGAGGCTCTTGCATGCTAAATTTCAACCAAAAACAGCTCATGCATCTTATAATGTGTTTATCTATACATAAAAGTAGAATATAGAGAACTCATAGACATGTAGAAAAGTTCTCTTTTACTTATATATTTCAGGCATACATTACTTTTAAGGCAGGCACGGATATAGCCTTTCTGTGGGGGGCACTTCTTGTGAAACACCGAATGGTAGAGAATAACTGTGATAATATCAACCAAGAGAAGTTAGTTTGCAATTTAACCGGATCTGCTCTGCCTTCTGAATAAAAATTTTAAAAATTTCCACAAAGCAATTACTACCATATGTTCCATCATCTTCTCTTCTCCAATAGCGCCGCAACAAGAGATCCCTCCTTTTCATTCCCCTGCAAGTATAATAATTTAGAGAAAACACAGAAACCTTTTGTCTTGCAACACATAACGACTAAATCAGAAGTTTGGATCTAACCAAGGTAACCAATCACTATACAGCTGCTTGTGAACAATATCAGTATGACCATCAAGATGTTCGACCACACAACCCTTGTAGAAACAGAAGTCCCATCTGCAAGACAATTTGCAAAGTTAACCTTGGTTTTGGAAAAAGAAAAAAAAAAAACGTGTCAGATAAGACACAAAACATTGCTAGATGAATAGAATTCTAATTTTGCACAACCCAAGGACAAACTAGAGAGCATCAATGGTGTATAAATAAAATAGATGCATTAAAAATGGCACCAAATACAGATGCCAAATCTATACATACTATGATCTTCAGAAGGTAGATTTCTTCTTATGGTAAAGAGTTTCAGCAAGATTGAAGTTCACATTAACAAGGGAAACAATTGAATGGTTTCTATTTCTATCATGCAACAAACTTAGGTTGACAATTTTTCTCCATTACAGCAGTCGTGGCACATGCTCTAACGGCACATGAAACATTGTCCTATAAGAAATAGCAATCACAATGATGTCTGTTCCAATGAATCACAACGCTGGATCTACTCTGATTACTAATATGCATAGAATTAAAGAACCACTTGATTTTGAAATCAAGCCATGCCTCTTGCAAAAGAATATAAGAGCTTTATTTTAAGAAAAATAAAGAGTACTGGGCAGCTCACTCCGATCTTGAGGGTCCAAGAGACATAAGTGTCTGGAAAATGGCTTCTGAAGTTCCATCTATGACACCCACAGCCATGATTGCAGGATGGTCGTCCCACTGACAATGGAGTGGGTAGAAAAAAAAAGGTGAAATGCAATTGCTTGAAGACCATTGACTTGTGAATCAAAAGATACCAACCTTTCCATGAGAATCCCTTTCTTTAGATTCTTTAAAAAGTCTGAGACCTGCATTGCATCCTGGTTTTAACAAACAACTAGGGCTATCCAAAAAATCACTAATATTGGTTTTCAACTTACCGTTCTGACAGCCAAAGATTGTCCAAGGTGATGGCGCTACAACATCCGATGTCACTCTGTCCATCTTTGTGGATGAATAAAGAGTCCAGTCAAGAGAATTATTCTGATTTGCATTACTGGAACCACTTGATCTGCATGCACAGAGTCCTTCTAAGAAACTGATATCTAGTAACGGGGGTATAAATATCAGAGAATACTTGATAATAAAACAAGCATAATGTCCTATCACACTTATCACTAAGTATTCCAAACAAATCCAACTTAAGTTATTCAAGCAATCTGCATAGAACTCAAATCGTTTGCAAGCATAGGTGAACAGACAACAAAAAGGCAGAAGCTTATGCTGAATAGCAATGCTAGATGGTAACTCATTATTATACCTGAAAGACTGCCATCTGCTCTTTGAACAAGCAGCATCATTTCCAGGGTATGGACCACCCTGCAATGTACAATCAAGTCTCAGTCTCATCTAATCTTATGCCAGAAAGTTATGATGTGCATTAACAAGAGGAAGCAGCTCAGTACCTTTAAGGCTGCTTCCTGCAAGGAATGAATCCATCTTGCTGCTTCTTCAGGACTACTAGCTCCTAGCTATCAAATTTAGATTCCATATCTCATACAAGAAGGTGAAAGTATGAAATATATTGACTAACAATCTTTTTGTCAAATATTTGCCTCACCTTAAGTTGATCATTGTGATTAGAACTATTATAAAGGGTGAATATGAAGAATACCTACAAGTCGAACAAAGAAGTGTCATTACGAACGATCCAATGGCATGAACCAATCAGAAAAAATAAACTAGAAAATTAACCCCTTTCCAAGAGAAAAAAGAACACATAATTCACATACTTTTCTGTGAATGTTCTCCCTCCCGTTGTCCGTAACTCGGATGCAGGAATCAATGATTGCACTTCTACCAAGTTCCTGAAAGGCAAATCAAGGTTTATCTCTTATGCTTAGTAAATTTGTCAAACCCATCAAAAAACAGTCTGCAACTGTGAAGCTATAAAACAAAAAGAACAGTAACTCAAAAATAGAAGCGAGCCTAATACTATCTTGGCATCCCCGTTTACTCATTCATCAAACTATATATACAATACATCCTCAAAACTAAAAATGAACTGCAACAGCAAGAAACAGACGCACTGGATAGCTTGATCATTGGGTATTTTTCCAAGGCAGCTTAAGCCACCTCCCACTAAAGCAAAGAAGTAGCTTCATCACAATTTTATAGTTATGCATAAACTGGAGCTACTTATTAGCTTGGGTTATGACTATCATCAAATTGGCTCAACTTTCAATAAAAACTAAAGATTAAAAAGCACAAAAGACTGTCAGATATTAATGCTAAAGTAAAGTATTCCTGACACAAAGTTAACAATAGAATTCTCCACATTTACCTATAAACAGTTATATCTCTAACCAAAAGGAAAAAAAATAGCACCAGTAAATCGGAAGGACTGCTCGATTGAAAGAATCAGAGAAACTATTCAAAAAATGTAAATTTTGTTTTTAAAAAAAAGAATACATGTTTTCAACCTAGCTGTGCCTCCTTATCAAAGAACTTATACTCTAGCAGAAAACGCGTTAGGAATGAAATTATTAAGCATATTTCAACAAATCCATATAAGCAACTAAAATCATTATTAAATAAAATAATATTAGAATCATTACCATAAAAAATTCGTCATTCACTTATTAGAGCGGCTGGATCGATTAATCAAAGCGAAAAAGGAAAAAAAATACGACAATCATATTAAAGTTTAATGCCATTAATTCTTTACAGTACTCGTAAATGGGTAACGAAAGTTGCAATATAAGCTTCTTCACAAAAAAGCAATATTACTAAAAATAAATAAATACATAAAGAAGGAAGAGACCTGGTGGTTCGAAATGGGCATGGATTTGAAGCTCTTAAGCAGATGATCTTCAAGAACAAAGTAACGTTTCCTTGAGTACTGTAATCCAATCCGATTCGAACGAATTATATATAACCATCCTTCCATTTTTAATTCTCCACTCTGCGAACCTGCCATTTTTTTTCCTTTTTCTTCAAAAACAAAAAAAGGAGAACAACTGTTTGCCAAGCAGAGAATTAAAAACAAATTAAAAGAAAAAAAAACTATGGAAATGAAATGATTATTTGATCCTCTGATCCCCAATAATGGGGTGCCAGAGAATCAAAAATATTTTTCTTCTTTTTTTCTCGATTGGTGAAATCAGCGAAGCTCTTCTTCTCTGAAGTTTCAGATACCAAAAACAAAAAAAACCTTCCCTTTGTTTAAGAAAACTGAAAAATATGGAGGAAAGCAAGCGTACACGAGACAAAGATTGGCAGGTGAATATTGAATGATTAAATTTACTTTATTACCCTTCACTCTCTTTCTCTCTCTACTTTCTTTTTAAGTTTTTGAAAAAAGTACGCCAAACTTATGCAGCCAATCATGTGCTTCCCCTTTTTCACTTTTTGTTTTTATTTATTTATTTATTCGTTATAGAATTACAAAAATAAATAAATAAATAAATGAAGGGAATGAGAATTAAAAGCTTAAATTTCTTTTGTTTTTCTTGTAAAGTAAGCAACAATAAAATTCATAGATGGTTGCAACCAACTTGACTTGAAAAGAATAATATTAATTAATGTGTTATTATAAGGTATAGTTTGGATCGTTTATCGATTTCTACCTGTCATCTTTAAAATAAAATTAAATAAACAAGCAAAAAGAAAAAGATTTTGTTGGTAAGTGTTTTTTGATAATACTTTTTAAAATTAATTAATGTATTATGTTATAAAAATATAATTTATAAAATTGATCATTACCAATATATTCATGAAGATATTATTGTCTATTAACGTAATTTGTCAATGATAAAAGATTGGAGGCATTCACCTCTTTGATTCAGTCCTCAAATAAAGGTTTTTAATTTAGTTTCCATGTTAATCTAATTGCAAATCTATAGAGAAATATATCTATTAAAAATATTTTTTTTTTACATTTGTAAAAATTTTTGTGCTATTAAAAACATGTTTTTCATTGGGGATTTTAGTAAAAACTAGTGGAGGGGAAAATTCGGGAAAGATTGCTTTTATTCTAAAAAAAAAAGTGACAAATTAAAGACAATTTATTGGTTTACTATGTGTCCTTTCATTTCTTGTGGC
Organism: Adansonia rubrostipa; assembly: GCA_038381775.1. Classification (NCBI taxonomy): domain Eukaryota; kingdom Viridiplantae; phylum Streptophyta; class Magnoliopsida; order Malvales; family Malvaceae; genus Adansonia; species Adansonia rubrostipa. The sequence goes on from JBBYHM010000026.1 coordinate 14,292,154, forward strand.
ATTAAGTGTTGATGAACTTTTGTGGTTCTCATTTAATAGTTGCATCTAAATTAAAATTATAGATGTCAATTACAAAAGTTATATATTTTAATATAAATAATTTAATTATATAAGATGTAGATAGTTTTTTTTTTTTGGTTAAATAATGAAGTTATAATATGAGATAATTTTTTTTAAAAAAAGTAAAATATATAAACACCTCAAATGGTATTTTATATTATAAATTTAGTTTTATTTTTTAATAAATTTTATTTAATATTAGAGTATAGATTTTAATAATATTCCCATTCAAAAATATCCAATGAATTTTCTGTTTTTTTGGTTAACATCTATAGAAGTTGCCACACATATAAGACAGCTTACAACTTGCCCCACTAAAATTATAACTCTATTATCATATTTATGAAAGATTAAACAAAAATAAAGGGAACCATTCTTGAAAACTTTTCATATGCCCAGTAATCTTCTACTTCTATTGAGTAATAATAATAATAAATTTATATTCAAAGAGTCACATTGTACGTTTTCAATGTTCATTAAATCCATGATCATAACTTATTATTTTATCATATTTATTTGTATGCAAATTTCTAATTGCACATGAGGGTAAGATTTTTAAAAAGGGATTCAAACATTAAGTTAAAAAAAATAGCTTCCAAATTGTATCTTTATGGTATATATTTTTAAATCTACCAAATAAATTATAAGGCATTAGTAAAATTTTCTTGGATAAAATCGAATGTAAATAAAATATTAATAAATTTTATAACTGATTAAGTTTGACTAATTCAAAATGAATCTCAATATCTGTCTAAATTTATTCATATTTTCAAAGGATCGATTTAGATCCATTCATATATATATATATATATAGCAAACAAAAAATAAAATTAATTATTATATTAAGTATTAAAGAACAACTTAAATACCCTGATTAAGATTTGATTTATATAAAAAATAAACCTTTGATTGTGTCTAGACTCATTTAATGAACGTAATATTTTTGTTAATTTCATTCTTTTTTTTGTAATAATTTCAATATTATAATAAAAAATGCATAAAAAAACTAATATATGCTTGTTATGCTCTAAAAAAAAAAAAAGAGAAAATATATTTCTTTTATAGTATAAACTTTGGGCTCGATCGTTAGTCATGTAGGTAGCGGTGCCATGTTGCCGCGTCTCAACTCTCTTACAAGGATCCAATCTTTTCTTCGTTTTCCTGCACTTTCACGTGCTGCCATTGCCAAACTAAAAGCTTGTTTTTTTTTTCTTTACTATTTTAATTTTAATTTAGTTAATATCCTCTTTATTTATATTTATATTTATATTTATATTTATATAATTTTAGAAGTTTATGCATTGGCGTATAACAATTAAATCCTGAATTGAAATATAGTTATTCCTTGTTTTATACAATTTTCAAGACATAATATTTAGTGTTACCCAAATGCCTAATTATCACTAATACGATAAATAAATATACATAGTAATTTTTAAATAAATAAGTGTAAAAGACTAATTCTTTATATAATTTAGTTTCCTTTCGGGCGAGGGAAAAAAAAAAGTGAGGGATAGCAATTTTCACAGCCATAGAAAAGATAATAATGAATCTGAATGATTCCACAAATTATAAAGATCAGATGAATTGGAAAAATGAGTGGTTTATTTGAAGAATCAAAAGTCATTTACGCTCTGAGAGGAACAAAATGTTTGAAACAACACTTTAATACACAAAATCTTTATAACAAAATCATGTTTTGTTTTTAGACAAGGGAATCCTTGTCTAAATTCTTAACTTCATTGCCTTCTTTCTCGTGAGCCAGAAATGGTGTTGCATCTTTATCTTTCATCTGCAAAACAACGCATAGAAATATTTACTAACAATACATACATATATACATATATATATATATATAT
>JBBYHM010000026.1:14311202-14324179 GCA_038381775.1 Adansonia rubrostipa
TCTTTCATTCTCTTTGAGATGCATGGATCAAAGGGTTGAGATAGAATTTTAGCTTATACCATCTCTTTCTTTGTTACCTTTTTCTTCCTATTGCACCTTTTGATTATAAGTTAGAAATATTCAAAAATTGAATCGGATCGTGATTTAAATTTTTTTTATAATTTTAATCTAAATTTGAAACTTAATAGTTTAAATTGCTATTTATAGAACAATAAAACTTTTTTATATTAATTTTTATACTTGAACAAAAAATAAAGAAAAAAAACCCAAGAAAATAATATATTCCACATATATCATTTTTACCCCAAGAAAATTATTGTGATTCCTTAGAGATTCCTCCCTTATTTGACACATGCACCTGCCCCCTTCAAACCAGATGATGGACATATGGATGTCACTTCCATGTTATCAAAATAATGGTGTGGCAGGATAAGAAAATGATCATGTTATTGATACATGCATGCACACATTATTATTGTAAAAACTTTGGTCAATTAGGCCTCTCCGAATTTAGTAAAATTCTGCATCTACCACATCCTATCTATAAATTCTCTCCCTATATACAAAGCTTTTTTTTTCTTTTTTTTTTTTTAAGTTAAAGAGAAACTGACAATATACATTGTTTAATTGGAACAGGTGAAAATAAATAAGGCCTTGCTCATATAAGAATGTGAAAGACCTTTTATTTTGCTTGCCCCAAAAAAAACCCAACAAATTTTTATGCCATTTGAGCTGACTCTTTGTTAGGTTTATGCAATGAGGAGAATGAGAATTGTTGTCCAATTTTAATTAGATGACATGAGATGTTACAAGGTTTAGATTTTGGCAAGTGGAAAGCACCAATCACCATTTTTTTTCCTTTTTGCTTTTTGGTACACAGTTACCTTGGAATTGATATCGAAAGATAAATGGGTATCTAATATTATTTCAAAATTTGGGTATCTAAATTTCGTCCTAAAGAACTTTGACGATATCAAATTAAAACATTCTTTACTCTTCAAAGGAAAAAAAAAAAATGCAAAAGAGGCAAGAGTATGATAGAAAGAAATGGTCAAGCTAACCGAAGATAAAGGGAAAACATGAAGCAAAAACTAGTCAATAGTGGCTTTGCTTAATATCATATATATATATATATGTATCTTTTTATTTCTTACATTTCATAATTAAACTTAGTGGAAGGAAGGGTAGCTCCCTCTTTCTTTCGCCCTATTTGTTGGAGTTTCCATCAAAATGCATGTCATTATTATTATTATTATTATTATTATTATTATTATCAATAATTTAAAATCGTAATAAAATTCATGAGTTCCACTTTAAAACTGGGTGGAATTCCGAGTCGGAGATAACTGGTCGATGCCCCATTGCTTTCCCCTTTCCCTCCCCACTAATTTCCATCATCAATCGATTCATGTTTCTATTATAAAAAACGCCTTTATAGGGCATGTCTTTGGGTTATATTGGTCATTGTCTTTTTCCACTAACACAACATATTCTAAACCTTTCGATTCAAAAAAAAAAAAAAAAACCCACTTTTTGAGCGAATGCTTTATAATGCATGAATCAAATTAAATTAAATACTCATATACTTTTATTTCTTTTATTGTACCATGCATTATAGAGGATAATATTAAACCAAAACGAAAGGAAAGAATTTGTCTATAGTAATATATATATATATATATATATATATATATATATGAAGCTCAGATTTGACATGAAAAAAACAAAAATGGATAAATATTCAACCCATATGAAGTCGATATGCAAAGATTTTTCACCTTGAAGGCTGCAAAAGGTCATTGAAATTAGAATTTTGAAGTCCCCTATATTGATCAATGTAGCTACTTAGAAAGCAAGGATTAAGAACAAATCGATCCGAAGCCGGCCGTAGCCGAAATTTCAGCAATTCCCTTCTTGTAGGGGACTTTCTGATGGATAAGCACCGAAGTTGGGGCATAGTCAAAGCTGTGCTTGTTTTTTTCCCCCTTGCGTTATCGTCAAGGAGCACAAATTGGCTAGCCTTCACCTTGTCGGATAAGGCACATGTCACTTTCACAATGTTATTATAACATTGGTAAGTTTAATTTCTTTGCCACCTTATACCCATCATATCCACTGATTCTAGAGTTTTTTTTGTCCTCCTGTGGACCACTCTTATTCGGAGAAGATGGATCACTTAATCTAAAGAGAAATTTGCACCCCAGCTTTTGGCTCAATAGTTAATAAATGTTCCCTGCACTTGAAGATCAAAGTTTAAACCCCTATCCTTAAATCTTAAAATTGGCAAAAAAAAAAAAAACTGAGAATTTTAATTAATGTTTCCTACAAGAATTTTCAAACTTAAAATTGATGATTTTTTTAAATTAAGATTTACATTGGACCTCATTAAAATTAACATTTAGTTAAAATACCCTTTTGGGAATCAGAGTAGAATACTTTATCATCATCTCTCATGATTATTCCATATTTTAAAAAATAATCCATAAATTCATTGGTATATTCTTTCCAAATTGATAGCATTGCTATTATTATTATCATAATTTTTTTATAAAGGAGATCATAATTAAAAAAAAAACGAATTACAGGCAATGAAATTTGAATTTTAAATATATCGGATGTCTCTTTTTAAGAATGATTACATGAATTAATTAAACTAATTCTCAAATTCTGCATTTATTTTTATTAATATCAAAGGATCATGATTAATTAGTCAAAGGTTTCATAGTACTTTTAATTTTTTTCTCTAGAAAAGCAATTCCTTTTGTCACACCGTCATTCAAAAGTACTATTGGAATCTTGCTGTTTTCTTGACTTTAGACGTCTAACTAATCCATCCTATGATTTTTATTAATTCTTGGTTCACAAGTCTTAATGATAGGATTTCCTCTTTGTTATTGTAAGCCACCAAGAAGCCCACCCCTCTATACAATATTTATCCATCTTGATATGTTCCATGTGCTTAATTGCGTATGGAAGTTGCTTTGGAAGAGACTATACATCATTAATCACATATCATTTCTCATACAAAGCTTAAACATTGTTTAGTTAATTACTCTAATATTAACTCATTTTTAATTTAAATCGATGTTTTTGAATCCAATGAATAACTTTATTTATAAATAAATCTAAGATGAACCATTTTACGAGAATATAAAGTTGTATGAACTATTTACTAAGTTGAATAGAAATTAATCATCAAACTCAAAATGGATGAAACATCATCAATTACGTCATCCTAGTACTAGAGCAATGATCACTTTAAAAAAAGAAAAAAAACACGAAAGATGGACTAATGTGAGAGGTGAAACTTGAAAAAAGAAAAAGGTATCACAAACTAAAGAACATAAAGAATTAATTAGTGGGGTTAAGCTGAATTTTGACATGGTTTAATTAAAAAGTGTTGATTGATAAGAATAATTAATTTCCAGAAGAGTCAGCAATTGATCGAATTAGGAAGTGTTCCTTCAGCTGAGAATGGGAAGATGTCTAGTGGTTTTCAACTTTTGACAAAAACAATTTTTAGTTCTTTTAATCTGGAAAATAAAGGTGAGACCACCGGCATCTGATTTGTCGAATGAGAGAATGGAATGTCACGTGGTTTTACTTGAGATCTTCGCTCATTTTCTTCCCATTTCAACATCAAGAGAAATTAAAGCAGAAATCGAAACTTAATTAGTTTATAAAATTATTTTGAAGAAGTAATATTTGAAATTCAAATATTAACTCTTACAATATTTTCCTTTCTATTAGATTTTGGCTTCTAATAATAATAAAATTAAAGAGAGCTTGAACTATATATAGAAGGTCAACATGCAGAAAACTATGGAGAAATTGAGATGCAAATTTACATACAGAATTTATATATATATATATATAGTACTTAAATTGTGGGTTATTTTATTTTATCATTTTTATAAGTTTCATGTACTTTTGCTTCACAATTCACATGGATTTGTTGGCATATTTGGTAACATCTACATTGATGAAAGCCCTTCACAAGAAAAACAATGCCGTCCTTTTAAATTCCCTCCCAAAAGGGAAAATATGCGTTTGATTAGTCATCTAATCGAGGCTTATGGGCATAATTTAAAATCCCATAGACTCTAATTCGTTAAAAAATCGAAAATAAAATTTTCAATTTATCAAATTCATGTAAATAATGTATCCTTAAAATCATACGGAGAATCAATTAGATCCAAACAAGATTCAAAAACATTTCTAATAGTATTTAAAAAGAAAAAAAAAAAAGAAAGGCTGAGTTGGTTGAAAAAATATTTGGGTTTTTGATTAAAAATTGTATGCTATCATAGGAGAAATGTAGTTTTTATATTTAGGTGTAAAGATCAGTCAGTCAAAGTAGGTTGAAATATATTTATTATTAATTCTTTGAAAACTTGCTTTAATTACCCGATTGAATTTTGGTTCAAATTCCATCGAAAAGAGAAATTCTTCTTTTGATGGTTTGTTTTTAATTTGATTTAATTTTATCCAATTTTTTGAAAGAAATAAAAAACATAGAGAGGAGAATTCGCCGATCATTTTGGAAGTTGAAAATGGGACACAATTATTAACATGAACATGCACATGCACATGCATTAGACATTGTTTTGTTTCTTCGTTGCTCCCTTTAATTACAGCTCCGAAATCGAAACAAAGTCTTTCACGCTCCCCTGTTCACCAACTCAAACTAATTTGAGTCAACCATGCAATCAATTAAACTCTAATAATTGCTTAATTAACATACTTACTGCTAGAATTATTGCTGTCAAATATCTTTTGTCAATAATAATATATATATAAAAAAATCTGGTTTTTGAAATTGTCATAGATTTAATTAACCTGATTATTAGAACAGAATCGATACTCTAACTGAGATCACATGGCTGTTGACAATATTAAGAAATAATTTGCCTTTCTCAGTACTCTCATATGTTGCTTCAAATATTTGACCTAATAATTTGATTTGGAGCTGTGAATCGCATGAGTTTACAGCTATTATTGAAATATACAGACATATATATATTAATTATATATTTGTTAAGCAAAGATCCTATATATAGTAATGAAAGGAGGTAGGGCTAATGGTTAATAAGTTTCTGTTTTACCAGTCATGGAAATCGTAGCTTCGTTTAATGACAGGGAGTTCATCGCCTATTATCATTGTTTCACCCCCCCCCCCCCCACAAAAAAAAAAAAAAGGCAGTTTGGTGAATGTAATAATAGGGAACCTATCTCGGCCAATTCTACTCATGTAAAAAGAAGTAGTCTATGCTTTAGGCTTATTGACTTTGATTTCGATTTTATTGACTTTTGTTGATGTTCAATTAGGATTTTTTAACATATCATAGCTTAAGCATGCATGCATGCATGCATGGAATTGGAAAAAAGTCATTTCATTACAATGATTATGGTCAAAACTTCCAACTCATCATAAAATATATATATATATATATATATATATATATATTTTCATCCATCAGATGTTGGAATGGGATTCGGTGTTGAATTTCGGTCACACTAAAAAGAGAAGTTTTTTGGACGGAAAATTTTATCAGAAGAAATTACTTTTTTTATTGAAAAAAATTTAAATTGCTAATATTTAAATTTTCGTAAAAAAATTGTCAAAAATAAGAGTATTTTTGACAATTTTCTATCAAAATTGGTATTTTCAACGATATTTTTCGTCAAAAAAAATTCTAATAAAAAATTTTGCCGAAGAATGCTTTCATTAGTTATTTCCGATAATTTTTTTTCCAATGAAAAGAAGTATGAGCGATTAGTCAAAGGCTTAGCTCTTTTGACAAACTAATGTAAAACCTATATATGCATGGACTACTTTTTCTATTATTCAAAATTCAAATTCATAAAAATGATTATCCTTTTTTGTTTTTTGATATTAAATGATTTTTTTCAATTATCAATCAAATCTTTAAATTCGAATAAATAATTCAATTTGTGAATAAATTTATTCATACTGTTGAACTAAGTTACAATAATTAATTGCACATAGATCAATGAAACACTTAGTAATCACATCGTTGTGAATCATAACATATTAAGAAAAGTCTTGACTTCAAATCTGGTCTTCCAAATAATTGAAAACAAAGAAATTTTGGTGGCGACCATCTAAATCGATCAAGTCATAGCCTGTCAAAAAAATTGCAGTTTTAATGACATGCTTGCTAGGTAGACAATCATGAGAATGTGTTTGACAAATTTGCAAAAGGCAAAAATGAACGGTAGGGTACTATATTGGCCGGCCATGCAATGCCAAAAACAAGTGCAGTCCTATGGGGAGTCGCAACCAACTTTGGTGGACTCCATGAAAACCTGTGAAAGTTAAAAATGGTTGTTCCATGCTTTCGAGTTGAGTCAGAATCCCCATGTCGCCGAAATTTTTTAGCTGCCAAAGAATACGTTTTATGGGATTACCACTTGAGTTTGTTCATCTGTCTGTCACTGCAACAACAAATTCAACACTATCATTCTTTGTTGCTCGAGATATATATATATATATATATATATATATATATACAAACACACACACACTATCAAGAAGGTGAAAGTAAATAATAAATAAATTCTGTAGTAAATTGAATGGCTGCAATTTATTTAAGCTCCGGGTAACTTCTAGTAGGGCAGAAGTTGATTAGAAAAAGAAGTTTCCCACTTTCAAGGCAAATAACAGTAAGAAATTTGTTTTTTTTTTCAACCAAAATTTCTGCCGACTCATTAATTAGTGCAATGATTACTATATTAAGACCAACAAATGACGACCAGTTGAAAATCAAGCATCCCCTGGTGGTAAATTCAGAAGATGTTTCATTTCATGTTTGGATTATTTCACAGGTTTTTTTTACTTATAGTTTTTTATTTAATTAGGGGAGCATTAGGTCATTAATTGATTCAAAAATGTTAAAAAATCAACGTTTTAAAGACACTTGTTAGGTTACATTAAATTTTATTCATAGTAATATTTTTATATTAAAATACATTAATTAATAGTTAATTTGATGATTTTCAACGTATGGAAACTTATAACTTAATAACTTTGGAATGTATTTAAGAACACTCGTCGGAAGAAAACCCGTAATCCAATTTTAAAACTTCCCTCCTCGTTGGAAAGCTAATTTGTCAATGGTCAATGACATAATGAAGGGTACCTAGAGAGATTTCTTCCAAATAATTTGGCTTTAAATTGATAGACCCAGCCCAAGTGACCTAAAAAGTGAAATCACTAGTATTCTCTTTAAGTCATTATTATTATTATTTTCCTAAATATGCTTCAAAGAATGCTTAATTCTCTATTTCACTTTTGAAACATCCAATTAGCATGTTACTTTTGATGTGAAAAACTTTACTCATTGTGCTCTTTTTTTTTTTTTCCTCTAATTTTTTGGCTGGACCACTTCAAACTGAAGAAGCTCCAGCAAGCAGAAGCCAGCAGTCAAACTGGGTCCACTCTAATTACTAAGCCCATAAAAAAAGGACAGGCTTGGGGTATGATAATGGCAATGGACCCATAAATTTTACAAATTCATTAAAAAATATATTATGTATTTCAATTTGGGCCTTTTCATTTTATTTTATTCTGAAGCTAACATGTGGGCTTAATCAAATCATGGACTCTGGAGTTTGGACCACTTTCAACCCAATGAAAGTGACTCTGCTTCCTTGGTCCTTGGAGTCGGATGGTTATTCAATAGCCCATGGAAGGTCCATCCATCAATAGGAAAGTGTTTTGAGTAACTCATCCATGGGATTAGGAAGGTTCGCAATGCCGAACATTGTTGTCATTAAGGAAAACCATGAAAATTGTGTAAGGAATTTCAACCTTCTAATAATATATATAAATATTCAAACTATAATTTCAATTTTCATTTTTTGTTTATAGCCTAGTGAAGAAATAAACAAATTTACAGGCGTTGCTCAATGCTTAATGATGGTACCTACGCAGTAGATCCCGATTTGGAAACGACACAAATTCATTCCTCATCTACAGAAAAATCTGGCTCTGCTGGTTTCTGTAAGGAGCTGACAACACCAGAATCAGATCCAGGATGCATATTATTAACACCTTTCCTAGTGCTTGCTGCTAGCCTGGCTGCATATATAGCGAAGCCTGAACTCAGCGGCGCGGTTGGTTCAGGTTCAGCGGCCATGAGGTTCTCCTTAGCTCTAAGTTCAGCTGCTTCCTTTCGTTTCTTAAACCGACGCCATGCTGCTAGTATGAAGCAGGCAGCCCATGTTCTCCACTGTTGTGAATAAAAGCGAAATTTGTGTCGTAGCTGTTTACTATGCAGTCTTCTAAATTGTGATGCCACGAACGTAAGATCTTCTGCACTAAGAGCAAAGGCCTCTACTTCTGATGTTGCTTTGACTGTTCGAGTTGATGATGGGAGAATGACACTAGGACGAGGATTCAACGCCCATGTCAGCAGTTCCTCGCCGCAGAATTCTCCGGGGCCAATCCGGCAAGAGTTGAAGAATCCAGTTCGGCCACCATTGGTAGTGTGAGAATCTAGTTGACCTCGAATTATGAAGAGCATCTCATTTACAGGATCGCCTTCACGGACTAGGAATGTGCCTTCTGTGCACAAGGCAGGTTTAAGCCTCTCACAGATTGCATCTAACATCCTTTCATCCATTTGATCAAACAGTGGTACCTGTTTGATTAAATAAATACAGATTGTACATATCAAGCTGTCTACACAATTGCACAGCATTTATCAGAAAATGTTGGATCTAAATGACTCACTCGTCGAACGAGGTCGAGACAGAGGTGGCGTTTGATGTCTCTTCGGAGATCCAAGGGAAGGCCCTTGAGTAGAGTTTCTTCATCAACTCCTCTTGTAGCTAGCCATTTATACTGATCATATTTCCTGACAGATTGCCTTAACTCGAGAGGAAGCTGCCTATGACGCATCCATTGTTCTGTATCGGTTCTCTTGATTCTCCATTCTTCCAACCTAACGGTTGTCGATTGCAGGTATGTCTGCCAGCGAAAATATGATGTCAGAATCACCAGCAACAATATAAGAAGTCAAGTCATGACATCAAATTTTCTGGGGAACTCCAAGTCATGTCCAAGATTTCAGTTTGTGAGATGTGACCCCCATGACTTGGAGTGTGAACCTTGAAGGTTTGCCTTTTAATCAATATTTTCTAAAACAAGCCAGATTCTTAAACTTTTTTTAGGCAAACGAGGAACAATAGTTTTAATGACTTCCCTTGGAAGACTTACTTGCATATTCCCAATGAGCAGTGCAAAGAGAACCAGCCCAAGAGTTGCAATAATGATGGCAAAGATTATTTCACCAACGAAAGTGCTTGCGTTAAGATTTTGTCCCAAAGAACTGCAGATAAGAGACAGAGCATCAGAGTTTAAGCAAAACAAAATATTATGTTTCATTTTCAGCTAATTGGAGGTTTCGAAGTAGGCATAGAGATGCAAACATGATGTTTTATAACCAAGAAATCTAGCTCTAAAATCCCAGAGCCATGCAGCAGCTGTAGAAACACTTTAAATTCTTTAGAGAAAGAGCCATTACGAAAGCTTGATGCAATTAGATCAGAAAAAAATTATTAAATCTGATCAATCTCTAGATGTTTAAAAAATTTGTTCGTCCTTGTTGATAAAAAAAAAATGGAAAATCATCTCAAAGACGTGTTGGTACGTAGGAATCGAAAACACGAGAAATTGACAAAGACTTCAAGGTGTATAATAATGCCACTTTCTTTAAGATTTTATTTATCCCACGATTAATATGGTATGCAAAAGAGTTATCGGCGTATAAACCTCAAAAATACAATTTAACCCTGTGAATGATGGCGGTGTCTTGCATTGACATCAATCCACTATGTACCAAGCAATGTATAGCAAAACTATCAAGAATTCTATATGGAGTTTCTTTGTTGTTTTCAAAATATACGTGTTTTAGGTCTTCCAAGCATAGGGGTCTATTTATAAGCAATTAAATGTGCTTTTATTTGGACATAACTATCCAAATATTTGTCCATTTGGATAATCACACTACTTGGTAGGTAACCATGAGTCACCACCCTTGATACAACTTTATGATTATTAGAGACATAACTATATATTATTTTGAAAATGTTCCAACAAGACGTACCATAATTTTATATGAAATCGAGAAGTTTGGTAACAGCTTACCTTAAATTCCTTAAACCCCACCATAGGCAATAAAAGTACTTGTTGAAGAATGGTGAGGTTGTGACATTGAATGTCAACGCATCACCATATATACCAAACTGGTAGAAGCTGGAACTTGCTCTGCATAGCCTACTAATATTGCTGGACTTGAACCAGGTAACCCTGTCAGGGTCTTGTACACCGTGGCAATCGAAATATTTATACTGGCAAGATGAGTCCTCAAGATCACAGGCACTCCTCCAGCACGCTTCTTGTCGCTCTATTGAAAGAAGGTACCAGCAAGCTCCTAAAACCTTTTTAAGGAAAATACACATAAGAATACTGAAATTTTCACTCTAAGTAACAGCTACGTTAGCTGAACTCTTCAATTTTCCTATAGTATCTGTATCCAAGACTTTTTTCTAACATAGAAATAGAGGTAGATCTCTAAATATATGGAAAAACTTACATGGCTTGCCAGCATGTAAAGCACCAGGTTATATGCAGCACCAGCCCATGCTGTTTCAGTTACAACACCAGTGGCATTGACAATTTGTGATGAGAGTGGGAAAATAAGAAAAAGTTTTGGAAGGTACTGACAAATGATTATGAACCGGAGCACGTTTTTCGTGTTTCTCATTGTTGAACCTTTAAGATTGGGAATGATGATCCAAATCAAAACCTGGAATAAATTGAAACAAACCATTAAAATACTATGGAAAGGGCAAATATTTATATCAGTTTCATCATGACATTGGCATACCTGAGGAAGGGGAAGGGCAGCAATTAAATCAATCCAGAAACTCTTCTGAAGGTACCTGGAAGCAATCTTCCTGGAATCTATAACAAGCTCTCCTCTCCCAAATACACGAGAAGGAGGTGCAATATAAGCTGTCCGAAATCGAATGAAAATCTGAATTATGTAGAAGGCATCAGCTAATGATCTAGCTATGGTGAGGACAACTTCCAGTGGAATTCCAATATCAATACAGATTTCTTCCCAAACTACTGGCAAATAGAAGAATAGTGGATCCACAAACAATGAAACTAAACAGGCTACTAGGAAAATCTTGTTCCATCGGCGAATAATTGGTCCTCGAGGATCCAAAATCTTCTTCGTCACTCTATCGAAGTCCTCGGACAGAACTCTGGACAGTACTTTAGCAGCCTTTAAGGATTTTCCTGTCCTACTACAAGGCAGCTCTTTTTCAGCCCTCTTGGTTCTAGGCTCCGATAGTTGCGTTCCGTCAATATTATATTTCAGCTTCATCGTACCAATACTATCTCCATTAATTGTGGGGAGCTTTGCTAATTCAAGATCATCTTGAAATCTGAAAAAATATATAGATATATATATAAAATGAAAGCTACTAATCAATGATTGCTCCATTGCAATTTGAAATCTTAGATGAAATCTTAATAGAGATGTTAAAGAAAAGAGATGGAACAAACCTGACAGATTTTGAATTACTATACCCCATGGTTTTTCCTCCAATGTTGTTGCCAGTCGTTTCGGTTTTTAGATTTGATCTGTAAAATGACATGAGAAAAAAGGCAAAGAAGTCTACAAACAGGGCCGGCCGAGAACGAACTGTTTTGTAGATATTCAGCTCGTGAATGAACTGAAGTTGACAAGGCAAGTCGGAAGAGCCTCAAAGCCACAAGAGCTGGAAAGGCCCTTTAATGGTTTCTTGAACCAGGAATCATGTGACTAATGACATAAAAGATTAACTCAACTTGAACATGAAGCAGCTCTAAATACCATCCCCTCCTCTTTTTATGCCAAAAGAGTTGGACAAAACATGTGATCAATTTTCTTTATTTCTCTGATTTTCCATAATGTCAGTATTGAGTTGAAGCAGGAAAAAGTATCAAATAGCCATAAGCTATATCTATTTTATTGAATGTATCGAATATTAAAAAAAAAGCTCAAAATTTAAAACTTTAATACCCTTTACTGCAAGCCAACAAAAGAAGCAAATAAATGGGTTTCAGAGTCTTGGAATTTGGTCTCCAAGATTCTAACAGAAATGTATGGAAGATAAAACATCGACACAAAGCAAGAAATGGCTATTCTCTTCTTAATTTATTGATTTTAACGAAGTTCTTGCAACTTGGAAGAGAGTATATAATTCAATAAAAACAAGCTAATTGGAATATGGTTCTAAACAGACAAAGCTGAGATCCTTAATAATGATTCCAACATACAGGGTAATAGCATTGCCAACAAGAATAAGTCAAATGCTGAAATCTAAGTTATCTTCTTCTCTTTAATTCAGTTTTCCTACTGATCATCTGATGATGATCTTAACCCAAGAAACTTTATCTATTTTCTTTTTATAAAAATGATTGAAAATAACTGGAAACGGATAACTTAAACAACACTTGCCATAACTAGAACAATTAAGATTTAGCCTAAAACTGAACAAGTTTAGTAACTTAAAAACCAAAGGATTCTGAGAAAGTGACAGAAGGAGGTCATACTAAGTAAATCATGCAATTTTTTATTGCAAAAACATCGAAAGAAAAGATAAAAAAGTAATATTATATTGTGTTTACTTTCCTAAATTATTTGTTTAATAATCAAATTATTAATAGGAAGAGAAAGACAGAGAGACAGAATCATATGAGTTTGTCCAAAGTATTTAAAACAAAAGAAAAAGAGAGGAGAGGAGATGAGATGAGAGTTCTGTTTCTGTTTCTGTTTTTGTACTTTTATTTTATTTTAATTATTATTTGCTATTATTTTTGTAAGATCCAAGGATTGACAATGTTTGATACGCATGCCTATGGAATCTTTACACGTTTTTGTCATTAAAAAAAA
>JBBYHM010000026.1:14330891-14347172 GCA_038381775.1 Adansonia rubrostipa
ATAATAATAATAATAATAATAAAGACTTCAGTTGCTTTGAATTTTCAATATTGTATAAATTTATGTACAAACGCATTAAATGTGATGAAGGAAAAACTATGACCTAGTACTAACACAACCTTGTGTATGGCCTATTCAAACGGATCTTCTCAAAAGCCTACTCGCTTCCTCCACGGTGTCATTTCTTTGAGTACAAAGCAGAAAGAAACGAAACAGCAAATTTGTGTGCAAAATTTGTTAATCCTGTCAGGGGGACTTAACATCTGTCATGTGGAATGATTCGAACCAAGGCTCTGTTAAATCTACTGCTTCATCATCAGGGACACACCGACACCTTGCATCGGAACTCAAAAGCAGTGCTTCATTCTTCGTGTTATGGGCGGATGACATCTGCAGAGTTAACAAAGCAGGCAACATTATTGGGTTCATTTAGAGTTCACCAGACATGAATGAGACCAGTTGTTTTCACTGAATGGTATTATAAACCATTATTCAACTTTACTATTTGAGTCTCGCTAATGTTAACGGATAATCACAGACGGACAACTCTCAAGCATAAACTTCTAAACAGATTTTAAAACCTTGCCTGGAAAAAATTTAATGGAATATTTCTTCTTTTGGATTTTTCTGGAGCAATAGTTGAGAGGATTTGCACAACCTCACTCATGGTTGGTCGAGCATCAGGGTCCGACAGCAAGCACTCCTTTGCTAGATAAGCGATTATCTGCATCTCTTCTACGGGAAAATTCCCTTTCAAACGTGGATCTGGTAACTCGGAGGTCACTCGCTTACTATCCTTTAAACGAGGGGTAGCCTGAAAGGGACAAAGGGTACACAAATGTTTTAAGCATCACATCAACCGAGAACCAGATATTTCAGTAACCACTTCTTAAAGAAGTAAACATGAAACAAGCTACTCTACCCATATAACAAGACTTTCTCCTTTATTGTTCAATTTATGGATCGGTTGCCGACCAGTGATCAGTTCCAGAAGAACTACTCCGAAACTGAAAACATCTGACATTAGTGAGGCTTTTCCAACAATTGCGTATTCTGGGGCAAAATAGCCGAAGGTTCCCTGCATTCTTGCTGGTGAACTGGAACAGCTGGGAAGTCCTTCTGCTCTTAAGCTTTTGGCCATACCAAGATCAGTTATCTGAGCATGTTCAGTACTTTATGTTAGAAATCGATTTCTTCAAGTTTAATCAATATGTGTGTTTATTTGTTCACTAATTTTCTCCAGACTGCAACACGAGTTCACATTTGATAATTTCTTTTTAACAAAATAATTATCCTTACTTTTGCTCTCCAGTTCTTATCCAGAAGAATATTTGTGGATTTTACATCGCTATGCAAAATTCTAGGAGCAGCTGCTTCATGGAGATATTCCAAGCCCCTTGCAGCATCCATGGCAATCGCAACACGAGTTTCCCAGGTCATGTTCTCACCCGAAGTCCCATCCAAACAATCCCTCAAGTTACCATTAGGCATGTATTCAAATACCAGCAGTCTCTTAGCATGTTTCCCAGTGGATTCCCAACAATAGCCAAGCAAGGGCACCACATGACAGTGATGTAACCGTGACAACAGCTCAACCTAAGCAAAACTACACTTTAAAATACCTTGATGTGTGTTTTCGATAACAAAAATAGTTTAGAAGAAAAAAAGGCAAGTTGAGATTGTACTTCAGTTGAAAAGATGGAGTCTGCATCAGGGCCTCCTTGAATTTTAAATCGCTTGACTGCAACAATTCTTCCATCCTTAAGCTGGCCCCGATAAACATAGCTACTTCCTCCGAGTCCTATTAGGTTAGAATTGGAAAACTTATTGGTTGCATTTTCCAGTTCAAAGTAGGCAAACTGGTAAATTGTTCCAAGTATTACCCCCGTTTTGCTCCGACAAAGGAACGAAGCCTTTTGAAAGCATCCTGAAAGTAGACAAGACTTCATGCTTTACATATTCTAACCAAGTTCGGAATAAAGAATGCAGTATTCAAAAAAATGGTTGATATTGGGTCAGAATTAAAAGCCAATCAAATTCGTCAAAGAAAGGAAAGTTATAACATGTTTTACAGCTTACATACCTACTATAGGTTTAGTAGGAAAGCTGATGTTAACCTTAGTTTCTGAAACGAAAGAAGTCTTAGGACTTATTAAGTTGGTAGCACTGTTGCAACTATTAGCTAACGATGATATTGGCCGTCGGATGGGGCACTTTGAGCACTTCTCCTTTCGATAGAAATAGTATGTTACTGAAGCAAGAAATGCTAGAGTTGTGAAAATTACAGAGAGTAATAGAATAATCACAACAACTCTGTTAGCGTAGTGCTTTCTAGAAGGTGGTGCCCAAGTAAGAGACCCTGTTGAAAAGGAAAATCAAATGCCATTTGATAAGTTCCTAATCCTTGATCTGAAAGATTAAATATGGCATTAATGGCTAAAATGGAAGGAAAGAAAAATTAGTGTTCGCTAGTAAATGTAAAATTTGTTCTAAGTGCTCCTTCCACCAAAACCAGACAAAATCTGTACGGTTGATGTTACATATAGTAGCTGAACTATTGAATTCTTCGGAAAATACACGTTTATATTTGGGGTTCGAGGATATTACCGGCACTGCAGTTGCAGGCACTAAAACAGTTAGTATCATGACTGTTGAATGCTACTTTTGGGAGTCCATCGGTAGCACATAGACATGTCCACCTATCTCCACTTGGTTGAACTGCCAAAGAGGGGGCCACACAATTCAGTGCTTTAGATACAAGAAGATGGTGATGGTCCCACAAAATGCCGCACATTACATGAAGCTTGAAGCATCCTCAACATAACATCCTCGAAAACTTATGCAAGAATATGGGTAGATTTGGAGCAAAAGGAGAAAAAGGGGCGAAGGGGGTTGCATATTATACCACAAGTAGATTTGTCTATCCAAATCTCATGTAAAGGGATTTTTACAAAATACATACTACTTCAGGTCATAAGATTGGTGAATTCTGAAGTTTGACATAGTAATAGTAGCATCTTCTATCAATTCCTGGCACCAAAAGAATAAATCTACGAAAATAGGATCGGCATACCTGGACTGCAATCACAGGATCTGGAACAGTTAGATTTAAGAACATAGCCCTGGTTTCCTTGATATAAGGAAGAGCACGTGCATGTCCAGTTGTTTACGGCGCCTGATGTGTTAGAAATTTCATCTGCGATCAGATGATTGCAAGGAAATTCAGCCAAGTATCAATTACATATTAAATAGCAAATAAAAAATGAGAAGTATTTACAGAGATTTAAAGAGAACTTCATTTATACTAACCACAAAGACCTTGCTGAATCCAAATCAAGCTAATGACACAAGCAAGAGCAACTTCAAGTTCGAGCTTCATTTATTCCAATCTGAACACTAAGCTGGAGAAAAAAAAAATATAGTTATCTCTATGTCAATTCCAGGATGAATGTCTTGTACTGCTTCAACAAAGTACAATTTGAAAATAAAATTCGAAGCAATGTAACTGAAGACGGAGAATGGTGCAGATATATCCGGATTTGAATTCATTGCTGGAAAACTGAAACCAGAAAAAATGCTTTACAACAAAGACATGGGCAGATTTCCATTATGTTTGCTAAAGCATGGTGAAAGCAACAAATTGCTCAAGTTATTCGAGTTTTTTTGAACTCAATAGTAGAGTCCAGCTTCATTCAGTTAGATTATTTAGTTCTAACTGCATATCAAGTCATTATTGGTTGTTCCAAGAATCTAAATTCATGGAAAACCCTCAGTTTTTACAAGAAAATAATAAAATCCAGACTATCTAATTGGATTCACCTAATGTATCTCAGAAGCAGAATTAACATGAAATAATAAAATCAACAACCAGAATAAACAATGAAAAGAAACAATTCCAAAATCATATACATATTACATTATGGATATATATAAACCTTCATTAGGGTCCAGAGGGCAAATGTTCAAGGTTCCCTGATCTTAAATACCTCCAATCTGCAGAAGACAAATGAGAACCAAAAGCTTGAAAATTCATGTGACACAGAAGAAGGGTAATAATTGAATCAAACGATACCATAAAATTTGCATATTGCAAAATTGTTTGGATACCAAAAACAGAGATAATCTTGCTTATGGTAAGATTGGTTGATATAGCATTAGAATCTCAAACTAACTGAAAATGATATATATATATATATATATATATATATATAGCATTAGACTCCAGATGAGATGACCAGAATACCAAAAATGAAAATAAAAATAGCACTACAGGTACTGCAGAATTATTCATGGTTGGCCAACAAACATCTTAGGCTGCTAATTCTAATTCTTTCAATCCTTCAGCAAAGCAGTCAAGCAAGCAAGCAAAGATTAAGTAATACTAATACCATGTAGAGATACACTGGTATTTCCTACCAAGTTCTATGGCAAACTTCATGATATTGGTTAGTATCTATCTTCGTTCCCAGGAGAAAGCAACACTCCAGAAAAAGAAATGAGATTACATGTAATTTTAAAGGCCAGTATCGTGCAAGTCTCCAAAAGGCAAAACATATAAGACCAACCTAATTAGCAGTTGTTATTATAGTATAGTTTGTTTCAAACCTGAGTTTAGATAGGCATCTGAAGCAAAACAAGACAGTATAACCTCCAGAGAGAAGCTCAAAAGAATGGATAATTGATTATTCTTAAATGCTAGCAAGCATACCAATAGTTACTAGTAATTAAGTGGAAAACCAATGAAAAAAAAAAAAGGGAGAAGGTTGCGAATTTGCAATGAAGAAGAGACATATAACAGCACAATGAAATATGCATGGACAAAGACTGATGATGTTTTGATTATATAAAGCACTAAAGAAAAAAAAAAAAACACTTTGAAAGCTACCCATTTGCCAACACGAAAAGGACTTCTCAACCATTTGAACTCCAAGTTGCCAACGTCCGACCGTTAAAAAAAAGGGAAGAACATGGCTTAGCTTCCAAGTTCAAAGACAAATATTGGAACACTACTAACTGCATACGTTGGGGAAGGTTAAAGGACGTTTGTAAAGTAAGAACTTCAAAGTTGCTGTCCATGGTAAAGGTCCCACTTTTTGTCTAACTGTCGTTGTCCGGATTTTGTGGCATCTGTGGGGGCCTAAGTTGATATTGATCGTTGGATCAAAGAATGTCCATCATTATGATCGCGTGGTTTAGATCAGATTCTAAGAAGATTGGATTTATATATGTATAAGTAATCTAAACGTCATTATAATTGTAACTACTAAAAAAAAAGCAAAAGCTAAAAGGTCGAAACAAATCACCATAATTTGGCATACCTAAAACAATCTGCTTTGAGAAAATAATGGCTTTATTATGTCACTGCTGGTTGCATTTAGCTACAGTCCCAAAAAAACCTCGCCTCTTTTTTATGATTTAAGCACTTAATTAAGAGATTAATTAAACTAATGAAAACGTTAATTAATTAAACTTATTAAGATCGACTAAGAAATATTTAATTATTATTTTAATTTTTTTATATTTAATTAATTATTTTTATTAAATTAAAAAATAATGCATTAATTATATTTTTTTAGTACAAATATCAATTTAACAATTGTCTAATACAAATAGTAATCATTAACATTTAAGAAAATGTAATTAATTATTTATTTTTTCTTGAATTCAATAAAATTATATATTAAATACAAGAGTTTTGTTAACGTTATATTAACAAGAAATTAGTTAATTTATTTATTATTTCTAATAAATATTTTTATGTATAATAATTTTGAAAAATACTGGTTTAAAAAACTTTTTAACAATTTTTAAATACAAATATTTTCTTGTAAACAATCATTAATTAATCCGATCCTAAACTAATTTTAATTGTTTTCAAACGTTTTACGCAGAATAGACAAGGGACGGTCACAATATAACTGTTTAAGTGAATTTTGCACTAAAGAGACGGGGGTGGCTCGTCTTTGATCACGTGGAAATCACATGCAAAGATGGGGGCCATCGCCATGTGATCATTGTCAGTTCTTTTGACCCTTGACGAAGGGTCATCAAAAGATCGGTCAACTAATCGAAGGGCTGAGATCTGATTCTGGATTAAAAGGGGTAGTTATTGATGTTGTACAAAAAGATAAAATAAAAATATATTTTACTATATTTATCGTGACATATAAAATTTTTAACTTTTATTTATTTAATTGATAATTTGAACTTGGATTAAGATGGGTCATCAACTTACATCATCTTAAAGAATTTGACATAAAAAAAGAAGAACATCAATGCCAAAGTTCATCTAATCTTAAGAGTAAACCATATGCCTGCTTTTGTTTTTTGCTTTTTTTTCCCAGCAAATTCTCAACAGTATTAGACAAAAGTTTGTGAAAAAAGAGAAGTAAAAGCAGATTATACCTTATCATACATTTAAGTGAAGAAGAATTCACCCCAAGTTTCCCACAATTACATGACTAATGGCTATACCTTTCCTAAAGGGAAAAAATTAAATTTGAAAACCATTGCTACCTAGGTACAATGCTCCATTATCAAAATATGTAAGTAAACACCTAACTCCCATATTCTCCATTTTATCTCCTCTCAAACCAGGCATTTCTCAATTGTTTCCGATTTTTATTAATTTACATATCAGAACAACAGAATATACCCACTACTTTAGAAAAAAAAAAAAAAAAAACCCGAGCTCCGTAAACCGAACCCCGTATCTATTACTGCCATTTATACCCTGCTTCCCAAGTCCGGAAATGAAAAACAAAAATTTCACAAAACAAAATGTTTGTGGGCAGAAAATGAATGTAGTAAGGTGAGGATAGTTTTTGAACATTTCACCAATGATTACCTTGGCTGTGGACGGGATGGAAATGAGTGAGCTTGTCGAAGCTTTCCTTGCTGTGGAAGGTTGCCAAAGAACATGGTCTGAGAACGTGTCACCATGTCTGTCATGGTAGGGGTCTGGTAAGCTTGAACAATGCTTGTGCTATCGGTGGAATCACCTCGTGCAGTCGCTCTTTGCCAGAAATGTGAGCTCAAACCCGACAAGACATAAGCCCTACCAGATGACTCGTACACATGACGGTTTGCCATCCTTTCTTGCATCTCCTTTAGTTCAGCACATAGGGCAACACATAACCTGTCACCAGCCCGTCCAGAAATGGTTTCTGATAAAGCCCTGCGACAGCTCTCGAGGAGGGAGACAGCAGCAGTTAGATCACCATGCTCAGCAGCCACCCTAGCCTCAGCCATAGCCTCTGCAGCACGGAGCCTGTTTCGCTGCCTGTCTACTTCCATCGACACTATTGTTTGTCCAAGTATTGTGGGCCTCTGGATCTTTACTTCTGTGGCTTCTTCTAAAGATGCCATTTCTTTTGATATGGCGTTCCTGTAAATGCATCTAACTTTCAGCAATGACATCTCACCACTGGATTCATCGACTGGAACATTGACCGTCACCAAAAAATCTCTTTCTTCTTCAGCATACAAGTCTCCTACATCAATAGAACCTGTTTTCGCATCACCTGTCATGCTAGTTCGGTAACTCCCTGCCTTTATTGAATTAATTACCAAATTTGGGTGGGCACACTCAACCTTAATGCATGCCTCCTGCACTACCACACTTAGAAGCCCTCCAATGCATTGAGCAAAAGCATCTTGGATCACACCCTCAGCTTCGATGAAAGAAAATGTACCCCCGGATATCTCAGAAATTGAATGCATTGAAGCAGCATCATGATCTGCACCAAACCCAAAGGCATGCACAGGTATATGGGGACCTGCCCCACCATCGCGATGAATTGAGACAGGGAGAAGTGATTTGTAATCTGTCCTGGAATGAGCTCCGCTAGGACTTGTGACAGTATAAGTATCCTGCCCGTCCGATAACAATATAATGCTTCCAACTGGGTTCTTCCACTTTCGATCTACTATCACCTTGACACCTTTTCTAAGCCCTTCAGCAATATTTGTTCCACCATTTGAAGTAAGAGTGTTAACAGCCTGCAATGCTTCTTGCCGTCCAGTCTCAGTCATCCGGCGAAGAGGAAAGAGCCGACGGGCAGTGGATGAGAATGCTATAACACAAAGCCTGTCAGAGGGCCCAAGATGCCCTATCACAAACCCCATAGCTCTTTTTAGCAATGCAAGCTTGGTACCCACCATGCTGCCACTAACATCAAGAACAGTGACAAGGTCAACTGGGGCACGAGAATTTTGAGTCATAGGGGAAAATATAGTTTGATTTCCGCCATTTATCTCTCCACTTGTACGAGGAGCCTTGAGATGGATTAATATGGCAAAATTATTATAACAGGTTGCTCTTGGAATGGCTGAAACTTCAGGATATATTTTAACTTCTATTGCTCCAATAGAATTATTCTTAGTAGCATCATTGGCAAAGACATTTTCTTCAGTAGTCTCATGCTGCTGATCTAGGACTTCATCATCATCAAAGGTTCCTGGCTCATATGCATGAAAGAGTGAAGAAATCTGCCTAGTTGAATCTAACCGAGGGGACGGTAACCGTCGTACAACAGTCGTCCAGGCATCATCCCGGGGCCAATCCGCTGGGTTGATGCTAGACCTTCCATTGGGAAGATCAGAAGCTGGGCTCAGAAAGGGAATTTCCTTCCATTTTGCTCTGCAAACTGGACAAATCTGATTTCCATGTTTTACATTAGAAGTTATACAGTGAAAGTGGAAAGAATGGGAGCATTCAGCTGTGAAAATGGCATGACCTTGGCCTGGTTTCATCGCTGTCAGGCATATTGAACAGGTTCTCTGCAGTTTGGGAGGACAGGCAGGTGAGAAAACAATACAAACAGGTCTGAAATACAATAGAGTAGCTGAAGCAAATGGTTAAAGCAATTGCTATATTAAAATGACCGATAAACTTTAACATCCAACCCCTTCCCCCCTGCTCCCATCTTGCCCAAAACAAAAACCGATCCTAGAGAAGACAATTTGCACTATATTCTAAAACCCCAGCTGCTTGAAGAAGCTAGAAAAAGGTAACAAATTGGAAGAGAAAATTACTGATCATAACATTTAATTCACCATAATGTGTGTTAATTCAGGAAGCTGGATTAAAAAACAAAAATAACAGTCAAAGATCAAAATGTAGCTTCACATGAACACAACCACAGCAGAGCAATTGATGTCCCCCTTTCGAAAAATCATAGCAGCTGCTAGCAATATATCAGAAAATCACATATCTCAAAGTATTCATATCAAGGTGGGATTTTAGAAAAAGGTAAAATAAATCAAGTGCCTGCCTAGCACTAGTCAAGATATTATTTGTACAAAGATCTTTGAGAATTTAGTATAAAAGGTACCCAAAATAGCACTTTAACTAATACTCAAGGCACTCATCAACATAGTTCTTATTCCCCCCAAGTGCTATAGATTTTTAAGAAAGGACAAAAGAGAGCAAGTTGCAATTCATAGGCATCAAAGTTGGCAGATAGCTTCTAGAAGAATCAAGAATTTAATTTTTCTAGTTTAGTTCAAATCCATGCCTAACTCACTTCAAACCTAGCATCTAACAATTATTCAATTTCCATTATAAAGTGTAATATATCTAGTGATAGTAAAAAAGAAGGGAAGTTTTCAAAGGTCAGCATAGGGGCCATATATGACTCTCTATGTCGTCATATAGCTCTATTATTGAGACTGGCGCATAAAAAGAAGAAATAGAATGCAACCCTATCTACACGATAAGGCCTACTTGATTTTAGATAGGGTTAACTACAGTAAAATTGCTAAGAAACTAAATATGATAAACCACAAAAGTAGGTCAATGGTAAATAGTCAAAGCATTGGAAAGCACATATCAGAAATTCAACAAAAACCAAAGGGGGCGTCTTTAAAAGTTAAGAATGATCAAACAATCCCCTCAAATAATTGATGAACCTTTCAAACAAAATAACCCCCCAAAAAAAATAATTAAAGTTCATCAAAAGAAGTGGAAATGATAGGATTGCACCAAAAATTTCATTTTTAAATTTTTCATTTCCCATTAGTCTTTTTTTTGCTTGCTGAAGCTTGATAGAGCAAAAGCTCACAATTGAATCAATCCGCAGCCTTTCACAAAATTATCATCAAAAGGAGAGATATAGAGGTGTGGAATAGCGCAGTTATGCTGACCAGACAAAACACTTTCCCATCAAGGTGAAGGAGAAAGAAAAGAAGAGAGTACAGCTTACAGTAGCGTATTATTGTATACTCCTTTTTTAATAAGCAAAAGTAAAATGGTCCTCGAAGGGACTTAGTCCACTTTATCCGCACATGGCCTCCATATGGCCTTATGGGAGAGTAGAAAACAACACAAGCACAGCAACAAATACCCATCTTCAGAAATTTCAGAATCAGCACACTCCTCCCATACCCCACATGATAAGAAGCTTTGAAAGTTGAATCCAGACAGATAGATTAAATATATAATATAGATAAAAATCAAATATCTACAGTCCGTAAAACAAATTTGAAACTTGACAACATTGATAGTACTGCTTAATACTGTAAACACTAACCTTCATAGTTCATGCACTGAATCCCATTATTCAAAGATCAATATTAGATTAAAAAAAAAAAGAACACAATTGACAATAGGACTCATTTTTGTATTAAAAAAGTGTAAAAACATAATTCTTTCAAATAAGTCCCCCCTACCATTGATTAAAAAAGATGAAGTTTTAGATTTAGTTAATTAAGAAAACCAAATCAGCTAATCAATAACAACCAGAATCTCCTCTAAATCCATCAAGGATAAAAACATTAAAACCACAAAAACAACAATCGGAAATAAAATTTTTAAAAATCGACCAAAACTAGCAACAAAACCAACTTCAGAGAATGGAAGAAATCAAAACTTTCTCCTCATTCAGAAGTGAAAAAGGAAGTCAGTTTGATAAGAATATGGAAAAATGCAAACCTTGGAAGATTTTGGGCTGGATTTGGACAGTCGGAGCCCCGAAGAGGAAGGGGTCGGAGTTGTAGGGCGGCAGTCGTAGCCTGAAGGAGAAACTGGAGACAAAGGAACACCATCTGAAGAAAAACTTGGAGTAACATTAGCAGCATCATGAAGATGCTTAATGGATGTTGATGAAGCTGATGATGATGGTGATGAATCTTCAAGCTTTTGATGAGGTACATACAAACACATGTTGAACCCAAGAGCCAACTTTGCTTTCCTCCATTTACTTCCCATGATAAAGATTAAAAACAAAAAAATTGGGTTTAGTTTTTTTCAGTTTCAAGATCTCTCCTTTGCAATAAAGGCCATCTTTTTTTGCTTTTGTTTTTGTTTTTCAGGATGTTGGAAAACCAGAGATATGGTTAGGCAAAGGAAGCATTTTTGGCTGAGAAAAAAAAAATAAGGGGATTGTTGTTGTAAGAAGGAAAATAGGAGACAAATTTGTTTGAGGCTTGTCAGGGGTAAATAGATAAGGTTGGCAGTGAATTCCAAGCGAGGTTAACAGAGAAGAGAGGAGGAAAGAAGGGACAGGTTAAATCAAGGCATTTTCTCAGCCTTGTTAAATGAAAGCTTGCCCAAAGAATTGCTGTCATCAATTTACTCCAAAAGAAAGCTGCTTTCTCTTTGGTTACTTTCAACTTTCAAGAGAGATAGATGATTCATCAGACGCTCAAATCAACCCATGTATGTTCTGCAACACTACTTGTGTGCCAAAACTTTAATAAAAATCTTTATGATAACAAT
Organism: Adansonia rubrostipa; assembly: GCA_038381775.1. NCBI lineage: Eukaryota > Viridiplantae > Streptophyta > Magnoliopsida > Malvales > Malvaceae > Adansonia > Adansonia rubrostipa. The sequence goes on from JBBYHM010000026.1 coordinate 14,342,611, forward strand.
CAAATGAACCCTTAAATATGTAATTGAGTGAACCCTTAACCGATAATTAAGATTTCAAAAATCAAGAGATTTAAATTAGCTTAACTTTGAAAATTATTAAAAAAACGACCCTAAGTGCTTAGAAAAAGCTGATTTTATTATTCTCGAATTTGAAACAGAAAAAAAGAGGTTAGGGGCATTATCATGATTGGGGAAGAAAATGGGTGGTTTCCCAATAATGGCCACTCATGGCATTTGGACCATGGTTTCACTGACACCAATTGCAAATCAAATGGCATACATTTGCACTGCTATCCTTTTCAACAACCGTTGGTTAGAATTAAACATCAAGTTGGGTTTTATGGACCCAAATGTCAATATCATATTTTGTGTGATTCCCATGGTATATTGTCAAAGAATTTGATTTCATATATCATAGTTTTAGAGCATATTTAGTCTAACTTTTTTTAGTTTAAAAATTATTATAAAATTTTTATAAAAAAATAAAAATTTTAAAAATTAAATTTGAACTGTTTAATAATTTTATTTTTTTAAGTTTTTCTCCGTAAATATCGGGTTATATTTTAATAAATAGATTGTACTTTTAAAATAAAAATAAAAATTACATAAAAAGTTAATTTATTTTTTTAAAAAAATTTACTTTTAGCTTTTTTTTTTAATTTTTTTGCCATATTATTAATTAAAAATAATGTAAATTTTTTAAAAGCTTTAAAAAAATTTATTTGATATGACTTTTACTTTTAAACCAAAAAAAAGTTAAATCAAACATGCATTAAATATAAAATATATATCAACAAATTTTAAAAAATAAATATTAAACTTAGTTGAGTCAATATTTAATAATTTTAAATTTTAAATTTTAATATATATAAAATTTATTTTTTATTTGAGACTTCAACCTTTTAAAGAAAAATTCTACAAAAATCCAAACGGTGAGTCCCCGTCGATGCCTAACAAACTTAGCCATGTATATATATATATATATATATATATATATATAATATGCTGACCATTGAACCCAAAAAAATCAAAAGAATTTTGATCAATCATTGAGTATTTCGTTGTGGGGTAATTTCTCTACAGCTAATTATCAAAATTACTCAATTAATTTAATTTACAAATATAAAAAATAATATCACATGACTGTCTCTTTCTTGTTCGCTTTATATGCATGTAAGCTTAATAATTCATATAATATTTATCTATTTTATTATATTATAATTATATTTAATATTTTTATATTTATATTAATTTTAATATGATTATAATTAATATTAAATAAATTTTAAAAATATATTTATATCATATTATTAATTTTATACATGTTATATTATATAATTATATTAAATATTATTAAATAATATAACTTATTATATAGCATAAAATTAATATTTATTTTTATTAATTACGAAATATATAAAAAATTAATCTAAGAAGATCAATTAGGGACAGTACGAGGGGAATGCTCCCTCGGAAAAGCCTGCTTTTCTGTATTAATTGTTTTTTGTTGACTGCCCGCAGACCCCAAAGAAAAAAAGTGTGCAAAAAACTCCAATAGCCCTACAAAAGGAGAGCCGTAGGGATTCTTTTACTTGGAATTAAATAAACAAAATGATTCTATATATCTCGCAGTACTTACTGTAATTAAAACCTCTCATTTTTTCGCTATCTTTCTGCACGAGAAACAAGTTGGAAACATAAATGTGATGTCTCGAAAGGAGTTCAAAAGAAAAAGGGGATGGATACACTGTCTTGGGTCCCTTGTGCATGTTCTCTTGTAGGCTGGGTCGATCGTCGATGAAGTAACTTTTATATCTAAAAGATAGCTGGAGCCCCTCTCTCTCTTTTATCAAGGGCCCCTTGTGCTAAATTGAATCAATTTAAGACATATATATGGCTATAATGTCAACTATATATTGAATTAAGCTAATAAAAAATAATAATGTAACTAGCAGTCGTGTAATCATTTTTAGTTTTCTCAGTAATCAGATTCAAGTTTTGATAGTTTCAAATATCAAAAAAGAAATTACAAATATGAATAAGTTTAGGTATATTTAATTAAGGGTCTTAATCGAAGCATAGGATGAACTGATCTTCATCTGATGATGTAGTTAAGGTATCAGTTATGTTTCTTGAATTGTAAGACAAGAAGCATGCTTGGATGTGGATGGAACTTTGAAAGAGGGTATTTAAATGGTCCAAGACCTAACGATTTTAAGTGAATGAAAATGGAGGAGGAAAAGAAAAAAGTTGTGAAGTTTGAATTCATGCTAAGATAAGGTGAAGAGAGCTGACAGGTTGTCATGCACGTAACAAAGGTGACCAAAATGAATAGCCTTCTCGATGGAGGAATGCATGGTCCTTAATGAACATAGTGGATTTGCAGTAATTGATTGCTTCCAACAAAGAAAAAAGGAAAAAACCTAAAAGGATCGAGAAGTCAATGGTATGGCATCAAGAAAAGATACACTAGGATCATGTTCGTCCTTTTTTGATACAAAAAAGACTTGAATTTCAAATATGTTAGATATCTTTTCTTAAAGATCATGAACCAACTAGATGTCGAGTTTGATTATATTCATCTTTGGAGATCAAAAAGAGCTGCCTTAATTGATCAACAAGGTTGAGCTGCTTTAATGTGCTCCTAGTACCACCCCTCATAATATCGGATTATAACTCCAGACCATCAATACTCAATGCTCTTTCCTTCAAAATTGACCTCAACTAATGAAATAGGTGTTGGATTCCATGCCAGCTCAATGTCGCTAAATAGCTGCATCCGATGGTACCTGGGCTTTCATGAACTCAACCAAATAGTGGACTGCAAAACAAGCTAGGTGCTTTGCTGCAAGTGTGTCTTTTTGAGTACTCTTATGCAACTCTTCATTTGGGTTCGATCATATAGCCAACCCATATTAGACAAACAAAAATAAATCTAACCGCTCATATGCTGTGATCGGTGCTCTAACGTAGAGCATGCATCGTCGTTTCCTCAACCTCTCTCCACAGCGAAAGCAAATCCCGTAAACAGTAGTCTTCCTTTTCACAATCCCCATAACTAACGATTGTGGTTGAGACCATATTTCTCCATGATTTAGAGCTAGATGACTCTAAAAAAAATGTTTCATATTCTTTGTATTTTTAGTTGGTCACCTTTGCACTAAAAACCACGAACTTCATTTTGATTCATTTTAAAACAACCACTTAATAATTCGGTGTAGCCGTGTAGGCTAATATAGTCTGAGATGCTGTCAGAATCACCATATATATCTGCACTGCACCCTTCAAATTCATTATTAGTGGCAGGGCCCCTTTGATTTTTCTATCCAAACATGAAAGATCTGATGCCAGAAGCCGATGCTGCTAGTCCTTAATTTGCATGTCTGCCACGTGAACACCCACTGGTCCTATATATGTGGACCACAAATACAACATTGGTGACCATTGTGGCTTTTTGGGCCCTCTCAGACCAAAGGGTTTGGAATTTGGATCATGCTTTCGTTTGAAAAAAAGCTAATCGAGCTTGATTTAATTGCCTAACCTGATTTTCACGCGGGAGTAATTTTGATTCAACGATTTGACAAGCAATAGTCTCTGCAGCTTCTTCACGCCTACATTTCATGCAATTGCCTATTAATTTACTTAACTCAGAAACATATGCATTCATGCACTGGAAAGAAATTCTAGAGATTACATATTTAAGCCTTAATAATCTTTGATGATGGAATGCTGAAGCATGGAAGGTTTATAAGTGATGACCGAGTTCTATGACATCGCTCCTCGCATCATTCTACGTACCAAAATTCGATTGTTACTTTGCATGTATTCAGTGATCAGCAGCTTAATAAGCTTCAGCTTCTTGAACTGAACCATGCATGCATAGAGGATAAAAAGGCATATAATTTCAGTCTGATCAGAGTTCTCAAATTCCATTACCAAGTGACAATGGTTTTTGTCCTAGCTCCACAGCCCGACATGACATGACTTGAGAATCTTTGGCAAGAATATATTGTACAGAGTAGGAACATATATAGAAATTATATTTTGTTGAGAATATATTAATGTACCTTTTGAGTCCCCGATGGATCCTATAATTAGATGTCTTTCTTCCATGATTGTGGAAACATTTGAATAATTAATCGTACCTCCTGTGTTTGATGCTTTATTGAACTTGCTTCATGATAGACTTCTGCAGTACTCCATTGGATTTTCAGATGTGCTCTACGAAAATATAGAGTGAATTAACTATATATATGTATGTATAGTATGTAAGATTTTGCAGATCTTCAGTCTCATCTCAGTGAATGACAGATCGAAGAGAGATAGAATTGTATAATGAAAACAATTAACTTTCATAGTCAACAATGTTTGCTGAAAAGGATAGCCCCTAAAAGATGTTAGAGATTGGGAACAAACCAATAACAAAAACTGAAAGATTATCAAACTTTATTATCATCCCAAAAAGAGTCCTATTAGGTTTAACATATATGAAGTCATTGGAGTATCATATTTGACTTGCAAGTCTTTATCTTTTTGACTGCTAATGCAAATAGAGGAAGGAA
>JBBYHM010000026.1:14349210-14371950 GCA_038381775.1 Adansonia rubrostipa
TGACAATGAGAAAGTTGTGGCTTCAAATTGCAATGCTGAGATGGAAGGAAAGGTGGAGAGTTGGGGCGTGGGGGTGGGAGTGTCACGTGGGAAGCACGGCGGCTTCAATGGTGATATCTGATGGAAACCGTGTATTGACGCCACTGCTGCACGTCACAATAGGGCTGGGTGAAGAACTTTGTGCCGACTGCCAACTGCCAGCGACACTCCCAGTCTTGGTTCCTTTATTACGTATCCCCCTTTGGCCACGCCTGTCTTTATTAATATTACTCTGGTACAGTGACTCAAAATTTTGAATACTTTTTCGATCGTCTTATATTTATTATAATTATAAATATAATAATTATTATTGTAATCAATTATAATAAATATTAATAATAAAAAAAATTAATATAGTAGAATAGCAATAAGAACATCAAGTTTCGACCATTATTTAAATTTTTAGTTTAATGCTTTCAAGTCAATCTTTAACCTTTTGCCTTCGTATTGAGATTGAGATTGAACTTGAAGATACTTGACTTTCTTTTAACAAGATAATAGCTTAGATATAAAGAGAATATTATAAATATTAAAATTTAAATTTTAATTATATTAAAAGTTACTTCTTAAAAATTATTGTATTTATCCGAGTCAATTGATCTAAGGCTAGAGTTTATTTATTCAATTACTAAATAAAGGGATAAATTAATTAGAAGTATTTCAATTGTTTCACTTTAAGGTATTGAGTTATCCAATTATTGAGGAAAAAACAAAATATGAAATAACTACAGCTAGCAAAAAATCATTTTAGATATTTAGATGAAAACGTTTTATGCTAAGCGTACGTCTGTTTTGTAAATAGAAAAACAAATCAAAAGATTGGTGTAAGAGTCTGAGTCTATATATAGATGGAGGACATTAATTGTTCGAGAGATGTATATGCTTCTTTTTCGTCTTTGTCAAGACAATGTTGCCCATATGGCTATCAATTATTGAAGCATCTTTCACCCCAAAAATAAACAGCAGTGCATCTCAAAAATTAGGGTAGTGGACTATATTCTTCGGCCTCGAACAATAATTGTACAGGAAGATACGAAAAACTTTGGACAATCTTTCTCCCTCTCTCTCTCATTGCCAGTGAAGCTTTATTTAATGGTGTCTTGGATCCAGTGGGCGCACTATCTCTATCCGCAAATGCTGCTTCATCATGTCATGTCATGCCCAAACTGTATATAATTCTTTTAGTACGTGTGTGTTTATATATAAAAATATAAGATAGAAAGAGGGAACGGTGATTTGATTTTTGTAACTTAATCCTCCTAAGGAGAGTAACAAAGTCCTAAATCAAATATGTTGGACAATGACCATATGCATGTAATTGCATGTGGAGCCTCCATAACCAAAATTTAACAGGTGACTAAAAGTCTAAAACGTAGTTCCAAAGGGTTCAGTGCAAAAAAATGCCCCCAGTGCAGGGGAAAGCTCCCACCCCGCTCTGGGCAAGTTCCAAATGAAACCGTAGTCTTCCATCGAAGTTTTAGTGCGGTGGAAAGCCTTTGGCACCGGTGTTCTTGGCCGAACAAAGCCTAGGAACTTGCTCATTTCAGCTATGAAATAAGACATTATCTTTTGTTTTCTTTTCTTCTTTAAAGGGAGGAATTCGAGTTCTTCAAATTCTTAAATGTTCACAGGCATCATAACAAAGAGTTTGTGAATATTACACAGAAAGATGAAGGTAAATGCTTGAAAAAAATGTCACAAGTGAGAATAGAACGGACTTTGGGTCGTGACATAGAAGCTACGCTAGGCTAGCTCCTCTTGTTTTGTTAACCCATCAACTTTGGAAAAAGGCTAACCCTAGATCCATCTGCCGTTGGGTTGATTGTATTTAGTCCTGAATAAAAGCTAAAACAGCAAATTTGGGCTTGAACTTGTTGCCTATTCCTTCCCACCTTCTCTTGGTTTTGGTTTATATATTGGGGGAAATGAGGTTTGGGTACGTTGAAACTATTATTATCTGCGAGTAATTTAAGCCCATTATGTCGAAACTAAATTACCAAAAACCCCATACCACCAATAAAAGGAAATTTTTGTTTTTATTATTATATGGTTATTGTCACTTTTGTGTCATTTATATTTTTTTTGAAAAAAAAAATTCCCAACTTTTAGGTTTTTTAAGGCTTTCACATTGGATTTAAAAGCCTAAAATATCCAAAGTAAAAAATCTGAGCATTTTGATTGATTATTAACCATTTTATGAGATTTGATAGCAATATTTTTGTTAAACCTGGTAATTTTTTTCCTTAAAAAAAATTGATCGTATAATTGAAAACTAATAATTATTTTTCACCAGCTGAATATATTAAAAAAATTGAAAAAAAAAGAAGTCCAAAATAAAAAAAAAAAAACAAAATAAAAACGTCAATTTCGAAGAAAGTAGAGGTAAAAAGTAAAGAGCATTAAAGCCCCATTTTTTTTATTCTTGACTGCAAAGAGATGGGGTTTGGTTGGCCCGTGGCAAAATTTCATTTGGACAATGAAGTTTTAGTATGGCTCATTCTAGTTTGAATGGGGCCTTCTTGAATTCTGTTTTAATGGTTGTTTTTCTTTGTAACATCCCAAATGTTTGTACATTTCTTCAGTTGTTAATTCTACCTCTTGCTTTCTTAAACTTTGCAGTACTTATAGTAGGTGTAATGGCTTTGTTTCTGGCTCCCTTTGTGTTATTATAATATTGCTTTTGTTTACAATTTAGCCTGTCAGCTGCTCACGTCACTACTCGGTATGAACAACCAATATGGTGAAGATCAAGCCAGTCATGGAATCTTGGTGAATTTTTGGACCATTAAAAATTGCAGAGTTTAAACATGCAGTCATTTGTACAGAGATTTGAAATGCCAAGGTCACCTGACTCAAGTTATAATAATGTATATCTGGGAATGAAGATGATGCACATGACCCGCCAGTTGCCCCTCCACGCCTGCATCGTACCTTGCTTAGCTACCCTGCTAGCGTGAATGCATCTGGGAATCTTCCTTTACCAGAGAACGCGATTCTAAATCATCTTTACATTGAAAACGGAGGGCCAACAAGATCTGTAGTGGCACTTGGGTTCACTCAACGCTTTCATTCGAAGTATGTTACTGTTGTTCTATACAAACCAGCTCCAAAAATAGGAAGTACCATTACTTAATATACGAATAGACAATAGACCTTCACTTTGGGCTGGTCAGCTTGTCCTTGTTATGGAATTAGTTGCAGTAGACTTGAATACGGAATTAGCAGAAAGAATATTCATTGGTTTCAGAGCAGTTGTTGACTTAGACTTTGCCCATTGAAACTGAAAGTTAACACTTGAAATATCAGTTACATTTGTGAAGGTAGAGTTGCTATACATATAAAGCTTTCTCCTTATTCTTTTCAACCAGTATTTGTGGTGTTGTGAGCTGGTTTGCTGCCTAGCTATGGTACTAACTTAAAGCTCTTGTATTTGTGGGGCATTTATTTAATATATTAGTTCATTTTGATGGGTATCTTTGGCTCTTTATTTTTTCTTTAAGTTTTCATGTACGATACCCGTACATTACGGAGATCTAGACATGAATTTAAAAATATGATCCTTCGATAACTTACCAAATACATAAAAAATCTTTAAAAAATTGAAACTGACATGTCTGAGTAGCATAGGGTATGCCTGTTATGTTTAATCATTTGAGAAGATTTTTTCTATTGCTATCAGCTCAATTATCAGATTACTAACACCACAATCATTGGATAACCAGCTATCGACCAATCGATGAAAACAGGCGCTTCGAGATGAGGCGATTACCCTCAAGCGCAACTTTTTTTTTATCCCTTTTTCTATTCTGAGTTCAGTCAAAAAATATGAAATATTATTGTTTATTAATTGATATGCATTTGGGAATTGGTTGTATGCATGAATTCAAATATATGTACTTGTGTACGGTGGGTACTTATCTTCCTAAAGCAAACGAAAAAATTCAAATGATATTTTCAATATGTATATATATATATATATTAGGATGCATAAGTCAATGCCATCTTTGCATTATAATATATTAATGGTTCATGCTCTCTGGCCGCTCGAGATAATCTTGAGCTGGATTCTTATCATTAGATGCTTAAAATTTCTGGTTTTTAATACACTAGCTTTGCTAATTGATGAAATTAGTTAGTATTTGATTAGTATTAGTTAAAACTCTGATTGTTTTTATAGCTATAATCAATTGTCTTGGACTTGGTTAAAAGAGGATGTTCCAAATGGTCCTCAGGATTTACTTTTAATTGAAACTTAAATTCTAGACAATAAGAGCTTCAATTTTTTTTCCTGAAAACTTCTAGGAAATTTCAGATTTATAAATCCTTCGAAGACTCAACTCCAAGTGTATGAATACATTACACAACATTAATCTCCTCTATCTTATCCTACTAAGCCATGATCAGTACAAAGTCTTAAATGAAAGTTTTTTATTTTCTTTCCAATTTTCAACAATCCCTTAATCAAGCTATTGTAGAATATTCTACATCGGCTCTTAAAAAGAAGCAAACAAATCCAAGTCATTTCATGATATCTGACTCTTTAACAATGCAAAAAAAAGGGTTTCAACTTTCAATCCATCAAGTAGAGTTATTTTCCTATTCATCTCCAACAAATTCCAACCGTAAATTAAGTCATCCTGTTCATATTCTTCTTGGAATAATAATCCCAACGAAACTCTCAGAGCCTGTGAAAGGGTAAGAATGAGCTATATCATATAGTTTCTGTCTGCATCAGTCAACTCGTAAGCAAACTATGAGAAGAAAAGAAAACTCTAGTTTATGCATTAAGAAAAAAAAAAATAGCCATTTGACCTAATCAGAAGTATGAGATTGTGGGCATTTTTTTAAATGAAGAAAAATGGAAGTTTTTAAGTTTTTTAATATTACCCTTAATAGGAAATGGTGTGAATTTGGAGATTGAAATGGAAAAGGGTTTATTCAATGAATTTGGAGATGAACTGCAAATTGCAAGTCATTGAATTTTGCTGAAGCTAACCAGGGTTTCAGCTTTGCCAAGCTTAGCTCAAGTAATGTTGGAAATATATCCTTTTGCATTTGGTTACATTATTTTATTAAGCATTATTGTTCCTGTTTTTGAGAATTTAAGTACGTAACTATAATTTTGGTCAAACATTTATCGATCAGCTTGGCGTCTCCCTCTGATTAAATAATCAGAAACAAACATTTTGCCTTCGGAGATTATGATGTAAGTATGTATTTCCACTTGTTCTAGGGAAACAGCTTGGGCTGCTAGTCGTACCATTTTCTTTTGAATAATGTAAAGATGATGGATAAATTAATTAAGTTAAATTTTGGATTCGCAATTGGTGATATCTGATCTAATGCAATATCAATCGAGGAGAAAGGGAAACAAAAGAAAAGGCAAACATAAGAATCATAAGCATTAGATAAATTTAATCTTTGCATATTGATCTTTTGGAAGGTTAAAACCTTTTTTAAACTTAATTTTCTAGTTTTGGCGAACTCTTAAATTCTACTTAATTTCTATAAACACAATCTCCAGCAAGAAATTCTCATATGGCAGACATGTTGAGATCTTTTGGAACTTCATGGAGGACTGATGACTACTGTTCCATTGTTATTTCTTCATGTTTTAGAGAAGCTAGATGTTGATGATAAAATTGATAGGATAATTTGAAAACGTTTTGGCCTATCTTACTTATATTATATGAATACATTCAAGTGTTTAAATCTTTTTAATATATCTGGCGGATTATACTTTCAAACTTTTAAAAATTGAAAATAAAAAATCCGCTTTAAACCCTAAAAACCACTTCTTAATTAATTCTATGTAGCTATAAGCCACTTGGCCCTCGAGTCCAACACACTCCACCTCTTCCAGGGCAAATGTTAATGCCCTGTAATGCCCTCATCTCCACCATATAACAACTTGGAAAATGGTAATGATCATTGATTATATTGTTGATAATCCGAGGTTGGTGTGGTAATTAAGCAGCTGGTGGGCCTTTGTACAGAGTCTGTTTGATCCTTTGGGATATACGAGGAGACTTCTGGTATTTTTTTGTTCCGTAGATAGATGCGGCGAAGAGGATTCTTAACCGTTGGGAATCTCCATTAGCTCTTTAAACAGCTCCTAAAATGTCAACGGCAATCGTATATAAATACCAGGCAACTTTCCTTTAGTCTAAACAACAAGTCAAGAAGAACTTTTTTTTCTATACTTTTCGATTTCCTATAGAGAAAAGGAAAAGGAAAATAAAAAGGAGAAAATGAGTGACATTGAGGGATCACCAGGAAGCTCCATGCATGGAGTTACTGGAAGGGAACCAGCTTTTGCCTTATCAGTAGCTTCACCCATGGTTCCAACGGATACAACAGCTAACTTTGCCCTGCCAGTGGATTCGGAGCACAAAGCCAAAGTTTTCAAGCTTTTCTCTTTCGCTAATCCCCACATGAGAACTTTTCACTTATCCTGGATCTCCTTCTTCACTTGCTTCGTTTCCACCTTTGCTGCTGCACCCCTTGTTCCCATTATTCGTGATAACCTCAACTTAAAGAAACAAGATATTGGGAATGCTGGGGTTGCTTCTGTTTCCGGAAGCATATTTTCAAGGCTTGTAATGGGTGCTGTTTGTGACCTTTTGGGACCCCGTTATGGTTGCGTATTTTTGATCATGTTATCAGCTCCAACAGTCTTTTGCATGTCGTTTGTTTCGGACGCTGGAGGTTATATTGTTGTTCGGTTCATGATCGGATTCTCTCTCGCAACATTTGTGTCTTGCCAATATTGGATGAGCACGATGTTTAATGGCAAGATTATTGGACTTGTCAATGGAACTGCAGCCGGGTGGGGTAACATGGGAGGAGGTGCAACTCAACTTTTGATGCCCTTAGTTTATGACATTATTCGACGAGCTGGATCTACTCCATTCACCGCCTGGAGAATCGCTTTCTTCATTCCTGGATGCCTTCATATCATCATGGGAATCTTGGTCTTAACCCTTGGCCAGGACTTGCCTGATGGGAACCTAAGCAGTCTGCAAAAGAAGGGTGATGTTGCAAAAGATAAATTCGGCAAGGTAATTTTATGTAACATTTTTTTATTTCTCTTTAGTCGACCAAATTAAGCCAATTTCCATGACGTTAGTTCTTTGCTAAAGAATGGTATTTTCATTTCAGGTACTATGGTATGCCATCACAAATTACCGGACCTGGATCTTTGTTCTTCTCTATGGCTACTCCATGGGAGTTGAACTGTCAACAGATAATGTCATTGCTGAATATTTCTATGACAGGTGAGTCTCCCTATTTGCAAATATTACTTTAAAAATACATATCATTATTTCCTTCCTCAATAAAAGCAATTAACTAACAGTAAAATCTGCTACAATCAACAGGTTTAATCTCAAACTACACACAGCAGGAATAATTGCTGCTACTTTTGGTATGGCAAACATTGTTGCTCGCCCATTTGGTGGATTCGCTTCTGACAAAGCTGCGCAATTATTTGGCATGAGAGGCAGGTTATGGGTCCTATGGACCCTACAAACCTTAGGAGGTGTCTTCTGTATCTGGCTAGGCCGTGCCAATTCACTTCCCATTGCTGTCTTGGCAATGATCCTCTTCTCCATTGGAGCTCAAGCTGCATGCGGGGCCACTTTTGGCATCATCCCCTTCATTTCACGACGATCCTTGGGAATCATTTCTGGTCTAACAGGTGCAGGTGGGAACTTCGGGTCCGGATTGACTCAGCTAATTTTCTTCTCAACCTCGAGGTTTTCTACAGCTGCGGGTCTCTCATGGATGGGAGTCATGATTGTGGCTTGCACTCTTCCTGTCACTCTTGTGCATTTCCCGCAATGGGGTAGCATGTTCCTTCCACCTTCAAAAGATGTAGTCAAATCCACCGAAGAACACTATTACTCCTCCGAGTGGAACGAGGACGAAAAGAAAAGAGGCATGCACTCAGCAAGTCTCAAGTTCGCCGAGAACAGCCGGTCCGAGCGTGGAAAGCGTGTGGCCTCAGCACCAACCCCTCCTACCACAACACCATCCCATGTTTAATCATACTCCCTCCAGGCGGCGAGATCGCAAGTTACAAGATAGTTTTTATATCTTGTTGAATAATGAGAAGGGTTTTGGTTTTATTGTATTCTGAATCTTCTTCCTGTTTTCCCCCTTTTCATCATTTTCTTGAGAAACCCTTCTTGTTTCACTTTAAAAATTAAGCCTTACTTGTTTAGATGCAACTAAATATTATAATATCCAAAAAGATGATTCCAATCAAGATGGGAATCGTGTATTGATGTCCATACAGAATTTTCTAAGTAAGATCTCAAAATAAAATAAACGTTAGGTTTCATCCTGGGATGGAATGATCCATTGCATGGCAATTTATGATTCGATGGAATTCTAAATTAAATAACATTAGTTGGGATTTAAGGGAAAAGTTGACTTGTCTTTGATTGTGAAACACAACTAGAATTAAAATCCAAGCATACATATGGAAGCAAAATATATGAAAATAATTCATTTCAATGGTTTATATTGCTAGATGGCATCAGCAAAAGTATAGATTATCTCTGCAGAAGCTACCCCTTCATCTTTGGAATTAGGTACGAACAGGCCTTGGCAGCCTTCCGATATCTAGATACCTGCTCCAAAAGTTCAAAGAAAGCAAAAAAAAAAAAAAAAAAAAAAAAACATGATTGTGCCTTGGGAAATTTGAGAATTTTTTTTCACATTATATTAAGCAAATTATATTGAATAAATAGTTTGCTTTTGCTTAGAATATTGCAACTTGTTTTGCCATCTTTAGAAGTTATATGACGATCATCATATGTTTAACTTTTTTTCATTTGTTTTGTATATTTTAATATAGATTTACAAAAATCAATGTAAGGGTGAAGTTAAGCGTCATGATATTTATCCTTGACTTATACTTGCATAAATCATGCTTGAGATAGAGTTAATATGTGATTTTACATCAATCATCCACATCAGAAATGGACGAAATCACCCCTTTCGATATTCGCCATAGAAACAGATTGAAAGCACACCATCTACTGCGCCCAAATTCCAAGTCCTACTCTTGATTTTTTCCTGCCACTCATGGTTCTGCTATTTTGAACGGTATATATTTAATATTGATATATTATTTTTTAAATTTTAATATATTTTAAAATTTATATTTTTATTATATTTATATCTAAATATAAATCAAATAGTATATATCTAACGTATTAAAAAAAATAAAAAACCTGATGACATAGGTTCAAGTATCCAACGGGGCAACAACACAGATAACTGTTTCAAAATTTTAATTTCTTTTTTCTACTGGTTACTAGCCTCTACAATTCAATTTATTTTTTTAAAAGATGCTACCAATTTCAATGTAATGGATTAAGACGCAAATTTATAAACCAAGTAAGTATTCTTTGAACATTAAAAGTTTAATCCAAAATATACTACTCGGTGCCAATGAGAAAAAACAATGATGAAAGAAACGTGCAACCAAACTGGTATGCAGCTTAATCCAATAAAGAACAATATTCCTGGTTTCATTGATTTCTTTTTAATAAATAAAATTGAGAATTAATGTCATTGGCCATAGCCAAGGAGACAAACTGCTTTCTCCGGAATCTCAACTACTACTTGTCATTGCCTTTGGTTTGGTACCTTCAGCATTCAAAATCAAAACTAAATTGTATATAAGAAAAAGTTATGAAGGAGAAATTTGGAGTTGCATCAAACAGTAGTTTCAATGACATTATATCTTGACGTTTAAGGAAAAACAAAGCAATTTTCATATTCATTATCTTAATTTCCATTCTAAAGAATTATGATGTAATTAATATTCTTAATAAATTTCAATTTTCTTCTTTCACTTACCTATTTTTCAGCAAATGATGGCTAAATTTTCATCCCCAGTTTTGCACTTGTACTTGTCCAGTTTAAATCGTGATTTTTCGCTTGTTTCAAAGAGGTAGAGGTCTTGGTTTCAAAGTATTACCTGCTGCTTCAATAATTTAGAAGGTTTTTCATTTAAATCTAATGGCAATGTGGATAGCCACATTCTTCCGTTGATTTAGATATTATCATCAGGCAATGCAAATATAACAAACCTTACCTTAATATATTATTGAACTACAGATTGATAGTCAAACATCATTGCAACGACCATCTAACAACAAACATAATAATGGGAACGTTGTTCTGTTAGGGAAAAAAAAATCATAAGATTATGCTTAGTCTCAGTAGTTTAGAAGTCGATGACCCATGATGAAAGGGCAGAAGTGATCCTTTGGGATGTACGATGAGGCCCCCCAAAGTTCATGTCTTGCCAGTCGGATAAGGAGTGATAGGTCGTTTTTTTTTTTTTTTTTTTAAATTAAAATAATCCCAAATGAATCACAATAGCTGGGATTCTGGGAATCTCCAATGCTCCCAAGGGCTTTTATAACTTCAACGTCAAAATGCCATTATTATGATCAGACGAGTACTAGTACAGTGTCTGAGTTTTATTGGGCCGTAGCTTTGTAACTAAACATCAAGCTCATTGGATAGCCTCAGATCCAAACTTCTTCTGGCGTCAGGCTCAATATTAGGTCTCATGTCGGTCTGTGATTAAGATGGGCTCGCCTAGATCAAACATCTTGGGGCTGTAGGACCGATTTCCCACACTAAAGGGCTCAGTCAAGAGTAAAAGTTTGATGATAAGCCCACAATTCTGGGCTCAGTTCAGTCGAGGTAAATGTTTGTCTCAAGGATTTGTTTTTGGTGGTTTTACGAACTTCAATGGGTTTGTTGATAATCAGCAGTAAGCAATCACCAAAAGAATGGCCAGCCTCAGCAGAAAAGTGTCTCAAAGCCATGCGCTCGAGAACAGGCAGTTAGTTCAGTTAATACTTAACAGGGGTATGCACTTCAAATAGGAAGAAGAGCTCTATAAGAACTGAATAATATACTGGTTTTTTGGATGCATATTCCCCTCGGGCAACATAGCATGTTTGAAAGGTGCTTCTGGAAATGTGGAGGAAATCTGGGACAGGGTCCCATGATGTAGGAGCATAAGTTGCTAGAAAGTTGTGAAGGAGAAAAAAAAAAAAAAAAAAGAAGAAAGTTAGCAAGAAACAGGATCATAAGACAACTTCGTGTTATTAATGAAGTCCAAAACCCAACAAAGCTTGACATGGACGTAACAAAATAATTAACAAATTGGAAATGCAAATATTAGGTTAAGGATTTTCCATTCTCCAATCATAAACTAGAAATTTTGAGACGTGGTCAAATCGTATCCTAGCTGTCATAAAAGAAAGGTGAAAAAAATAGATAAAATTTGGGATAAGACCATATATTTATATTTCGAGCTAAGTTTTTAAAGATAAAATACTGTTACTTCAATATGACAAAGGCTAAAGATTAATTAGCTGGAAAATCTTACATTCATCCCTAAAATTTTAATTAAATTGATCAGGACAAGTTAAAATCCTTTGATCTAATCAATAATAGAGATGCTCATGAATTCAATTATATTCAAATAGCAAAAAAATTATTCATCTAGAATCCAGTCTTGATCCGAGCTCAACCTTCTAAATCAAAATAATAATTTAAAATATTATGTTTATATTAATACTTATTATTTTATAATTAAATTTAATTAAAAATATTTTTTATTATTTAAATAGTAATTCGATGCAGTAAAACCAACCTTGATTACAATTTAACTAATATTAATACATGCCTATATTATATTAAATATAAGGATTTATTGACATTTTACGATCAAAATCAGAATAGATCCGTGAACCGTTATCTTAACGGCGTTTAAAGAATCAATAAGAAGCAACTTGCCATGTGATAAAGATGACAGGGTGAACATAGTAAAATTAAATAATTTTTAATTATCCAGAAGAAAAAATAAAATAAAATAGTTTCAACTTGGCTATGATAAACTAACATCTGAACTCTGAGATTAAATAATTAAAATAATATTTTTATTGTAATTATAATATCATATAATTAAAGCATCAAAATGTTTCAGCAGCTCTTCTATCGACTTACGAAATTTCACGACTACGTATACGTAAAAAGAAAATAAATGTCAAAATAACTAAATAAATAAATGTCGTAGATAAGATTGTCCTTGCCATGCAAATAAGGACGACAATCACTATGATAGCTTTGGTATTTTACTTTTTTGTCGAATTGAATCATAATTTATTTACAGATTTCACATCACTTTCTTTATGGACAATGATTGACAATCAACCATTAAATTTAATTAATTGATTTTGTACTGTTGTTGTTTAGACTGGTCTAACAACCAATATTGAAATTAAAAAAAAAAAAGGAAAGGAAAGGAAAGGAATAGAAATTTTATTGGGTACTAATTAAAGTGATAATTATAAAAATATATATATTATTAATTAATTATTTTTAAATTCAGTAAAAATAATTTATTAATGTAAAAAAATTCTTAAAGTAATAATAAAATAATTCTTAATTTGTACACATAGACACCCAATCCTTATATTTATTTATTTATTTTTTGCATTTAATGTATCATTTTTAGTGCATTAAAAAATCATTAATTACACTTTTTTATTTAAATATCATTTAATTAGTGTCACTAAACATTACTTAACATTTAACAAAAAATAACTCTTCTCTTATTCCTTTATGAGTTTGGCTACAAAATGTCATAAGAGCAATATTTAAGGTAACATACTGTTTATGATAATTACCTTTTATTAAATATAGTAATTAATAATTATACTTATTATTTTTAATATATTAAATAAAAATATTACTATATATAATAACTTTAAGACGTATTTTAAAGGCATCAAATCCTTCATTTATTTATAATATAATTATCCCATAAAATTAAGGAATCCTGACTTTGCTCAAAGTAGCTAATCTGTCTCTTTACTTTCTTTTGAAGAGACGTGACGCCAATTAAGGGGTTTTTTCTTTTTTCCTTTTTTCAAAATGAAAAACAAAGGAACATGACGTTGCCTGTTGATTATTTGTTTGTGTATTAAAATTTAAGTTTCCTAAAAATCAAAGTCATCGGCACGTAAGGAAGAAGAAGATGACGACTATCAGGAAGAAAAAAAAAATAAAAACAAATGTCGTGATCAGTGCGGTGATATACAATAAACGTACGGTCCTTTTGGATATCTTATCATTTTCACATTATTTTTTTTTATCTTGGGGTTTTTTTATAGAATTTTTTATAGCTAGCACGGTGGATGGGCGGGGTGCACGGCGTGATTCAGGGCAAAGTCAGCTAGTCAGAGGCAACATCGCCGCACCATTAGATGCGCCATGGCCAAAAACAGCAGCCATAACCAAAATTAAAAAAAAAAAAAGCTTTTGTACTAAAAAATAATAAAAATTTTTAAAACTTATATTTTACATGAGTTTATGAAATATATATATATAATTTTTCTAAAAGTTATGTTTGAAATTGAGACTCATAAAAGTTCCCCTTCGATAGTCGATGATCAGATAAACAATGCATCTGTCAAAAATCGTTTAATTTGATATATATATATATATATATATATATATATATATATATAGACGCGGATTTTACTGTTGTTAATTACTCATTACCTAATATGCGTAGATTACCAGCAATATATTCTTAGATCACATTATATATCTTGTCTTCCAAGAAATATTCAACGCATTGGGATATAGCAGAAAGGACGATGAAAGTGGTTGAGTTGATGAGATCATGAAATGAAATTAACGGTACAAATACAAGTACATATATATTATATTAATTCAACAACTGATGATGTATCGAAGGCCGTACAAACAAAGGACTGACTGATCCGCCGATCTTTGAAAATTTGATGAGAAAATGATGGTAGAAACTTGGAAAAATGAAACTAACTTCCTTTTGTTTATTTAGAATATATATATATATATATATTTATAAAGATATTAAACCCAGGATAATTTAATGAACGTTAGTTGGGAATCTTCATTAGAATAATCCATTTTTTTCCCCAAAGTCTGATTTCAACGCTTCGTTACAATGACATTAATTTTGGCCGATAATGTGCGATATAAAAGTTTTTCTTTGTTAGAATTTCATTGTTTGACTTCTCAAATATGTCACATGTCTTGTTTGTTTGTTCCTTTCCATCTATAATCTTCAAATCCTCCTTCGTTTTGTTTCTACTTTGATATATATATATATATATATATATATATATTTATATTAGATCTTACGACACATGTAAATGCGTATGAGAATTTATTTTTAATATAAAAAATTAAAAATAAATTAAAAAATGGTGAATAATTATATTTCGATGGCATAGTAGATCTGAAGTTAAAAATAGTTTCATACATAAAAAAAATTAAAAGCAGTTTCACACTAGAAAAAGTTAAAAACAGTTTATAACAATAATATATTTTTAGTTAATATATATATATATATATGTTATTAGTGAGTTTAAAAGATTTAAATTTAATGAGTTGAGAACAATATTAAACTCAGTCTCTCCTATTATACGTAGTATAGATATATTGCTAATAAAGAATTTTAAAAAAAACGCGGACTTTTGAACTCATCCCTTCTTACTAAATCACAGGGATTTGATTGTTATATACGTATTCATTTATTTTTATGACTATGAAATGACATACTTTCATTTCCTTCCCATTTATCTTATTTCATCTGCCCAATCTTTAATAAATTTTCTCAACATTTTTAGTGCTCTTCTTAATGGTTTTTTGCACGAAAAATTGGATTTTTTTTTTCAGCCTGTCTGAATTGCCTTGGTTATAAATAAAAGATAACTTTGAATGAATACGTATAAAAAAAATTGAAAAGTATGAAAGGAAACACCAACTAAGAGTCGATAAAATCTATTAAAAAAGAAAAAAACAATGATGAGAACATGTTAAAAATAATTTGTATTCAATTATTTTTCTTTTTTACAAAAAAGATTGTGATTTGATATGAAAGAAAATGTTACAAATATTAAAATTCAAAACTAAAATTTTAATATGCAATCTTTTCAAAGTAATTGCATGAATAAAGTGGACTACTTAATCTTCAAATTCATCCAATTCTAGTTCAAATCTTAATATTCAATACTTTGTTATCGGCTAAATCAATGTTTAAAAAAATCAGATTGGAGGTCAAACCAATGAGTTCTTTAGGTCATCGGTTCAATCAGTTTAACTTGATGAACCAGTTGAATCGGATTATATAATTAAAAAGAATTTAAATATTAAGTATTAATATAGTAAATATTTAATAAAAATATATGTAGCTAAATGTTATAATCTTATATATATATATATATATCTAATGGTTAAATGTTCAAATCTAATTACATAAAATAAAACTTTTTAAAATATATATTAAAAATAAGCTTAAACCTGATTTTTTTGAGTTTTCATTGGTTTTTTATTAGTTTAACTAATTTTTTACCGGTTCTTTATAGTTTATGTTCTATAACATATATCGAACTGAACTAAACATTGATTTTTAATTAACCGATTGATATGATTCAATTTTTTCAACAATGGTCTACATTTGAGATGATATATATAAATTTTTTTAGTCATATGTGCTTAAAAGTTCATTACTCTACCTTTTCTTTCAATACTTATAAAAAAATTCTTGAAAATAAAATTCTGAATATATTAATTTGGGATGGAAGAACGGCTTTAAAGAAATGAAATACTAAATAATCTCTATGTTCAAAGCCTTTTGATCCAACAAAAAATCATCAACGAATTCATTTAATTTGTTTTAAAAATTTATAAATTATTGTGCTTTTACTTCTTTTAAAAGATGATCTAAGTATGCATTGTCGTCAAGTGAACAGACTTAAATCAATCATTTTCTTAGTCCATTTAATTTAAATTCTCTATTTTTAAACGTTTAGCATCTTTTTTTAATTATTTTTTATTGTACTTTCGACGGCTACGAAATAATCTTTTGTCTATTCATTTCATATGTTATACATTGGTCGCATTCAAGCAGATCGGTGCTTGCAAATTGATCTTTGGAAGTAGATCTTCATCTAAACAAGAAAAGAAAAAAAAAAATCAAATCATTAATTTAACTTCTCAAACCACCAATTGCTTCAAGGTAAAACTTCGATGGCTAGAGCCTAAAGACCAATGAAGCTTCCTAATTATATGTGAGTTTTTATGGCACATTCGAATGCATGTGAAATTTTATTTTTAACCTCAAAATATAAATCAATAGAGAAAAAATGTAATGATAGATAATTACATATTAATGATGTCATAGAGGCAAAATTGAAAACAATATGTAGTTAATATATATGACATTATTGAGTTTAAAAAAATATATATTCAATTTAATATAAATATAATATATGAGTTGAGAACAATACCAAACTTAGCTATTCTCATTATATATAAAATATAGACAAAAAATTTCTATACATATTTTTTCAAATAAAAAAATCATGTCGTAATTAATAAATTTTTATGAAACTGTGTTACGTAGCGTTTTCTTAGGTTAGCTAAAGTAAAAGGTAAATTACATTAATCAAATTTGAATTCAACTTCAAACATGTTGAATATTAAGAATAATTATATGAACTAATTAAATTAAACCCAAATTCACATTCAATTTAAAAAATGTTGGATTCATCTTATATAATGGTTATAGGGAAGAGATTAGACAGAAATACTCTAACCACCTTACATATATATATATATATATATATATATAGAGTTTTAGTGTTATTTTTAAGTTTTTTGGGTTCCATTTGTGAAGGATAATAGGTCATCACCATTTGTTTTTTAATCAGCTCAAAAGACTTGCATATCAGTTTAATTTTTTATGAGCATATTAGGGTAACACTAATTATCTTAAATTTATATTTTATTTATAAACTATTAGTGAATTAGATTTTACCATCTCTTTTAATTTAAAATCATCTATATTTATCTTTAAAATTTTTTAATAAAATGATATAATATAATTTTAATTAATATCCTATCAATACATTAAACAATTCATTATTTTATTTTAGTTAATATACTATCAGTATTATTTTGAATTTTGTTGGGTTCCATCAATGAAGTTTAATAGGTTATCACCTTTTGTCTTCTAATCTGCTGAAAAGATTTGTCTATCAGTTTAAATTTTTATAAGCAGATTAGGGTAACAATAATTATCTAGAATTTATATTTAATGCATACACTATTGATAAATCAAATTTTACCATCTCATTCAATATAAAATCACCAATATTTTTTAAAACTTTTTAATGAAATAATATAATCTGATTTTTAATTAATACCCTCCCAAGTAATTATCTATTATCCTTCACACTATCCAATTGCCTCGGTGAAGATGGAGAAGGGAAGCGTACCAAAATGGGTTTTAAAGATGGAACTAATTATTTTATGAAATTTTCTGTTAATTTCAACTTTTTTCTGAGTGCTTTTTCTAATCGACCAATGCCACACCATGTGCAGTGCAGGTTCCTACTTCCTGGGCTTGGTTCAATTATAAATATTATGCTACCCCAGTACCTTCAATCCAAGCAACATCAAGAAGCTTTCTTACTTTCTATATACTTCTGTAAAACCGTCTTCTTACAGAACACATATAGTGAAATGGCAGAAAGTGAAGGTTCTTTAGGGACTTCCATGCATGGAGTCACGGGTAGAGAACAAACCTTTGCCTTCTCGGTTGCGTCATCTAGTATCCCAACTGATCATACCACGGCAAAGTTTGCTTTACCTGTTGATTCAGAGCATAGAGCCAAAGTTTTCAAAGTCTTTTCCTTTGCTAAACCCCACATGAGAACGTTTCACCTAGCTTGGATATCCTTTTTCACCTGTTTTATCTCTACTTTTGCTGCTGCACCCTTGATTCCCGTCATTCGCGATAATCTTGATTTAAAACAATCAGATATAGGCAATTCTGGGGTTGCTTCTGTTTCTGGGAGCATTCTCTCCAGGCTAGCGATGGGTGCAGTTTGTGACCTAATTGGTCCAAGATATGGGACTGCATTTCTTCTAATGCTATCAGCCCCAACTGTGTTCTGCATGTCTTTTGTTTCTGATGCCCAGGGCTACTTAGTTGTCCGGTTCATGATCGGATTTTGCCTTGCAACATTTGTGTCATGCCAGTACTGGACGACCATAATGTTCAATGGCAAGATTATAGGGCTTGTCAATGGATGTACAGGTGGGTGGGGTGACATGGGAGGTGGAATCACTCAACTCTTGATGCCCTTAGCTTATCATATAATCAAGCTAGCTGGTGCAACTCCCTTCACTGCCTGGAGGATTGCCTTTGTCATTCCTGGATGGTTTCATGTCATTATGGGCATCTTGGTTCTAACTCTTGGCCAAGACTTACCTGATGGAAACCTTTGTACCCTACAAAAGAAGGGTGAAGTTGCCAAAGAAAAGTTCTCCAAGGTAGAGTTTTTTGAATACCACTCTGCTATAACTTGTTATGATCCAACAAATTAAATATAGTTTTGATCAGGTTTTGCTTTTCTTGATCAGGTTTTTCGATATGCCGTCACAAACTACAGAACATGGATCTTTTTCCTCCTTTATGGGTTTTCGATGGGTATTGAATTGACTATAAACAATGTCATCTCAGGATATTTTTATGACAGGTACCATCATCACTACCATATATTTTCTGTTGTTCCTTTTTAGAACAAATGATCATGAACCAGCCGTAACAAAATGAATTCTTGTATGTGCAACAGATTTAATCTTAAGCTCCACACTGCTGGGACTATAGCTGCTAGCTTTGGCATGGCCAACTTCTTTGCCCGTCCTTTTGGCGGTTATGCCTCTGATATAGCAGCAAGATTGTTCGGCATGAGAGGCAGGCTATGGATCCTTTGGTTCTTCCAAACTCTAGGAGGCGTCTTCTGTATCTGGCTTGGTCAGGCTGATTCACTTCCAATTGCCGTCTTAGCAATGATACTTTTCTCTCTTGGCACTCAAGCTGCATGTGGAGCAACTTTCGGGGTAGTCCCATTTGTTTCACGGCGATCCTTGGGATTAGTATCAGGACTAACCGGCGCCGGAGGGAACTTCGGTTCCGGATTGACACAATTAGCGTTTTTCTCTAGCTCAAGATTCTCAACTGCCACAGGTCTTTCTTTGATGGGCGCCATGGCTGTCGTTTGCACGATTCCTGCAGCCTTCTTGCACTTCCCACAATGGGGAAGCATGTTCCTTCCCCCTTCAAAAGACCCTGTGAAATCTACTGAAGAACACTATTACATGACAGAATGGACCGAGGAGGAGAAACAACAAGGTTTGCATGAAGGAAGCGTCAAGTTTGCCGAGAACAGCCGGTCTGAACGTGGCAAACGGGTCGGTAATGAGATTTCCAGTGCACCAACCCCACCAAGTAACACTCCAGCTCATGTTTAGTATACGTAGAATTACTTAAAATCAACATATTTTTGCAATAAGTTGAACCTAGCTTTTACTTTTTTCCATGTAAGTTATGCTGTATCAGATAAATGATAAGGTAGAAATCCAAATGGATCAGCAAGCCATCACTGTGTATAAAAGTTGGCTCTTTTGTACCTTTTCAGTTTTTCTTTCGCTGTACTTTGATTGCTACTTGAGAATATAGACCCCTATCTACACTGGAAATTGGGTTCTTTCAAAAAAAATGGGAGGATGAGTCTTTATGCATTAGTTGACTCTTTCTAAAAGAACGATAACGTGACAAAACAAAAAAAAAAAAATACTATACATATATATATATATATATTTATACATATGTATGTATGAGGTTTGAAACTTGAAATTCCCTGGGTTACCGGAGAAGTTGACTAAATTTATGATAATTACAGTTCAAAAGAAAGGTACAGTTTGATCTTGCCGTACAGATAGACATATCAGAAATGACCTGGCTTGGATTAATTAAATGTAATATTAAAGAATTGACTCTTAATTAGCGCCTAATAAATTGTGCTGTATTGGATTCCGCTATTTCTTATGGTGCACGGAATAAAGAAATATCCCAAGAAAAAAGATTAAAGAAATGCAACTGTCGGTTCAGCTCATTTTTAGATTTAGGAACTATTTTATTACCAGAAAACAATCAAACTTGCTCACAGCCATTAAGAACTAATAAAAGTTTAACATCTCAAAAATTCAGTTGAAAACAATGGCTGGAATAATTATACTTAAAGCTGATCGAAGCTTTATAATCAAATCTGCTTACTCGAAGCATATAACTGGTTGTTATAGATTGTTTTAAACAATAAATCTTCTTGTTATCGATGATCGAAGCTTTATAATCAAATCATAAAATCCAACTTAGATAACAAAGCAGACAGGAAACCAGAGACCCATTCCTAGTGGCAGTAAAACCTGTTTCCAGCTTACTCAAAGCATATAAGCACTTCAACTTTTCGTGCAGATTGAGATAAAATGCCAACTAATTCACTGTCATAAGACCAATTTGTGAAAAGGACTTAGGGCACAGGCAGAGCAAAGGTTTTTTTTTTTTTTTTTCTTATTTGCCTTGTGATAATTCAATATAATGTTAAAACTTTCTTATCAATAGTTGAGTGAACCTATAATTGACAAGATATCCAAACAACTATTCATCTAGACATAAGGCTTGATAACCTTCTGACATTCTTTCTTATGTTATTGCTAATAGATCTTAGCTAACTGCCACGGACAAAATAAATATAACTGCTTTTTGGTTCCAGACAAGTAAAGGATAAAACTAACTTCTGTTCTTGACATTTTCTTATTTTAACTACAGCTCGGTTATCTTCAAGCTGATTAAAGGCTGCTGGAATTATGCCATCTCTGATCTATAACTAGGATACCAATTGCTCAACTTAATCTTTTACATTATTAACCACAATTAAATCCGAATCTTGCCAACACTTAAAAGTTGTATGAGGCTTTTATTTTGGCCATCTACAAAGAAGTTAAAGCAAGTGTTTAGAATATAAAGGTTCTAGATTTTGGTCAGTGACAGTTTCTAAACAAAGGATAGAAATAACAACTAAGTTTTTATGTTCCTATCAGTTTGAATCTTGATGAGCATTTATTTGAAGGGTCACAAATTCTGGGCGGCTATTCAATATGGATCGGCACGAAGCTTAACGATGCATAGACAAAACGTGAAACTAGTCCCCAATTTGCAGCCTGGAAAATTACGGGACTGGTTGTGAGTTACTCCCCAGAGTTAATGCATCTAAATAAATGTCAAAATCTCCGAATTTAAATGGTTTAAATTTTGAAGTTGGAGCTAAAGAAAGAAATTGCATAGATTTGGGGCATTTGAAGCAACAGATTTTGGTTTCATTTGTGTAATAAAAGAAGCTCACGGGCATCTCAATACCTTCCCACCGTGGAAAGAAAAGAAAGGCACCCACTTCACCAACCCAGCGTCACCTCAGCTTTCAAAACTAATGCAATGCAATGCAACCGCTAGAGCAATGACGTCTTTTTGTCATATATTCTTTATTTTCAGTTACTCACGGGCCTATTTAAGACCCCCTTTGGTACTTTCTTTAGCCACCCTCTTTAAAAAGCCACTCCCATAGTAAAACCCTTTCAAAAACCCTCTCCAACTCACAAAGAAAAGTCAAGCCATTACGAGAAAAAAAAATTAAAAATGTCTGCCACAATATTGTGCATCATTTTCATCATGTTTTCTTGTTCTTCTAATGTTGCTATGGGCGGTCGGGGTATCCCATCCAGTGTTCCTAGCACAATGATGCCTGCATCCGTGGATTATGTGAAGATGAATACTCGAGTACTGAATCATAATAATAAGCATGAGGTTTTCAATGGGAAGGAAGTTAAGGGTTGCAAGCCGAAAGGGTCTAAGCATACGTCAGCTCCAAGTCGCTATGTTAACTTTCAAACTCTTGGTTCTTCTTGTGCTACTAATAAACCACATTCTGAAAAACCTTGAGGATCCATACTTTTTTGTTCTCAGATTTGAAAGAAATATATTAGCTGATGTCTTGTTCATGTATGTATAATCAGAGTTGGGACTATATATTTTTATTCTTTTTTCCCTGACAGTGTGAACATAAGCTATGTCCTTGACCATGAATCCTGTATGTTTGGCATAATGTTTTGGATTTTATTAGTTTATTCTTAAGTATACATTGCAATAAGCTTTTTATATGGACAAGGAGGAGCAAATTTCTTTCTGTTAACATTACCAAATTTGTCAATTACTGACGCCGAGGTTTCAGAGAAGCTTATCCAAATTAACACAGTCCACAAGTATTCATGACAATATTGGTAACGTGAACAAAAAATAGAAGTTATTTGAATTTACGATACACAAATCCCTTATAATAGTGTCTTATATCTTATAAATCAAGCGAAATTTAAATATTTTAAAAATTATAAGTAGCTAATCCATTAACGTCCAAATCGAAACACCGTCGTTCCTCAAAACGGATGTGAAACCGAGAAATGTAGTAGGGCCTACAACTCGATAGCAGCAGTTTAATAGGCAAGACTGGGCTGGATGATGGCGCCAACCCGCCAATGGAATCATGGATTTTTGAATTGGTGTAGCAGCCCCAAATTTTCACACCAAGAGCTTTCATTGCTGCTGGAATTTTCCACAATACTACAGTTTTGCAGCTATGTACAATTTGCAACTTGATAAGTACTTGGCAATTAAATTAAACATAAAAGCACTTTTTTCTTTAACAAATT
>JBBYHM010000026.1:14372050-14385315 GCA_038381775.1 Adansonia rubrostipa
TCCTAAATCCACAATAAATGCAATAACTGGAAAAGAAATAAATTATTGCTAAACCTGAATCAAGAGTTTAATTTAATCGGTAAATATAATAACAGTAACATTTATAAATTTAGAATTTAAATTTTAGTAGTTATAATTTTTATTTGTTTTTAGGCTACTACTTTGTTTGTAAAAAAAAAATAGAGAAGGGAAAAAAGTTTTAAATATTTCATATATGTGACCAGACATTTTTCTTTTGCTTTTTTTTTTTTTGACATAGTACTATCTTAAGCGTCAAGAAAAAAATTGAATCATTGACATAATCCAATCCATTATCATGCCCAAAAAGCAAACCAAATTTCTCAAATGATTGATAGACAGACTATGAATAAACAACAAAACAGAAAATAAATAGCAAATCTTGTGGACACTACAAGACAACACTTCCAATTTATAACTTCTTTTTTTTAGAATAGTTTTAGTATATAAAAGTTTATTTTTTTATTTTATAAAATCAAAATTTGTGTTTAAATTTCTTAAATATTATTTTTTAAAAGTACTAATATTTAATTAAATTTTGAATTCAATAACATAGGATTATGTTGTGGGTGAATATGAGCAAGTGAAAAGGAGTTGAGATAATTAAAACTCTCTTTAACCTTTGTTAATTGCTAAATCAATTATATATTATTTTTGTGCTTGAGGTATGTCCAAATCCTGGACACTTAAACACTAACAAAGAAAGTTCCCACATTAAGAAAGGTAAAGTTTGAAGCTTGATTTTTTTATTTTTTTTCTTTTTAAACATAAAAAAAAGTTTTTAATATTAAGGTCCTTGTAATAAATAAAAGTAAAGTGGGTTATTCCTATTTGCAAAGTTTCTTTTAACATTTTAAGAATGTATATATTTTTGTTGTTCATAAAATAGTTTATATTACAACATTCTTGACCTATTAATAGTACATTCCACATCATAATCTAAAAGAAATAAATTTTTTTTTAAATGGACAATAAATCATGGGAAAGTAATGAAGAGGAGCGCTTTAATGGTGTATTGGCAAACTAACATCATTACATTCTTCCTCAGAATAAATTAAAGGGACCCTTGAAAACGAAAAGGAAAAAGATGAAAGACAAAAAACCAATATATTTCAAACCGGATTCACTTCTGTTTAACGTGGAATTAATTATTATATGTTTAGGTAAAATTTTCGATTATTATATTTTATATATTATTTGTATAAATAATGCATGTCTGTTTGATGTAAAAATTTTCATCTTATATATGTATAATATATAGAGTTAGTTTTAAAGACTATGATTATATTATTAAATTTAGTGTTCTGTTAAAATATTATTAGCACAAAAAGTTATAAATACGTGTTGATCATTCTGGTTTGCTTGTTTATGTATCAGAAAACAAGAAAAAGAAAATCAAAGAGAGTTCTTCAGAATCGACAGACAGATGCCAAAAGTATGAAGCAAAGAGCATAGCAAGCATTGTGGGATCAGAAAATAAAAAGCACCCGGCAAAAGTGGGTCAAATAATCCAGTGACATTTGCGGCGTTTAGTAGGAGCATTGAAGACTAAAAGCCTTTGTTTCATTCACTCCTTACTTCACTATTTTCACGTTCGACTCTCTTTCTTTTCTCTCTCTCATTGAAGTTACTTTCTTTATTCCGATCCAGGTTTCCTCGTACTTCTCTTTTATCTTTTTATTCTTCGTCTTCTTCTTCTTCATTTTTTTTAGTTTAGTTTGATTGGTATGTGATCTTAGCTTATTTTGTCTGTTGTTGGGTAATTAAGTTACTAAGAAAAGACAAAAAGATTGAAGGTTTGAGGTTCTTTTTTGTTGGTTATATGCAACTCCTCTTAGCTTCCTTGAGCTGAAGAAGGTATTGGGTTCGCTCAATAATCAATTTTTTAACGAAGAAATAATGATTTCTCTTTAAAGTTTTGATTTTTGTAAACCAGAAGGATATGGGTATGTTTTAGTTACTAGAAAGTTCAATTTTTGGGTTGAAGTTTCCATTTTTCGAGTATTTTCCTGCATTATTTTGTTTTGGTAATGAAATTTAAGTACTGGGTAGTTTTGAGTTTTATCTGCTATGGAGTAAATGGATAATATGTGGTCAGAGTGTAAGGTTAAATGGATTAGTATTTTGCTTTTATATGATGGCAAATAGATTACATTAATATGGATCGGTGGATTTTTTTTTTGTAATTTTCAGCTACTGGATTTTTTGTTCTTGTGCTTCATTGATGCTGTTTTCATTTATTATCTATCCCTATGAAGATTGAGCTTCTCCTGATCTTCTTTCTTTTGTTTAATTAATTCCTCAATAGTGAATATTGGCTGAGGTTTTTAAATCCAAATACCTTTTTATTTGGAAGAAATGAAATTCGAATACCTAACAGTTAGGCTTTAAAATTTAAACTCTTTTGATTTCCTACGATGCCTTGGTACAAATTTCAGAATCATTGCTTAATATTAATTTTCATTTTAACAGGTGACATGATGTTTTTAATTAGGGTCATGAACGCATTGAAAGTGTGGATGGTACAGTCATGTTTGCTATTATGATTTATGAATTAGTCTGATCCCTTCATTGCTAAGTGGGTGCTAGAAAGTTTCCCACTTCATTTGCCACCGCTGTTTCTACAATCGGAAGTTTTGGAAACCAGGATTGATAAATGGAAGAAATACAGTCTCATTCGGACAATTATAGGTCGTCGTCATCTTCAGCCAGTAGTCCTGCAAGTAGGGTGCCTTCAAGCAAGTTTTTCTATATGCAGAAACCTGGTTCTCTCAGACAACCTATCTCACTTGAGGATTCACCTGAGTGGGAAGATACAGATGCTGATGTCAGGGTGGAGGAAGGAGGTGACCGTATCAATGCTGCAACCATGCCAGTCTCCCCGTCTCTCTCAAAGCTTAATAGTGGATCCTTGCCATCACCATCGTTGCCTGAAGGTGCAGCCGTTGCGAGAAAATTTGCTGGTGCATCAGTTGTGTGGAAAGATTTGAATGTTACCATAAAGGGGAAAAGGAAATATTCTGATAAGGTTGTCAACAGTTCAAATGGTTATGCATTGCCTGGTACAATGACAGTGATCATGGGTCCTGCAAAATCTGGGAAGTCCACACTTCTGAGGGCTTTAGCAGGTC
The DNA here is from genome assembly GCA_038381775.1 of Adansonia rubrostipa. NCBI lineage: Eukaryota > Viridiplantae > Streptophyta > Magnoliopsida > Malvales > Malvaceae > Adansonia > Adansonia rubrostipa. Next base: position 14,375,200 of record JBBYHM010000026.1, read on the forward strand.
TTTTAGCATGACGCTTATATTGGCTATTTAGTGACCAATGAGTTTTTATGCTTTTCCCGTTTCATTTCAGAATAAGACTAAAATCCTGTTCCCTCTTGAATTTAGGAAGACTACATCCTTCTGCTAAAATGTATGGTGAAGTATTTGTAAATGGGATGAAAACGCACATGCCTTATGGTTCATATGTGAGTTTCAAATGATGAAACTTTTATATGTTACTTTTTTTTCTTCCTATGTTCTTATGCTGATACGGTGATTCTTTGCTGGTAAAAGTGTCTACTTTTTATCTCTCTCTCCTTTTATATATATATATATATATTTTTTGGGTGCAAACTGATGCCCATTCCCTTTTTTATTGGATTCGGTACTTTGCAATTTAATATGTCCAACTGACCTTAGAGAAGTTGAAATATACTTGAAATTGTCAACATGAGTCTCAGTGCAGTTTTGAATCATAGATTGTGGGAAAATCTCTGATGAGCAATCATCTTATGTAATACTTAGATTCTTGTGTCTTTCACTTGTCTCATTGTCAGAATCCCCTTAGGTCATCAATGATTTAATCTCATCCCAGTTAGGTTTTCATTTAGCAAGCATCATGATTTGGATTCTATGAACTCCCTTTTCTGAACTGATATTAGATTTTTGTTTTTTATACCTTTCCTAACTCCATTATTTTTGTCAAAACCATGAATTTTTCTAGTTGTGAAAGTGCAAGTTTTAAATCTTTGCCTTTTTAAGTAATTCTATTTTAGTTGAACAGAAATTGCAAGGAAGCATTCAGTTTCAAGGATATTATTATTATTTTTTTATTCTGAAACATCAAATCTGCAGGGATTTGTTGACAGGGAAACCACTCTAATTGGTTCACTCACAGTCCGAGAGTATCTATACTACTCAGCTTTGTTCCAACTTCCCGGTTTTTTCTGCCAGAAAAAGAGTGTGGTAGAGGAAGCCATCCATGCTATGTCCTTGGGTGACCACGCAAACAATCTGATTGGTGGTCACTGCTATATGAAAGGCCTTCCTAGTGGTGAACGAAGGCGTGCAAGTATTGCTCGGGAACTAGTGATGAGGCCAAATATCTTATTTCTAGACGAGCCGCTTTATCATCTTGACAGGTAGGTTATTTATTTTCCATAATTTAATTCTTAAAAGAATTATTTTTCTTGTTCCTTACGTCATGCTCTACAGCTCTGACTGTATGATTGGTGTGCTATCTACTTTCTGTAGAATCAAATGATTTATAGTTTTACAGCTAAATTTTAATTTTTGATTTTATTCAGCGTCTCTGCCCTTTTGATGATGGTAACACTGAAGAAACTTGCAAGTACAGGATGCACTCTCATTTTCACCATTTATCAGAGCAGTACAGAAGTGTTTGGTCTCTTTGATCGTATATGTCTGCTTTCAAATGGAAACACCCTGTTTTTTGGGGAAACATTAGCTTGCTTGCAGGTAAGTTATAGTATGAATATTATCATTTTTGCTACTCTTGTCTTTGTTTTGATTTCTCTTAATAGCAAGTTCGTCATGTAAGCATTATTAGATATGGGAGAAAAAAAAGTCTACTTAAGGATTTTGTTGTATGCATACTGTTTACTTGGTTCGTGTAACCTGGAGCAAGAAAGGAAGATAGTTCGTTTACAAAGATAGTCTTGCCTTCTGGTTATTCTAATTTATCACACTTTTGTTGATGAAGCACTTCTCAAATGCTGGATTCCCTTGTCCAATTATGCAAAGTCCTTCTGATCACTTTCTACGAGCCATAAATACAGATTTTGACAGGATCATTGCAATGTGCAAAAATTGGCAGGTATTGAATGACTCTCACTGTATATAGTAGTTGAAAGCCTCAATGGTACATAGAGAGAACAATCAAAACCACAAAAATAAGAGTAAGAAAAGAGTATAAAACATTTGACTCGAATCTCAAAAGCTGTTGGATCATGTTGGCTTGATGGCAAATTAAGAGGATTAAGGTGCTTTTCTAGTGGCATTATGTTATCTCATTTTCTAGCTATAGTATATTTGGTATTAAGCCCCATAAAACTACACCTTGTTCATCATTTTTGGCATGTCTTTTATGTCGCTTAAATTAGAAAAATAGTCCTTAGTGAGTTATGATCCTACCAAAGAGGGGTCTTCCCAATCTGAACTGTTTCTATGTTTTATTATTTTACCGATGAATGATGGCTTCTGGTTCTAGTCTTTAACGTGCAATTTGCGTAATTTGCTTTATATGAACTGGGGCATTGTGACAGGATGACAATGGGGACTTTTCATCTGTGAATATGGATACTGCTGTCGCAATTCGTACTCTTGAGGCAACATATAAATCATCAGCTGATGCTGCGGCAGTTGAAACTATGATACTGAGACTCACAGAGAAGGTACAATATGTATTTGTATTTGCGTTGAACCATTTATAATTTCTTGGCCTTTACTAATAGGACTATTGGAAGCCTATTTGCATGTATCATCGTGTATGGCTGGTTCTTATACTGGTTGGTTATTTGGGGCATTGTCTTAGATTTGCAACTAATGGTGCTGCCAGATCACCCAAATCTTTACTGGCTGATTTTACATTATAAAATAGTTTAATATACCTCAAGTGTACACATAAAGTTTAGAATATGAACAAAGGTTACTGGATAATGGAAGATGGCTGGCTGACATCTATATGTATTAAGCAATTTTCTCGCATGCTTCCTCAAGTCTTATGGTGGCTATAAGTCAGCTTTGTAATTTTTGTTTTCTTTTGTATCACTCTATAGGAAGGTCCACTTCTCAAAAGCAAAGGAAAGGCTAGCAATGCAACACAAATTGCAGTATTGACATGGAGATCATTATTAATTATGTCAAGAGAATGGAAATACTACTGGCTTCGTCTTATTCTTTATATGCTTCTTACATTGTGTATTGCAACGGTATTTTCAGGCTTGGGGCATTCTCTGTCCTCAGTTGTGGTGAGTAAAACCATTTGTGCATGAGTCAAATATCTTTGCTCTTATATTTTAGGTGAATTTGACTTTGTTCGACCTAAACTGGTTTTATAAATATCGGTAGCAATAAGATGCATGCACCTGTAGTTGTTATAGCTGCATCTTGTTTATTCTCTATAGAATATTTTTTCTGATTGATATGCTTGCTGCTTCTATAGATGGATTGTCACGCTTTTATGGTAAGTCTCCTCCTATGTTTTTGAGCTGCACAGGTCCACTTCGACTAGATTTCTTTTTGTGAATGTGGAATTTTCTCAAGTGTAAATAATTTTAAAAAATTATCTTTCGTATGGTCCCATTTTTTTTTTTTAAATATTCACCTTCTTCAGTTGATGAAGCGATAGTCCTGGAAGTGTATTTCATGGGGATGCTTACCCCAAATTACAGAAGGACCTTGTTGTAAAAAGCAAATAGAAAGTGTAGTTTGTTTTACTTGTATGCAATAGTTTATTATAATGATTCCTGCCTCTTGGATGTGTGGTCTAAGTTCTTGTTCTATCCCTCTTTCTGAAGTTGGACTTATTTCTTGAATTTGTAGCTCTGAAACTATAACTGTTCCACTCATGAAGCGTGGGTGTGTTTCTAACTTTATCTTTTCTCATTGCAGAAAAGAGTTGCAGCAATTTTTGTATTTGTATCATTTACTTCACTTTTAAGCATCGCTGGAGTGCCTGCACTGGTGAAAGAAATCAAGGTTATTCTACTTGTCTTTGGCACCATCTTTTTTTGGTTTTAAGTGTAATTGCCTTAGAAATTCTTGGCCATGCCAATAGCCTAGTGGCAGACACATCGTACCACCTAAAAGGCGGTCTCCAATCTGAATCCCCTCATCTTCCATCTTTGCAGTTTTCCAAATTTTGATTGATTGATTTTATGGTTTTCTCCCCAAATTGAAAAGTTGTATGATTGGATTGGACCCTTTCTTTCACCTTCATGCCCGAACTGTTTTTCTGTTTTGCAGATATATGCCACTGAGGAGTCAAACCAGCATTCTGGAGCTTTAGTCTTTTTGTTTGGGCAACTATTCTCCAGCATTCCGTTCCTATTCCTCACCTCCATATCATCAAGTCTCGTCTTCTATTTCTTAATAGGATTGCGAGATGAATTCAGCTTGCTGATGTACTTTGTGCTGAATTTCTTCATGTGCCTCTTAGTAAATGAAGGATTGATGCTGGCTGTTGCTTCTTTGTGGCAAAATATTTTCTGGAGTGTCTTAACACTTGTAACCATACATGTGAGTTTTCACTATGTAAAACAATTATTTCTTGCTACACCTTAAACTAGTTGTTCTCAATCTACATTTTTTACATCAATTTTATTTTGAATCTTTAGCTTTTACCTAGCCTTAGCTAATCTCATGATAAAAAATACATGATGTTTTCAGGTGGTAATGATGCTTGCAGCAGGCTATTTCAGAGTACGAAATGAGTTACCCGGACCTATCTGGACGTATCCATTGTCATACATTGCTTTCCACACTTATTCCATTCAGGTGTGTGAATTGTATAATATTAGTTCATGTGTTCCTTATCACGGACCACGTTGCTCAGCAACATGTTATTTTCTTCATATCAAACTGTAGTTGCTCATATTTAGTCTGTGCATGAATTTAAGAAGCCATTCCTAGCAATTTTATCTTTTCTGTGGATCTTTAATTTTGTTAACTACGTTTTTGGATGTAGGGGCTTTTGGAGAATGAATACCTAGGTACTAATTTCGCCGTTGGGCAGGTGAGGACCATATCAGGGTTTCAGGCACTCCATAGTGCTTATGATATCTCTCCTAGCAGTAATTCCAAGTGGGAGAACTTATTGGTATTGTTCCTTATGGCAGTTGCATATAGAATTCTTGTGTTTGTTTTGCTACATTTTCGTGTAAGGAAAAATGTATCCCTACATAGACTTTGCCAGTGTAATCGCAATTCAACAACCTGAGATGAATGCAAATGGTCCTATCGTTTTTTGTCGGCCATTCAAATTGTATTATCCTTTTCCTTTTAGGTTTGCTTGTCCAATCCAATGTTGTCGCTCGTAAATTAGCCTGTGCATGTGATACAGCAAAGGAGTGCCAAATTTTTTGATGCATCAGTCATTGGGAAGCCTAATGTTAAATACTCGTACAATTCCCAGATATTTCCTATGGCACATCTTCTTGTTTTTAAATTTTTATGCATGGAATAGAAGGTTAGTCCATTACATAACTTGGATTAATTTAGGTTAGCCTCCAGGGGAAGGGAAAAAAAAAAAAAAAAGCTTGCGCATGAAAATTTGGGATATTAGGGTTTCACCTAACACTGGAAAAAGCCAGCTTGATTGCAGACCCTTTAAAAACAATGCTCGCTGCATCAGATGCTCATAGTTGCGGATTGAATCTTTAATCTTGTTTAGTTTTCTTCTGAGCTCTTTGTAAGTACAGCATACAGACAGGGCGGTGTCACTTTGTAGCTCAAGTAAAAGAAAAGTTGACGTACTTCAATGAGTGATTGTCCGGCATTGCACTGAAAGAACTACAAATGTTTTTGCCTGCGATAGCAAAGAATGTGTTTTTGAGTTTTGAGTGCAAAGTGTACCTTAAATACTCTTGTTAGGAGGATTTGCATTCGGATTCATTAATTATTGCCTCTTTTCATCACAATAAGAGAAAAATACTATCAAGCTTTCATATATGATAAATCTATTAGTACGATTGGCATGCCACCAAGACTTTAAAGGCCTTTGATATATGAAATAAACGTCGCAATTTCCCATCAACAATAAAAAGTGATTGTAGTAAAAGAGGTAAAAAACCACTATTAATATAATGGAATTCAAGATACTCAAATACAACATAGGATATATATATGATGCGACAACTCACCAGCTCGAAGCCTCGCACCTTTAAACCTAAAACGAATATCGCTGAGTAAATTCTTGGTGAAACAAAACCAAGGTTAAACGCAATGACAACAAATACTACCTACCGACGCCAACAGAGGATATGAAATCCATCCAATGGCTTCAAACAATAACAAAGCCCCCGTTAGCTTACCCTCTGCTCCGTAGATATTAATCTTAACCATAAGTTCAGGTTAATACTAATTAATGCTTCTTCAATCGGACAATCCGGCTTTGTTCTTGAGATGTTCCTTGAAGTCCATTATGTCACCCTCCCACCGTGTAACAGCCTGATTTTCACACACCCAAATCTCCTCTGCTACCTGGTTTATGAGCCTGAAATCATGACTAACAAGTACCAAGCCACCATCCCACTCGTTCAATGCCTCGGCCAGTGAGTCAATTGTCTCAATATCCAAATGGTTAGTAGGCTCATCCAGCAGCAGCAAGTGGGGTTGCCTATATGCTAACCATGCAAAGATGACCCGGCTCCTTTGTCCGTCAGATAGATTCTTCATTGGCATCACTTGTGCTTTCCCAGACAATCCAAACTTCCCAATTGCAGCTCTCATCCTCTCTTCCTCATTTCCAGGGTATTCTTTGATCATATACTGGAGGGCAGACATCTCCAAGTCGAGTTTCTCAGCCAAGTGCTGGTGGAATTGTGCAATTCGTAGATGATTATGCCGTCGGACCATACCATCAATAGGAACCAAGTCCCCTGTCATCAGCTTTAACAGCGTACTCTTCCCTGCACCATTAGGTCCTACCAGTGCTATCCTTGAGTCCAAGTCTACCCCAAAGTCCAGGTTCTTGTAGATGAGATTATCAGGTGTATATCCAAATGTAACTTCCACAAACTGCAGTACCGGTGGAGGAAGTTTTCCAACATCAACAAATCGAAAGACCAGAACCTTGTCTCTCACTACCTTCTCTGTGAGTCCACCCCGCTCCATCTTTGCCAATGTCTTCTCTTTACTCTGGGCCTGCCGGGCTAGTTTGGCTGACCCATGACCAAAGCGAGCAATGTACTCCTTCATTGAAGCAATCTGTTCCTGCTCCCATTTGTACTGTTTCATCTGATTCTCTTCCAATTCAGAACGAGTTTGAACATACTGATCATAATTCCCAGTGTACAGCTTAATTTTTTTGTTTTGCATATGAATAATATTTGTACAGACACCATTCAGGAAATCCTGGGAATGTGATACCACAACAAGGATACGATCAAATTTCTTCAAATTTTCTTCCAACCAGACACAAGCTTCTAAATCTGTTTCAAATTAAGGCAATTGTATTTAGCGGCATAGTGAAAAGTTCTCCATGCTAAACAGCTTTCAGATGTGAAACAGGAAGAAAAAAAATCATATAAATAGTATAATCCCAGACTGATAATAAACAAAAATAGCTAATAAAGATCTACCTAAATGATTGGTGGGCTCATCAAGCAACAGAATGGTGGGATTCATGAATAAAGCCCGTGCCAACGCAATCCTCATTCTCCAGCCACCAGAGAAATCTCGGGTTTTCTTTTCCTGCATCTTCTTGTTGAAACCAAGACCAAATAAAATTTCAGCAGCACGTTTCTCAGCAGTTGAGGCATCAATGGCATCCAATCGCTCATAGATACGTTCAAGTTGCTCGCCACCACCATCATCCTAAGACAAAATTTGATATGTAAAGAAAGGTTACAAAGTATGTTTTCGAAGAAAACCCTCCAGCACGATTACAACACTTGTTTAGCTGAACAAACCTGTGCTGCCAAGGTTTCCGCTTCTTTCTCCAATTTCAATCTCTCCTCATCACAACTTATGACAGCCTGCAATGCAGACATGTCAGAAGCTTCAATCTCCCTTGTAAGATGATAGATATCCATGTGCTCTGGGATTGGAAGTTCACGCAATCCTATTGCAGTAAGCAGAGTGGATTTCCCACAACCATTTAATCCAAGCAAACCATAGCGTCTGCAAGATAACACAAATTAGATAGTGCTCTCATTAGATAACAGTCCCAAACGGGATTACCATGAATATTCCAGAGACATAAAAAACAAACCTGCCATAGTTAAGCTCCAATATTGAATCAACAATAAGATCGTGTCCATGGAAAGTGACTGATAAGGACTCTATCTGCAACAAAGAGAAAAAGCCAATTCACCATCAATAAACATTCAGATGCAATGGCCCATTTTTACACACATAAAGCTTCATTCCATTCCAAAGGGAATCCCTCATAGATACCTAAAATGTCAAGTAATTTGTCTATATTCATAAATGGAAAATCTCAGACTAATTACTCCTTTCAATATAGTTGGTGGAATGGTGGGGTTGCAAAAATTATTCCACACTAAGCTAGCAACAATAAGAGAAAACAACAAGCTTTACAAAGGCAATAAATCAAATTTCCCCTTTTTTTTTTTAATTTTCAACAAACAATTTAGCATAAAAAAGTAAAATAGAGAGTAAAATACTAACATCTGCAAAACACATATATACATAAAACGAATCAAATACCAACATGTTGATCAACAATCACTCGAAAATAAAAATACAATCACATTTAATCTCACAAAGGAAGAGTCTACTTACACGAATATCTCTCGAAAGAGGATGAGAGCATAGAACGCCGGTACAGGTCCGATCGGATATCTGGAGCGCACTAACTCCATCGGAAACCTTATCCACTCCATTCTCCGTGGCCGCAGCGGAAGCCGCCGCCTTTGACGACGCAGCAGCTGCAGCCGCCCTCCCTCCTCTCTTCGCAGCAGCAGCAGCCTTCTTCTGCGCTGCCTTCTTCTTGCTGGCGTCCGACACCATCTTCAATCCTAACCACCACAAACAGATCCACAGAGACAAAACTATCAATAAGTAAATAAATAAATAGAAGTTAAATCTTAAAAAAAAGTGTTCATATCACGATTAAGCGTTACCTGAGGGAAGATCGGAGAAGGTGAAAGGTGGATCTAGGGTTAGACGTACGGCGTGTTGATGCTACAGTGATGCTCGAGATAAACAAAGGGTTAAACTACTAAAAATAGGGTTATGATCCGAGGAGCTAATGGAAGAGGGAGTTTCCAAGTATTTATAAGGAATAGGGAAGGTGAGGGGACACGTGTACGGTGTATGATCTTCCGTATGCGAATCTAATTGTTAAAGGTGTGTGGTTAGGTTTCGATTAAGCAAAAGGCTATTCCAATCCAACGTCATCGTTTAAGGTTATCAATTCCAACACGTTGGTTTTTCTCTTGGGCTTTGGAGTTGACATGCCGGCCTGGCCCGTTTCTCCATTCTGTTTCACTGTGTCTCTGCTACTTTCTCTTTGGATTTTTCTTGGTTTGGGCTTCCTTTTTTGGTAAATTAAACTCTTTTTTTTCCTTTGGTTTTGCGTTTTGAGGTTAGTCTAATTTGAGGTGATATTCATTTCTCTGTTGGGAGAATTTGTTGGTTTACATATTTGTTAGAATGTAAAATGTTTGATCATTTGCCTCAGTGAAAATTTAACCTTGTTTTCTTTAACTTGTTTAACTGTCTAATTTTGTATTCCTGGTAAGCTGAGTAGTTTTTTTTTTTTTTTTATATCGGTGTTCTAAATTTTGAATCTTTGGTCATTGTGGGGTTATTAAATTGCTGCTGAAGGGAATATCAAAGTGGTATTTTTTTTTCTTTTTAATCTGGTAATCTTGAACTTGTATTTCTTTTTTGGTGGGGGGGGGGGTTTATTAAGATTCCTGCTGAATTAAGGTCTTTTCCTTTTTCGAAGTAAGATAGTTAACAGGAGGAAAATTCGGTGAAAATCTAAAGGGGCAGTAATGGAGAAAGAAGAGATTAAGTTTAGATGGAAACTAGATGTTCTAGTTTTCTCCTTTTTGTGTTGTTCATATTGTTCTGTCTTCTGCTATAGGTTTCGAAATAGTTCCATGTGTAGAGCATCAAAACCGTTATGGCGTTACTTAGGACAAGCATGCGCTTGTTTCTCCACACATTATCTTTCTTTCTGCAAAAAAACTACATAGAACCATCATCAAATTTTGCTCTTCATGATATTCTTGTTAATTGCTAGAATTATTGACATGTCATTGAGCTTCAAGAAGTTAATCGGGTTTTATCTTCAATAGGTGCTGCTTCTTCCTTGGATTTAGTTGGTTTCCTAAAATATCCATGACATGGTGGAAAGTTAAAAATTGTTTTTTCTGCTTATAGAGCATATTGAAATGCTTACATGGATTTCATATTCTCTCT
>JBBYHM010000026.1:14429492-14447400 GCA_038381775.1 Adansonia rubrostipa
TTCTTTTTCTATCAAAGGGAGCCTTAATCTTTTGATTAATGAGCAAATCTGTCCATTAAGATCTCAACAGCAAATAAGAAAATTGAATTTTAAGCCACTCTCGTGAGCTTTAACACATGAGCCTGCCCCATGCACAAGCTAATAGTTGTTCGCTTCAAGACAAATTTGTAAAAATAAAATAATATCAAATTTTCACATGCAATTTGCAAAAGAATAAATAAGGCAAAGGGACAAAATGGGCCGTTGCTTTATTAGACTTTGAGACCCAATGGCGAAAACCGTGTTACTTAACGGCGCCGTTTGGACCTTTTTCTTTAAAATTTTAAATAAAATAATGAAAAGTACATAATATAATATTATAATATGAACATTTTTATTCGTCATTTTAATTCTTCTAACGACAAAAAGAAACTAAATCCATTTCCACTTATATTATCAAAACCAACTTTATGTAAAATAAATAATTAAAAAATTTTGAAAATATGATTATAAATTTAGATAATTTTATTTTTACGATTGAAGAGTTATTCTATAAATTAAGCTTAACGCCCACCAAAGTAAGAGAAATAACTTTTACCTCAAGGGCAAAATATTTAACCATGAAATTAACAAAGGATGTTAAAGCATATTTCATAATATGTAAGATGTAAAACTAAGTAGGTCCAAAGGTAATAAGAAACTAACTTTGGACTAAAGAAATAAAAGAAACGGAATTCTCCAAGCAAAACTTTTCTCTAATTAGTACAAAACATAAAGCTCATTATTTAAGTTTCCAATAATTTACTTTATTATAGTAAATTATTATCATATACTAAAATTAAAATTAAAAGAACATTAAAAATTGTAAAGCACATTACATTGGCATAATAATTATGCAACCCAAACTTGGGTTAGACTTGGAGGGCTTTAGCTTTTGCATAACGACCGCTTGGGATTCCAAAGATCCAAAAACAATGATGTGATGTGAGATGGATTTGACGACCCACCTAAAGACTAAAGGGGGTAAAATCCAATTCCCCCGATAATATTTTATTTTTGTAATTAATTTTTTTCTTCTTTTTTATTTGGGCCAATGGGACCCCACAATGCTTAATCAAAAGAGTTGGCACCCATGATTTTTCCCACCCGACAGGTATTAGCCACTGGGACCCCACTTTGGTAGAACTTTGAACTTGATCATCCCTTATTCCAAAACTCCAAAATCTAGGTATTTATAGGTTTATTTCAATCTTTTGATGTAACCATCTCTTCCTTTTTAGTAAAATTGTAAAAAAAAAAAATTTTTTTTCTTTGGGAAATTTTGTTGGGGTACGGGTGTTGATACAATAATACACTATACTGTCAAATTGATTCGATTTGCAGAAAAAAAAAAAAAATCTATAGGTGATATGTTAAATCGTGGTTTTGTCATCAGATCTTTAAAATCAATCAATTACTAAAAATTTATTTTACTATTTTTTTTTCCGGGAACAAAATCTAGTGTCACATGCAAACAGCCTAGTATCAACAAAGATTTGGCAACTGGACTTGGTAGTTGAACCCAAACAGAACAACATAATCAGTATTTCGGTCGAGTCACTTCATTGTTAACTGAAGAGCTACGAGTTAAAAATGGAAAATACCCACACGGATTTATAGCCTATTTAAGACTTTTTATTTCATTGTTAATTAAGGTTTCATTTTTAATGAAAGTATTTTAAAAAATAAAATCTTCGATGTATCAAATCAGAATGCATCTTTATACTCATTTAAAAAGAATTAGATTTAAAAGAGGTTAAAAAATTTATAAATTATGCTTTACTTCTTGCATTACATTTATCTGAGTTTGGGTTTTTACTATTTGTTACTCAATAACTTGCACTCCAAAGTGATAGTCAAAAGAATACAAGCAACTTTTTTATTACTTAGATGACTAACAAAGTGATAGTCAAAGGAATAACGTATATTAACAAGTTTGATATATTTAACTTTTTGTAAAATTGATTTTTTTAACCGTCGTAAAAGAAATCCGTTAACTTCTTCAAAAAATAAAATATACCTGACCTTAGATAAGTTCATTATGATTTTATAGTCACTTTGATTTAGTGAAATGCACGTTTCTTTACTTCGCTTTCAACTATATTTATGTAAATTTAGTTACCACACCATAAATGGTGGTGAGTTGGCCATGTCTTCATTAAGCATTAAAAATATACATTTTTCAACATAATTATTAATTGTTAAAAAAAAAGTAATTATTGATTATGAAACTCAAATTTGGCCGACCAAAGATTTTGCAAAGCCAAAGCCTTAAGCCTCCACTAAATTGTCAATTTGATTGGATAAACCCATGTTTGTTTTCTTTCCATAATTTGGGTTTGTTAGGCAAGCAAATGGGGGATGCCTTAATTTGTACACTTGTTTAGGGTTCAAACTCATTTCTTAAACCACTTGTTTCTCACCTTAATTAGAATTGTGCTGTGTCTATGTTGCCAACCAGATCATGATTTAGGCACTACCAACAACAAAACGCGATAATGTGGGGGCCATGGTGTAAAAAATTGGGAGATGGGTCCCTCCAAAATTCCATATTTTTTATTATTATCTGTTAATTTTGTTGTACGAAAAATATTGGCTTAAAGCATGGTATTATATGTTGGTAAAGGTGATCCTATAATGATATATCTTGTCTCCACTTTGTGTTTTTGAGGATGGCTTTTTTTCTACAAATCCTAGAATGGAGCAACTGTGGAGGGATCTAGGGTTTATATAAGGGATCTTTAGCTATGCCTTTAAATTATTCGGTTTATTAAAAATAATAATGACAATTGTTATGACTATCATGATTATTATTAGCTCATAACAGAACACATGCCTTAGGCAAATGATACTTAATTTGGAAGATATTCACTGCAATGTTAAGGTAAATATTCGGAGGGGTTTCTTTTGCATAATGAATCATCACAACAATAACCTCCATTTTCAACTCTACTTGATTATATATCTTTAAAGCTAAAATCATCATCCGAAACCCACTAAACATTGTTGAGGTTCACATGAAATAAAATCCAAAAATGAAATCATACCAATGAAACAACTCGTGGTATTAGAACAATTCCAAAATTGAAGGTTTGAATTCGAACTCAATCATAATCTAAAAAGAAAATTTAAAAAGTTATTCGAGTTTAATCTAGTGATTGTTGTTTACCCTAGGAAGATTAAGATCATTGTTGGAAAGAGTGATTCAAACTCTTATTTAATCAACCTCTGCTGGTTCAAATGTATCCCAAAATGGTACAACTAAGAAGGTAAACTGCTAGGTCACATTAATCAATCAATTTCGAGTTACTTGTATATATAACATGGAGTCAATATATGAATTATACTATATATTTGCCATAATGCAGGTTAGAAGTTAAGCTATATCCAATGATTATCATATATATATATTTGTAATAAAAATGCAGATAAATAGGAAAATTAAGGGCAAAATCTGCAATTTCGGAGGCCAGAATAAAAGTAAAAAATTTATTACCAAAACCAACATACATCTTTCCCTGTCAAAGCAGGGGAAAAGAGGAGGCAAGGGTGGGATGAGTGAATTGTGCTGGTCTGATTCTTGATCAGATGCTTGAGTTTGCCGTTTCCTAGGGCAAGCCCACACACACACACACACACACACACACACATATATATATATATATATGCAGGTTGATTTTGATAAAGTTAAAAAAGACATAATTTCAATAATGCCCCCATTGATAATATCACACACCTTTAGATGGGACATAAAGCCAAGCTCGGCCCCCATTTTATTCCCTCTCCCTTCTCCCCATTTGGATATTACTCCCTTGGAACTTTTTCACTTAATTAAAAAAAAAAATTACTACTACTATAAACTACTCCATTACTAAGACTAAACCCTTGAAGATTAAATTAACCATTTTTAAGGGTTGTTTTTTTTTAGGTTGCAATTGAATGATTTAGGACTTTGTAGTCAACACGTGTCCCAAATTAAGAGAGGCATTGTAATTAATAATTTATAGAACTAATAATTGCTTAAACTTTGTTTCTATGGCAAAGGGTTTTGAATTTAGTCTAATGGAAGCCTTTAACTTTCCTACAACGAGGACTTTATTTTTCAAAATTGGGTCCATTAACTTTCTCGGGAAAATATTGGTGGGAAAGTTTGGTTACCAGCTCCTTTTTTAGACCAATGAAAAGATAAAACATTGACCCTCCCCACTATATGAACATGATTGAGAGACAATGACACACAAAGAAACAGATGTTTTGGTAGGGGAATTGTCTACATTGTAGGGTTCCAAAATCTAAATTGTAATCTATTCCCACAAAGAAAAAACGGCACATGCAAACATTCCTTAAGTCAAAAAACGAGTTTGTAAAATTGAATGTGTTTATTTGCATCATTTTTTCTTTTGTTTGTCAAAAAAGTCATGCTGATTTTCCTCTCCTAAATTTAACCAAAAAATAACTAAAAGAAAATCTTAAGACAATTTCCATTGGATGGAAATGGTTTGAATGACAAATAAAATCAAACACAATGCTTCAATTTTGGACCACATTGTAAAAAAAATCATTTTCAAATTTCATATTAGAGCCTTTTTTTAAATTAATTTTTATGATTTATCATTGAGTTTAGAATTTGCAAAAAGAAAAATATTGATTAGTGCCAATGAAAAGATAATATTTATAGAAAGAAAATGGAATTAATGTATCATTTTTCTCTTACATTCAATAAAAGTAATATATTTAATATTAAAAAATCCCTATTCATAGACATATGTTAATCTGATTCTTGAAGGTATGCAAGAAAGGACTTGGGAAAACGTTAATTTTTGCTAGCAAGTACCAACTCAAAGCGATAGGCCAAGGAATTTTTCCACCAACAAAAGAGAATAACAAAAACAAGACAATAGAGTCACATATAAAGGCAGATTATTTTATTCAGTGAAACCATATATTCTTAATACAAGCTCAATAAAACAAAAATCCTTTCCAATTTCCAAGTGAAAAAGGATGCTTTGCTTTGGTACCTAAAATTATTTTACTATGACTTTGTGCTAAAAATATATATAGAAACAACATATGATTGAAAACGTTGTCTTGTTCGAGATTCTTGGGCATTGACTGTTTAGACAGAGCCCTTTTCAATTGCCATATTATTGGAAAATATTGTCAAACAAAGGGCCATGGCATCTTAATTGGATTGCAAAATCCAGCTATATAAATTCAACACCTCTGACCGTAGGTTCATTTTAATAGTGTTTAAATATTTACAAGTGGCAAGCTTTCCGGATTAAACTATTTGAGTTTCATTAAAAAGATTGATTTTTATAGAATTCAAGATTTAATCTCATTAATTTAAGTAATTATTTTTAAAAAATGATATTTAATATTTAAATTTTAATATTTATAATTTTTTTAATCTATTTCACTTGTAGAGTTTATTTTTGCACTTGTTTTCTACCATAATGTATACGAAGTTGGAAAATCAAACTTTTGGTGAGAAAAAATGGGAAAATAAGAAGACAACACGGTTTCAATTTACTCAGCCAGGCAGCCTAAGCCAAGGAAAAATACTGCTATAATCATCGCTGTCTGGGGACAAAATTCTAGAAGAAAGTGCGGATGACAATTTGTAATATATATATATATATATATAAAATTATAAAACTTATGGTTAATATTCAAACAATTTAGTGTTAAAAGAGTAAATATTCTCAATAATAATTTTGAAATTAATAATTGAACCATAAAATGCTATATTTCATATTGCAAGGCTTAGTAGAACGCAAACCTAATGCTGCTGATTTTTCTTTCAAAACAAAAAAAATAATGCTACTGATTTTTCTCTGAAATCTTCAGTGAATGAAAAGAAAATGTATGTTAAAATATGTTCACAACTTTGCATTTTCTTCATCACAATTGTATTATTAACTTTTTTACTAGCAAGCCAAAACAGAGAATCTCCCTTTGGCTTGAAACTGATTCGTCAAATCAAGTTCCAAAAGAAAAGAGACAGGTAAACAAAAGAAGCATTTTTTTTGGGGGGGGGGGGGGTTTGAAGGTTGGTTCTTATATATTTTAAGGTAACATATTTTATTTGAATTTTCCTTGCCAAATTCATGTTTCAAGCTGGCTAAAAATGCAGAGGAACATACAAGTGGCCATAGGACCAAAAGGCTGGCTAGTGCTGGGGTTAAGGTTAAAAAACATAAAGATTCAGTAAAAAGAGAGAGAGAGAGAGACGACTGGTTTTGCCACTCCCGCGTTTGGCGCTGAGATATGATTTTTTCACGCTGGTTGGTGTTGGGTGCGTGGTTAAGATAAGAACCCATGGACTTAACTGATCAGTACGACACACTGACTGAAGTAAGAGTGACCAAATGCATAGGAAGAAACGAGAGGATTATTACTTATTAGAATTGGCCAATTTGCGCGGCTTTTGGCCTTTTGTGCTTTTGTCTAACCCCTGCTAGAAAATATATATATACATTTATATATATAAATAGTAGTTGCTGTTGATGTTGCTATTGCTGCCTCTGCTTATAAGACTCGGCAGAAACCACTCAAAAACCCCCCACCTTAATTTATCTTCTCTTTCTCTTCCTGTCTCTCATTCTCTTGCATTTGAACAGGGAAAAAAATCACTTTCAAGTTCAGTTTAGTTCAGTTCTTTACAGTGTTCCAACTCTGAGAGCATGGATACTCAGAGAGGTCCTCTCTTTAGCCTGGCTTACTTCTGTCAAGCGAAGGTAATAACACACATTTCTTGTTTCTTCTCTTGAGTGGCTTTAGAGCTTTATTTGGTTTAGTTTGAACTTTTCTTTGGCTTGATCATGCAAAATGGGGCCCTTTTTGCATCGAGTTTTGGGGCTAAGTTGTTAATTGGGTGTTTAATTGTTCTGATTATAATTTGTGCAGACAATGGAAGAGCTTAGGCAGTCTCTTTTTTATACTACTCTGGAACTGGAACAGACAAAATTGGCAGTTCAGGAGGAGCTGAGAAAGAGAGATGATCAATTAATTCAACTCAAAGTGCTGCTGAGCAAGGCAATGAGAGAGAGGGATGAAGCCCAGGAGAATCTGAAATGTCAAAGACTTCTCCTTGAGAAACTCCTGCTTCACCAACAGCAACAGCAACAACAGCAAGTTGCTCCTCTCTCTGGAGTTTCTAGCATTGAAGATGATCCCAGAAGAGGAGTTGACTCCAACAATGGCTTCTCATCATCTGATTGTGACGAAAGCATTGTTTCATCTCCTGTTCTTGACCCAATTCAACAACCCCAACTGCCACCAGCACCACCCCCACCTCAATCCATGCCACATGCAGCCATAGAACTTCTGCCTGAGAAGCCATTACCTGAAAAGGGGAAGCTTTTACAGGCAGTGACGAAAGCTGGTCCGCTCTTGCAAACCCTTCTTTTAGCTGGACCACTGCCTCAATGGAGACACCCACCACCACCACTTGAGTCCTTTGAGATCCCACCTGTGACCATTCCTTCACCACCACAACCGCCACCACCCCCACCCCCGCCACCACAACTCTTCCACCAAGAATCCTTGATCAGCATTAACGGCTGCAACACCCTAAACACCTGTGGTAAAGTTAACAGGAAAAGGGTTCTCTATGATGGCTCTGATTTTCCTACAGAGACCAAGTACCAAAGATTAGTTCTGCCTTGACTGCTACTCCAACAAGAGTAGTCTAAATAGTATTAATTCCATAAAATTTACCAATTTAAAACTTATAATAGGGTAGTGAGGGTGAAATTTTAGGCTGGGAATCAGCCTATCAGTATCAGGGTATGGTGACTGATCTACTAGCATTTTTGTACAGAGGTTTGGTTTAGAGAAGCAACTACCCAACTTCCTAGTTAACTCTTTGGACAGAGTCAGAGGGAGCTTTTGTTTCTTGGCATTTTGCCAATGTTTTTCGGTGAAGATTTTTTGTCCTTATTTCACCCTTTTGTATTTTTTTTTTTTTTAATTTTTCTTCATCTCTTCAAATTTGGTTTTTGCTTCATGATGTGAAAGGGTGCTTTGATTTCTCCAAAATTGCAGTGGCTGCCATGTAAAATTAGTAGCAGCATAACTTTAGCATTTTCTATGTAGTCTTTACGAAAGTTTGTTCTGCTTTGTTTAAGTGTGGGAGATGTTCGAGAATTGAGTGATTTACATTTAAAAATTAAAAAAAAAAAAAAGGATTTCTGAGGTAGGAAATTAGGAAAGGTTGTGGAGTTGTTGAAATGGGAAGATAGATGGGAGGGGTATGGCCAAGGTCCAACAACCAAACCAAGAATGGTCTAAGAGGCTTTCTAGCTTGTCGGATTAGTGGATCCCACAAATCAGAACCAGGATCTGCTACTGATGTACGATTGTATTTATATATATATATATATGTTTTGGTATGAGGGAGGGAAGTATGATTATTATTTATATATGTAAGTCGTCTAATCTTATGTTTCTCAAAATCAGTTTTTCCCTCTTCTCTATTTAATGGTAATATTAATATTACTAATATCCCTCAAAAGCTTCTTTTGTCTATCTGCTCCCACTTAACTTGTTTTCATCATAGAAATAAACTAAACTAAAGCAAAAATAATGCTGGGTTTTCCTTTTCCATGTGGATCTGGGAAACATCTTGCCGTTTGCCAATACTTTATTAAACGAAACAACAAAAAAAGCAATCAAGCTGCTACCAATCCTTAAAGATTAATATAAATGGCAATTTCATAGGAGTAATTAAAGTACTTGGGTTGAAGTTATTGTATCTTAGAAAGAAAGTTGATTCTGCTCGGCCTTAAAGTTCAAGATATGAGCCTCAAGCCCAATTAGCAAATGAAAAAGAAAAAGAAGAGGAAAAGAAGAATTCATCGGGTCCATTAAACTCCAGCGATTAACTGAATTTATATGTGATAGAAATTTCTTCGTCTTGTGCTCTAAATTCTCAATCATAATAAGATTGATAGTCAAATTAAACAACTTCGATCCTTCGCATCTTTGCATATTTTGTCAATACAAAAAAGGCAGAAATGAGAAAACAGCTACTATAAAGTCAAATTCACACTGACAAACTTGAAGGCAATGGATTGATTTAATTTGAGAAGCCAACCGAACGAGGCGCGAGGAACTTGTTAATTAAACCAGCTCAATTTCTCGATGGACCACTTCACCCAAGACAGAATTAGAGAAAATATATCCACATTACTGGAATGGAAGCAGACTTGCTTTTTATCTGTTGCATAATTGGCAAGGCCTAAACCAGGGGTCAAGCCCACTGTGCAAGTGAAGGAATCCGGATAATGACACCATTTCATTTGTTTACCAAAATGTTTTTAAAGTATAAAATTGGCTACAAATTTGAGGCCCAACATGTTGCTTGGCTAAGACAAGATTCAAAGGCTGTTAGGGAATTGGAAATATCGTGGTACTGAAGCAGCAAAGGAGCAGCCACGATTTTTGAAGGCAATTTCTATCAGAAAGGAAGAATTGCGGCATCCAACTCCTGTTTATGTAGACTTTGATTGAAGAGTTGGCAAAACCTGTTTTACAGGGAATTGTCCGGTCTACACTGTAGTGGCTTGGCAATGAACAAGTCAGCCATTTTTTTTTTTATATAATTTGACTGAAGACCGAATGCTACCTTCGAAGAGTAGCACCGTGATTTGACTGAAATTTTCTACTTCTAAGCTATGTCATCTAAACTATTCATCTTTTCTAAAATACGTGTTCCACTAATATTTAAATATATAAAGATATAGCTTTTAAATATAAAAAAAAATTAAGCATACCCTTCCACGTACCCCAAACATGGCCTACATGTTATTACAGCCAAGAGAAAACAAGAAAAGTTCTAGAACTTTTCTACCCAGTTAATTTTGCGTAAAGAGACTGATGACTACAGACTTTAACGATTCCCACTGACAAGGGCAATTTAGCTATAGGCAGACCAAAAAGACAGTCGACCATGTCTACCTCGGATGAATTGGTGGTTCCCTGCTAAAACATTTTTCACCGAAGAATATTCAATTAGAAAAGGAAAAGCATTTATAAGGCTAATACATATGAACATGATAAAAACAAAAATCCGAAGCAACAATAATCGACAAACACAAAAGCATTCCATGATTTCCAATAATACAGACAGCAATTTACATGAAAATTTTTACAGCTTTTAGCTTTAAGAAAATTGATTAACAAATTAACCCATATAGTAATAGGGTGTTTTTTTATTGCACCTGAGAAAAGGAATGTTCGTATTTGCATTCTATAAGTTTATAATTGTTAGAACTACAAGTCCCCTTCACATTTGAAACTAATGTTATTCACCTAACTGGGAGGAAAACAGTCAGATATGTTTCGGAATTACTCAATCATCCTTGCAATCATCTTCGTTATTAGTTTGATTGTGATTCTGAGCATTATACATCGCAGCAACCTGAAAATATTCAAGAAAAGTAATTAAGCAAAATGAAAATAAGTTACACACGTATATAGTTTCCCTTCCTTCCCTTAATAATGTAAATTTATTTCTATCTATTCATTTTTCCAGCATACGGACAGATCATGGACAAGCTCTAAATAGCACTACACATCTAGACTCATACGTGACAAATCCACTATAGTAATGTTTGTTCATAATAATGCGAATCAATTATCAGGCAACTCATTTGTTCTTCACATGCTCAGACGATGAAGCTTGCTCTGGGGTCTTATATTCTCGAAACTTGGAAATCAGCCAGACGTGACCTTCTACCAAGAATAGGGGGAATTAGATGAGTCATTTTCTATTTATAGAGAAAAGCTTTGAGAAAAACAACAGTTGCAGGATCCAAACTAATAAGTCACCCTCAGAACACAATACATAGGAAAAAGAAAAAAAAAGAAAGGGAAACATGAAATGGGAGTATTGAAGAAAAAAACAAAACTGCAAGGCTTCAACATGTGACAACTTTTTCCCACCCCATCTGGATAAACAATCCCAACTGCTGCACGGTGAACAGGGCTAATGGCCAAGTATGCTGCTTCGACCTCCCAACCCTGCAAGAAATTAAACAAATATTACATGACTAGCAAAGTAATCAGCATTATTGAACGCAAAGGGCTACGAACCAGACCTAGGACTTTATAACTACAGCTATTAGAACACTAAACTGAGATTTGAATTCATAATCCATTCAGGATCCAACAAATGGCTTGTAATTTTGTAGGACGCAACAATAATTATCTCCATGCAGTCCAAGGAACCATTTAAATGTTTGGATGTGACCAAAACAACTGATAAATTTTATGGAATATTCAGCAACCCAGACTTCAACGAACAGTGGCAAGTACAGAGAGTGAGAAGAGCATTTACGGCATTTGCTGTGAATTCAGTTAATAATACAATAAATGGATCCTCGAAGAAGAAAATTTACACATTGTGCGGTATCCCAACAGACTGCAGACATAGGCAGATAGAGTTCTGATCAAGATAACTGAGAAGTCATTGTCACTTTTTGTATCATATGACCTGTAAACGAATAGTGCACCCCATCATTGTGGAAAGTAGAGGCACATACTTCCCACCCACCCTAATATGGAAAAGGCTTGATAGTCTTCTAACTATAGCTGGGGCAAGCTCACAACCCAACCATTTCTTACCTGGCTATATTCACCACACAAGGTTGACTAAATAACATTGTCCACCTCAGAAACATAGACATCATAAGACATGCAACTAAGAAATTCACAAACACCCAGTGATACTTTTTGGAAGAAGTGTAATTTTACCTCACTACCCTCAAACCATACATCTGCTTTATCACCTCTGCATAGCGATAGTCTGACCGCAATCAACAAGAACATTAGAGTTTGTATGTTAATCATGAATTAATCCTATTTGGTCACAATTTCCTTCCAACAGAAGATAATATCAAGAGACAAACCTTTGGTTCAGGAATCACTTTAGAGCGGAGACTGGCAGAACATTCTTCAAGCTCTGATTCAGTAAATCCCGTAGCTATTGAGCATCGAAGGGAGAATGAAAATGAGGGGGGGACAGCAGATCGTCAACAGGAAAGACAAGCAATGTCTCGAACATTAGCAATTCAAATTTCACTAACCTGTTTTGGTATTCTTCATTGCTGCCGTCATAACATGCCAATAGAAAGGCAACGTAGAATTCTAAGGATAAACATTATTGCACCAATGATACATCAGGAATCAATTAAGGACAGAATCCCATAAGCACTAAGTTGAGAACCAAAACAAACAACATAGAGTAAAGTCTATGTAAGCTCTGGTCATCTGATACGTTAAATAAACAGAAATGGTTCTTACTAGTCAATTTCCCACGGCCATGGAAAGCAGCAATAGATACCACGTCTAATGTGTCTCCAATACTGAATGGAACAACAAGGAATATAAAGTTAAATATGAGCAAAATAGCACCTGACCATAATTTGCACAGATTAGTAAAGATAGCTCACAACTTACCTTTCCATGTAGTCTTTCAATCTTAGCGAGTTAAGTGACTTCTTTGATGGCTCATATGTAGCATCTCTATCCAACATTTTTATAATTAAACCCTCACAACTGAAAACTAAGACAAATTAGCATCATAGAAATCCAAAGTACTTTCTCTGATTTTGTTTCCAATAGTCATTATTGGGCTCATTCTAGCTACAAGCTAAAAAATTATGGAAGAATTTACCTTGAAGAAACAGCAGAATTAACGAATGCCCGTATTAAACTAAGATTAATTAGCATCATAAAAATCCAAAGTACATTGTGGGAAAAATAATTATTCCCTAATTTAATTTCCAACACTTATTGAGCTCATTTCAGCTACCTGCCAAATATTTCTGGAAGAATTACCTTGAAGAAACAGCAGAATTAGAGAATGCTTTATTAAATTAAGACTGATTAGCATCATAGCAATCCAAAGTACTTTGAGGGAAAAATAACTATTTCCGTTATTTTATTTCCAACACTCATTGGGCTCATTCTAGCTGCCTGCTAAAAATTACAGGAAGAATTACCTTGTGGAAACAGCAGAATTAAGGAATGCTTGTATTTCCTCAAGATCATTTGATGTTAAGGCTGTGAGCAAACTGTAAAAACCCAGCTTCTTCTTCAAATGAGTCATAAGGCCTCTGCAAAGGCCAAATGCAACAAGTCTCTTGTGAATTAAATAGGGAATATCATATGCAGTGAACAAGATGAACACTTAACTAAAATTCCAAGTCAATTACTTAACCATGCAGGCAAAGAGCCTCTCCTCTATGATTAACATAACATAAATCTTCATAGTTGATTTCTATTACTACTGATACTATTGACATTTTACATTTGATATAAAAAAATAATGATTGTAAGCTGGACATGAAAGAAGTACATTGTGGGGATACAATCACTTAATAAATCCTGATAAAAAATTAATTTTATTACCAAAAAGTCCAGAACAATGTTTCACAGTAAAAGACATACCTCTTTACAAGCTTTCAGTTGTACCTGAAGAAGTGCTTGCCCATCAAATACAGGATGTCAAAGGCGAATATGCACACTTCAACTTCGATGTCACTCCATACAACATTTTCCGAGCTCTTGTACTAAGGATATGCATAAATCAACTAAGAAAACATGTCATTAACAATATCAACTTAGGAAGGCTTGGACTGGGACTACTTCGGTACACATCTTCTGTAATACCCAAAAAGGAATCAGTTAATTATTAACCATGGCAAAATACAGCCATTTTTACAATATAAAAGGAGTACAAACATATCAGAAATTTGATAATACCTAAATGCTAGATAGTAAGCAAACAAACTCAAAATATAATTCCTCATTTGTTGGCATTTTATGCAGTAAACCATACAGAACAATCCAAGGTTGCATTGGTAAGGTTTGGTGCATGCATGGCTTGCTTCTATGTAGCATTTATATATTATTCTCGCATTTCTAATCTCCATGCTACACATTTAACTTTTTCAACTCTGTGCAACTTTAATGCCACAAACTTTTTACTCTTTGTTTGTACAAGATCTGTTTGATAGACGAAGATCAGCCAACTAATACATAACAAATGGCATTTTCGAAAACAAACAAATTTCTGCACAAAATAGAACCTAGCATTGCAAAAAAAATTGTAATGTAAAGGATGCAACATGTTACCTGAAAGAGTAAAATTTTCTTTTGAACCTGATCATAAGCAACAAGCTCACAGTCCACAACAAATAATTTTACAGAGGACTTCTTTAATCTATACAAGAACAAAAATTTTGTAACCAAACCAACATATGCGCAAGCAGTAGCCTGCTCTGCTTAAAAAAATAATGGCTGAAGCTCGTAAAAGGATCTAAAAGTTTGTAGCAGCCAGCAAGCACCTACGAGAGACTTTTAAGGGACTATAAATGTATTGCAAATTTGTGCCTAAAATATTTCTATCATCGAGCTCTTATGGGAATTCTTAGCATATAATCCCAATATCTAAGTTTTCACATATAACTGAACACAAGTCATGATGTTTTCATAGGACTTTCTCTATATAATTCTAGCAGGAAATGATGTTTTACAAAAGCAGGAACAGGGCTTGGGTTAGTAGACAGCAAGAAGGAAAACAGGAATCACTAGAAGTTAAAACTAATACATAACACAACCTTGACAATAAAAGAGGGAACAAATGCCTATAACTTATGACCGTTACTACAAGTTTTGACTACCAACATATATTGAACGGTCAAGCCAGGATATAAGATGAAGAAGCAGACCTAATGGTGACCGATATATATTAAGTGGATCTCAATTAACTGTAAATTTATCTGACATGCATTTTAAGAGAACTCCCCAAAGAGGAGTTTCGACCAACATGCTTTGTTTCACGGTGGGAGATGAAAAGTTTATTTAACACACACAAAATAAATAAATAGAGCAAATTAACAAAACAAGTCCCCATAGTAATAGAAGTCTACCTAGAAATTGTGGCAACAACTTCGGGAAACTTTCCAGTGTTCCGCTCAGCATTTTGCCTGTATATCTCAACTGAACCATTCTCCAAATAATGTATCTGCATCAGGCACGTGGATTTTTTATTTTTATTTTTTGGTTTTGTATAACATATTGCTAATAACAGAAACAAAAGAAATCAGAAGTAGCATACTAAATTCTCTTACCTGTGCACTCTCTCCATCATAATTATATTCACAAAAAAAGTCAATATCCTGGAATTTATTCACAATTTCAGCAAACCCGTTTGTTGCTTTTGCTAGCATATTTCCAAAAGGGTCACCCGGCATAACGCTACAATTCTTTGGAAGATTCCATATATCACCAATCA
Organism: Adansonia rubrostipa; assembly: GCA_038381775.1. Taxonomy (NCBI): domain Eukaryota; kingdom Viridiplantae; phylum Streptophyta; class Magnoliopsida; order Malvales; family Malvaceae; genus Adansonia; species Adansonia rubrostipa. The sequence continues at coordinate 14,444,818 of JBBYHM010000026.1, forward strand.
AAACAGCAGGAACTACTTTATTGTAGACTGGAAGAGCAGAAAAAACTTGTTTGACAATCTTAGCAGCCTGCATGAGACTTATCAAATGATTAGTACCAGTACATTAGTTAAAGATCAATATGGGAGAGCAAAAGGACATTCCTTGACATACAGTCACACAAAAAGTAAGCTATCAAGCAGGTTTAAGGTAAAAAGAACAATTTCTAAGCAATGAAAACCCAATTTTCAAATGTGAACCATTTACAGGCCTTCTTTCACCAGTCACTTTCCCTTGCCCGTTCACCATTATCAGTTTACAAAGGACTTTATTAGATGTTATCTGTAGATCTAGCAAGCCTCAACAAACAATTAGGTTACCTCCAACAACATCGATGGAATATCAGAGCACTACAAGCCGCCATATTCTAGGCACCAACAAAGGTTTCTCTTAGCTCTAAATTTGATGGCATGTCATTTCATTCACATATAAGGCTTTCCATGGCCTTGTAAATTTTTAAAACGTGCTTCTCGTGCATAAACTACAACTGCACTATGTATTAAGGTTACTGACCTCAGTGATGATTCAGGAAAAAAATACCATGCTGAAGTTCTACATTTATAAAATTTACTAACCTCTTCTAAATGAGCCTGAATGTTTGGGGGTGATTTAGAACGCTTTTCAGTATAGACAGCAGCATGTCCTCCAGCAGCCAACAGTGTCTGCTCTGAAAATCCAATCCGCAACTTCGTCTGCAAGAACCTAGGGAATCTTAAAATAAAGGAACAAATATAAAATAGTACCATATTGATTTCCTGGTTAAAACCTGAAGCAGACGACTCAAATATTGAGGTTCACAGTCAGTTGCAGCAACTAGAAGTGCCTTGATACGATTCTTTTTCTTCTCCTTACTATCCTTTCCAGATTCCTATTAAAAAAAAGAAGGGTGGTAAGGGGACGGGATCAACAAGATTAAGCATACCTGGTGTTGTTGTATAACAAGGGCCTTAACGCCAGACAATAAAAGGGCCTCAAACCCTTTTGGACAAGATAACAAGTTAAATGCAAAAAAAAAAAAAAAAAAGCCAACCTGATTGAAGTTCCTTTTAATTTCTATCTTTTAATTTTATTCATTAACTGTAACTTTAATGGTATAAAAGGGGACAATATCAAACTCTATATTTCTCAACGTTTTGATTATTCAACAACAAATATGGGACAATGAGTAAATCACAGCATATTGGCCAACAAAAGAAAAAGAAAATTTTGCATATTTTGTAAAATAAACTGAACCCATCTTTAGAGTTTATTATCAACATTAGATCTTAGGCTTATTTTATATCAATACAAAGACACATACTGAAACACGCACATATACACAACGAGCCCTATTTTACTAAGGCAATCGCTTTTTTTGATCTCCCTGTGCCTCAGGCATTATAATGGTTATACCGCCTATCCCTGCACCCTTGACAATACTGAGCAAATGATATTCACTATAAAACTCTTCCAACTAATGGATTCTCTTCGCTACATATTAGGCCAGACTGTAATGCAAAACGCCCTAAGAATTATACACGATAGGAATATCGGAAATAGTTTACACTACTTGTCCATGTCCTGGATATACCAACTACTAAGTAAATACATATGTTAGCACAAGCAATGTAAAATGTCCACAGTTACGTCAGAATGAATCCACATTAAATGAAGATGGGTACATGAAGCATTCATCAATTATAAAGCAACTAAACAGCCATTTCAGCCGTGGACGTCAATATCAAATTAAGATTCTATTCATTGGAAAAAAAAATACATCCCACTGTATAAAAATAACTCAAGTTGTGGGAGAAGATGGTGACCCTTAGCCATTAGCCGAAAAGTGTCAAACCCTTTGACAACAGTTAATGGATCAGATTACGCATCAGCGATTGAGATGAACGCAACAAGGCCCAAGTCTCCTTTATCCTGTCAAAAAGTAAATGAATTCAGTTATATGCAAAAATTATCTATTAATAAGTTTTAATCAAAACCGAAATTAAAGATTAATAAAAAAAAATTATATACCTTGTACTGACTCTTAACCTGTGATTCAGTCCTCCCACAAGCCTCCGCGAGGGCCTTGATAACCGATGCATCTCCGATTCCCAGCTGTAATCCCTCATGCGCCGGAGCAACCTTGTTCGCTGCCAAGTAAACCGTGGCCACCAAATCATCCGGTGTAGTATCAATAACAGTCCTAAACATATTACAAACAACATCGCTTATCACAATCCGATCAGTCTCATTCGATATTAAATCAAACGCCAAACACAAATGGCACCCTCTCTCCTTTCTCCCAACAGGCCAACATTTTTGAATCAAAATCCGCCGGCTTAGTCTTCATTAACCCAATTTTCCCCTTCAGTTCAGCACTTGAATCCGGGGGTTTCTGCGTCTCATCCAAATTGGGTTTTGGGGGTGTTATGACCCGCATATGGCGACGACCAAAACAACACATGACGACCGCCGAGTCTCACCCGCCAAGTTTCACCCGCCAGTCACAATTTCAAATGTCGATCGCCAAGTCTCACCTGACAATGATTTGACTCACCAACAACCACAAT
>JBBYHM010000026.1:14447500-14459146 GCA_038381775.1 Adansonia rubrostipa
TAAAATTTCCATTTCTGTATCTTTCAACACCCGTATAATAACTTAACCATCGGAGTGGGTCCCCGGAGTATCAACTCCGGCATCCTTTTGACCTTTCTGTGTTGCAGGATCCTGACCAACTTCCGCTACCAGCAAAGAAGACAACAACAGGGGGATCTTTAATGGGCTTTGCAAGTCCATTACTAGCATTTTCTTGGTCGGTCTTGACCTCGGTGCAATCGAGGGCTTTGGGTCGGCGACGGTGGGGAGTTAAGGGATTTGCGTTTCTTGGTATAAGAAGAAGATGAAGGGTTCTTCTTAGCGGCTAAACGGCGAGCGTTGGTCATTAGAGCACCGAAGCTGGAGGGGCGTGAAGACATGATAGAGTAAGGGTTTAAGGATGACAAAGAGAGGGGTTTGGGGCGAAAGAAAGAGGGTTTAGAAGGACGGAAAGCGAAGGTTGAGAGGACGAGAAAGACAAGTATAGAAAAAGGAGATGGCATGGGCGAAATACTAGCATTGAATTCGAAGGAAACGAAAATAACGAACAAAACAAACGGGGAGGGAAAAAGAAGAGTTCTGCGAAAGCTTCAAAGATAAGTAGAGAAATGGCGGGAACAATAGCGATTGGTTGGGAACTGGACTTTATTTTTTTCTTTTATATATATTTTTGCAGTGCCATTTGTTAATTTTATGAGTCGGAATTGTTATTTTTTTTTAATAGCGAAGTTATTCTATTTGAGAATTTTTACATTTAATTAGTGCAATTAATAGAATAGCATTTTTTTTAAGTATATTTTAAAAAATAAAATATATAATAATTTTTTAATTTTACTTATAAAATTTATAAAGAAAAAACAAATTTTTTTAAATATATTTATAAAATACGCATCACAAGGTTAATTTTTCTGTGAATTTTATAAGTGGATAAAATATTCTCTTTTTTAAAATATGAGAATAAAAATCCTTATGGGGCAAAATGGTACTTTTTTTTTTTTCTCTAAAAGAGATACTTCGAGTTGAAGACACGTCATTTGATATAATGACAAAATTTTGGTTTAAAAGTGCAAGTAACTTATTTGAAAAATAGTTTTGAGTTTAGGAATTAAATATATTCTCATATATCTCTTTTAGTAATTAAAATAAACTTTTACAAAAAAATGGTGATATATTTTTCATTGTCAATAGATTTGGTGTTTTATCAATTACATTGATGAGCTAAGAGAAGAAGTCAAAACCAAGTTGTTTTCTAACCTGTAAGTAGATCATAAGTTTATACAATATTATATAATTTTTAACGCTCATCATCAGAAAGTCCTTTTTTTTTTTCTTTTAAATATTTCTAACTCATTCCTGTTTTATAGCAATTCACATGTGATTAGTTTGGTCATAAAAAATACCATTAATTAATTAATTATCAACTTTGTTCTAAGGAAAATAAATACCCTCATTTCATATTCCACGATTAAAGAAGTACTTAATTGATGAGAAGAAAAATATTCAGAATTGATGACATTATAGAATTACTTACTGATAAAATAATACTAAGTACTTAATTTCTTTATCATTTTATTTAAGAGTCCATTTTATTTTGTTAATAATCACCTGATTATGAAATTGAGTATTGTTTTTTTAATTTTAATAATCAGTTTCCATCATTTGATAACTAATTACAAAAGAAAAAAAAGTCAACTCCTTGTGGGGGGTGGTTACATTGAGGTGCCATTTTGTTATTGAAAGTTCCGAGGGTTATAGGAAAAAAATGTTAAACTAATGTTAAGTTATATTAATTAAGATGACATATATAAATATGTATAATTAATGAATTTAAAATTTTGTTTAATTGATTTTATAGAATTAGTTTTTATTTTATTTTTTTGACTTTTCAAAGATAAAAAATAAATAATCATTGACTAATGTTTACAAAAAATAATTAAATTAATCATAAAAGAAATTAAATATTATATTCTTTAATTTTGGCTCCGGTTAACTTTGTTCATAGATGCTAGTAAATGATGATTTAAATACCATTACAGGATTTTTTTTTTTTTTTTTACATTTAATACATGGATCTTATTGAATCCAAAAAATAATATATTGATTATGCTTTTCATTAAATATCATTTTATACTAATTAACATTCTCCTTTAATATTTATCTACAGATAAAATTTACAAAATTTTTGGCGTTTATTTGTTTTGTTGGACCATAAAAATTTAGTGATTTACTATTGGTAATATTAGTGATTGTCGCTGGTTTACCATAAGCATGTGGAATAAAAACTAAACTAAAATATTAAACATCGGTCACTTCACCGAGAAATAAAACTTTTAAAGTCATCATTGTACATTTTAAAGTCAATACAGTGAAAAAAAAAAAGGTGTGTTTTTTTTTTTTTGTGTGCATTAAATTAATTATTCTAAAAAAAAAACATGTTTAATTTGACCTAAACTAAACATCATCAAATCACCGGTCAAATGTCTAATCTCTAATCTCATCTGCTACTTTTGAAAGGTAAAATAACAAAAGCCAAAATCTAGGCCAAGATAAACCGCCGGTAAAACAAAAGAAAAGAAGACGTCTTTCAAAAGACTCTAAAGCGGCCATGCGGAAAAACTCGGTTCATTACATATTTTATTATAATATAATTATATTTAAAAAGTAATTTTAATATAATTATATATTTATATAATATTAAAATTATATTTTTAATTACATATTTATATTATATTTTTTATAAATTATCCTAAACAATTATTTATATTATATATTAAATTTTAATTATTTTAATTAATGACTGTCAGAATTTTTACCTTCTCTTCCTTCTGCGGACTCCTTTGTCTTTTATTTTCTCCCCAACCAGTCACTCGCATCCAAAACAGTAATTTTTGACATTAATTTCCAGCACTCTCTTCCGTCGCTTTCCCTACGTAAAAAATAGAAAGAAAAACAGTTTCCCTCTGATCCTCATTTTAACAAAATCAACTGGCCTTTTCTTTCTCCGTAACTTACATTCTCTTTTCTCTTCCGTTTTCAGTTGTGAACTGTTTGTTTTCTCTCTTCCATTGTTTTTTTTTCTTTGGAAGCTTCTTCACAGATCTGATTTACTTCATAAAGGAACAAGGCTACATGATTTTCAATTGAGTCACAGATTTTTTTTTTTTAGCTGTTTGGTTAGGGCTTTAAACCGATGTTTGGATCGGAAATGGAGACGAGAATGAAGAAATATAGACAAGTGAGTCCTGAGAGAGCTAAAGTTTGGACCGAGAAATCGCCCAAGTACTATCAGCATAACCGGAAAGTTCCAGTTGTTTATTATCTCTGTAGAAATCGCCAGCTTGAACATCCTCATTTCATCGAAGTTCCTCTCTCTTCTGCTGACGGCCTTTACTTGAGAGGTAATTATTGATTAGACTTTCCAATTTTGTTCATTAATCCATTTTTTTTTCTTGATTGATCGAAATTCCTCTCTCCTATCCTGATGGCCTTCTCTTGGGAGGTAATTATTGATTAGTCTTTCCAAATTTTGGTTCATTAATCTTTTTTTCTTGATTGAATCTTTTAGAAAATTTTGTGTTGTGTAGATGTCATTGAGAGGCTTAATATTCTTAGAGGCAGAGGAATGGCTTCCTTATATTCTTGGTCTTGCAGGAGGTAAAAAAAAAAAAAAAATGAAACAAGTTACTTCATTTTCCGTTTCGCTTAACATAACTTCTAAGTGCTGTTTGGTTGCTGAGAAACCACTGGAAATTTGTTTTCTTTGTTTTCTCCCAAAGTAAATGAACCGAACATAGAGCTTTATTATTATTATTTGGTTCCTTAATTTTCGGAGTATTAATTATTGCAGGAGCTACAGGAATGGATTTGTTTGGCATGATCTTTCTGAAGACGATTTAATTCTTCCCGCCCATGGCAATGAATACGTTCTCAAAGGCTCCGAATTATTTGAAGAATCTAGCTCAGGTTAATTATTATTATTATTATGTAGTTGATTTCATAGGGAGAAAAATGAAAAAGAAGGAAATATTGGGCTACTGCTAAAGTTTAGTGCTGGTGAATTTTTTGTGTTCAGATCGATTTAGTCCTGCTGCGAATAGCATTAGATTGCAAAATCTGAAGCAGTTACCTGAACCACCGTCTTCCTCTAGAAGCCAAGATGATTCTTCACCGTCTTCAAGTTCGAATGGAAATAAAACAAAGCATTCTCAGGATGATGAACTCTCTTCTCCAGTTAATCGTCCGACTCCTGGCTCCTCTGGTGCGTCACCAGATTCTAGATATGGAAAGAATTCTTCCTGGGGTTGTTCACTTAGCTTGACTGAGTATAAGGTTTATAACAGTGATGGGTTAGCAGATGCTTCCACACAGACTGAGGAAAACACAGGTCGACTGAAGACACGAGAAACTTGTACAAGGGGTGTTTCAACTGATGATGGACACGAAAGCAATGCTAATTTCCAAAACCAGGTCCCTAATGTGAAAGATAATTCTGAGGTATGCAGGAATTCAGTTTCTCCTCCGTCCACTTCTAGTGCATCATCTTCAGGAGGGAAAACTGAAACGTTGGAATCTCTAATTCGAGCTGATGCAACTAAAATCAATAGTTTTAGGATCCTTGAAGAGGAAGAAATTCGAATGCCAACCAATGCAAGGCTCAAGGCAACAAGCATGTTGATGCAGTTGATCTCATGTGGGTCGATAGCTGTGAAAGACCATAGTTTTGGTCTTGTTCCAACCTATAGACCTAGGTTTTCACATTCAAAATTTTCATCGCCATTGTTCTCTACATCAATCATGTTGGGAGAGCTTGATTGCTTATCAGAGAATCCAAAACTGATGGGCTTGAGATTGGAAGACAAACAATATTTCAGTGGTAGCTTAACTGAGACAAAAATACTCAAAGAAGGAGATGGACATACCACTCTGAAACGTTCTTCTTCTTACAATGCTGATAGGCAAGTTTGTTTTTGAATCTTTTTCTTATTGGATTGTTTGCATAACCTTGGCATTAAACAAATAAACTATCTTCATACTAATTAGCAAAGCATTTTAACTGTTGAATGCGCAGATTACATTCTTTATCATTTGTTGCATAGCAGAGAATTCTAAAATGTGTTCATAGTTCGTTGCACTTGCGACCTCACCAGTCCCAGAGTAGGGGAATGGGAACATAGTTAAAAATAACTATGAGCTTGGCACAATCAAATCAGCCCAATTGCTTAAGATTAGATCTTTTATATCGGAGAGTCTAGCATGCATATGAGTGTGGCAAAGCCCATTCATTAACTTTTTTTTCCTTTTTTGCTTTTTAGTTATGTAGAGATATTTCTCATGGCAACATGATGCTTCTTTCTGTTCTATATAGGAATATGGTATGCCTCATGTATAGATAGCTTCCTTTATGCGGTATTTGAAAGCGTAATGAATCTTCTAGGTAATACTTGCATATTCATCGACATTGAAAGCATTTCTTGGTGGAGGGCATGATGATGGTTAGAGTAGGGCCTGTTAAAATGCAGTGTGTTTTTTTTATTTTATTTTTCGTATTAATCAGTATAATGTAGCTTCCGCTGCATTTCTTTTGTATCTCATACTAAGCCTATGAAACTAAGTGGAATTGCAGGACTTGTAAGGAGCTGGATTCAGCTGAAGAGAAAGAAGAGTTGAATTCGGGACGTACAAAATGCATCCCCCGCTCTATTAAGGCTTCACTAATCAAGCAACCAAGAAGTGAGTCTATGAGATCCCCTATTTCTGAAAAGCCAAGAAACTCCTCTGATGGGATTGATAACTCGTGCTCTGTATTGAGTAGCGTAGCCAATGGTGGCAGTAGAAGAATCACAGAGCCCATTTCTAGTAAAAAGCAATCAAAAGTTCTGGATTCATTCAAAGAAGAGGACAATGTGATCAAAATTGAAGAAAGTTAAGTGCAAACTCCTCCAGTGGCACTTTCAAGATAGATGAACAGAATTATTTTTACGTATGATATTTTATTGTTTCGTTGTTGTTAACAAAATTGGTGTGATTTCCGTTAACAGGCTTGCTTCAGGAGCTCGGGTTATAATCCAATCTAAGGCGCATTGTGATACCATTGTTGGTTGCTCCTAGGGAAGCACGTTAAAGGGTGAGGTCAGGCACATGGTTTGAATTTTCGGAAAGCTTGTTCTATTTTTTTTTAAAAAAAAAAACTTGTTTTTCAAATTTGGTTTGAATTTCAAATGATGGTTAGATATATTGGCCGGTTCAATGTGATGATTATGTAATTTGGAAAGCCAACAAAAGGGGAAAAAGGGGAAGGCAAATCTCACTCCTGAGGCTTGGAGATGGAGTAAATTTTTTATTCAGCTTTCTTATACTATGAGATTGTGCTTTAAATGTAACTACAGTTGCAACATCATCCTTTTTTCAGTCTTTTTGTTTAACCCTCGAAACTGTTTGATATCTGCGTGTTGCTTCAAATGGATGCTAATACGGCAATCTTCCGATAGCTTTTATGGTGCGGCAATGCATGGCTCAAATTCCAGCTTCTTGCGTCTTTGTTAGTTGTTACTTCGCCTGCCGTGCCGATGCGGTTGGATGTCGTTGTCGTTTTGCATTGCAATCTTAAATAAGTCAAAGTGCCGTGCCTTAAGTGTTTAGATCAGAAGAGTAGATTTTTCTTATTTAACAATCTAACAATTGGCAATGCAAACTAGGATTACTGTATTCGTGGGACCACTTAACTTTTAACTACTGTAATTAATTTCAAAAATTTTTAAATGTGAATATAAGATATTAAATTGTATTTGATTGATAGCTTAAATGAAAAAATAAATATAAAATAAACTCTTTAATTAGACTTGCTGGCTGCTGACAAATGTCATGATCCAGTAAGAAAAACATCGGTGGATGAAAATGTTCCACTCTTGTAAGGAGGCTTATCGCAGTTGGGAGACAGACAATACAAGCACGGTAACGTGACACTATGTTCAAATTTGTTTAAAGAACAAAGAATCAATAGCAAGGAAAAAAAGGGAATTCAGACATTTTGTTTAATCTTTTTTTTTTAATTTAAAATCCGACAAATTGGATTCTGTTCAGAAAAAGAGCGATCGGAGGTTAGCACTGTTGAGTTGGTCTAAACTTATTTAATTAATTTAATTGATAAAATTTAATTAATTTAATTTGATTAAATTGATTTAACAATTATATCAATTTTTATATCAATTTAATAAATTAATTCGATCAGTTATAAGTTAATAAAATTATTAATCAAATTAATTGCTTAATTGAATTAATTGAATATTCAATATTTATATATTTATATATATTAATAATTTAATTAAATTTATATCAAAATTAAATATACAACTCATTAACTTAAAATTTAATAAATTAATTTAATCAAATTAACTTATTAAATTAGCTGAAATTTTATTTATTTAATTAATTTAATTATAATAAAAATTTTAATTAATTTTAAATAAAAGTAAATAATTTAATTTTAAATTTTTTGATCGAATGACTTTACTCAAGGCAACGAAGCATGGGCTGCCGCCAAAAATCTAAATTCACGTGCCAAGGCAAAATTTAATGTAGTGTGCACGAAGATTAACTTAATTTCATAGGGAGAGACAGACAGGAAAGAAAAAAGAGGTGAAGGTGGGGGTGGGTGGCCATTAATGAGTTGTCTCAAAAGCACGCTAAGCTTTTCCTTCTGCATCTTCTGCTTCCAGATGTTGTAGCTATTCTTAGCTACTTTTTTCTCTTTGCTTTTGATAGGACCGAGGGAGGAAAGCTTTGGGGACTGAGATTATCCGCCTCTTTTTGGTTGAATCAGATAATTAATCAAATAATAATAATGTGTATGCTTTACTCAGAGCCCTAAAAGACAAATACATAGCGTAGACTTTAGTATTTCTACAGGGTCTTAATAATGCTCACATCGCATTATTATTATTATTATTATTGATTTAGTAATGCTACAACTACTATAATGATCCAATTATTATACTTGCTGGAATATATGTAGGTCTCGGACTTGAAATTATTTGGAGGAACCCCCACCCCAACCTCGCATTTAAAGTCATAAAACCTACTTTTATAAGCCAATTACACTTGCTGAAAAAATAGCAGCATAGGATGTGAAGCAAGTGACTTAGTTTTGGAAAAACTTGTAAAAATGGCATTGGTCCTTTGTGGGCTAAGTCCAACTCACAATTCTCTCTATTACTGAACAACCTAATCAACAAATTCCTTAAATATAATAATAAATAATAATACTATTACACTTGATAAATAAATGCTCAATACCAGGGAAGGGAAGGATTTAGAACTCTAGATGTGGCCAGTGGGCAGGCGCAGGGACGGGGATACGAGTTAAAATGTCTCCGACCTGATGACGGTAATCATTAATGCTTGGTGGAAATTATCTGACAAAGTAAATTATGAAACCCTAATAAAAAATAAGGAACAAAAAACTCCACCTAGAGGACAAGGCAGTTCATAGCTATGAAAACATACAATTTTCACTAATAAAAGCTGTGCCTGTTGTTAGTCGTGTGCGTTTCTATTGGCTCGATGGTGTAAGAGAATATGTGTTACTTTCTTTCCTCAGTTTTACGTTGTTTATTTCGTTTAATAAGTTGGAAGCTGAGTTGCGCTGAGGGGCGCCTGGCTGCCAAACCTAGGGTTCTGTTCTTTTACGTGTTCCAGTAAGAAATGAAATAGGGACAACAACTATCAATGCTCTGCACTGATCTGATTTGATCTCGGCCGGTCAAGCATTATTATTGTAAAAGCATGCTCCCTCTTTGAATCTGTCGATATAAAGCATTATTATATTATCATTACAAAAAACAAAGAAATAAAAAATCTTTGGTTTCCTTTTTCCTTTGACTAAAGCGTTGAAGGATTACTATTTCAAAATTTGTTTACGGTCATATTGGAAAGTTTTAGCTGGCATTATTATTACTATTATTCCCTTACTTTTTATGCAACTTTTGCCCCAGAATTCTTTGCCTGCTAATTATTCGTTTTTGCTAGGAAAGGGTTTTTTTTTTTTTTTTCCTACCAAAAGATATTAACCTACCAGTCTAGTGGACAAGATTTTCTCCCATACCCAAAGTATTCATTAGTTTTATGCTATTTCTACTACTATAATAAAAGGTTTAAAATTTTAAACTATAATTGTGATGGCTGAGAAAATGATATCATAATCTTCCGTATAATAATTCAAGAATAATGCCTTTTTTTACCCCAAAAAAAGAAGGTAACGGTCCATGTGTTCATACTAAACCAAAACCATGTGAATTCGTGGAAAGTAAAATTTTGATGATGAATATTGATAGCCAAGGGCTATGCCAACTTAAAACCGGATCGCTGAATTCTCTGCACCTATACCCCAACCAATATTGACCCAAAACAGAAAAGTTAGCCTTAAACTACTTTTACTTCAACAACTGTTCAAATCCAATCCAATAGGTTTTATATCTAAAATTAGACTGTTTTGGACCATTCCATCTGAGGCACTTTTTTGTTGGGCTTTTACATGGTTTCCTCTTCTAGGCACTCAATGTGTCTAAGGTGGTCGATCACTGTGGGCTATGCCAGTAATTTGATGAAGCCCAAGCATCTTCCCTTTTCTAACAACAAAACCAAACCAATAAAGCAGAAGGCTACAAACTTAAGGTTAGTTTTGTAATATCATTCGACCAGCCGTAGTAGAAATTAGGGCTTCAAGTTTGAATCCCTCATATATCTCCGCGGCTTCCCCTATATAAATGCCCCAGTCCTCCATCGCCTCCCACCTGGGATCTTCCTCTCTTACTCTCTCTGCTTGATTTTTTGAAGAAGTTAGGAGCTAGGGTTTGAGATTTATTCAAACAAAACAAAAGATGAAACCTTTATTATTAATTTTTTTTAGCAGATCTTTGTGTTAGGAAAGTTTTGAAGAAGCTTCACTATCTGGTCAGTGTGGATAGAATCCGTTCCCACATGACTCGTTCCCTTGAAGCGAGATTCATTGTGTTGCTTTTATTCATATCTCTCCCTAAAATCTTTTTCTCTTTGGTTTTTTGGGAGAACACTTGGGCAACTATATTTTCAATCTCTTTTTTTTTTTAATAAATAAAAAAAAAAGAAAGGTTAAAGGGAGTGTTTTAATTTTGAAGAACGGTGATGAGTTATAACAGACCTGTAATGAATTGCGAATATGATCGCAGATCTTTATGAACATCTAAGGGACTGAGTTCTATCATGATTAAAAAACACTCCAAATTTCCTTCGCTTCTTTATTTGGTTCTTAAATCTTGATTGATTAATTGGTGGCTTCTTTTTTTATAAATCTGAAACTTAATTTTAATAAAATAAAATTTGAGTTTTTGTGATTAAAAAGGAGCCTATATAGATTGTTCTCCTCGCTATCCACTGCCTCAAATTATGTGGCATTTGGACGTCGGGGAACTATATCTTTTAACTTTTTTTTTTTCAAATAAAAAATTGATTGTAAATTCTTTGTGAAATTTTAATTAGTCGAAATTTTCATCCTGCAATTTTAAATTTTTCTTTATACCCCAAAAATAAAAAATCAAAAAAATTGCATTTTTAGCGATAAAAAGGATGAAGAAAAAAAAGGAGGAACTTAAAAGAAGTAGCGCTGACTTCATTTAAAGCATACGTTGTTTTCGTGTTGGTCCATTAAATCTATTGTACAAGCGCCGAGAAGTGCAGACTTTTGGGTTCAACAATTAAATAGACTCAATCAAAACTCCAATAATTTTGTGGTTAAATTGCCGAACTTGGGCAGTCTGCTCTGATCCGGTGACACTGGAAAGGTCTGAACTTTGTAATAAAAAACTGGGCTAGTTAATGCAGCATAATGTAATGGGAGAGTTGGTCCAATTGGAGGTTCGCCCATGTTTCCAAACCGATGGAAAGGAAAGCTCCGCCTCGGTATCCTGGTTAATTGGATCAGTCATTAAGATTGGCATTTCACGTCTCAAATCAATTCTTCCAGCTCCAACTTATGAAACGCACATCTTTTCTTAGTTATACTATTAAGGATTTTTGCTGAGGAGTATATAAATGTATTTGACATGATGAATAAGATTAGCAGTTATTGGATATTATTTTAAATATATTAATTAATTAATTAATTAATTAATCTTAAAAGAATGTTTTAAGTGTCCTAAAGGCTCTCCTTGGCAAAAAGCTTATAAGTAATATTTGGACACGCTCCCAACAAAACTTTGAACTTAAGAAACATTAAAAACAAAACTTTATATTACATCATTATATAATTTTTAACCTTTATATAAATTACTGAGAAGTTGAAGTCTCACATAAACCTTGAATTTGAAAGACTAACTTAACCTATAAAGAGATAGAAAGTTCGATTCAAACCAGAGAAAAAAATATCAACAAAAGCATAAATAAAAGCATTATTGAACTATTCCTTTAGTCAAGACCATGAAAGAATAATAAAAAACCCAAGTCATTTAATTATGTATTTCTTTGTGCAAGCTTTTATTGACAGAGTTAATTCTCTAGAAGTCAACAAAACAAAAATAACCAAAACCAAATTTCTAAACGGAAAAGAAAAAAAGAACAAAAATTTAGGGGAGTGATGGTAAGGCATCAGCACTCAGCGCCACAACGGTCGCAAATGGGAATGCGACTGGGCCACAA
>JBBYHM010000026.1:14479216-14492878 GCA_038381775.1 Adansonia rubrostipa
GACTCGTAATTCGCGGTTGAGGTGTCGATACCAGCTCTAGATCTTGGGCTAACAAGATGCCCAATCCAATTTCACTTATAAATTTGGGCTAACCTTATTTTCTGAAGCCCAAATTCCTAAAAACTAAATTCAGCCGCATAAACCTACAAAGCCTCACGACATTTTCTTTCTAAATTAATAAAGCCGCCTCCACCCAAACACTCGTTATTGTCGAAAAAGCCCTTTAACTTTCTGTAATATTTCTGCGTAAACATTACGCTTCTTTTTACCTCCCTTGAGAGTAAAAAACAAGCACTTCTTACCGTCCGCTCAGGTGTCCCCAACTTACATTCCTCCCTTATATAAAACCCTAAACCCCAAACATCTTCCTGTATCAAGGAAACCAAAAGCCTCATTCATTCTTCTATAAAAACAAATATGGCAAGCAAAGAGCCCGATCACGAGCACAGAGAAGACGAAGACGCCCCGGCCGCCGAGGATGAAGATACCGGAGCTCATGTTGCTCCTATCGTCAAGCTCGAGGAAGTCACTGTTAGCACCGGCGAGGAAAAAGAAAATCCGATACTCGATCTGTCCGTATTCTTCTCTTATTTATTTTTCCGATTCAAGTTTCCTTCGATCTGTCTAGAAATTTGAATTATCTGAACGCATATACTATTATTTATTAGGAAGTCGAAGCTATACCGATTTGATAAAGAAGGGAATCAATGGAAAGAGAGAGGCGCTGGTACTGTGAAGCTGTTGAAGCACAAAGAGACCGGAAAGGTTCGCCTTGTTATGAGGCAATCTAAGACACTCAAGATCTGCGCCAATCATCTCGGTTCGTTCGCTTCTTTCTTTTTCTCTTCCTCAATTCCATTTCTCCTTACGTGTTTTTTTTTTTCCTTATCTCATAATTTTATACATAAAAAAATTGTGCAGTGTTGCCGACGATGACTGTGCAGGAGCACGCTGGGAACGATAAATCCTGCCTATGGCACGCTTCTGACTTTGCTGATGGTGAATTGAAGGACGAACTTTTCTGCATTCGTTTTGCAACAGTAGAAAGTAAGTGAATTTTTACTTTACATAATTTTTCTTTCATACATCTGCTAAATGGAATTGAATCGATCTTCTTTCGATTCTTTATTTAGACAAGACCCGTCGCTGCATATTAGGGTTTAATAACTATACATAATGCTGTAGAGTTGAGCATTGACCTTTTCTTGAACTAGTTAGCAACTAGCATTTCCATTGTGAATTCTGATTTTTTACTTAAAGTTTGTTTGCTGATTGACTGTATGAATGCTCGGTTGAAGACGTTTCAAAGTTTTATGATTTAATTCCAAACACTCGAAATCAAAATTGTGTTCATACTTCTTGAGCTGGTATCAGTGTCAATTAAGTATTCGGTGTCAAAAATAACTGCTCTACAAGTTCTGGCTTGAAGTGGGATACTGCTGTCACCTTTTATTAACATAGTTGAAAGCATGCGAGGCAGATTCTTGCTGATTTTCTCTGTAATAATGCCATACGTCTGTGTTAGGATATTTAAAAGAAATTATTGTAGATAGTGTTGTTTGTGCTTATATATGGCTGTGATTGTTTATTGAATTTTACATTTTGTTCCTTTTATGGGCCATTCTCCTCTAGTGATTAATGAAAATACTGCAACTGATAGAATATGTACAGAAGTAAGAAATATTAGTAAGAATAAGATAACTGTTACACTAAAGGCTATAGGCCCGTTTCCTTAATGTTGAAGTGAAGTTCAGTTCAGTTTTTCACCTTTTGCCCACGTAGCCGAAGTTGACTTGAATTGTACTTTAGGGAAGTTTTTGATGGATTGAGTTAGTATTTCTATGATGGCAATTTGAAGTACTTTTACTTGTTAACATCAGCGGAATTTATGTCTTTTAGACAGAGGTTATATGAATAGTTACATCTATGATTTGAGCTCTTTAATGTAATAACTATATGACTGAGAGCTTGATATGCCAAGATAAATGTTCGGTTGAAGCTGTTTTAGTTGGCTTTGTTATTTCTGCTGTCAACAACAATAGAAAAGTGTTCACAGGAATAACAAAAACAATAAAATATAGATGGGTTTCTATTATGTTCATACATGGCTGCATTAGTTCTTTATAATTTGCCTTCTTTATCCCTTTATTTGACAATTCTTGTTTTCCTTTGGGGTAAAAAAACCTCCTGGGTTTTACTGATCTTTTTATTCTCAAAATTAGATTGCAAAACCTTTATGGAAATGTTCCGAGAAGTTGCTGAATCACAAAAACTGAAAGAGGAAAATACATATGCATGTGCTGCAGCTGGACTGCTTGAGAAGTTGAGCGTTGAGGAAAAGAAAACTGAGGATAGAGCGGGAGAGGAGAAGGCTGTTGCAGCAAAGGAAGAAAAGGAAACAAAGGAGGATACAGAAAAAGCAGATGGTGAGGAAAAAGATGGTGAGGCAGCTTCTTCAACTTAAAAGGGGGTTTGGGTTGGGTTTGTTTTCCATGCCATATGCCTTTAGCGAATATATGGTGAGATTAGCCACCTCGGCACCTATGTCTGGCATATTGCTGCAGATGAAACTAGATGGGCCAGTAAGTTTATGGGCTGGAATGGTTTGGAGGTCCTTTACGTCATTAGGTTTGAGTGTTTGTGTATCGAGGTTTGTTCAAACGGAGAGTCATGTCATTCATGTTTGCATTTGTTGTTGAGATTTGTTTTTCACGGTTTGAGTAGTAGTGTGTACTGTGAAGAAGATTCATTCAACCGGGTTTTTCCCGGTGTTTTTACTATGTCCAAGTTGTCTTAGTACTGCTTATGCATTGAAAGAGTACACTAATACTTGGTATAGACAAGTCTGTCTTTCTTTTTTGGATTCCATTATTTGAAATTTGCATCCTTGACTCACTGTGTTTGTCAATAGAAGTGCTTGGGAAGAAATTTCGTTTGCCAAAGAATGGGCTAAAAGTCAGTCAGATGCTAGTTTTAGTGATGTCTAACCGACTGTGGGATCTTTTATCCTGAGATCGAGATCCCATCGGCTCTAGGTGATAAGGATGGCCGGCCTTAAAATGGTTTTTTAAGCATTTTAGGGGAAATAGAATAAAAGGTTACTGAAGAAAAAAAAATTTACTAATTACTATTAAAACCAAAATATAGGTAAAAAACAAATATAAATTTAGAAAATTAGTAAACAATATATTTTGATTAGATGTATGTATACAGCCACTACCCGGGCGCAGGGGCTTGAAGCTTGTTGTGCACGGTTTAGAAAATATTATATTTTGGTTAAATAATGTAACCGTATATTTATGGAGTTAAAAAAAAGGAAGTTAAGGGGCTTTCCTCCTGCATGATTCTGATATGACGATTCATGCATGCCTATCTTTATCTAGTTTGATGCCTCAAAGATTGGGTACTTGCGGGGAACGGATTCTTTTGCATGTAATTTTGCAAAGATGCCGTGAAGTCTGATCCGAATGGCAGGGATGGAATGCACGGGTATGGGCATTGGGCAATAAATCAACCTATAACATTCATAGAATCTAAACCCAAGCTCTTAGATGGCCGAACAGACCCAAACCCATTATCATCTTCTGCACAAAGACAATAATAAGTCAAAGGGAGAGGTCCCTGGTCCCTATGCCAACATTAAAGGGTTTTGCTTTGTTTTTGTTTTTGTTTTTTTTTTTAATTGAAAAATGAAAATTGAATCAAAAGGGACTGAAAAAAAATTATCTTCTTGTTCATAGAGGGACAGAAAAATTAGAGAGCTATAAATGAATGATTTGGATGGCACACCTAACACATCTATCCTCTCACGAATTTCTCCTACCTTTTGAAATGTCCATTTTCTTCCCCTCCTGCAATGTACTAAACTAAACTTCGTTGTCCATTGTACGGCGGGTGTTGATATTTCATAATTTATTCTATTGTATTGGACTGTACTGATAGAAATAAAAGGAAAATAAGATTTGGTTGTTAATGTCGATAGACCAGATATCTTAGTCCTTAATCATCCGATTTTGTTGTCAATATTTTTCAAAAACAATCGTTTCTTTCTTTTTCTTTTTTTTATTAATAGTTTAAAGCCAATGATTTTAGTGAGTAGCGACAGAGGGGGGATTTGGTGGTTGTGATGGATGTATCTAATATCTTAGCTCCTACTAATAATGCAGCTTTTGGCCTGAATAATTATCCATTTTTTTGTCCATAATGGAATTGGAACCTCTTACAAAGCTGTGAACTTGGCATTGGCACTGCCAAGCTACCAGATGGACAATTAAGAGAGAGAGAGAGAGAGAGAGAGAGAGAGAGAGAGAGAGAGAGAGAGAGAGAAGTCTTAGGATAGGTTAACATCACGTCAGACATAGCATCTTATGCTCAAATTGGCAACCAATGTCTATGTCTATCATTTGCAACTTGTTTGAAACTTGCTGTCATAACTGAACCACCAGAAAGGGAGGTCGGCCATTGAATTCTATCTTCCAAATCTCATTTTTACATCAATTTCTCTTCAATCAAATACAAGTTCATTTTTTTTGTTTGGCTTTAAACCCAAAAATACACCAACTTTGGGTAGCGTACATCTCATTAGCAGATAAAGATTGACAGGATGTTAAAAAGAGTGGTGTTTTGGCATCTTTCTGAAAATGCCCAAATAACTGTGAGATCAGTTTGAGAAGGCTTTTCAAGATCCAAATACTAAACGAAGAAAGTAAAGAATAAAAGGACAAAAAATTCCTGGTTTTGAAGCGGAAGCATTGTGTATGCGAGAGTCTATAAAAGATTCCCAGTAACTCAAGGTCAAGGCCAAGGGGACCCCAAAGCAAGGAAAGAAACAAAGGCATTTCCGACAATAGAAAAATGGAAACAAATACCGTACACATGGTCAATAGAATAGATAGTTTCTTTGGATAACCAAATCCACAAATTAAAGGCCGAAGCAACAACCAATAGTTCATCGGTATTTTCAAAGATTGAGATTGAGCGGAACAAGAAATACCAACTCAATGTACTACTGCTAACAAAATAGAGTATGTATTATCGTATGTTAGTAATATGTAAATAAAATTTATTGGGAAAAATATTGGCAATTTGTCAATAAACATAGGGACAGCTTTGATGGTTACCTGAAAATGTTAAAATCCTTAGATTATGACATTTGATTCGCATTTACATCTGGATCCCCATTTATTTTAATTACTGTCTTATGTAAATAAAATCTCCCTATTGGCCTATATATATACACTCCGTCGTTTATTTCTACAATCAGCGTTTTTACACTAAACAATTTCATTCTTATTCATAATACTCAAATTTCATTACTTTAGCCAACTCTTTCATATTAATTTGGTCCTGCAGTTTTCATATTCTTGAACTCAAACTCATATATTTGAATCAAGAATAGCTAACAATTTACTTACTTTTGATTTCAAACGGCCCTTTAGTTTAACATGTTTAGCGTATTTTCAACCAAATCCAGTAGTCAGCAATGTCTTGATGTCCATCATTTTAGTTACACAGGAACCCTATATCTGATACGTGGAATTTTCATGACAACTTGACTAGGTTGTTACTTTAATAAGGTTATGATGCCCAAGCATAAGATTTGTGCTTCTCCAAGAGTCAAGCTATTCGAAGAAAAAGATGCTGAAACTGAACATGAGACAAAACCAGTTAAAAAAGAAAAAGAATATCAAAAGATGATATTTTTTTTTCCTGGGAAGTTGTATTTCCTTTATATATATATATGACTTGTATAATCGATAACTTGACACTAGCTTGCAAAAAGTTTTTAAGCAAAAAATCATTTTTACCATTTGAACCAGCTTGATCGAAAATGTAAAGCAAAGACGTCTTTTTCCCTCATAAACTAAGAGATAGGGTTAAATATGACATCTACGTTCTAATTACATGCTACCATTTATTGGTCAGTCAAAAATCACAAATTTTAAAACCAAATTCTGCAGCTTTAAATTTGCATTTATACTCTCTAATCTAATGGCTTTGTTACTTATGATTGGTTGGAGCAGGAGACAGCTTTGAAATAAATGAAGCCAGTTATCAGTATGACTGAAGAATCTTTCACTAGACAAAAATATTTATTTTTTATTTTTTAGTTTTCATGCTGGATAAGGGAGAGGGAGCCATTTAATTGAAACTAACGCTAAATGAATTCGCCCAAAACAGTAAACTATTGAGATTGTAAGAAAAAAATCAATTGCAGGAAACTGTCAATGATTCCCTGGAAAAGATATAATATATCTAATGATTCTATTTCTGGTGTAGTTTTTTTTTTTATCTTTTTTGTCATTTTTTTTTAAGATTATTACTAGTACAACTTCAAAGCTTAGACTGAAATAAGTAGTTGCCCTATAAAAAAGTGAGTGAGATAAACAGCATTGAATGCATTTTGCAACTTCTTCGGACGCACACAGCACTTGCCTTGCCTTGCCTTTTCGCTACTTATTACTTACTGCTTACTTCCTACATTCTCTCTAATTCTCTACCTCTTTATATTCTCTCTTTAAAAGGGTTTGCTTTGCTGCTCTTCCAATTCCGTTTGACTCTTTATCTTCTATCTTCTATCTTCCTCTCCTCTCCTCTTCTGTCTCTTTCTCTTTGGTAGTCATGATGAATCCATCAAAAGAACTTTTAGAACAGGGAATATCTCAACAGGTACAAACCTTTTTCCCTTTGGCTTCAGCCATTGCTAGTTCAACCTGTAGTCTTTATTATACAACAAGGATAAGGAAATGTGATGCAGTCATTATCTGTTCTTTTTCTTGCGCCCCTGCCTTTCTGTGTTTCACAGACTTGGTTTTTTCATTGAGCTTCTGAGTGATAGTTATTTCTAGTAGATGAGTTTTTTTTTTAATCTTTTTTAATTTCTTTTTTATTGATGAGTAAAATGCTTATCTATAAGATAAAGCGTGGGCTTTGAAAGTAGAATTTGTAAACACTGAGTATAATGTGAATGGGAATCTAATGGAAGAACACCAGTTGCTTACCTGCTTATGATTTACCATTACCAGGCTCTTTATGGTTTCTGGATAAAATTTGTCCCTCAGTTTTGACTGAAATTTTGATTTTCAAGCAGAGACTCACTTGAGTCGCTCTCTGTGATGCCTTATGCCAGCCTGAAATTTTATGCATTTAGCATTCGGCTTAATGGATTCAATATGGTGAATACAAGGAACAGATATTTAACATAAACAACAATTTTATTAATGTGGAACTAGGCTGCTGAGATAGAATAAAGTCATGAATTTTATGGAGTCCCGGTTTCAGTGCAGGAAGTTAATTTCTGATAGTCCTGCTTATCTCATTTATCTTTCTACTCGTTTTATTGGTGTGGTATGGGGGTATTACCACCATTGAATTTGCTGACTGATACATACAATTTTGGTTTAATTTCTGGGTCAGAACTTGAGGAAGGCATCTTGCATGACCGTGGTCACTTTAGCTTATCAAAGTCTTGGAGTTGTTTATGGTGACCTCAGCACCTCTCCTCTCTATGTTTACAAGACCACCTTCTCAGGGAAGTTGAGCCTTCATGAGAATGATGAGGAGATTTACGGCGTTTTTTCCTTCATCTTCTGGACTTTCACTCTCATTGCTCTCTTTAAATATATTTTGATTGTGATGTCCGCCGATGATAATGGTGAAGGTCAGCTTTCCTATTCCCTTATAATTGAATAATTGTACCTCAAGTTTCCCAAATTATTTTATAGACGATGCAGTTTTAATCCTACCTGTAGCATTTTAATGACATTTTGACTGAGAAATACAATTGCTTAGAAAAGAGTTAATATTATAATTGATAACAAATCTTCGCCATTTTCAGTTAGAATTTCGATTGTAACCTGATTGAGAAATACCATTCTAAGGCTAAGAACTTGAGAACAAGTGTTAGGCTCGGGGTAATTTTTATCTTTCTGTGTACCTGATGCAAATCCCTCTCCCTCTTTCTGCTTTGACTCCATTTAGAACAACAAAGAAAGGCAGCTTATCATATTTTCAGGTTTTCAATTGTTACTTAGGTGGTACCTTTGCATTGTATTCCCTGCTGTGCCGGCACGCGAGACTAAGCATTCTACCTAATCAGCAAGCCACAGATGAAAATTTGTCTGCATATGTAACACATGGATCCATGGAGACATGGCAGAGCTCTGTTCTCAAGTCATTCTTTGAGAAACATTCTAGATTTCGTAAAGGGTTGTTCATTTTGGTTCTTCTTGGAACCTGTATGGCAATTGGCGACGGAGTACTTACACCTACAATATCAGGTAGCCGGGTGTAGTTTAGCCTCTGTAGTCTGTATCTCAGCTATACATCTGCTTCATCAGTCTTGCATTGCACCTTCTATAACCTGAATTTTTGAAACACCATTGTTCCAACCTAAAATGACATGAGAGATGAGACCGACTTTTTTCCTCCCCTTTTTGGAGGTTTGATAATTTGAACCTTCGCCGATAATTCTTCTTTTATTAATTGAAAGCATTAAGTTGTTCAAAACATAGTTATAATTTCATCCTTTGAATATCAATTAAGTAGGAAAAAAGATATTCTTACATAGATTTGTATACATTCATCCTTTCAGTTCTTTCAGCAGTTTCAGGCGTCAGGCTTAAGGTCACAGCACTCCATGAGAGTATGTTCAGCCCCTTAATTATTCTGTTCAAAAATTTTATTTTGCAAAAACAATTAGATTCTGTTGATGCTCATGTTCTTACCATTTTGCTCCAGATTATGTTGTTTTGATCTCATGTGTCATCATTGTGGGGCTATTCTCACTCCAACATCATGGAACAAACAGAGTTGCTTTCATGTTTGCTCCAATTGTCGCAGCATGGCTTCTGTGTATCAGCAGCATTGGAATATATAATATATTTAGGTGGAATCCACACATATTTAGTGCACTTTCTCCAGTTTTCATGTTACAGTTCCTTAAGAGCACAGGCACAGAAGGATGGATCTCATTAGGAGGAGTGGTACTCTCGATCACAGGTACCTCCCAGCAGTATGGTTTACTTTCTTCACAAAAAAATCCATGAAAGTTGAGACAAACATCTTCTCAAAATTTTCTCAGGTGTGGAGACAATGTTTGCTGATTTGGGACATTTCTCTTCACTGTCAATAAGGGTAAACTTTAAACTTCAATTGATACATCAGGCTGCAACTGTTAATGAATCAGAATGTCTCGTTCTTGCTTTTCTCAAACTTGATCTAACGAGATCTAGCACCTGTCATTGACATCGTAGGTAGCCTTCACATTTCTCGTATATCCCTGTTTGGTTCTTGCATATATGGGTGAGGCTGCTTTCCTCTCTAAGCACCATGAAGATATCCAGAGAAGCTTCTATAAGGCCATACCAGGCAAGAGCTAAGCTAAGTATGAAATTGAAAACATCAAGTTTTGCTTCCCATAATGATATTTTTTTTAAAAAAATTTCCCATGCAGAAGCTGTTTTTTGGCCAGTGTTCATTGTGGCCAGTTTTGCTGCTGTTGTTGGAAGTCAAGCTGTAATATCAGCTACGTTCTCCATTATAAGCCAGTGCTGTGCACTGAATTGCTTCCCCTTTGTGAAAATCGTTCACACTTCAAGTAAAATATATGGGCAGATATACATTCCAGAGGTCAACTGGATATTAATGTGCCTGTGTTTAGCTGTGACAATAGGATTGAGAGACACCAACATGATGGGTCACGCATATGGTATTGATTTAAGATTTTTCAGCCACTGATTATATGCATAAATATTGTTCATTCCTCTTAGGATATAGATAGTTGTACACAAATGAAATTCGATTGTTTTGATTGGTTTGTAGGTCTGGCAGTCACTACAGTTATGTTTGTGACAACCTGCTTGATGGCATTGGTGATGATAATCGTCTGGAAGCAAAGCGTACTTATTGCAGTTGCATTCTTAGTGTTTTTTGGATCAATGGAATTGCTTTACATCTCAGCATCTGTTTACAAGATTCCGGAAGGGGGTTGGATTCCTCTTGCGCTTTCTTTCATTTTTATGGCTATAATGTATATATGGAACTATGGAATGACCAAAAAGCATGAATTTGACGTGCAGAACAAGGTTTCAATGAATAGGATTGTGTCTTTGGGTCCCAGCCTTGGCATTGTAAGGGTCCCTGGGATTGGTCTTATTTACACTAATCTAGTATCTGGGGTTCCAGCTGTTTTTGGACACTTTGTCACAAACTTACCTGCATTCCATCAGGTGCTGGTTTTTGTTTGCGTCAAGTCTATCCAAGTTCCACACATTAGTGAAAAAGACCGGTTGGTCATTAGTCGGGTAGGTCCTAAGGAGTACTGCATGTTCCGTTGCATCATCAGGTATGGTTACAAAGATCTGCAGCAAGAAAACTATGATTTTGAAAACAGATTGGTGTCCGGAATAGTACAATTTGTGGAAGCCGAAGATGATACTACTTTGAAAACAACTTCCATATCATGTGGAGTAGAGGTGGGAAACTTGGATATTCAAAATTTTGATGCTGAAGATCATACTTTAACAAATTCAAAGTGCAAGAATAACATGGAGCAGTCTTGTGATAATATTTTGCAGAGAAAAAATAGCATTGAGCATTCGGCAAGTTGTCCCCTTAAAGATGAGTCGCTGCAGATACTGAAAGCGAAAGAATCAGGGGTGGCTTTTATTCTAGGACATTCTTATGCAAAGGCAAAGAAATCATCTTCCCTTGCCAAGAAATTTGCAATAAATGTGGTATACACCTTTCTGAGCAAGAATTGCAGAGAACCTGATGTGATCTTGAATGTGCCTCATACTTCTTTGCTAGAAGTAGGTATGATCTATTATGTCTAACTCCATTTATAATGAGTAGTGTAAAGTATACAAGAGAAGGTGAAGGTCCTTTTACGTTAGATGTGAACAAAGCGAGGGTGCTAAAACTTCTAACTATCAACAGAAAGAGGGCATTAGGATGACATGACAAGCATAAAATGAAAATCTCTTCAATAGTTTTTATATTTTCTTGCTTAGCAATAAATCTTGGATCATTATGTTCACGAGGTGTCTGGTTTTTCTCTCTTGCTTGTGACTAACATTTTAGGGTCAGCTGAATGTATAGTATTAGAAGAAAATTCTTCTATAAAAGCCAGATTGGTCCCGGCGAGGCTCGAACTCGCGACCTTCGGCTTATAAGACCAACGCTCTAACCAACTGAGCTACGGGATGTAGAAAATTTTTTAAGTTCTTTTAATTATATATATAAAAAAAGAAATTCTAACTTTACCTGTGGTTGCTTATGTACTACGTATAATCTCTTTCCATGAGTGAACCTTAAGGACAATGAGGAGAAATACTAGTTTAGTAGTAAGCTACTAATGAATTTTGTATTACTAAATATAAAATTTAGTTGAAAAGATAATAGCAAATAAGAAAAAAATGGGGATAATTATGTGTGTGAACATATATTTTTGTTATATGTTGGTGAATACTTAATGTCTTAATTTTGTTAATACAAAATGCAATTAATCATTAGGATTTATTTTATTATGTTATTTATATCCCATAAACTCGTACACCAAATAATTAAGTGATGGTGATAAATAAAACTTTAAAAAAGGTGTTGCTGTAACGGACTTTGAACATTTCCTTGGTTTCTTAGATTTTCTCGTTTCATGTTTTAACACTTTATTTGCGGTATTAGACTCTCCAAATTTTCAAAATAAAAAATGCATATAAATAAATATATGTGAAATTAATATGGTCACACATAATTTTTTTTTTAAAAAAAAAAAACAAGTAAAAGGACTAATTTAAAAATGGAATGGAATGTGTTATAATCTTTTAACTTGCTTGTGAAATTGAAAAATTTTATTTTCAGAGTATCAAAAATGAATTTTTAAATAATTTGATAAAAAAAATTCTAAGAGTTAAGATAAACTTGTATATCTACTGTAGTTAGGAAAAGGAAAAAAAACCAAGACATTGAAAATTTCTTATATAGAAAGAGACGTAGAAATCTCTGTCCACGTATATTGCTCTAACGCATACGAGCAAGTTTACTTATGAATTCAATAGCTTTCTTTTTGTTCTCGTGTCTCAGAAATGGCACGTTCACCTTTACTTTTTCTTAATGGAATCATCGCTAGGAAATCAAAGAAGTTAAAGAAAAAGTGCAGAGTGGATTACACGCTTCTTCCACCACATATATACCAAGTCTCACCATCGATTTAAAGTGGACTTCTATCTTTGAATTGATTGTCACTATATATACATACATACATATATACACACACAAACGCAACGCAATCACACGATTACAGAAGCATTCAGCCTCTCGCATATCTTGCTTGATTGGATTATTAAACGCAATAAATTATATACATATATATATATATATTTGTAGTTGTCAAAATTAAATTCAGATCATTAAAATACTAATTGAGAGATATGTTTGTAATTTGATTTTCTAACAGCATTAAGTGACAATATATATATATATATATATATATATATATATATATATGACAGGCATACGTTAATCTACTCCATGCCTTTGCCACTTTATATGATGATACGAAATTTGTATTTTTACTTTAAAGAGATATAAATACAAGATTTCAAGCCCAAATTGCAAGGATAGACATAGAGGTAGAGCCAAGAGTTAGGGCAATGAATGAAGCCTTCTTCAACCAAGTTTTTGAATCCATCAATTTGTTATGGAAGAAGTCGGCAGAAATGAGATCAACCAAAGCCATGTAAATGAGTATACCCGACGACAAAGAACCCAGTAGACCTTCCATTATCAATGCATTAGGGTTACTGTCATCGTATCCCGTCACTGAAAATATTATCATTCCCAACACTATTCCCATCGGGGTGGTCACTGAAAACATAAAGCACATGTATGCCACTGTTCCCAAGCTGAAACCCGCCTGAAATCAATCACAACCCACAATCCTCAGTTCATCCAGTACAAATATGCATAATTTTTCTGTTTTTATCTGCATACTTTTTGTTCTATGTTTCAAGCATATCATAAAGCTTATATATATATATATATTTATTTATATATATGAAAAATACAGACAAATAAAAGAGAATTACTCCCAACGTTTTAAAGTAAAGAAAAAAAAATATGGATTGGCAAAATTTTTTTTCTCAGTAAAAAAA
The DNA here is from genome assembly GCA_038381775.1 of Adansonia rubrostipa. Classification (NCBI taxonomy): domain Eukaryota; kingdom Viridiplantae; phylum Streptophyta; class Magnoliopsida; order Malvales; family Malvaceae; genus Adansonia; species Adansonia rubrostipa. The sequence continues at coordinate 14,492,368 of JBBYHM010000026.1, forward strand.
AAATTATTAAGGAACAACCATCAAGTTGAAACACCAAAATACATAACCCCATCCCTAAAATTGTTATTTATTTTAAGTTAAAAGAAAGGAGAGTAAAGGAAAAAATTCACTAATTAAGCATAAGTACTACAAGATGATAAAGGGGTTTCTTCCTTTTAAGTTTACTCTAACAACTGTCATGCATAGAAATTCATTTTTCTCATAAAAAAGAACAATTGACAGGGATGCCTATTTTAAGGATAAAATGCAAAAAATCAGTACGAACATGTTAAAGATAATATGGACTATGGATCATTGGAATTAGCAACTTATCTCAACTTTTGAAATCCGTTTTTATCATCCATATCTTCTTTTATATTTAAATTATACTCTAGTTCTCTTTATCTTGCAAGCACGCATATATATATATATATATATATATATAAATGAAGTCCCATTACTCTAACAAAACCTCATCTTTAATTATCTCATGTATTTAAACACCATTACATTTGCAATAATCAGAAAATAC
>JBBYHM010000026.1:14495794-14520606 GCA_038381775.1 Adansonia rubrostipa
ACAAGATTATCAATTTCTAATTAATGAAAGGACCACACTAAAAGAAGTTAGTTGGGCGTATAGTCTAAAGGACACATGTCCGAAAAAGCTAGCCTGAATAATTTTCAGCACTCAGCTTAATGAATGCGTCCCATGGTTGCGTTACTATGTATGTCCAAACTACTCCTCATCACTCCTTACCTTACTCCTTACCATAGCACTATTCCATATAGAATAATTAAATAGTTAAATCCAATAATTTTAGGGCCAGCAATCTGCTACTCCCAGTCCTACATAATCCAGTTAAGCACCGAGGAAGAGTAATTAAAAAAATAAAAAAGATTTATTTTTTTTTATTTTGACTTAGACTTTTCAAAGTAATCAAATCCAACATGAAACATCCCGTTAAGCCATTGAATCAAACTTGCTATCTCTGGTCCACCCCATCAAAAAAAAAAAAAATCGTAAATCTAACCAACATTGATGTTCCTCAAAATCACCATATCATATTATGCCAATTGTAAATGTACAGTTCTTCATTTCCTTTCGGTGAGAGGCCGAGAGTTACCTGAGCAATGCAGCCACCGAGTCCCATGCCTTCAAATATCTGGTGAAAGGCGAGTGCAGCAACTAGAGGTCTGATGGTACACTGATTTTGCGACATCCCCATCGTCACCCCGATTATCACCGAATGGAAAATTATCCCAATCTCCAAAACCTGGGATACCAGTCTCTGCTTAAGCTTCAGTAATTCCTCGTTCGACAAATTATTGTTCCCCACTTTTTTTCCCACCATTGCATCCTGCGTTCCCACCGGTAAGTAATCTGCGCTCGGCTTATGACTGTACTCCACGTGTGAGCTAGCCGTCAAGTCTACAAGAAGAGCCAGTAGAGCCCCGATTAAAGTCACCAGCCCGGCGAAGGGGAAATCTTTCCACGGATGACGAGAAGCGACGTGGCAGTCGGATAGGGCGGCGAAAGCATCGGGGAGAACGTGGACTAAGGAGGTTGAAAGGATGACTCCAGCAGCGAAGCACTTGATTATTAGAATTGCCTTGTCGTAAACAGGTTTGCCTTGGAAATAACGAGCCAGGAGGACAGGGGAAGATATGCCGATGACACTGGCGAAGAAGATTACAAACAGCGAGATGAACTTGAGGTGAGTGGCGGCTGCTCCGTCTCTACAGCCTAGGGTTCGAGCCGTGTCGCTGACGCACGAAGCCATGGTTACACCTAGAAGAAAAAAGACAAAGAAGAAAGAGTGACAGGGAAGGGAAGCAGGGGTGGGGGACTGTGTGTGGTGCGGAATGCACCGATGAAAATTTGATGAATTAATTAGAGGTGGGGGACATTTTCTTGTTTCTTGTGAACTGAAAAGTCAGATCAATAGTAGTAAACAATAGTGGCATGAATTTTTTAATTTCTTTAGGAATTTTTAGTCTTTTTCTTTTTTCGGTGTTAAAGAAAAAAAAAAGGGAGAGGAGGGGGGGGGGGAATAGAGATATGGAAGGTTGGTTTTAGTCGGTAAACGTGATCTCACTTTATTTACGGGATATAACAAACTAACTTTTTTTAAATGAATAAGTAAATAAAATTAATTAATTATAAATGATAAACAATCAAATTTTTATCTTTTTCGATAGATTTTTTTTAATAATTTTATTTTTACAAGACCATTATTATAATTTATAAGGTAACTCTTATAAATAAATACAATTATTGTAATTTTAAACATTATAATTTAAACTATGATTAATTATAATATTTCATAATTTTAAAAATTTAAAAATTTTGATTTAATTTAATAAATTTAATCAATCATTTTTAAATAAAAAAATTGATATTCAAATCTTAACATTTCTATTTATTTATTTTATTATTAAAGTGCAATTTCCTTTATATAAAAAAACAAAATACACTACTATAAGATTTAGTATTATTGGAGTTTGCCTGTGTTGGCTGATTGGTGAAGAGGGAAATTGAGTGTTTGATGAGTTTGATTTGCATACTGCATTTGTAAAAGATTTGTGGAGAAAGTTAGGTGGAAAGCATTCTTGTCGAAGTGGAGTGGTCTTTTTTTTCCCCCTTTTATGATATTGCTTGGACTCTTGCTCGGAAAAGGATTACCTATCTATACCCTAATAATATTTTTAGTTGAATTTAACTTTGACGATGTAATTAAAAAAATACACAAAAATCAAATTATAAAATAAACCATATATATATTTATAAATTTATTAATCCATTATTTTCTTGTTCACTTTTTCTAAGGAGGGGTATGTTGTCATTTCAATTTTTATTCCATTACTCCCCACTTTTTCTATCTTCTAATTATTTTATTTTTAATATATAATATTAAAATAACTATTTTTTTTATTAATTTCACTCACAAAGTGGATGTACATAAAATTAGCATTTATCTACAAAAGAAATATCTTAAGTGTTTCCTTTTTTTTAAGTCATTTTTATTATTTGTATAAAAACTTAATGCTACGTACCCTTTAAAAATTAAAAAAAAAAACACTTATCAATAATTTAATATTGTTTTTAAAATTTAAAACTCAACCAACAATGTACTAAAACCGAAGCTTTTTATCACATGAAAAAGTGTATATTTCAAATTAAGGGCTAAGTCCAACTACTTGATGCAGTCATTTAAAAATAGTATTTAATAAATTTAAAATTTAAATTTAATATTTATATATATTTTAATTTTTGGCTTCAAAAGGTTTTTTTTTTTTTTTATATGCACGTCAACATGGGCTAATAGGGTTACATGGGCCTACGCATGGCTTATTATGTTCTGCTGCCTTGTTTGAAAATTTCAGAGGGCAGGCTGGATTTCAAATTCGCCCAGCTAGCCATTTGTAAACCAGGACTGGTCTTGCGTTTGAGATAAGAATGAGTAGTTTATGATTGGCTTTGCCGTACATTCATATGCAATCTTCAACTAGATTATCGTTCATCATTCGGTCCTCCTTGACTCTTTGTCGTCCCGGAAAGTAGAAACTGTCGAGCGGAGATGTCGGCTTTTTTGCATGTTCGTCATCCAACAGGACGTTTTCATTTGGCGACCGGCAATTATGGCTGTTTTTAAGTTGGGCCATGCAATTGAAAAAAATCTTTTTTCCAATGCAATGTTTCGAAAGATTTTGGGGTTCTATTATTTCTTTTCACTTGATCTTTTATGGGTCTCCTATGACCCAAAGATAAGGATACAGGAAAAAAAAAACAGATGGCCCAAACAGTGAAACTCACAAAGTTCCAATACACGATAGGATCCTTGTCGTGTCTCTCCTATTAAAAGATGGTGTCAACTTCAGAAATTTAATCATTTATTTAATCTAGCCTTTCCCTATAATAAAATGCAGCTCCAAAATATTTGAAACAGAACACCATAACGTTTTATTACTAATTAACTAAGTTCATTCGTATTTTCCCTCCATCTAAATCTATAAGTTTTGTTGCAAAAAGAAACAAAAAAAAGAACAAGCAGAAACAAAGTTACGGTGGATATGAGGGTGGCCCTGATATTGAAAAATCCAAAGTAATGGGTCACCCCCCCCTTCCCCCCCGATCATTGATCTTCTTCAAACGCAGATAAATGGCAAAAGCCTAAGGTTAGGCTTGTTCCGATCAAAATACATGTCGAAATGGATAGGGGGCCCTGATCAACAAAAACAAGGGCTGGGCCAACCCCTATCACTTTCCACCGTGTAGTGAGCAGGAAGGAAACCCAAGCCAGGACAGGTGATCAGACAAACCGGATTCCTTATGCAATTCCAAACCAAACTTTCTTCTACTAATAATTGCACAACTTTTACTTAAAAGGCAGTCTTTATTCATGCATGATTCAATTTTGGTGAACCAAATGATGAGACAAATTGAGTAAACATCGGCAAAGGGAAAGAGAAAAAAACTAAAGTGCCTTATATCTGACGTTAATTTCACTGTTTGAATTGAGCCCCGCATCTGATCGATCCTGTAAATGTATGTATATATATTATTAATATGTAATACTAAAACCATATATATATATATATATATATATATATCGTCTCAGCTTACTTCCTGTAGGTGGAAACTGTTGAACTAATAATTTGTTCCGTCCTTCTTCAATGTCATTAATGGAATTGTGAGACCGATAAAATCTATTTCAAGATTTTCATGTCTCATCATTAAATACTAATTCATCAGCCCAGCAATCAAGTAGTCTCATTAGAAACGATTTCCTCTTCGGTTAAGCAGCTTCTGTCAAAGCTTTCACCTTCACAGTTTTCTCTGAGGGAAAACTCATTTGCAATATCGTGATTAAGATTATCTAAATTACTAATTTGAAAATATATCCACTTTAAGTATAATCATTGGATAAAATAATCACACCCCAATAAAGTTACTAACCATATAAGGATTTTCATTTGATTAATGTAGTTAGAATTGTAATCAATTGAATTTTCATTTTTTTTATTTTCATTGACAAAATTACATTTTCAAAAATTATCAATCAATATATTTCATTTGACTTTGTCAGCTATTTGAATTAATCAAACTTTAATTATTCTACGATAGACAAGCTAAAATTGCATTTTAAAATCTTAAATTTTGTAATTCAAATAAATATAATCATCTAATAAATATTCAGCTACAAAACATAAGTAAAAAGTGCATTCTTAATAAGTTAAAAATTTTAACAATTTAAAACTTAGACCTAGTAATATTTGACACGATTATGCGAATATAATATTTATAAAGTAGAAAAAATACTACATGATATGAATACATTGTCAATGTCTATCTAATATTAATTATAAATGTATCAAAATTAATATAAATATAAAAAACCTTAAACACGATTATGATATTATAAAATATATGAATATGACATGAATATGACATGAATACACAAATTACGAGATCTAAAACTTAAAATATCTAATAGAAATTAAAATATAATATCTTATATATTTTGGGTAATTCAACAATTTTCAAATAATCTACTCAAATTAATGGATAATAATTTTTTTAAAATCTCTAACGATAACTGATTGAATAATTTAATATTCAACCAAATAATTAAATTAATTTGGTTTTCACCAAGTAGTGCATGTATATACATATGGTCCTCCTCAGGTGCTGACGTATTTGAGTTTTGAAAGTCCTTGGATGCCTCAAGTTCAACAATGAACATCAACTGATGAAGCTGACAGCTTGCAATTTTAGTGCAGCCAGCCAATTCTAGTTCAATGTTTTTAATATGCCTTGGAAAAGTTTGCACCAGTTCAGCACTTTTGTCAAAATAGAGGAGATTTCTATACTAAAAGAAGCTTAGAATCATTTCAATTGATTTTAATTTTCTCTTAAATATGACTATTGATATGTGTATATATATATATATATATATATTGTGGTCCATCCAACATCATATACATATATATATGTACACACAATACATTTATCAACTCTAGAAATCTTGGTCACTATGTCAAGGCAGATATTTGAGACTTAAGTTCGGCCTTTAGTCACACATTTATGTGTCCCTCGTAATCAAGTACTCTGGCCGTAGAAGAAAATCGGTGTACTTCGTTCATTTGAGATGCAGATACTTTTGATGTAAGACAAGCTGATTGGGAACTGCTTCTCAAAAATATATACTATAGTAACTGCAATTTTAATTAAAGCTCCGTAAATTTATTTTTATGTTGTAAAGTATATACATATATATATATGTATAATATGTGTATCACATGTGCAGTCAGCAATCTTCTTACCGAATAGAAAAAGGCTTATTATATATATATATATATATATATATATATATATATATAAGCAAGTACTTAATCGAAGAATTTTACTGTACGATGTAATTAGTTCAATGATCGGCTAATACAAAGCTTAATTTTTATCTCTTATTTTATCCAATGAGGATCAAATCATCGTTGGAATCAAGATATTAATCATCATTATCTGGCATTCAGTTAATTACCGATGACGTTTCATGCTTTCATTTGGATTCTTGATAAAACTTTGGCTTAGGAGAAAAAAAGAATAAATTGCTGTTAATTCCGGTTACTAAATCCTCAATATTAGCAAACATGAATTTCAACGAATAGGAATTAACAGTGGAAATTGACGATAGGCTTCCATGTTTGGTGGGAAAGAATAGATGCCTAGCTTTTGCTGCTTTATCTAATTACGTTCTCATCGACTTGACAAGTGACCTAAAACCCTAACCAACTTTGTTCCTTCTGCATAAACTAGGGTTACTGAAATTGGAGGATACCTGTATTGAAGATAGTGAGGTTGACATTTTCCGCGCTCGAAAATACTACAACATAATTACAAAGAAAAGAAATGCGCCGAAATCTTTGAGTAGGAAATGTTTTGCTTAAAACATCAAGGGGCATAATTTCGTACGTAGGAAGGTAAAGTTTTTATTTTCTTTCATGAATGATAATGGGGAAGCCCCTCAATCTTTAACAATGGCATGTTAGGGGAGGGCTACAGTATGTGACGCGACAAAGGGAAGGCTACTGAGGGTCCAGATAAAATATTTACCTAAGGCGGAACAAAGATTATTGGACCACAGAGGTGCTTGATTAGTCGGAATCATGAGGTGCAAGAAATGAGTTACAAGCAAGGACATCGAGGGTGGCACCTAATTAAGGAAATCTTTTGAGATTTTGTGTTACCGATGCGAAAGGAACAAGAGAAAAGCCCCCACCAGGAGAGATGGAGGAAATACATGAGATAGGGTTGAAGGGCAAATGAGGGTCAGGATTTCTTTTGTTCAGACCTCTCTTGGGTCCACAAAAAGAGACCTTGTTGGTGGGTTTTTTGTCAAGTCATGGAGGCTGTTCCTCTCTTCATTTTTCAAGGCCTTTATGCACCACAAGTCCTCTGGACATGACAGTATCTTCCAATGCGGAATGTGAAATCTCGATGTGTCGCTACCTCCAACTTCTGTAACAATAACCTTACAATCCTTGGACTTTGAAGCCATGTTATGCACGAAACGGCACAGGGTCCGCACCAGCTTGCCAGACAATGGACCTTCACGATACACTCCATATATGAAGTAGAACCCGAATGGATGGAAAAAATCTGGCATGGCTGGTAATTTAAAGCACGGAAGAAGCTTTTCGATCAATCGTGAGCTCTTCGTGTACATCAAACAAGATAAGGGTGCATTCCCTAACCTCAACTTGAAAAGCTCCCCACTATTCCATACACTAAGCATTGCCCAACTACTAGGAACTCCTCCCCATGACTCACCTCTCGGGTAAGCAGCCCAGGTTCCCAAGCTTAGCTCGTTTCTGAGTATATTGCCTATATCAATCGGGAAGAACTCTGTTGAAGACATGAATTTACGGTAGATAGATTCAGCTTCTTCAATCTTCAGCTTTGCTAATTCAACGTTGGATGATATCCGGGATCTCCGATGGCTAACTGGGTTTACTAGAATGGCTGGTGTCTGGAACTTGACGTAACTGAGCTTGTCTACGAACAGCTTGAACGACGCCTCATTATCTTTCTCCGTGGCCATATATGCATAATCAACATCATTTGCAATGAACCATTCTTCCAATTTGATCACCAAGCTCGACCCGATCCCTCGTCTCCGATGAAGTGGTGCAACCCTTAAGCCCAAGATATAGCCCACCCTGGCTAGATCATTGGGAGGTTTACGAACTGTTACTAGCTTTATAGAGCCCTGGATGACACCAACCAACTGGCTGTCCAGGTCGGCTACCTAACATGAAAATTAAAATTATCAATTTAATTTCTCGACAAATATCAAGCAATAAGATAAAAAATGGTCCGATGATATATATATATATATATATATATATATATACGTATATATAAAATAACGTAAAAAGGGAAGGAACTAATAACAAGAAAGAAATGAAAATAGTGGTACCAGCATCTTGTAAACGGGACTGTTTCTGATTCTGCAGATTGGATCACCCAAAGTGTCTGTGAAGAGAAAAACGCTCTTCGCTGGGCCTACCTCACATCTGCTCTCGAGATCTTCGACTCGAGCTCTATCATTTTGGGCGTCGTAGCTTCGTATAATAAGCTCCCCATGTCCCATTCTATAATAATTTCAATGAACTCCCACCATAAACACCAAAGACTAGTGTTTCATATATATATATATATATATGTATATGTATATATATAAATAAGAGGAGGGAAAAAGATGGCTCAAGACAAGGGAGAAGAAAAGAAAAATTCGTATTTTTAACTCGAATAATTAAAATAATTATTTTAAAAAATAATACCTGATACATATAAAATTCAATTTACAAATCTTTATTTTGAAAAGTATTGTTTGATTGATATACGTAGCGAGCTCCGTACTAGCACTAGAGGACTTCGCTCCGAAATTCATGCTGATCATGATTTATAAGGGGACTAGGGGAGGGGTGGGGAAAGGTGGAACGTTCTCTATCATTAACGTCAACCTAGGTCTTCAAAAAATAAATAATAATAATAATAATAATAATAATACCAGATAGAGGTGGGTAATAACAGTGAGGAGATGTGGTTTTTGTCCTTTCTCTTTTCCCATTTTAATCTTGATTAAGCTACTCCACATTAGGATTTAGGATAACCTCAGCCTCACGCCATTTTGCACGCCTAAGCTCCTATTTGCTGGCCAACTCCGATTCATTTTATCACCTAAATTTATTTATATTTTGTACCTAACCAAGTTCTCTTATTTCCGTTAAAATGAAAGCCTCAATTTCTAATAAAAAAATAAGTTACAAATGTTAACATTTAAACTTAAAATTATTAAATATATATTATCTATTAAAAATTATTGTATAAATTAATTGAATTAAATATTATATTTTAAATTAATTCTTTTTTTAGATCTTAATGTAGATACATAATTTATGTATAGACTCCATACTTACCAAACTCATGAATATATATATGCCGTACCATCTGCAAGAAACAAATATCTCAGAATCTAATCATATAGTCGTAGGATATATAGTAAATTAACATCATATAAATTAATTAATTAAAGGGATTAAAGGATATTAGCTAGTGATGGTGGAAGATGCTGTTCACCTAAAGAAGTCGTCTAGATTTCGTGGGGGATTTCAGGATTACGTGTACGCCGTCTAGTGCATGGCTACCAGGCACCAGCTATCAACAATCACAAATAATTAAATCGATAAAGGTGGCGGTGGCGGGGGATGTGTTGTATTGGTTTCTATTAAACGAAAAGAGTTTTGGCATTTGATAGTTGAGACTTTTTCTTTTTCATTTTATTTTATTTTATTTTATTTTATTTTAAGGAGAGCAGTCGTTTTCTCTTCACACTAAACTTTTTTAAATGCACTGTTGAATTGTAAATTTTAATTCATGATTTTTTGAGGTAATTGAGTGAAGGAAGTGTGGCTTTGGGTGGTCCATCTCTTCCTTTTGGACACTTGAGATTCGAAAGTGAAAGTGAAAGTGAAAACCCCACTAAATTATTGCTTAGCTTTCTGCTTATTAACAAATAATTATATGGATTAATGATCATAATGATTAATGGAGGGCGATGTGCCTTAAGCGCGTACATTGAACCTAACATAAATATACATTCTTGAAATATACTATCACCACAATAATAATTCACCCAAAATAACAGATTAGCTGTGATGATTCACACTCAATCTTTGATATATCATTTATTTTAATTCATTAAATTTTACAAAAAATATCTCAAAGCTATGAGTTTAAGTTTTTATATATATTTAATAATAAATACTCTCGATGTAGGATTAAAAGTTTTACATTAGCTCACTGTTAAATTCGTGGCATCCAACAAGTTTTAAATTTAAATTTTAATATTTATAATTTTTTTTTTTTTACAACAAGTGACATAAATCTCAAATATATATATATATATATATATGTATTAATACAGTAAGCCGGTGAGGTTTCTATTATTTATAGGTACATAGAGGATGAAATTTCATGGAAGGACAATTGATTTTAGAGATATTTTAGGCTATAATTAATGCCTTAAGAAATTAGAACGTGCGTACGAATAATATGCATTTATTGTGCGAATTATAACATAAATTTCTCTCTTAAAATGTGGCAAATAGAATATACGGCAATGACCCATAACCCAAAGGGGGAAGAAAAAAGAAAAGCAAAGAATTATGTGATTTTAATTATTCACGCTGAGAACTCTGATGAAACAGCACTAGGGCAATCATGATACCATTTCGCAAGTAATGGCAAAAGAGAAAGCTCCAAATGGGATGGGGTTCTGTCCTTTTTCACGAGGCTTAATTGCCCTACCTATATGCCCATTTGATCTTTTGCGACCCCTCCTTCTTGCTATAATCTACTCCATATCTATCTTTGGCTTCATGTACTATTATAGGCAAATACTGGTCTAAAGGGAAATGAGTTTTCTTTCTCCGCCAAACCTCTTCCCTTACTAGGACTCTCCATTCGAGGAACTTTGGTATTGGGCGGGTGAAGACTTTCAATGTTGATCGCCATCATTTGAGAATTGAGTTAGAATTCAAATTCTAATAAACTTTGGGGTTTTGTTGAAAACGTATAATCATAATATCATATGATTAATTCACCGAAAGAAATGAAATTGAAAAGAAAATTAAAAAAATAATTTAATTGACTTTTATAATTACTTTTACCTTTAAAAAATAACATCAAAATATGAATATTAATATTTATAATTTTTTTAAATTATTATATCTTTATAGATAATAAAGTAGTACACATAAAAAGAGAATACCTCTCTAACGATAAAATTAAAATGCTAAAGAAAGCCTCATTGTGGATTTAATTCTTTCTTTAATTAATGAAACAGATGATATAAACTTCCAACAACGTTCCTTCTTTTTCTCCATTAATCATGATAATCATCAAACCCCCCATTATTAATAGAAAAGACAGTTAAACCAATAGCAAACTGCACACCTGTAGAAAAGCTCACTCAAAGTAACCAGTAAAATTACAATGGGTTTCCCCCACCCACTAAAATACTAATACTATATTATCCACCCAAAAGGCAGTGAGATCTTAGCCTAAAAGAAAGATTAAATGGTCCCCTGGGCTCATGATATAACCCTCCACAAAGGATTGTGAGAACAATCTGTCTTCTTTGTGTTTTTCTTTGCATGAATTATGTTGTCTTCATGCTTTTCTTTGATGGGTACTTTGGAGGAGCATTTAGAATTGAGGGTCCTACCCTTAATTAACATCACTTGGGGGGATGTTTTGAAGGGATTTTTTTTTTCCTTGTCTGGAAGTTTCCCATTGGCTTAAGAGGGCTGCATGCTTCCAGGTTGTTCTAATTCATCTAGGGATTGGATCATACTTATTTGCAAATATCATCAAGCTTAGTGCTCTTGTTTCTTTAACTTATTAATATGTTCCAACAGATCAGTCTCTTCGTTAATCATACATAGTTGATAATTCTCTCGCTCTCTGAACCCTAACTTAAGATGTTACATCAAGCCTTTGTATGCTAAGTTGCCTGGAATATGAATATGAATATGTTGAGAAAACTAAGACAATATAATAAATTAAGAAGTTATAACAATAATCTAGGGCTTGCAGACTATTGTAGGTTCTGTAGAACGTGTCCTAAATCCTGATGTAGAGCAAATAAGAAGAAAAGTTTAAAAAATCATACGGAATGTAGCTCCTAAACGAGCCTGCAGACAATTGATGGTAAAGCATGAATCAATCTGGCGTAAAGAGATGGAAAAGGAATGAAAGAAAAGAAATAGCAGCTTTACTATAGTAGAAAAAGATACCATATAATTAATATAATCTGAATCTCGACGGATTAGTTTGGTGGAAATAATTAAATGCTTCTAAAGGATATCATTTCTCAGACAACAAAACAAAATACCAGACGAAATGGATACGCTGCCGTAAGTTACACATTCAGGTAGGTAAAAAAACAGATAATAAGGCCAAGTGCCCAAGTGGGGAGAGATGAGATTAGATGAGATCAAATCATCTAGAATCCTAGATATGTGCTTTTTCTTTCCTACTTACGCAAAAAAAAAAAAAAAAAATCTTATCATGGAACATCACATTCAGAAATGGGGGCAACTGTGGCGTGGGTTTTCACTTCACTAACTAAGCCAGCTTCTCGCGGGATTTTTGGTTTATTTAACCAAAATAATATATGCATATATACGCTAGTAATTCGTAGAGTTGCAGTGTCAACTGTAATATCCATTTGAATGTTTTTTTTTCTTTTCGTTTTCGCTAGACTATTATCCATTGGATTTACCCCCATCCCATGAACAGCATCCGAAATAAGTAAAGTTACCAAAGGAAAAGGGTCAAAAACCAACGATTGTAAGATCGTTATCTTCGGTGAACTAAGTAGATATGAAATGGAATGTTATCAAATGAATATATAGACCAAGATAAGAATGATAAATATATTATTTTAGAAGTGTACTTCCGTTGTGAGCCATCTATTAGGGATAAGACAAGAGACAATATTAGCCAAGTATTCATAACTACCTGGTTTTAAGAGTTTGGAACATATTATATACATTTGCCGTAACATTAAGGGTAAATTAGAATCAGAGGAAAACTAATTTGATGTGATTTGGACTTTGGAGTACATGGAAACGTAACAGGAAAGTTGCAGACCGATGACCTAAATGTTATGTTGTTATAGATCAGGTGAGGCTGACTTAGTTCTGGTAATTTTAAACTATCACAAAAAAATTTAAAACCCGATCGAAAATATGATACAAAATATAAGTATACAAAGACATCAAACCATAGCTAAAATTAATTATAAACATGTTAAAATTTTATTATGACACTAGAAATGACATAAATATGCTAATTACATAATACATAATATTCTTTCCATGATATTCCGAACACAATTACAGCTTTCTTTTATCTTCATAAACCAATGCTAAATCATATGGTCTCCCCCTACCCTGCATCTAAACATCATCAACAAAAACATTTGTGTAGCCAAAGTCCAAAATGTGGAATTAACTGTATCTGCATTTGCAACTGGCCCTAGCAATTCTATTAAAATTCAATTTCCCATTATCTGTCTAGCTTCAATTTTTTTTCTAACCAAGAAATACTTTCACTTTACAAGGATCGATATTAGATTAAATTTCAACAAGCAGCAGCCTGAACTGGTAATGACACTCTAACCAAACTCCAGTAAAAGCTCTCGTTCAAGCTTGAAAATGCAGCCGACTTTATTAGCATAGTTCCTTCACTCCAAGAAAACCTGGAAAGAAAGTAAAAATAATCATTAATAAAAAAATTAACTAAATCACATAAAATAGCCTCAATGCATCTGCCAAAAAGAAATACTAAATATATTTCATGATTATAATTAAACCCATTAAATATAAAATAAAATACTACATAACTCAGTCCTTTAACAAGCACTTATATATTTCCACTCCATCACATTGGCAAATCAAACTACTTTACTGTTTTGGGATGTACATGTGCACCTTTGAATGCATTGATTGGAGATTACGAGATTTTGCAACTTCTTCCCCTTGAGAGTAAGATAATAATAGTAAGGAAAATGAATTTCCACAATGATCGCAAATCCCACCAATATCATTTGAGAATATAAATTATTGCTGTGCCCAAAAAAGGGTTTTTGATTGGAATCATTAGCAAAAATAATAAAATGATTCTCTCGATCCATCCGAATAATTAAACCAAATAATTTTAGACAACTTCCAAGGAAAGAAAATAATGACCATGTAAGCTATCCAAATACCATCAGCAAGAGTTGGAGGAATGATTTTGATCTAACGTCAAGCCCCACTCTGTGCAGAGAAATGAGGTGCTCGGCCAAGTGGTATCATGAGATCCTTCATAACCTCATATTCTTCCATGCTTATCTGGGCACCATCCAGCACCTATGCAATCAGCAAAGACAGTAGTGAAGATCTCAAAAATGAACGTTTTTCCCATCAATTGAGGGAATCAAATCTAGAAACTATTTCTAGCTAAGGAAAATAAACAATTAAATCCACATAACATCATCCTTCATTTTTTATATGCTTTATAAAGTATTGAATCAGTGATCTCTTCAATATATGCAACAACAGCAGTTATTTAAATCTATTGAACTAACACATCAAAGGACGAGCAATCAGAGAGTAAATTGCTCCTATAAAAAGAAGCAAGAGAAGATCATTTTCTAGCAAGATATACATAAAGTCAAAAGGAGTGTATCACAAATACTTCTAGTTGATAGTTTTGCAAACAAAGTGAACAATGCCAGATGCAAATGCAAAAGGACTGGTTGAAGATGCTGATCAGCCTAAAAACAGATTACCACAGCTAGCAAAGCTTGCAATTTGAAAGAAGATTCAGTCCAATGGTAACTGGAATTTGCATCTCATGTGTCAACAAAAACATAAAATCCAGCTTTAGCTAAGACAAGACTGAACCTTTCAAGAATTCCACTTATAATTTTACATTAAATAATATCAATAGGCTACATTTACAATCTAAGTGCCTCACCTTGTGAAGAAGCATCCTCCCATTAGTCATGTGTGGAGTGAGAGCAGGTATTCTACACACAGAAAGCGCATCAATAAAGAGAAGAACAATTACTTGCCATTGCTTCGTTCTGAACGCTGGAAGCGCTTCAATAAAAGACATTGTATCCAGTAGGCGACCCTGTATAAAAGCACATTTAAAGAACGTTCAGAAGCAACTCAACTCAACATTACGGGAACTGCAAGGAATCTTTTGGTAAAAAGAGCTTTCATTAATAAGCATATGCAGTCGGTTACGCCTGAAATATGATCTTAAAACTATAATAAAACTCCCAGATAAAACAGTTCAATGTCCTTAAGCTCCTAAACAGAATTATCATCAATTTTATTAATATGATTAACTATTTCACAACTATGCGTTCAGAATTACTACCATTCCTTGCTCCAAAGTAGATATTGGTATAGGCAGTCTGAGAGCAGTAACAACAGCAGGTAAAGCACGAGAAATACAGCCAGCAAGAGTTTCTTTAATTTCAGAAGAGCGACCATCTCGTAAGACAATCTTGCATGGGTACTCCCTCCCATTAACCGATAGGTACTCTTCATGGCAAGTTTCATCTCTCCCGTATATATAAGCCAAAGAAGATGATGTTATCCATTCAAAAAGCGCATTCCACATCATTGCAAAAGTTGACAGCTGATGGACATTAAAAAGAGTAGCACAAGCAACCAACATAAGTAGAAAATGCAGAAATCATATGGCACCGTTGTTAGGTCTATAAGACTTACAGTTAAACTGAAACCTTCTGGTGGAGCATCAAACCATGAGTCCTCTGGGTCAAACATATCAGAGCTAGGAATCCCAGGTTTTGTTGGCCACTTTACAAAGGCTGTTTCTGATTCAGGTTCTGCTTCTGGTTCAAGCGCATTAACATTCTTCATTTGCTCCTCCTTGTCTGCTTCAAGTGGACATGGCAAAATGATAAGCCCAGCTTCAGAAACTGTCAAAAAATGCGTTATGAACAAACTCAGAAGTTCAAAATACACCATTAAAATTTTGAATAATTTTGAATTCGCATATAATTCAAAGAAAGCACACAAAAAATCTACCAGCATCAGTGACATCAGAATCTCCAGATGCCACAGTTTCTGCTGCCTTGCTCAATGCCATAGCACAAGCCTCTGCCGATGCAAGTCGTAACACATTATCATCATCACCAGCTTCTGCTCTGCCACACATTTCGGAATCTTCTTTCTGAATATCAATTTCTTTAACCTGAGAAAGATTGCCTTTCTGAGCATTGCCAACTTTCGTATTATCAGCCCAAGTAACAGAGCGGTTAAGTTTCTTTGCTCCTGCAGATTTAAGAGAGGATTTAAGCACAGTCTCCCTTGATGCTACGGCCTTATCATCATGGGTTTCCTTCTCTGCTTCAGCACTAATCGTATCCAAACCACTCTGGTAGACATATTTAGTTGTCGGCAATTCTACAATGCTAGAATCCTTTTCCCTTAAAGCCGATGACGATCCTGATATCAGACATTTTTCCTCAAAGTCTTTACAAATTCCTTTTCCTTCCACTTCTTTCAATTTGGAACCAGAACAATTCTGTCTTGACCCTGAGGGTGTCTTGGAAACAGTATATTCATCATTCATGATTATTTCACTAGTAAAGTCCATCTCATTAATAACAAAATCCTCTTTCATACTACTCGGCTTCATTCTTTGACTCTGTCTAAGACTACCGGGATCCTTAGAAATGGTATATTCATTGTTCATGATTATAGCACTAGTAAAGTCTATCTCACTACTAGGAAAAAAATCTCCTTTGCTATCACCCAGCTTGGAACTACTAGAATCAAACACTGCAATATAAAAAAAAAAAAAAAAGTCTTTGTTAAACTAAATATAATTAAGTTTCCATTAAATAATAACTTGAATAATTAGGGAAAAAATTCTAACCTCCATTTTTGCTATTCTTTGACGGTGAAGGCTTAGAAATCAATTCTCTTTGTGGAACATAGCCTTCAATAGCATTGGAAGGACCCACCAACAAGACTTTCCCGGCTTTTGTTTCCTCATTCTCTTTAATCCTCAAATTCGAAAACCCTAAATCCCTGTTCTTCCCTAAACCCTCATCGTCCAAATGCACGTCATCAAACAAGCTCAAAATCGCATTCAGTTTCGCATGATTCAAAACTGAACATCTCTCTTCTTGTAAACTCCCAGCAAAAGCTCGGCTACTAATCAGGCAATCAGCGGAGCAAAACATGTTGGTTTCTTGTAAATCGTAAACTCTGTGTTCTTTTAAAGAGATTCGATAACGGCCTCTTCGACGGGGCTCGGAAGGTAAGGGGTTTCGGCAGAGAGGGTAACCGCAAGCGTTGGAAATCGACCTCTCGGTTACGACATCCTCGTAGTCGCTTCGAGAAATTAAGGAACCACAGGAGAATAGTTGTTTGTCGTCTTGGATTCCATCGAGGAGGTGGAGCTGAATCTTGTGTACAGCTTCTGAAACGGTGATTGACTGATCTTTCGCCATTGATGATGACCCTTTTTTGTTTGCTGCAGAATTTTAACCCTGTTTTTATTTTCCTTGCTAAATTCTCGACAGTGAATATATGTTGGAGAGAGGTCTTGGAACTGCAGTCGATTTTCGCTCTCCGGTTGAACTTTGAAAAAACGAGGGTAGGAAATAATTGGCTTTAGGGTAAGGGTGTTTTTGACATTTGATGCCGTTCAATTGAAGGCCCATTAGTAAAAGAAGATAATTGTTCTTATAACCGTAAGGTACAGAATTCGAAAGTTGTTGACTTACTTTTTAACTGTTAAACAATGTGGTTTTGTTGTGGTAATAATTTAAAGATGGAATTCCTTAACAAACGCACCCATTAATCCACTTATATAATGTATAATGAAGATTTTAAAGACATATAGAGCGGAAGGGTTGTCTTCATTGAATAAATCAGAATATTAGATGCTGCTTGTTGAACCCAACATAAATTTCTTTAGTGTAAAAAATATTACCAAAAATCATGCTAGATTCTAAATTTAAATATAAAAAATTTATATATATTTATAATCTATAATCCATATAAATATGGGTTATAGAAAAAAAATTAAGCTAATCAAAATAAACATTTTAACTCATTATATATATATATATATATATTTGTATAAGTGGTTACTTTTATTTGTCCAAAAAACAATAAAACTGCTACATGAGAAATATCTCCTGTCTATATAGGTGAGGAGATGGAACAAAAAGAAACATCTCAATAAAAATCAGCTAATCATCAAATTGTAAATCGAAAATAATCAATGAAAGAAGATGAGGTTACTCAAACTCCATTATATTTTCAATGATCGAAAATAATCAAAAATAATAAAAAGAAGTCATTTTATTTCAATATTATCATTTGTCATTTTAAATATTTTTTAATGATTATTATTGCTATTGTTTAAATAACTATTAGAATTGTAATTTGCATTTTGTATGATTAGGTAAGGATTATGTTAAGCATTAAAAATGGGTTTATAATTCATTATGCTTTTAATATTGTCGTTTGGCATTTTAATAATTGGTAAGGCTCCAATTTTTTGCTTATAAGATTTTGGTTCGAATCATACTACCAACTGTCTCCTTTCGTGCGTAAATTATAAATCCTTAGTGAAATTATTGACAAACCTTCACCCTAAAATAGGTAACCTTAATTCGAAATAGCAAACCTTGATATATTAGGCCTTAATTCGAAATAGCAAGACAAAAAATGGACCCAACTCTCTCATTTTCTTCAAACTTATATAGTGAAATGTGGGCCTCAGCATTTAAAGATTTTATAAATCCGGGTGGGTCAAATTCACCACCATCTTTAGAAAATTGTTTGCAAGTCTTGCTAGGCCCAGAATGGTCCTCTGCCTGGCCCCCATTCTTCAACATCAAGGTTCCACTTGACCCGTATTTCGAAAAAATAATATTATTCCACACATTTATTCCAAAGAATTTTTAAATTTTACAAATAAAATTAAAATATTTTAATATTTTTTATTATATTAATATTTTAAAAAAATAAATCTTAAATAAAATAAATGCCAACCCTTTAACTTCAAATTTAAAAACTTTACAAATGAAATAATTTTTAAAATTTTAATTAGTTACCTAAATTATTTCTATGACAACTAATTAGTAATTATGGTCACAGTGCATTCTTACGCTTCCCTTGCCTTATGTGATAAGCACAAACCACTTTCCATCCCTAACAAAATAAAATAGAGTAATTGATTATTTGACTAAAATAAATATTTTAATCCAAGAAAAAAAAATAGTTGACGTGTAGATAAGAATAAAATCATCTTTTAAGCAAATTAGGTACCATTCTTTCCTTCCTTTTTTATATGTCTTCAATTATTTTTATTAGAGAATTATTTGAATAATAGTTGCACAATCTTTAAAAGTCTTAAATGAGACTTTTTCTTTATGATTAAGGCATAATGTAGTTACTTCCTCTTTAAGTACAAAATCCTTAGTCCAAACAACCTCAATCCCCATTATAAAAAAGTACTACATGTATGTTTTATTTTTTTGGAAAAAGTACCATATTTTTTATGGAGGCTTTATTTATCATTCGATTAGGCCTCAAGGAACTATATTATAAACAGACATAATTCTTCATTAGTAAAATATAAAAAATTCAGATTCCTTAGTTTGCCATTTTTGCCCATCGTAATCAAAGGGTGGATCACATAACTAGTGCCTTGTGCACACCAAAAATAATTGGAATAATCTTATTTTACGTCAGAATTGGAGTCTCATAAAGCTCAGGATATTCTCCACTTTCCACTTCCATAAATTCTTTGTAGAAGTATCTTCCACTCAAAAGGTTCAACTTCCCTGTACCAATCCAGGACACCCTGAACTCTGAAGTGAGAGCGTCGGACCGTACAGTTCCATCAGTAACATCATGTGATAAACTTTTTTCCCCCATGGAAAGGTAGCCCATTCGATCATATAA
This sequence comes from Adansonia rubrostipa, assembly GCA_038381775.1. Taxonomy (NCBI): domain Eukaryota; kingdom Viridiplantae; phylum Streptophyta; class Magnoliopsida; order Malvales; family Malvaceae; genus Adansonia; species Adansonia rubrostipa. The sequence continues at coordinate 14,515,300 of JBBYHM010000026.1, forward strand.
TTCTCATCTGATGGACCCCCACCAGTCACATTTAGGCTCCATCCGATTTGGGATTTTTGCCAACATCATTATTTAATATCTTTGATCAAAATCATGATATTACATGTATATGTAATAAACAAAAACACAGTACACACGACGCACACACGAGTTTGAAGCTGGCCAACGGCTAAATCTAAAAAGGGTTTTGTTGGAGAGTCTTTGTCTGAAAGTCTTTTTTGTTTGCGTACTCAATCCTCTTCAGTTTAGCCATAGCCATAGCCATTGCAGTTAGCTCAAACTCATACCTCTCTAACCAACTTCACCTTTTACATTTTATGGTACTGAGAGTTCATTATCTGACTATGAAAAGATTTTCACTTTCAAAAAGGGTGGCAAACAATGTGGTTAAAGGGGAGATAGAGTGGGAGCTTAGGCCTGGTGGCATGCTTGTTCAAAAGAGGAACATGGGGGATGCTTCTTCTGGACCTACGATCAAGATCAAAGTTTCTCATGGTTCTTATCACCATGATATTACTGTGCCTGCTCAATCCACTTTTGGTAATCATTTCTTTATATTTCTTGCTTTATTTCTGTCTTCTCTGTTGAAATTTTGTGGAAGATTGGCTTTCTTGGTTTTTATTTTTAAAAGGGTATTATTGAATTGAAGCAAGTGCATGGCACTTTTCTCTTTTTACCAACTTTGCGTTTCCATTTTGGTATTTGATCTCCATTATGTCGGTTTCTCAAATCTTCTGTCTTTTGTTCTTAATTGGTATATGAATTTGAGGAAATTTTTCAGCTTTTATCTTGTCTCCAAACGTGCGCTTTTCGGCCACCATCATGATCCAATGGATGTCAAAATTTGGTCTTTTGAGTATGATCTTTAATCATGGTTACCAGTTCTGTCTGTATGTGTTCTGTTGTGCATTTACTTCGGTTCTTTCATGGATTGCTGGACTTGGCTTCACTGTTTTGGTGGGTCAGAGTTTAGCAACCAGATTGAGTGAAAGATAGGCTGTCTGCTCCTTACATTGTTGTACGATATGAAACTGATGCTAAATTACCGGCTTTGATTAAAATTGAAGAGGATTTGAAAAGGATTCTTGCGCAAGAAACCGGTTTAGAACCGAAGGAGCAGAGGCTGTTGTTCCAAGGAAAAGAAAAGGATGATGAGGAATGTTTGCATATGGTAGGAGTCAAAGATATGTCAAAGGTGGTACTTTTAGAGGATCCAGCTAGCAAAGAGAGGAAACTTGAGGAGATGAAAAGAAATCAAAGTGTACTAAAAGCTTGTGAAGAGGTAGCTAAGGTCAGAGCAGAGGTTGATAAACTCTCTGAGAAGGTTAGCATCCATTGAAAAGAGAAACTAATTTTTCAATTTACAACATGGAAACATTTCAACCTACTGAGGATTTTATTTTATTTTTGTAAAGGTTATTGCCTTGGAGGCAATTGTTCGTGGGGATACCAAGGTTGCTGAAAAGGAATTCCTTGGCTTGACAGAGTTGCTCATGGTGCAATTGCTGCAACTGGATACAATTGAGGCTGATGGAGAAGCCAAAGTCCAGAGGCGGGCTGAGGTTAGTGATTATCTAGTTGTACTTGCTATCATAAACTTTTTTTTTTAATATTCTCTAATTCCATTTTAATGATGGTCTTTATTGAAACCTGACCCACATTTTCCAGACAATCGAGGAACTTACAATAATCATGTTAGAATTTTCTGTTGGTTTAAAAGCGATGGTTTGCTTTTTCACGCGCCGCAGAAACACAAGTTAGCTACTGTGTAATTTTCAAGTTTTATACCAGCACAATGTTGCTGGAAAGTGAAAGCCTTTTTCTTTTAAATGATTGAAAACTTGACATGCATATGAGTTGCAGCCCACACCAGCTATCAGTGACTTGAAAGTTCTGAGTGAATTATGGAGAACAATTCAACATAGGTGGGTTCTTAATCCTTCATTGCTCTATTATACCCTTCTAGGACAAACGAAATAACTGTGCTTGTTGCCAGTAAGTTTGGTGGATTTATACTTAGATAAGCTGTCCTTGGCATGGAATCTTTAATTTTGGAGTTCTATGCAGATGAATAATAAGAAATGAGAATCCATCCTGCTTGGAAACGGTTGGTTAACCATGTCACATGTGAACCTCGTCTGTGGTTCTGGCTTTAGAATTCTTGGATCTGATCCAACCAGCAATAATAAAGAAGGAAAAAGTAGATTTTTTTTTTTTCGATTAAAGTAGCGAACAAAAGAGAGTTTGCAATTGATCAACCTGGTTGCATACAGTCATTTTCACCCTTACAATTGTTTACTTTACACTGGCTTAGCACCGCCTTCCTTGATATGCCTGAGAACTACAAGGTTTTTTTTTTTTTGCATTTTTCCGCTTGAGACTAAAGTTCTTCATTGAATTACAAGAGTGAATGGAGATATCTTTATCTTACCAATTTAATGTGTTTTCTAGAATGATAATTGAGAAACATTGCATTTTCAATTTTCCTGCACAGGTTTGTCGTGTCCAAGGTCTTGTGGATACCCTAGACAATTTGAAGGCTAGAAACTCTAATCCCTTCAGCAGTAGTTGCAATGCAGATTCAGTGACCACCAAATGGGAGATATTTGAGTCTGATGTAGGAAGCCTGCCCGCCCCTGCCCCGGCCCCTTTACCATCCTCTACAAGAATAACGCAAGATTGGGAAGTATTTGATTAAGCAGAAGTTCGTTCTCAACTATCGGTCTCAGCCATGAACAAATGTGAAACAAAGCCTGTATACTGTTCTAGGACCTCCATCTTAGTACAGTTCTATTTGCTGGTTTTGGTTGTAACTGTTTTTTAAGTACAAACAAACGGAGAGGCTTCTTCTCGAGCCACGATAGGATAGCACATCGGTGTCTATGTTTTGGTAGATAATAAGAAGCATCTCGTTCATGCGAAGTTTGCTTCAAAGTTGGTAACCTTAATCAATGCTAGGTGAAGCAGGATATGTAAACAGGATCATCCGTGAATCTTGAAGCCATTATTCATCTTTTATTAACCTCGTTTCTGCTGCAACTACCATCATACTCCTTCCTCTTTCTAGAATCAGTGAGTTACTTTTTTTTTTTTTCATGAACTAATGAATTTGACAAGCTCCATTTTTCTTTTGAAATCCCTCTTCACAAGGAAATGCACACCTCCATTACAACATCGTTTAGCAGATTCAACGGGACTGTAAGAATACTCAAGAATCTCGTGAAGTGTTGTACGTTGGCCTCTCGATAGGAGTCAAGAAGTACTAGTATAACTTTCTTGAGTAGGCGGGAAATGATGAAGTTACAGTCCTGAAAATAATAGCAGTAATTGTGATTTGCATCATTGAAGTCCAAACCCGGACCTTTTTTAAGTTTTTAGTAAAGAACTGGAAAAGGACGGCTATGATCTAGCGCCCGCTTCATGCAATACATTGTCTTGCTATGTCCTTATGAGTAATTTTGGAATGTTAAAGGGTTAATGGGTGGTAGAAGCGGCAGCATAGCAGTAGTGGGTGGTCTTCTAGTTGCATTTGAATTGATTATTGGAATTGGTGTTTAAAATGTGTTTTGGATAAGTACTTGGAAGAAATTCACCAATACTTTTCATACAATGTCCCAATAACTAATTTCATTTTAAAATTTCTATAAAGGAAGGCGCTTTTAAGAGACAAATAAGTGAGAAGTAAGGGATTTTCTTTATTTAACGTAAATAATAAATATTTAATTTCCTTTTATTTATTTTCATACAATATCCTAATAAATAATTTTTTTTTGTAATTAATATATTATTTTTAATTTCAATAAAAATCATGTTGGAAAATTATTTAGTAAAAATATGGTGTTGGGAAATGATAAATAGGTGAACAAAATGGGGTTGGCCTCTCCGTCAAAAGTCAGAATTCTCAATTATCCGAATGAGCACTTTCCCATTTGAAAGTGGATTGGCGGACTGCAGAAGTGGAAGGGCCCTAACCTCCACGATCTTTATAGAAGTATAAATACCTCTTTTTGATGACTGCTCTGCTCTCGCACAAACAATTCGCAAAGCTTTCACTTCGACCATGAACGATTTAACTCTCTCTGACATCATTTACCCAGAACTCAAAACCACTTGCAGGCTGAATTACGAAGGCACCAACTTCCATATCTGGAAAACCAAGCTAGATTTTGTCCTGAAAGACAATAAAGTTAATTATGTCTTAACAGAACCAAAACCCGCCGACGGCAACCTTGACGACGTCGCCCGACATGACAAATGGGTTAATGACGACTTCAAGGCTCGCTACATCATCCTAGAAACCCTCCATGACAACCTTTCTATAACGTATCGCAAACACGAGACGGCCAAGTCCATGATGGACGCTCTCACCATGTATTTCACGAGGCTTTCAGCGGCGAAACGGTTTAGGCTTCTCAGTCGATACAAGGATCACAGAATGCAGGAAGGGACGAGTATTAATCAGCACATTATCCAGATGAATGCTATGGCTAAGGATTTGGAGTTGGAAGGTTTGAACCTGCCTAAGGAGTTTCACTCTGTGGCTTTGATGGAGAGTTTACCTGAGTCGTGGGAAGATGTAGTGACGTCGATCTCTATGAACTTGGGTACAGATGAGGAAGCGTTGGAGATGGATAATATTTGCGCGAAGTTGATGAATGCTGGGGATTTGAAGGAGCTTTTCAGAAAGCGTATGAAGAGAGTAGTTCAAGGGATGGTTCAAGAGGAGAGTTTAATGGAAAGTGTTACAGTTGTGGGAAGTTTGGACACCGTAAATCTGATTGCCCTAGTTGATTAGGTATTTTCTTGGTTCCATCTTTCAGTTCTAATTTACATTTTGTTATTGAGATCAGAGATAGTTTCAAAACAAAAACACGAGTGAATGGATACAAAACAGGTATCCTATATTGCCTCGTGTTCTTCTTAACTCTCTTCTGTTTTCCGCTGTTTTTATGGTCAATTTTTTATCATTTCTGTTCGGCCTAGGCAAAAGGATTATCCTAAAGACAAGCAGATGGTTTGCAGGCTAAAATTCATCTTATCGAAATCCTTATGATTGATTCAATTGTAGCTAGTGCTGCATAGTCTAGTTTTTGTTTAGATTAGAACTATCTCAGGAGTGAAGAATTATGGAGGAATTAGTCTTGCTTCTTTTTCTTTTTGGTTGAACTGTTGCCTTGAGTATGAACCGACTTGAACATCTCTTACTCCCCTAGTTGTGGTAGGCTAAGAAAAACTGACATGCATTTATATAAATTAACAAATATGCTTAACGACCCGACATCTGCAGTTATAAGAAAGGAAGTCGCC
>JBBYHM010000026.1:14529752-14542674 GCA_038381775.1 Adansonia rubrostipa
TTTATGTGATTCTGGGGTTTTGTCTTCCATGAAAAGTGCTGATCATTTTTGAGGAGATTCTCCTTGTAAAGTTTTCAATGGCATATATATTAGCCAACATGTAAAGGATACAAGATAACCAACTGCTGCTGTTGGTGAGTAACTATAACTCATCAAATGTAATATTGCAAGGTTATATTTATAATTTTATATCATATATAATGTGTATGAAATTACAGAAACCTACAGAATATATTGCAGCTGAGATCCTGACGCATGACCAGCTAGCTAGTGCAGACAACAGATATTTACATACATATTATTTGTTTCGGCACAATTCTATGGTGTTCGAAGTTTTAAAGGTTGAAAAAAATGAACTTTTTCTAGGGATGGAATAGTCACCCAAAACAACTTTATGTCATCGAAATTTGGACTTTTGATGCATATAACACAAAAAACCCTAAATTATTGGCATATATATTATATATAGGAATAAGAATTGATGGCGTCTTGTTGAAAATTTATGTCATTAAAATTGACTCTTAAGAATTGTGCCATTTTTAGCTACTTATCAAACTTGGAGTTTTATTTATATGTATATACATATATATATAACACACAAATGGAGGTCCTAGACCTGCATGTGAAGAACATCGAAATAGGACAGGAAAAATTCTTTGTTTGATGTGCTTATTGAGACTCGAGAAGCTTAAATCAGTGCAACAGTAGCTAAGGCAGGCAGGCAGCCAGGGTCAACTCCTACCGATCCCTCCCCCCATTATTTTAAGTTTTTAACCCAACGCAGGATGTCATCTAAACATATATAATATAGTTGCATGAGAATACGTAGCCCTTTTTATGCGGATCAAACCAATATTCCAGAATGAGTATGTTTGTCCTTTCTCTATCACATCCCCATTCTTGATAATACATCATCCATGCATGCATGATGCATGTCAATGACTACATCATTATCATGGCATGGTGGTGAATGGTGTTGTATGTGTGTGTGCGCGTGTTTTTATATTATATTATATTTTATATGTATATATATATATATATATATATATATATGCATAAAATTTCTTGGGCTAGATCCATCAAACCAAAGCTAGTCGAGGCTCTAGCTTTCTACTTAGTTGTGTACAAATAGACAAGCATCGAAAGTCAAAAAGCCCACAATGGACCCATGTTTTATTCGTCTCTTTGGGTTCAGTCTATTGGTTGGTTGGGTTGAGTAGATAACTTTAGCAAGTAGCTTACCCTTAGCCCTGATTACGGCCTGTGTTTCATTGAAGCAAGGGGACTGTTGACATCTTGTCCAAACGGAAGCCCACGTAAAAATAAAATAAAACAAAAAGTGATACTTAGGCCATTTAACATTGCTTTTAAATATAATAATAAAATTATTTTTACATCTTTAAATTTTTTTCTACAATTTATAATTTTTTATAATAATATAATATTTTAAAATTTTAAAATTACATTTTGTCATTGTACTTTCCAAATACATTTTTTAACCTAATTTTTTTTCATACTAAACTAATCCCATCATTTGGAGGTATTCCACCCAAATCTTAACTTGTATTCACCCAATCAACCTCAGAAATTCATCATGGCAGACAGAGAAGTTTAATTTACTTTATGACAAAGATCATTTACTTAGATCTTTGGCTAATGAACTTTTCAATAATTTGGTTTTTTGTTTCCTTCCTTTTATTTTAATTAGATTTCATTTGTTTAGAGAATCGCTATCATTTACCAATATGTATTGGCCAAATGCAAGGTAAATCTACTTTCAGAGTTTTGTGTGATTAAATTAATAGATTTGTGCCATGTTGTACATAAATTATCTTAATAGGTTAAACATGCAGGACGATGAGACCTTCCATGATTTAGACATTTAATAAGCTCATATTATTTTTCAAATTCAAAGGCTAACTTTTACAATTTTTTAAACTAAAAAAAAGAATATTGCATTTTTTTTTGTTTAACATTTATTCTTGATAAGAACAATAATATCTGCCAGCTAATCAGACTATACCAAGGAAATTTAACTTGTAAAGAAAGATGTGCTGTATTTGTTTTTTTTTTTTGGTTTGCAATTATATTTGAAGCTTGATCTCTATTCGAAGTGCAATCCTCACATTTGACAATCCTCAATAATAATAACAATAATAATAATTAATTCAATGGTAAGAAAATTATTAGGTTGATGGATGAGGTCTGGCCTAATTTGCATGAGATTCTTATCATCATGAATTGTTCTAATTTTTCTTCTTACCAATGATAAGCACCAAACTTTATTGAATTCTGAATGAAATTGTCGCTGAAATTTGTAAACAGTGTGGGATCTGATTGGTATTTGGTGAGACCCATGACCTTATTATTACATTACATGAGGTCCAAAGGATGACCACCAATGCCCACTACCTTGCTTAATTTTTCGATAGACCACTTTTAATCCATGTCTAATGTTGATTAATCAACAATTAAAGCTTCAGTTACCTTAATTAGAAGAAATCAAATCAAACTCATCCTCATTTAGTTGACCAAAATTAGTTTGTCCCAAAATCTCACCCTCATCTTATGCTTACGTGGCAATAATCCAGTGAGTACTGGCTCCAAACTGGGCAATTGTTAGCATTGGAGTTAGCCACGAAATCAACAATTTTCCATCAAGTGGCAACAGCACCACCAAAAAAAAAAAAGGAGAACTGCCAAAGTTTTATAAAGATGCTAATAAAGCTCACACTTTTCCATCAGAGAGAAAGGGGAGGAGGGAGAAAAGTTCTCTCCCTTTCTCTGTATGTATTTATATATCTATCCTAGGAAATAAAGGGAAGGAAACTAAAAAACTAACACTTGTTGCAATATTTTCTTTCTTTGTTGAGCTTCTGCCGGACCTGCATCACCTCACTCTCTTTTTCCCTGGTGATTTAAGGAGGAAAGAAAGGAGGTAAACGGCATCCTACCTTAAAGCTCTTTTCTTTCTGTTTTATTGGTTGATTTTTGAGTAAAAGACTAGACATTTCTATGTCGATACAAGATATAAAATTTATTTGGAAAAAGTGAAGGAACACTAACATATGGTGTCCAGTGAAAAGAAAATGCTTGCTCTTAAGCTAGAAGAAAGATTCAAAAGCACTCAAGTTCATGCCTTGACTGCTCCAGATACCAATATTGTTGACACTATTGGCTCTACTTCCACAGCTGGTAAGCTTAGTAACCATAGAGTCGAATTTATAGGGTCAAAACTCAAATCCAGTAAGACCCGCTCTGTCTCAGGAGCTAGAACTCTGCTTCCTTTTGAACTTCCTAGAACAGACCTTGAACCACCCATAGAACCTCACTTAAAACCCATACAGTTTGTAGAAACCTTAGCTGATCTTTATTGCCGTCTTAAAACTTGTTTAGAGTCAGAGAAATCCTTGATATGCATTGAGCAGTGCTCGATTTTGAGTAGCCTCGGTGATCCTAAGGTATTAAGAAGATGCCTCTGTGCTGCAAGGAAACATGCCTTTGATGTGCACTCGAAGGTAGTTGTATCAGCTTGGTTAAGGTATGAGGGGGGAGAATATGAGCTTGATGATGTATCACCACTGGATTGTAGAGGTTTCAGTCTAGAATGTCCTAAGGCTACTCTTGTATCTGGGTGCGATTTGGATTCAATTTATGACCACTGCAAGTGTTATCAAGACTGTACTAAGTCCACTGATGAGCAAATCTCCAAAGGGAACGAGTTTTTGACATTGGAAGAATATAGTGATATGTCCTTTTGTATCGGCAAGGAGGAGATTAATTGTGTTCGATTTAGAATCGCTGAACTTTCAAGCCCATTTAAGGCAATGCAATATGGGAGTTTCATGGAGTCAAAAAGTTATAAGATTGATTTTTGACAAAATGATATCTCTGTAGAGGTAATGAGAGCTGTGGATTTGTACGGAAGGACTAGGAGGGTGGAGTTGTTTTCTCCTGAGATTGTTCCGGAGCTCTTATCTTTGGCAAATAGGTTCTGCTGTGAGGAAATGAAGTTGGCTTGTGATATTCATTTGGCTACTTGAGTCAGCTGTGTAGGGGATGCTTTGATCCTTATTGAATATGGGTTAGAGGAAAGGACAAATATTCTAGTAGCTTCATGTTTGCAAGTGTTGCTGAGAGAGCTCCCAAGTTCTCTTCATAGCCCCAAAGTGATGAAGATATTCTGTAGCTGTGAGGCAAGGAAGACATTGGGATCAGCAGGGCATTTTTCCCTTTTGTTGTATTATTTCCTAAGCCAGGTGTCCATGGAAGAGAATATGGTGTCAAATGCAACGGTGATGTTATTAGAAAGGTTGAGAGAATGTGCCACATTAAAGTGGCAGAAGGCTTTATCTTTGCATCAACTAGGTTGTGTGTTGCTTGAGAGACAAGAGTATGGAAGTGCTTAATGTTATTTTGAAGCAGGTACTGAGGCAGGTCATGTTTATTCATTAGCTGATCGCAAGATCCAGATACAAGCAAGGGCAACAGTATTCAACCTATAAGTTGACGAACACACTTATCTCCGAGTATAAAGCAGTTGGGTGGATGTATTAGGAACGATCTTTATATAATGTTGGGAAGGAAAAGATCGCTGATTTGAACACTGCAACTGAATTGGATCCCACCCTAACGTTCCCATTCAAATATAGAGCAGTCTCAAAGGCAGAGGAGAAGCAAACTAGGGCTGCTATTTCAGAGATTGACAGAATCATTCGATTCAAGCTTGCACCGGACTGCCTAGAGTTATGAGCTTTGCTCTTCATAGCAATTGAGGATTATGGAAGTGCTTTGAGAGATATTAGAGCACTGTTAACTTTGGAGCCAAATTAAAGGATGTTCAATGAGCAAGTAAGCAGGGATAATTTGATAGAGCTTCTGAACTGTAGGGTTCATCAGGGAAGTCAGGCAGACTGCTGGGTGCAAATTTATGATCGATGGTCTTCTGTAGATGATGTTGGCTCTCTAGCTGTAATTCACCAGATGCTTGTTAATGATCCTGGAAAAAGTCTTCTTAGATTTCAGCAATCTCTTCTTCTTTTAAGGTAAGCTTTCTATTATAAGGTTTCCATATAATTTTCTTCTTCAACTGCAATTAAGGTTGTTGCTTGCTAGAATCCTTCTGTCTTTAAAATTGGCGACCAGGTGTTTTGTGGAATCCACAGTAATTTAAACGCTATCTTATGCGGAATTGTGCTTCTTTAAGCTAGGATATTAGACTCATACGGGTGGAGAGGATATTGGTATCAGTTGTTATTCTTTTTCTTTGGGCTGATATTGTTTCTGTTCAAGTCTCCTGTCCTGGAATGTGATTGTTCTCAGCATTGATCCTACTCTATTTGATCAGATGAAGAATATTGTTACTAACATTGCAGGCTAAACTGTCATAAGGCTGCTATGCTATGTTTGCGATTAGCTTGTAATCTTTCTAGTTCTAAGCATGAAAAGTTAATTTATGAAAGGATGGATCTTATATGACCCGCCCATCATGGAGAAGCTCTTGCTAGAGCTGAGAAGTCCATTTTGATTCAGAGGTCGTTTGAAGCCTTTTTCCTGAAAGCTTACGATTGGCAGATTCAAATCTGGATCCCAAGTCTTCTTCTAATACCATTCAACTTTTGGAGGAAGCCCTTAGATGCCCTTCGGATGGTCTTCAGAAAGGACAAGTCAGTAAATCTATGCTTGGACTCTCTCATTGACCGTCATGATACCTATTTGATTGTTTATGGTGATATTTTACAGGCAATCAGCAATTTAGTCACTATCTATTTGGATTCTGGTAAACTGGATCAAGCTGCGAACTGCTACATGAATGCCCTTGAAATCAAGCATGGAAGAGCTCATCAAGGGTTAGCACGCATATATTTTTTAAGAAATAACCGAGAAGCTGCTTACGATGAGATGTCCAAACTGATAGAGAAGGCACATACTAATGCCTCAGCATATGAAAAGCGGTCCGAGTATTGTGACCATGAGTTGGCAAAGAATGATCTGAACATGGCAACAGGACTTGATCCACTTAGAACATACCCGTACAGATACAGGGCAGCTGGTAATTTTCTAATGTCTTTTCTCAGTTTCTAAAATTTGATTCTGGTTAGAGGCCCACATTTTTCCTTGTGAGTCTTGAGCATGCATTACTCCTTGGTTACAAAGAAAGACTAGTTGCAAATCTGAGAAATAGTTCATTGGCTCTGCTTAGGTTAGCTATGTGTACATGATCAATCATTCTAAGCAAGTCTTCACTTTGAGTTCTATGCACATCCACTTTTCTCTATTCTTAATGTCTTCGTCTTTATTAGAAAGGACTTGAAATTCATATCTAGATATGTTGTAAAGCATCACTCTTTACTAGCCTGATTTTCCTTCGTCCCAAGAAAGAATAATCTTCTTCCAATTTTCTATTTTAATAGGTTTTAGGATGTATAACTATAATCATATGTATTTCTATTGTATCTAGTTTTATTTACCCTTTCTCTTGTCATTTTTTTCCTTCAGTAAATTTATTATCATCTGAGAAATTTAATCGGTACTGACATGCTGCATTACTTTGTTTAGTGCTAATGGATGACAGAAAAGAAACCGAAGCAGTTGAAGAGCTTTCAAAAGCCATTGCTTTCAAGCCTGTCCTGCAGATGCTTCATCTTCGAGCTGCATTTTATGAGTCAATGGGTAATATCAACTCAGCTCTCTGTGATTGTGAAGCAGCTCTCTGCCTGGAACCGAGCCATACAGACACGATTGATCTGTATAATAGACCATGGGACCGAGCCATCCAACCACAAAAAATTTAAGAGGCACTATTGTTATATTTTTGATAACTTGGGAAGTTAGTTGTCAGTAGCAAGGAAAAGAATCATGGAGTCTTTCACATAGCTTTATTTCCTCAATTGAGTGATGGGCTTGCTAGCATTTATGTGCTATGACCATGCGAAAGAAAGACCAAGAGAGTTATACGAGGGTTATTGAACAAATAATAGTGGTGAAATAGAGCAAGCAGCCTCTCCATCGTATTCCCGTAAATTATTTTCATGTGACAGAGACAGGTCCGCTGGATAGTTGCGAGAGATTTTGCAATGTAGGTTAAAGGGTTTACGCTGTTGTAACTTTAGTCATTCCTTACAAAATGAAACGGTATACAGCGTACAAAGTATCATATCATTGGATGACTTCACATCTGTCTTAGCTCACCTGTACAGGAACAACGTTAAACTAGGTCTAAATCTCCATTTATAGCTGTAACGTTTGGCTTTTAATATTCATTGTCCATGTCTTAATCTTTTCCTCCCTCATCAAATTCAAATGACATTATCTAGTCTATTTCCAACAGCTCCCTAATGCCATTTTACTTCATGCTTAATAAAGAAGCTGAAAGAAGCGGAAGAGTTTTGGAGGCTTGAGTGATCGATCTTTATTTAGTTAGATGCTTGGAATGTAGTACAGGATAAAGGAAAGAGGAAAAAGGATCAACATTTATTCATCTCCCAAGGTGCTACACTAGAATTTATACAATCCACTTTAGAATCTGAACAAACAAACGAGGAAAAGGAGAGGAAAAAAAAAAAAGTAATGGAGAAGCAGCAGCAAACCAAGGCTCACAACTCTTCCTCTCTCAATTATATACAAAAATTCATTTATCTTTCCAGGCATTTTATTAGAGAAAGCAGAACCTATTAAAAGCCCCGGTGCCTCGGAGCCCAACAATTAAAACAGGGAAAACAGAATACAAATTTATTCACGTTAAGTTTCAATGCCACTGATCAACTTGGTTATGTAGACAAGATTTCAAGCTCAGCCCACCAAAGGGGAGATAGTTTTGGAGTTGCTCCATCAGGCCCCATTGCTGTGATCTCTTTTAACTTGGCTGCAATTTCTCTCATTGTTGGTCTCTCTTTTGGATCAGGATGAACACAAGTTTTAATCACTTCAAACAATTTTTCCAGCTCATCTTCTTGGAAAAATTTAAGCGTTGGATCCACCATTTCTTTCAAGGGTTGGCCCCTTTTTAAGTAGTCTGAGGCCCAGGCTGCAAGAGAGCCATTGTCTACTGAATATGGGATCCTACCAGTTATCATTTCAAACAATATTACCCCAAAGCTGTAAATATTGCTCTCCGCATCTGCCGATGGAGATTCTAAGAGCTCCATGCTTGCTGATCCCACCTTAGCAGCGATAGCATTATTCAAGAAGCTGAAATCAGATATTTTGGTAGCATAGTCTTCAGTCAGATATACAGAGCAAGACTGGAGGTTTCTATGGGCCATAGGAGGAGTTAGCTGATGCATATGCTCAAGGCAGTATGCTATTCCCATGGCTATTCTTAGGCGCATTCCCCAGTCCAAGTGCTCGGCTTCTTGTACTGCAAGAAATCCAGAATTCAGCATCATCCAAGCCGCATATTATTTGGCATCAATTAATAAACACTTGTCCTGTGGTACAGGTTAAAAAGTTATAAAGGACTTACTGTGTAGATGCTCAAAGAGTGTGCCATTAGGAACATACTCAAAAACCATCATTCTTGTGAATGGCACATTTTCTTCGCAATAGCCTATGAGGTTCACAAAATTCTTATGGTTCACTTTAGACAATGTGTCTATCTGAAAGAACGAACAAATTGATAGTCAGCAAAGGTCTAAAAAGTGTTTTAAGACTATAGATATGAATAATATTGCGGTACCTTATTTCTAAATTGTGTTTCTAAATTCTTTGACCAGTCTTCACGCGATGCAACCACAGTCGATGTCACGGCTATTTCAACCCCACTTGATAAAGTCCCCTTGTAGACTGTGCCATTGGAAAATGTGCCAATTATATTGCTGAAATCCTCACAAGCTGCTTCAAGTTCTGATCGCTTGAGCTTTGGTACACCTGAAATGCTGACACCACCGTAAGAGAGTGCAAATCTGTAGACTATGCTGATCAGGAGATACGTTGGAAAACTCCACCTTCGTTTCACCAAGGATAAATTTTAATCCAAATTTGAGCCAAAAGGTGAAAATAGCTTCTTTTTTTTTCTTTTTTCTGTAGAACATTTCCATATGAATTCCCTAAAAGAATGCTTTTTGTGCTGCATTAATTTTTTAGCTGTTACGTACCTGTTACAAATGCCTTCTGCAGCTGGCCACTTAATCCCGTGGCCCAAGGTTTGACAGAAACCACCTTACTACTTCGGAAGAGGAAAATGCCAAGGACTGAAACCAAAACAATTAAGGAACCCCCAATACTTCCAACTAAAATTAGAACCATATGATGTTTTGAGTCAGAACTCCAATCTGGTACTTGGCTTGGCGTTAAAGCAGGGGAATTGGTAGGGGCACTGTGTGATTGTGGTGGTTCAGAGATAAACACTGGTGGATCTACAGGAGGTTGTAAAGCTGGAGTGGGTACTAATTCGGGTGATGGTGAAGGAGTCAAAAAGACGCCGGAGGGGGATGCGGATGGAGATAAAAACGGTGACACAAAGGGAGACTGAGATGGAGACAATGATGAAGGAGAAGGTGACAATGAATGTGAAAATGGGGATTCTGATGGTGAAGAAAGATGATTAGGTATAAGTGAAGGTGATGGTGACAGCTGGGAAACTATTTCATTGGCTTTGAGTGTCTTTGAGGGTTCTAGAACCTGCTGCAGGCGCCTCCGATGAGCTATATCTCCTGGCTGGGCAATGTTCCTAACAATGAGAAGACATCATGAAGCAATGGCTAATACTCTATAACAAAATTTGCGGCCAGCAAGAGTGTTTAAACCAAAAATTTCCTCGATATAAAAAGGATTGAAGAGCTTGCTATAACTTCTCAAAAGAAAAGGAGATGTTATTCCGCATTAATTTCAATTGCTTACCAAGGAAAACCTCTGCTTTTACAAGATGGTACAGTTGCAGCATTAGTTAGCTGATTCTCATCTACTTGAAATTCAGAAAGCATCTTAACCTCGTATAATTCAGGTGCTAGGCTGCCAAGAAACTCATTGTTGTCGAGTAAGCTACATTAAGAAGAAATTGGAATAAAAAAAAGGGACTAAATAAAAGCTCCAATAAAATAAAACTGAATATAAACAACTTGAAAAAAGGATTTCACAGTGTCGTCAGGGAGAGATTATTGCCAAAGTCAGATGGAAATGGTCCACTAAAGTTATTGAATCCTAAATCCAACACCTCCAGCTCCTTCAATTCCCTAATTTCTTTAGGAATGTTTCCAGAGAAAGAATTGTTGCGCAATATACTGCAATGGCATATAAAGCAGAACTGAGAAAAAAAGTGAGATAAAGGAGATTTGTCAAACTATAGATCAAGGATGATAGAATTACATAGATTTTAAATTCCCCAGCTTCCCGACTTCCGGTCCTAGGTTCCCAACAAGGCAAAGATCTTTCAAATTTCTGCAAGAAGCATAGCTCTGACTTCAGGGCTATCATCTAATTAACTATATATGGAATCACTTCATCAATACAGTGGAAAACATGGCATATCTACAGACAAAACCGTGGGGTAAAAATGCCAGCTTCAAGAAGACCAAAATTGTATTCAAATACCTAAAATAAGAACATTAGCATTAAACACTTGGTTGTCTTATCAATGTCAAGTTTAACATTAAATCCAGTTCTTCATAAACAACTTCAACATCAGGCAACAACCAAACCGCTCCATATCCATTCAGAGGGAATCACTTCGAGAATTGACAAAAAGCCTCTTTCTACAATCATGAGCCAAATTTAGGAATAGAATCTAAGGTAACCAATTATCTACCATGTGCAAAAGCGATTCCCGTTACTTTCATATAACTAACAATCTCTCTTTAAATCTTAATAAAATTTGGATCTAATTCTGGGAGATAAACGAAAGTGCCTCTATTAAACTGAGACTTAAACTACTAGTTACTCTAAAGTAGCATTTACAAACAGAAGCAGCTTCATTTTAGGACAGCATAGTTTACAAAATTACAATGGCAGACGATTATCCAGAGCATTAACCGTCGAGATAAAAAAATAAGGCCTCTAATTTGTATAATAGTATGAAAAATGCGAACCTATTTCTTGCTTGATTTGCAGAGAAGAAAACTTTAAACAAATAAAAAAAATGACTGAGGAAATGTGCAAAAAGAGAGAAACTCACAGCACTACTACTTTTCCATCAGAGCACTCGACCCCAAACCAAGAACACGGATCAATCTCCCCATCGATTTCTTTCCAGTTCGATAAAGCACCAAAAGGGTCAGTCACTACTCTCTGTCTGAACCTCAACAAAGCCAAACCTAAACCATTTTTTGCAGACGAAAATAAATTCTCATAAAAAAATGTAAAAGCAACTCTCTTTTAAGGCCTCAACAAAATTGTACGGACATGCAAAGCTAGCCATGGTACATACCTTCATTGTTCAAGGACGAGGAAAAGCTCATATTCTGATCAAACAGTGATAAAATCAGTACTAACATCATCATCATCGTCGTCGTCGTCCTGAAGTTCAATCGCTCGAATTCCCAGCGTCCATGCATGTCCGAAACAAGAAGATTTTCGAGATTTTCTATCAAAAGAAAAGAGTCGAAAATGTATTATAGAATAAACAAAATAGAAATATATATACGTAAGAGCTTCTTGGAGTCTGCTAACTGCTATAGGCGGCTAATTAAATGCTAGCAAATTTGGGCAAGACGAGAAGAAAGCGCGTCCGCGTAGCGGTGCCGGTGATAATTTACTTTAAACTTTTGGCAGGTTAAAACCGACAACTTGTTTTTTAAGAATATGAATAGGGAGAAGGGAAGACCAAGATTGGGACAGTGCTCACGATTTTAAAAGAGAGGCAAAGAACAAATTAAAATTGCAGTTTTGGGTTATGGTCTGAATCTGAGTTTGGTCTTCTTCGGCGATTCACGAACGCTCGCTGGTGTTCTGATTTTGTCTACTTGTTGCTGTACTGATTCTCTCCTTCCTTCCGATATATATAGCGCCTCCCTATGAAGTTTCCACACGTGCTTCTCACATGACTTGCTAAATATTATTATTTCCATAATTTTGAAACTAAAATGTTTCTGAAAAATAAAATTACTGTAACATTTTAGAAGATTACAAATACGAAGACTGGTAAAAAAATGTTGAAGAATTTTTTTTTTTTCCGAAATGCAACAACTCACTCAACTATAGCATGAACCTGAAGGCCTGTGGTACATCCGTACATATGGTGTTCGTGAAATGGAATCTTTTCCGTTCATTTGATCGGCGTCGCATGGCTGTGGTTCACATTTGCTTGCTTCTATTAAAAATGTGCCCCATAAAATTTTATTATATAATTTTCATTTCTTTTTGTTTCTATTAGTATTAGATTAACAAATGGGTTTTCTTTTCTTTTTACAATGATTGAAAAATGATTATTATTTTTCCTGTTGGACTGGGGCTAATTCAATCATAGAATGTGCGTAGGAAAAACATTTCCTTTACATATTATTATTTGATAAAGAAAAGTAAATACGTTCAACTTTTCTGTGTTTTGAGTAATGATGTATAATTGGAACTCTGTTTCATAGTATTAGATTTTTCTTTATATCAAATATGGTTTAAATTTCTTCTGACTTCATCAAGGTTTAATCCTAGTGAATTTCCATGACCCAGAAAGCAATCGACACCTTCTGCTAAGCTCTCCAAGAAAAAAACGTGCTGTTTTTCATGTAAAATATTTTGGATTTGAGACAATCAAACAACCCTTAAATTAATCTGTTTAAGAATCGGCCATTATTTGCTTTTTCCCATGACATTAATTATTGCAACATGTCTTTGATTACTAGGTCGACTACACAAGAAATCCCCAACATAAACTATATAATCAATTCCAGATCATTTCTCCCATATATTTCTTGCCGTCTTCTGACTGATGTTGGTGTCTAAAAATTCTAAACCAAATTTTAGGAAATTTAGAACCCCATGCTTCGCTGTC
>JBBYHM010000026.1:14558575-14571055 GCA_038381775.1 Adansonia rubrostipa
TGAAAAACCTCATTCCTTTCCTATCTCTTTCCTTTGGCCGTAAGGTTTAAATTTTTGAGTGAACTTTGTCCATAAATTACACAAAGGGAAACAAAACTACCATTTCACCAAATATAATAATAGTATATAATAAAAACAAAAATAAAGACGCAACATTATTATTGTATGGGACCCACCCTCTCTTAAAAGGGTTGGGTGACTTTTAACAAAAAAGAATGCGCATCCAAATCCAATCCATCCAATGAAAGATTGAATTGGAGAGCGTTTTCTCCGCATTTCTGCTACAAAGGTATAAACATTTTAACTTTTACAGTGTTGCTACATTTGATTGGCAGCAAAAATATAGCCTAGTGATCACAATTTTTACGCCATACCCAGAGTAGTATTAAGTTTTTCTTTTTCTTTTTCTTTTTCTTTTTTTCATGTTAGTAAAGTAATGGGTTTTTAATTATAATGATCATGATTTAATTTTTGATGGTCTCAAATATAAAAAATGGTTTGATTAATTAGTTAGTTGAATATTTTTATAAGTGTGGATTTTATCAATCACCAAATTAATTAATTTATAGTAGTAGTTAAAATTTTAATTCCATATTTGTCATTAATTATTTAATTTGCATTATACCAAATCTGGAGAGATGGAGGAAGGGAAAGAAATAGAATTCATTTGAGAAAGGGTTCAACATCTGAAAATTATTGATTGAGGTTTAGAAGATAGAAAATGGATGGCAGAATCACATTTGAAAATTATTGATTGAGAGTTTGAAGAAAAAAAAATTGATGCATGGCAAACATTGACATTGGCAAAGACTGTACACATATATAGGTATATATTATTCCTATTCATGTCTAGCTAAAGTGGATAAATGGAACTAATAGTTAGTTGCATGATGATATAGAGCAGTACCTTTCAATGCATTGCTTCAATCCACTTAAATATATGATCATCATTTTCTTTTTCTTCTAAGAAAGAAAAATGTTACTCTTATGATCATAATATGTAAATGTGCAAGCTAAGGGTCATGCCACATTAATTTTGGTTCATGTATCTTTATGACCATGAGGTATAATTTTCAAAATTTAATTTTTCTTGCTTTCCTTTTTTTTTTTTTTTCAAATAATCTTTCATTTTCTTAATAGCACTAAACAGTGAACTTTCAATCACAAATTTCAATGGACAAATTAGTTTCTTTTTTTTTTGGGGGGGGGAGGGAGAGTACCTTTCTAATTTCTTTATCTTTATTGTATTTGGATCTCTATTTATTTTCCATTGTTTAATATAATTTCTTTATTTGAAGGGAATTTATTTGTTACACTTCGTTTTTATAGATCCGGGTTAAGATAGAATTGATTTATATTTTAATATAAATGGTTAATTATTGTGGTATAACATTGCGCACTGATTTGAACCTTCTGCAAATCTTAAATTCCTTAATTGTTGTCCTTCTATGTTTTGTGAAAAATAAAAACGAAGTTTAAAAAAAAAAAAACCTTAAGAAATTAAAGAAGTTAGTTAATACTCAATAGTACTAAAGGACAGAAGGAAAAAAAAAACAACTGAAGACATTTGTAGTTGCAGATCGTGACCAGAGTGCACGTGGCTAGTCAGAAATAAAGTTGCACAGAAAACGGATACACTCGTACGTGGAAGACACAATCAACCACATTAATCGTGCAACTTGGAGGCTCGTAAGTGGCGACGGAAAGTTTACAAAAGTGAGACCCCCATTAACTGGACCCCAGCTATCCTGCACTCTCAAACTCTCCAACTTGTTCCAAACGCACCCCTTTTGTTTTGTCCGTAGGGGACAAGTCAGGGCAGGGGTAACCACGAGAGTGATTGGCGATTGACGGGGTGATGATGGGAGGGCCGCCGGGGCCGGGGGGGGGGGGAAGAGGGGTGAATACTGAAACATGTCACGTCCATTGGGGCCACCATGTGATCTATATTTGAAATCAAATCTCTCAAAATACATGCATTTCTCAATCCAATTCTTAAGCCATGGCATGGTACAATTCAACCCCTTTTTTTATATATATTTTAATAAATGATAAAAAAGTATTGAATTATTAGAAGCAGAAAGATTTAATTCGTTACAATTATTTTTCAATACTTAATACTAGTAGTAAAATTGTAATTGGTCATCCCGTCATCATCCAGCCAAATTAGTTCTTCATTTTATTTTCTCTCTCTCTCTTCTTTTCTCAGAAGAATTTTCTTTTCTTTCATTCAAAATAATCTCTTCTCTCGCGAATAAACAAAAAAAAAAAAAAGCAAATCTGTCCCGTGACAAGATCCCACAGGGCCAGCAGTTCTTTCAATGAACCCTAAACACCCTCAATAGTAGTAGTAGTTGTTGTAGTATTACAACTGACCTAATCAAACAGAAGCAGCAGCTAAAAAGTGTTTGTGAATTGTGAGCAGTGATAGATAAATAGCTTGGAATATAGATCGGAAAAACTCACTCTTCGGTCTTTCTCCAACACTCTGAAGAATTTAGACAAAAGCAAAATCCCAGGTTGAAAAAAATTTGGTGGGAAAATTAATTACGGCCCATCATCACCCAAAACCCAACACTTTCTCTTTTTGTTTTTAAGTCAATGGATTCTGCTTCTGGAGGGGGTGCTGCACCAAACCCGAATAGCATCAACGAGGGTCCATTATCAACTATAGCTTCAGCACCGCCGCCCGTGGCTTCACAACAAGGAGGTGGGGGTGAGTCTTCTTCTTCTCCAGCTCCAGCAAGTCGGTACGAGTCACAAAAGCGTCGAGACTGGAATACTTTCTTGCAGTACTTGACGAACCATAAGCCCCCACTAACACTAGCGCGTTGTAGTGGTGCACATGTAATTGAGTTCTTGAAATACCTTGACCAGTTTGGCAAAACTAAGGTTCACATAACGGGTTGTCCTTATTTTGGACATCCAAACCCACCTGCTCCTTGCTCTTGCCCACTCAAGCAAGCGTGGGGTAGCCTCGACGCACTGATCGGACGGCTCAGAGCTGCTTATGAAGAGAACGGTGGACGTCCAGAATCAAACCCTTTTGGCGCAAAGGCTGTGAGGATTTATTTAAGGGAAGTGAGAGAAGGGCAGGCTAAAGCTAGAGGGATTCCTTATGAGAAGAAGAAGCGAAAAAGGCCCACTGTCACAACTGCGGCTGTGGGGGTCAATATGTCGGTGGCAGCCACTCAACCGGTTGATGGTGGGGGTAGCAGCAACGTTCGTGGCGGAGATGATAGTGGTGGTGGAACTGGGGCTAATGTTGCCGCTGCCGTTGCTGCTGCTGCTGCTGCTACTATTTCCACGACTAGCGTATAGTGGTTTTTCTTTTTTTTTTTTTATAATTAACAGGTTTTATGTATTTTTTTTGGCCTTTAATAGCAGTTTAAATGTGGTTATGAGTTATATACATCTGGCGATTCTCACTGAAATTTGGATCTATATCCCATGAACCAAAATTGGCTAGAAATCAAATTTTAATCTCTTTCAACCATTCTCTCGTTTTCTTCTGTTTGATAAGACCTGTTTATCTTCTCTAGTTTCTTCATTGTTTCTAGCTATGCATGCATTTGATTAATATTATATATCTACACACACGTATATAAAAGCATACATTTAAAAAAAAGTTGAAATAGAGGAGAATATAAGAAGTTTTATTTTTTTCCACTATTCCTTTATGTATTTGTTTTTGTTTGAGTTGTTTTGATGGGTCGAATTTAGCAAGAACAAAGTGTTGAAACACAAAAACCCTTTTTGCTTCTATCAATCAATCGATGTATTTTCTTTTTCTTCTTCTTCTTCTTCTATCATTCATCGATAAGGAGCAAATGGGACACCCTGCATTTCTATCATGTCACCTAGGAAACTTGGCTACTTGTCGTTGTTGCTATTTGGGCTCCGTTTCCTTCCTTCTTTTGACCTGGTAAGCTCCAGTCAGATGTACGCATTTGTATGGGATTCCAAAATAGAGAAGAACTGTATTGTACTTGGAAAATTAAAAAAATAAAGAAAAGTCCACTAATTTCCCTTGGTTTATTCTTCTTCCTTCCCCATTAGGGCCATGTATAATGTGGAAGGAATTGACCATTAAATCTTGAACAGTTTCATATATAAATTTCATTTTTTTTCTCTAAGTATGGAGAGTGGAGACAAGAGGAGGCTGGTTGGCAAGGAGGGCAACACTGAACAGAACATCCAAATCTTTTACTACAATTAGACTTCTCTAAGCAACTGTGCATCTGGTCCCAGCTTTCTTTGATCGGCTCCCTGGCCTGGGCTCCCCCACAAAAGGCAATAGTAATTGGGCACACGTGCGCCTCCCTGAATTTGCATACTTTGCACTTTCAGTTTCAGGTTCTCTTCATCTCCTTTATATCTTCATCTAAGATTTTGTTCTGATCAGATTTTAACGTTAATTGTAGGTTTTGTTCTTGGATTTTAAGGATAATTATTAACTCTTTTTGATCTCATCCTCTTTTTATATGTTTTTCTCTTACATTCTCTTTCTTTCTCTGATACCTATGAAAACAACATTTCTCTCTGTGACTGTGATAACAACAGAAAGATTAGGGCTGCAAGCAAGCATCAATGAATATGAATATTTAAATTGATCCTTGTGATTGCTGCCCTTATTTTATTTGAGTAAGCACCACCTCAGTCTGAAAAGGATCAGTAGCCAACCCTTTCTTCAATTCTATTGCATATATAAGCATAAATTATTATTATTATTATTATTATTATTATTATTATTATTATTATTATTATATGCATCTCACACACCCTCCCTATATCCATATAATATTCTGCTCTGCTATAATATCATAGACCCACCAGCCACTACCCAGCAAAACACCATTTCGGATTTTCATTTGTAGACCCATATCCAATTAAATCATTTTGCTATATCTATTGCTTTCTTCTCATCATCATATCTTATATTGTTTCTAGTGCTTTTTTTTTTTGGGTTCTTCTTCATCCTTTTTTAGGCCTTTTTTTTGCTTTGTGTTCTTTTCAACTACCGTTTTAAGATTTCCATGGTTTAAGATTTTTCATTGTGTATCACTCGGCATAAATAAATCTCATTACTAGAACATATATCCTTTTTTTTCTTTACAAAAATATCAGCCTTTGCTCTTCTCCCCCATTTTTTTAATTTAATTTTAGATATGCAACTTTAAGTACCCTATTGATTCCAAGCAAATTTGTCTCTAGATATAATCATCTGAATAATGCCCCGTCCTCATCAGATGCTTCTAAACCAGATGATCATGATTCATGACATAGAGTTAGTTATAGAGAACCAAAGGTTTTTATCATTCTTGTTGTTCAAAACCAAGAACGTGCAAAAAAAAGAAAACACCTAGTAATAGAAGAAACCCAAAATAACAGAAAGTCTCATTAAATCTCTAGTGTTTGATTGATTTTGTTTCTACATGTTACTACAGTAGTGGGGCAGGAGATTTATGAATGAGTGAAAGTGCAAAGGAGCAATGTCACAAGATTCATTGGAGGAATGGGAAAGCCCTTCATTTCTACTAATATACTTGTTTCTTTTGTCGCTACCGAAGGGCTTTCACACAGTTTCTTCCGTTTGGGGTGAATGTACAATGGTACTTCATTTAATTTTTACATATAGAGTGAAGAAAGAAATGGGGAGTAAGGGTGGGTAGGCCGTGGGTTTCTGTAAAGGCTCCTGTCTGTCTCGACTAGTCTGTTGTCGAGCACCACCGGCAAGTGTATTATTATTGACGTACGGATTGAAAGGAATATATATATATATATATAGTTAATTTAATTTTAGCTCACAAATTTGCACCCAATGAGGGAATCACATGCCCTTCTTTTATATGCACGTTGCACAAATCTAAACGGACAACACCTTAACACGTGGGTCAATGCCCTTAGTCTCCACCGTCATTAAACCTTGCATTTTATTTTTTCACGAAAACTTGCCATGATATGGTTCACAGCGCAAATTTCAAAGAGGCCGTACAAACCCTTTAATTTCCTGCACATGCCGCTGCAGGATCTTGCATTGCATTCATCTATCCGATGATATATCAAACTAGGAGAGTGTCATGATCATATGATCTTTGTTAGCATTAGGATGCAGGAACAGCAGCAGAAGTCTGAGGTTTTCCCTCTTTTTGTACAGCAATTACAAAGTTATGTTTTTTTTGGACAGCAATAATCGATGCCTTCCCGTTAAGAAAGCTTTGTCGAGCTCCAAACATGACGCCAATATTGACATGGTTTGATGGGAAGTTTTATAAGAACCCAAAGCAAATACAGTGAGTAATAAAGGCATGCAATCATGGAGACAAGTGCCAATGGGACAAAGTTTTCAACTAAGGGAAAGGTATATATATTAATCAATTAGCTATATGGGAATGAGGATTCACTTTCGTACTAAATTGAATTAATAATATTACGGGCTACCGGCTAGTACTAGTAGTGTGAAAATTATAAACATAAAATAAATAAATAAATGTAGATTAATTAGTGGAGGAATCTACAATATTCAAGGTTTTTAAGGTATGGCGATCAAGCTGCCCCGCGCTGGATATGTGATCTCTATTTTACTCTTTCTTTTGGTTGAATAAAAAAGAAAGATGTTTATAGATATTGATTGAAAATTATTTAATTATTATTTTTTAAAAAATTTTATTTAATATATTTTTTTGCTAAATTCAAAAAGAAATATTTCGTTAATTACATTTTTTCCCTTAAACATCAAATGAGAAAAAGTTAGTTAATGTTATTAGCAATTGCAATGTGATTATTTAATTTTAAAAATGTTATCAATTATGATAATACAAGTATCTGTGTAATGTTCAAAAATTACATGAAATTTTTTGAATATTATAATTATTTAAAATAAAATATTTGATCTAATTAATTGGTAAGATTGGGAACGTACTATAATTTAAGGTCTACTTTAATGGAAATTATGCCATACCATCAATATATAATATACAATATATATAATCATAAAAGCAATACTAAGAAACCTAAAATTATGAAATAATCTAGTGATTAATATTTCCTAATTTGGAACTAATAGGGTATAAAATAGCGATCGGAGAGAATCATTACTACTTAAGATTAGACCACGTCCATAGGATTTTTTTTTTCCATTCTGGATAACCATAAAAATTTGTCTAAAACATTTGACTGTAAAACCTAATTAGAAAAACAAAAAATGAAGGCTTAGCTGAGCTGTTCCCACAAAAGAATTTGATGAGGCATTTGGCTGTACAACTACAACAAGAGAATTTAAGCAATATGTGATTGAGTAAACCAATAGTTGTGCGTCAGGTCAGCCTCAGCCTCAGCCTCAGCTTAGCTGCGCCTCGATTTCACGCTTTCCTTTTTCTCTTCTCTTCTCTTCTTTTCTTTTCGTTTCATTTGGGATTCGGCGGCCATTAATATAATTAATTAATTAATTAAAATTATGGTGGACGTGACGGCTTTGCGCGGATGACTGAGTGGGATGTTGGGAATACATTGGATTCATCGAGTAGCATCCAAAGAAATTTGTCCGCAGCTTTCCGCTTGCTCTACGCGTCTCAAATGGCATCTTTTTTTTTTCCTCTTCTTTGACTAAAGGACAATATTTATGATATTAATAATTATTGATTGATCCTTCTTGAAAGCAACGTTTTTGATGTACAAAAGATCTGCGAATTCTGACCCCACCACTCTCTTTTATATTTTCAGCTTCCTTTGTCTTTCTCTCTTCGCATTGTTTGGTGTAAGTTTTAAATGGTATTCAATACATATTTTAAGTTTGGGATATAAACCAACCAAAAAATAAATTGATATTTCCATGAGATCATTACGAGAACCCCAAATTCTGACAACTATGAACTAATTATTGATACCTTATCATCAGTGTCTTGAATGTAATTGTAATGTAGCTAGTAATCTCTTTCACAAGAAATATATTTATGGCTTGGCTTAATTAGGAAAATGGAGTGTTGTTTGGATAAGAAGATGGAATCAGATGTAGGCAAAAGAGCTTTCATCTCCAAAAGGCAGAAGACCGAAGAAGAGGGGGGGGGGGTTTGAATTAGATTTGCATTAATGCTAGCAAGGTAACTACTAACAAGTACGTTACGAAGTAGGTGGACCCTAGCTTTGGCAGCTAGCAGAGAGATTGAGATGATGAGATGGAAGCAAGCAAAGCAGAAAAGCCAAAACTCATGAAGAAAATGCAAGTGGACTATGACAGTAGCCGTTCAAAAACTGTTGTTTTGGTCGCCGACAGCATATCAGGGGCCTAGCTAGATTTCTCTGACAACACGGTGCATCACAATTCTACATTGCTTCTCCTCTTTAACCCCCCCACCCCTTCGCCTCTAAATTTCAGCCAATGCCGACTACTTTGGCTTTGGCTTTCCTTTAACCTAACCCTAGAAAGCTATGGAGGGAAGAAGATGTAGAAAAAACAAAGGAGTGATAGTACATGGAAACGGAATGCAAGGATTAGTCAGTCAGTCCGCAAAACATTTGACTAAACATAAATAAAATGACAAAACTAGGGAAAGGGAAAGGAATTGAGAATAACTAATGGCTTATGGCTCCCACCCACCGTCCCACATGACAATTATACTATAGGATTATTTTTTGTACACCGAAATTCCACGTGGTCTAGCCTAATTATCACCAGTTCAAATCAACACTGTACATTTGTCTACAATACATTCTCTAACCTTTCTCATACTTTTGTCTTATGGGAACCGTTGCCAATAAAGAGAATTTTGTGATGATCTTCTTCTAACCTTTGAAAATTTTGCACCACATATCGGCCGCTTAAAGTCTAGGCCATTGGAAGTTAAGGTGTGAATTGGGCTGTCTTCAGTTTCAACATGAGGTCCAGGATGTTTCTCTAGGAAAACAAGCTACTGATCGATGGTGTTGGGCCGTTGTGACTCATGACTTACATAGGAGCTCCCAGGTGCTTTATTGCTTAAGATTAGAACCAAAAAAAATAGGGAGTCATCGACAGATTTGAACGTGCGCAGGCCGGGGCCAACAGACTTCGACCTTGTCCTCTAAACCATTACGTTTAGAGTTAAGGCAGACTACTCCATCAGAGGAATTCACCCAAGTCATCATTTTAGCTTGCACCCTCTGAGTGATAATAGACAATCAGAAACTATGAAACTTTCTTTTCCATCAATAAAGCACATTTTTGAGGGGATTTGTGACGATAAGTAGGCTTAAGTCCACGTTCTGATTCAAACGATAGTAAAAAGCACCGCTTACATGCACTTTATTCAGATCTCGACATCTGATTGTCATGACCTCTTTTATATCAATTTTTTTCCTTAATTCCCCTTAGTCACACATGATTTCATTGTAACAAAAAAAGAAGAAGATAAAACCCTCAATAAAAAATACAATCAGATTATCAGCATGCAATAGAGAAGAGATGACTATCTTTTGATCAAATAAAATATAATAGTCTTAAGTATAGTTTTACTTGCAGTCTCCCCCGGAATTATTTATATCATACATGTCTTCTTCACTTGTTGGCTCCCCGCCACGCTCGTCAGTTACACAAAACAGCTTACAGTGTAGAAATTACATTCATGAAATGAAGCCCTTGCTTTTTAAACTCTCAACACCATCTTTGATAATCTGGTCCATGGAAATAAATTCCAACCCCAAGTCTATCAGCTTTTGAGATCCATTCTTAGCCCTTAACAGTCCAGGTTGAGTATCCCTCGGCAAACTACACCAAGATGCACATAAATAAGGATTAAAGGTAATATTGACACAGTCGGTCGAAAGTATCGCACCAAAGGCGACATTTGAAGGTTGCAATAGAGTTTTCGGCTAAAAATAGTCAAATAGCATGAAAGTTTAAAGAAAGATACCAAATTGCATTCATTTTATGTGTGAATAAAGCATGAACTTATTACCTGGGAATATTATATTCGGGGTAAAGTTCAGCAACCTTGGCTACAAAGTCGCCATAATGAGATATAGCTTCAACACACAAATGCCTTCCAGTTGCCGATGTGTTCTCATACACCAAAATGTGTGCTAAGGCAACATCTTTGAAATGGACAGATCCCATGAAAAAGTCCTGATATGTCTCTGTGCAGCCTGCAGAACTTAATAAATTTTAGCATCCTAGAATATGAAAAAAAAATACCAGAGAAAAGAGACAGTTTAAATGCAGAGCACGCAACTCAAATCTTTATTATCAATATCCAATAGTGGTCTCAAGAGTTATTCAATCTAAGCACATTCATTTAAGGCCCTAATCAGATGATGAGAATTGTCAAGACTTTAACAGAAGACAGAAATAACTGCATGTTCACCTTAAACTTTCCCGCGCTCATTTGATACATAATAATAGCTTATTATTTTAACAAGAAGTTAATATGCATCTCATGCTAGTGATACTTTTTTTCTTTTATGAATAACAGAGAAAAATGGTGTAAATGAACCAGCGTTACGTGACTCAGCATCCAAAAGTACTTGAGAGCAATCTGTTCTCCCTGAAGGCAGTTTGTTTAATTGCCAGTGCTAAGCAATAAGGTTTTAAAATGATTTACTATGAAGCAAACCAATTGTTACATATACATAGCAAAAATCCATTAGCAAGCTAACTAGCTACGATCAACAAATTCCATATATCCAGAGAGATGGATTTTGGGTGGATCAAATGCAACACATAG
Organism: Adansonia rubrostipa; assembly: GCA_038381775.1. Taxonomy (NCBI): domain Eukaryota; kingdom Viridiplantae; phylum Streptophyta; class Magnoliopsida; order Malvales; family Malvaceae; genus Adansonia; species Adansonia rubrostipa. The sequence goes on from JBBYHM010000026.1 coordinate 14,569,273, forward strand.
ACCTACAGGATCATATTCAACTTTACCCATTTGAACAGAAAATCCAAATAATAACAATGTAGCTTGGGAAGTATATTACCTTGCAGAAGGCGTAACAACATCAACATGCTAGCATTAAGGGTTGGAGGAATATTGGGACCCATCACCGTGCCTGGATTCACAACCACCACGTCCAAACCTTTCTCCTTGGAGAATTCCCATGCAGCCTTCTCAGCTAGTGTTTTAGAAATTGGATACCATAACTAGCTCAACCAAAAACGACCAAAATCCACAATATATTAGCCCCCATAGTTTACTTATACGGTCCATTATAATATAGCCATTAGGGGGGGAAAAAAAAAGAGGGAGAAGAGCAAATATTTACTTCATTTTGCTTGCAGTACTCAATATCAGACCGGCAATCCTCTGCTTTGATCTTATCTGCTGGCCAGTTGGGGCTGGGAGTAATGGCGGAGATGGAAGAAGTGACCACCGCGCGCTTAACCCCGAGCTCTTTGGCAGCTGTCAGTACGTTGAGCGTTCCTTTAATTGCAGGATCCAAAAGCTCCTTCTGTGAAATAAACATCAGAGTACTATAATCTACTAGTAAAATGGAAAATAATAGTACTAATTGAATTAAGCGAGCCTTCGTGTACCTGAGGGTCGTGAACTTGGTCGACGATACATGGAGAGGCGAGGTGGAAAACGCCAGCACAGCCGTTGATCGCGGCGGCGATTGAATCATAATCGAGGAGATCGATCTGGAAGAGGCGGAGGCGTGACTCTGCTCCTTCTAGAGATTCTAGATGCTTTGTTTCTTTCTCATCCTCTGCGACAGCAAAACAGTTGAGAACATGAAATTAGCATCAAAATTTAAGCCAAGCGTCTCATTCGAAGACAGGAAATGAATTGGAAAAGAAGGCCAAATGAAGTAACCGAGATTTTTGACGGTCCCGTGGACGGTGTAGCCACGAGCGAGGAGAAGCTGAACGAGCCAAGATCCAATGCTGCCACTAGCACCGGTAACGCAGACCACCTCTCCCTGCTTTGACATCTCTAAAAGATTCTCTACGTTGCTGTGCTACCGGACTGGAGGAGTACTAGTAACTGTTATTGAGTGTTGTAGCTGGGGAATTTTTTGGCTTACTCTTTTCCGCTTTTCGCTCGGTTAAAGAGACGACAGGTGGCAACTGAATGTGGGCGGCATTTCAAGCATAAGATAGGCTCTTCCTGCAACGTGGGCCGAGGCCCGTTACCGATGGAGATGTGATGTGTTCTGAAAATGGCTTTTTTTTTTTTTAATTTATTGAAATAAGTTATTTTTAAATTATTTATTTAAATAGGTTAATTTTGAAAGAAATTATCATTTAAAATAATAATTTTTTAATAAAAAAATTATAAAATTTAATTAAAAAATTATCAAATGAAATGATAATTTTTTAATACATAAATACTCATACGGAGATATAATTTGGCGATTTCAAACTAATAATTATTAAGAAAGAGTAAAATCAAAAAAATAATTATAAAGAAGAAAATAATTATTAAAATTATCAATAAAAATTTTAATTATGTTTTTATTTCTAATTTTATTCTTTTCTTTATTGTTACTCTTCTCTATATTTTTAATGAAACCGACTCTTCCTATATATATAAATATATAAAAATTATATATATTAAAATAATATTTATTAACAATAAAAAATTAAAAATTATTTTTATTAATTTTGAGTTAATATTTAAAAACTAATAAAAAATAAAAATATTTTATATTAAATCTCGATTTATCATTTACAAATAATAA